>LR989972.1:8750000-10000000 GCA_905147015.1 Laspeyria flexula
TAGTTCAATGCGAGAATCATTACTTTGCCGTAACACAGTCTTTTCACTGGAAGGTAAGGAATTTTATTTGTATACCGCCAATTAGTTGTCACTGCACTTACTCGTGCCAAGTTATTCTTTGTTGTCATAACTTTTAGTTAATTTATTTGCTTCCTCGTAAGAAAATATTATATACTTGTGTTTTAGTGGTAAACGAGTGTATTTTGGACCTAATGTTATTAGTGTTAATAGTGTTGGTATGTACCTATACTATCTAATTCTTAAAAGTTCTTAAATAAATAAATAAAATCAACACTATGCCTGCTACTTATATAAGTGGCTAGTTAATGTAAGTGTAAAGTTCTGGTCACGATGAGTCACGTCAAAAGTGACCAGTCACGGAGCTATCGTTACAGGCCTCGTTGATCACTCACAATACAACTCTTAGATTAATTAATTTTACTATCATTTAACTTACTGTTTATTAAATACTGGAGGTCTGCTTTGGTTTCGTACAGATTAATAATTTTAAATTAAGAAAAAAATACATGATTAGGTTTAAGTTTGCATATTAATTATTCATATTTATTCCATAATGTAATTAATTTTATGGGTACTTGACTGCCTTGAGTTGGCAATATGACGCTTTAGAATTAAATAAGTTAATAAACACTTTTTCTGCAATAATTATTTATCTAAAACTTAATATCTATACTTTCAAAGTAGCCAACAATATATTTAACAACTAGTTTCCACCCGTGGCACCGCCCGCGTGTTATGTCGGTAAATAATAGCCTATATGCTATCCTAGACTATAATCTATCTGTGAGACAAATTTCCTTCAGATGCTTACAGCTGTTCTGGCATGATTAAGTAACAAAGATTCATTCGTCCATTCTAATTTCGCATTTATAATATAAGTAAGATAGTCTATATAGACGCTCACACACAAACTCAAATACAAACTGCACCTTGAGGCTTACTCTGAATTTCGACATTCGAATGTTCGGTTTTGATGTCGCTGTCAAATATAAAGAAATTTAGATATGGTCGCTGTCACTTTTAGACATAAAAACAGAACATTCGAATGTCGAAATTCAGAGTACGCCCCCTTTAAACCAATCGAATAAAAACACCCAACTTTTTATCCAAACACTCGTTTTTTTTGCTCTTAATAAATAGAGAGGTGCTTAAATAAATAGCCTCTACAAATCACTACAACATAAACAAGTTGGCCGGTATAAAAGCCGGTTAAGATCCGGGTATCGGTTTAGACCGACAGACACGGATGACCGGCATCTGTCACAGGTTCGATGTATGGAAATCATGGTGAATCCAATTTGTTAGCCCCGATACAAATCGTTGGGCGTGTGGGGTTCTGTATTTGAAATGATAAACATTTTATGTAAAAGGTATACAATCAGTTTTGGTTTTTAATATAAAAAGGCTGGGATTATAATAATAATAATAAAAACATTTATTTTCAGGAAACAAAGTTCCATAGATACATACCTAACAGTCTAACATATATAATATTATAGAAAAGAAAAGAAAAGAAAAGAAAAGAAACATTTATTGGTACAGCACAGAGACAGAGTAAAGATACAAGGAAATGATATAAAAAATACACACAAAAAGTAATAGGTACAAACAATTAAATATATAAATAAATAAAACAAAATACCATAAAATACAAAAATCATAACAACAACTGTAGTAAATATGTGTGTCTCGCGGCTGCAACCAAAAGGCGTCCAGTTCAGCATTGAAGCCAGGTCACCAGTTATAAACAATATTGTGTTAGTAAATAGAAGTTAAAACTATGTTAGTAACACTTCACTAACACTACGTCACTGTGCGTTCGTTTGGCACCGGCCCGCGGAAGCGACGGAACACGACACCGTTCGGCCAAAAGTTCTCCTTCAGGACGAGGTCCAGGTAGCATGTTGGTACACGCACCACAAACGCTTTAAAGTTGACGTTGCGGCGTGACTCCAACAGCTGCACTCTCGGCCTGTACGTGATCTTTTGGTGCACGTATTCTTCAATATCTTCCGCCTTCACTGTGTAGTGCAGGCGGGATACGTATACTGGAGTGTTTGGGGCCGCGGCACGCAGCTTGACCACAACAGTTCTTGTTGGTACGTGGGCGGCGCTTCCTCCTTTGCACCGTCATGAAACCATCTTCTACAGCCGGTTTCGTTTCCTTTGTAGGCTTCGGCTTCACAGGGGCAGCAACAGGGATTATGGGCGTAAATGTACCTATGGTGCTACCCTACTAAGCCTAGAGGGCAGGCTTAGGTAATTAAAGAACAGTGTTTACGTATGATTATAAAATGTCCTAACTAACAATACTAACATAGACTATAAGCACCTTCCGTTATCAACCTACTACTAAACGTGTGTTAAATCTGAAATAGATACGAGTATATATATATATATATACCTGATATAAATATATCAGGTATATATATATACTCGTATATATACCTTTTAACAAAAATAAATTATAAAACAACATACATATGATTTAATTTTTTTTTCTTAAAATTGAAACTTAAATTGACAGAAATTTACTATATATATACTATATATATAACTCGCCCCTGGTTGGTCCCGGCGCAAATTAACCTTTTTTTTATTTATTTTACTAAAAGCGAAGTAAATAATTATGTTTTTTTTTTCTATATTTTGTCTGTGAAATATCTCATTTTCAAATATTGGATTAGGCAAACCTATTAAAGAAAGAAATTTTTAAGTAACTATGTGTTTTAGCGAGAAAAATCTCGAATCAAACTTTGGTAAAAGTTATATTGCGTTTAGCCAGATCATTTTCTAGGGTATTTTCCACTACAGTTAGGCTAAAATATTTTAAATATTATATATATACTCGTATATCTGCTTTAAAAAAATTATTTCATATTTCAATAGAGATCTGTATCTCTAAGAAAATATAAATACCACCCATTTTAGTCTGATCGCCCAGTTGTTCTAAGGCTCTATATCCGCCAATATCCGCCGCCCAATAAATAACGCCGCGCTATTATCTCACTTCCTCTGCTTTGCTCTATTTCCGCCCTACTACGGATGTCTGAGAGCGACTAGTTTACAAGGCTCCGGGGGAGGTTGTTGAAATAATCACGAATAACAAAAGCTACTTATATTTAGTATAAATATAGCTATTACCTGAGGCTTTACTTCCGTGGATATTTACTACTACTACTGCTCAACTCCTATTAGTTGTAGCGTGATGTTATAAACGCTCTGGCTATATGCAAGTTGGTGGATCAGATATACACTTAGAATATTTTTCTAGGGTATGTGGGTTTCCTCAAAGTAAAGTTCCTGGTAAAGTGATGCAACCGCATAGCCTAACTTTTTATTTTTTGTTTATTATTTAGTTTGTAAACATACATTATAACTCGTTAATCTAACGGTGTGGTGCTCTGCTGCATCACTTTACACGCTACCCAAATTGTAAATTACAAAAGATTGTAACTATCAATTTTTTTAAAAAGAGTGGCGTGAGTTTCTTGCCAGTTCTTCTCATAGCTCCACCCCGTCAGCGAACTGGTCGTAGGCAAATTTGCTGACACTACTTTTCGGATAACCTGTTACATTCTTGTGACTTTCATCACCTTGTAACCTAGATGAATAAACGAGATTTCATTTCATTTCATCTCACGATGATGTTTTCCTCGTCAGCAGATGGTAACTCACTTGACTAGTGAATGAAATCCACATTGGTACTGCCGGTAGGATTAGAATTCGAACCGCATGAATTGCAGGCCGGTCACTTATCCATTCGGCCACCATTGCTTGGTTAAGTCAACATTTTATAGATAAATACTACTACAGTATAACCGAATATATAAAAGAAACCCCAAAATCACAACAATAATTTTATAAATTACAATAATAATAATAATAATAATAATATTCTACCACATTTACACAGCGCCATCTAGTCCCAAATTAAGCAATTATATTTGCTTGTGTTATGGGTACTAAACAACTGATATACTACTTAAATACATTTTTTTTTTTTTTGTAAATACATACATATTATAGATAAATTACACCCAGACACAGAACAAACCTTTATGCTCATCACACAAAGATTTGTCCTGGGTGGGGATCGAACCCACGACCTCCGGTTTAGCAGTCAGGGTCACTAACCACTAGACCAACAGGCCAGTCATTTAATTTCGAAAATTTTAGATACAAGTAAATATAATTAAAAAAAAATTAATAACCCGACTGCAAAAAATCAACAGAGAGCAACGCAATATTGATTAAATTTAAATACATAACATATGTATATATTTGTAATCTCCATTTGATTCCCTTTATTTTGATACTCTATTCGATAGGTTTGGTTAAAAAAAAAATTGAACTTCTTACAATTTGGCGTCAAAAGCCCGCTGTTTAAGTCTTTTTATTCTTAAAACCTATCTAAGGACACTTGGGTTTTCTAGACGAATCTAACGATACCCTAATTGTCAAAATCCATCCAGCCGTTTGGAAGATTCGTGGGAATAAAGAAATTTACAAACATACAAGATACGCGCGAAAAACAATACCCGTCCTGACAGTCGGGTAAAAATAGAGTATTAGTTGTTAATTATGTAATATTAGATTAATAAAATTTAAAATCAGTAGCTTCCTCTTGTCTACTTTCCATTTTTGTCGTGCCCGACAGGGTCCATATTTGGTCTATATTATTATGTAACAACATGTAAAACATATGGTGAGCATTAAATCATTTGAATTTGAATTTCAACCCATAAACGTACTACTGCTAGGCACAGGTCTACTCCAAAAATTCGGAGGTAATTTAGCCTACTATACCACGCTTGCCAGATGGGTTGGTACAGGTTTTGTTTCGAATTTTCCTTTTCTTGTACTGCTCTTGTCTGCATACTCATACACCCAGTCACCTTTTACGACACCCACGGGTTAAGATGGAGTAGTGACATTATGTATTCTTAATCCGTCACTACACGGACCAAAAAAATTAAGTTTTATGTTGACTGGCTTGTTAGTCTAGTGGTTAGTGACCCTGACTGCTAACCGGAGGTCGTGGGTTCGATCCTCACCCAAGACTAATCTTTGTGTGATGAGAATGATTGTTTGTTCTGTGTCTGGGTGTAATTTATCTTTATATAATATGTATATATTTACAAAAAAAAAGTATGTAAGTAGTAAGTATATCAGTTTTTTAGTACCCATAACACAAGCAAATATAATTGCTTAATTTAAGACTAGATGGCGCTGTGGGAATGTGGTCAAATATTGTTATCCATTTGACAAATCAACCCGCATGCACTATCTAGTAGTTAAAACATACTAAAACAAAAGATGCACAGAAGCCAACCTAACTTTACGAAAAGCTCGAGTCCTTTAGTCACATTCTGTACAACGATGTCGGGAACAGACGAGGCAACCCTTTGTAGCATACTCACAAACTATGTTCTAATGTTGCTTAAATTTAACTGAATATGACGTCAAATGAGACTCTAATCTTAAATTTTTGAATGAAAGAGAGAAACAGTGTTAGTGTTATCTATACCGTAAAGTCGGGTTACTTTGGATAAATTTAATGAAAATAAACCAATTCGTTGGTTAATTATAGATTCTCAAACAATAATTAATATTAATATAACAGCATGGTTCTGCTGCAAATTCACGTACACTTCAAAAATATTAGAAATGTCTGCTTTGAAACGCCTAATTCCCCTGCTTGACCGCGTCCTCATCAAAAGAGCGGAAGCTATTACAAAGACTGCGGGAGGCATCGTGATCCCTGAAAAAGCACAAACTAAAGTCTTACACGGTGAAGTGGTCGCAGTTGGACCTGGTGCCAGGAAAGAAAATGGTGAATTCATTCCAATCCTCGTCAAAGTTGGCGACAGAGTCCTTATCCCTGAATAATACTAAGGTGTATCTAGAAAATGATGAAAAAGAGTACCATCTATTCAGAGAATCTGACATTCTAGCGAAGATCGACAATTGAATTTTTGTTAGTTTAAATTTTTGGTGATTCTGATTTTGTTAGTATAATTAAATTTAGAACTTGAGTAGTGAATGAACAACGTGATTGTGTAATATGCTGTTACTGTGAGAAGGGACATTGATGTTAACTTCGTTGCATTTATTATAAATTTGCCTCTAAATGGTAACTTTAAGCTCAACTTAGTTAATTCAAAAAATATATAATATATATTTTGAATTCGTGCATCCTACCAATTGACTTACAAAAAACATAAGACTCACTCAAAGATCAAAAAACAGCGCTCAAGGAATGTCAAAAAGTTTATTTGCTTCCTAAGTAATGTTTTTTAAAAGCAATTGTAATGTAATTGTAATAAAACTGATTTTGCAAAAACTATTTCCAAAATGTAATTATAATTTGACAATATATCTGCGACAGTTTTGAGCCTGACAGTACGTGTAGGTGTCTTAATCTTTTTAAACGACTTCAAAAAAGGAGGAGGTTATATGTTCGACTGTATGTATTTTTTTGTTTTCATTTTCCACCGATACTATATGACTAAAGAGTAAATAGACAAAAGAAATGCATTGAGTCTATCCACTATCAATGTATGGACTAAGTGAGTGGCTTTCGTTAAACAAACTCAGTGTATAGTCTAAACTGTAAGCTGGAGCGAGTTTTGATACAGTGAATTCTGTATTTTTTTATTCCTGACTTCGCTGTATTGTATTAACATAATCTGTGTATAGATCGCACTAAATACACACTTTAAAGACTAACTTTAAAACTAAACTTAACTTTCACCAAAAGCTCGGGATATAGAATGTATCGAAATATTTTTGAATGTATTGTTGTTTTAAGATTTCAATGTTTTATAACTATTGCAAAGACCATCATTAACGGTATTAAAACACATAAATAATCAAAGGATTCTATCATGCTTGCATATTAATAATAATTAATTGACAAGAAACCTTACAAATATGTATATTAAACAAAAAGTTTTTATTACCCGCTGTCATCTCCGCTGCCCGCTCCTCACTTAACCCACACAATACGAACAAGAACCATCTTCAGTTAGAATTGACACTCGGATAGAACGTAAGCTAATAGACGTAACTTCGTTACTTGTGTATTGACAGCGCTATTAACTTTATTTTACTCAGATAATGGAGGGTAGAGAGAATTAATTGACTCGAGATTTCATTCGGTTGTCTCAATTTAATATCGTTATAGCTGCGTTTATAAGATTTTATTTGATACTGTTTTCTTAAGGAAGAAATTGATATTGAACATAAATACGTCCCTTTCTAAGCACGGAGACGCTTTAGAATGAAAATTATAGAAGCGGTCACCCATCTAAGAACTGACCTTGCCGAATGTTGCTTAACCTCAATGTTTTGCTTGAAGAATCCCATCTTGTAGGAAGACGGACAGACATGAGCCCGCAGTGCGTTCCATATTTTGATAGTATAAATATAAGAGTTGCTGCACATTTTAGTACCTGGAGATGGGAAGGGGAGGGTGGAATGAGCTCAGTCAGTCTTCAGAGCACTCGCCGTGGTATAAACGGTAAAAGACACTTATAAAACCAATGTCTCTGCGTAGCTATATTTCTTACAAGTTGAAAACCTTTGAATATAATGAAGAAAACTCCATCAAAATCCTTTTATTGCGCCCTATTGTTCCCCGTATCATATCCCCATTCGATACATCCAAGGGCCCCTAATTACAAATACAAACAAACCATTAACACTTACGAGGAAACCGTTTTCAGTGTGTACACGTCTTAAGGGGTCAGTAGTGGACGACGGGGAGGTTAAGGGGGAAAGGGAGGGGGAATAAGAAAACGTATTTACCCCCGAACCACTTGCGTTCCGACGTAACTTTATACCTAAACGGTTGTAGGGCTGTCGCAAGGTAGTATTTTTTTTGCTTTTGAAAAAAAATGATTTCGTGTTTGGTTCAGTTTTACATTTTATATGAATTCATAGTATAAATGTTGTTAGATGTTTTCATTTCATTGAATTTTTATTCTTAACTGGGATTTTGTATTCAAAGTTTTAAGAACTTAATTTATTTATATAATTGGCATTTAAAAATTTTGAATAGTCTAGGGTTTCGAGGTTTTTAAATTTATTTTAAGGACTTGAAATTAATTGATGTGTCTCTCAGTTGAGCACGGCCAAAATTAATAATCCTATCTCTTAAGTTATCATAGAGATAATGAAAAGTAATGCGTAATAAGTGGTCTTTAAAAAGTTTTCTTCTTTTATTTTCAATACACATTAAAAAAATGGTATTTACAACAATTTTTCTATTGAGTTAAAATCTTAGGTGACAACCCTGCTTCGTCCATCAAAGGCCGGCGTTAAGTATATCAAATGAATTGTAAATGAAATCAGAAGCGAGTGGCCGCCTCGCCAGTTTATCGCTTACCACTCCTTACCGCGAATATACCACTCGGTGGTATGAGGGGGAAGGGAGGGGAAAGTTCCCTTATCATACAGGTAAAATGTTAATTGTATGTGTGAAATAAGGGGTGTTAGCAACTAAATGTGATATTTATGATGACAAAAAAATATAGCTTCATCAATTTTTTTCAATTTTGAAACTGATCAATAACAATAATTAACTGAACCCTGTAGTGGTTGAAGTGGTAACATCCGCACTAAGAAATGTGCCCTGTATCGCGGGGGAATTTCATCAGCAACAGATTACTGTTCCACTACAGCTTGGGTCTCCTCTCTATTTTTAGAAGGTTGAGGTGATAATATTTCACCACATTCACACAGCGCCATCTAGTCCCAAATTAAGCAATTATATTTGCTTGTGTTATGGGTACTAAACAACTGATATACTACTTAAATACATTTTTTTTTGTAAATACATACATATTATAGATAAATTACACCCAGACACAGAACAAACCTACATGCTCATCACACAAAGATTTGTCCTGGGTGGGGATCGAACCCACGACCTCCGGCTTAGCAGTCAGGATCACTAACCACTAGACCAACAGGCCAGTCTACAAGCTACTCACGTTGGACTAGTGTGGGTTGACAGGCGTCCATAGGTTATAGTAACCTCTTACCATAAAGGTTGGCCAACCATCGTCGTCGTGGATAAAAAGAAATAAAAATGTAGGCATAACCGAATGAAAAGCTTGTATATATCTTATGAAATTTAAAAACGTAACAACACAATGAAAGACACTGAATAGTTTAATAGAAAACATCAGTACAATTACATTATTCTTTCTGGTTCTACGCTCTCGTAGATGAAAGCTACGACTCGTAGCTCCGTAGCAGAGTGCTACGACACATTGAATTTTGCAATCTGTGTTTTTTTAAGTTAATTTACTAATGGCTGGTTTTAATATTAAGAAACGAATAGTTCGTTTTTTTTTACAATTAGTTAACGTCCCACTGCTGGGCACAGGTCTCTTCCAGGGAATGTGGTGGGAATTTAGCCTATTATACCATGTTGGTCAGACATTGATAAATTATGCTAATATTGTATTTTTATTTTTACAGGTAAACACATTGCAGAGGCTTTAGAGATGGATTTTAAAGTAAGACAAATTGTTTCTCGTTTACGATGTGGTGAACAATCCATAGATAGTTTATTGAATTTAGGTGTATTCTATTTCTTTTAATAATGACATATTTCTAGTCTTAAATTGGAAACTTGAATTTTGTAGATTTATGTGGTCTATTTTTTGTTTTTTTTTTTATACCACGACGGTGGCAAACAGACGTACGTATTTATAATCATCATCATCATTGCAACCCATAAACGTCCCACTGCTGGGCACAGGTTTCCTCCAAAGAATATGAAGGTAATTTAGACTACTATACCGCGCTGGCCAGACGGGTTGATATAGGATTTGTTTCGAATTTTCCTTTTCTCGCAGTGCTCTGCATAAGATTGGTCCCATAGTCGCCTTTTATGAGACTCACGGGTTGAGATGGGGTAGTGACATTATGTATTCTTAATCCGTCACTACACGGCTATTTATAATAAATTTTATCAAAAACACACACCTAGACTTACACACAATATCTGTGGATTGTGCAAGTCTAAAGAAAACAAGGTGATAAATTTTTATTTTAAACTTTCCATAATATTCTAGAAAAAGTCTCACATCAACTTATTAAATAAATCCTTATCAAAAAGCCACCATTTTTCTTAAAACTAGTCATTACGTATTACAATCACGTACAAAGAATCTTTTCCTTTGTCAAAAATCACTTACACACCGCAGCTTATGCGACTTCCATAAGTGTGAGGGAGACAAATGTATTTCCGCTATTGCGCCGCGGAAGGGACAATTTGCGCGTACAGCCGCGGTAAGAGGTTCCTACTTTTATTTTTACGGTAATGCATACTTTCTTTGGCGGGACTTATTGGCAGAGGCTTGAGTGGACTATGCCTTCGTTTTATGAAAAGTATAATTTGTGAATATTGCCCTCTTGAAGGCTTTTACTGGTGAGTGATTGGTGCGGATTAAAAAAAGTTTATATGGCATTTTTATTGACATCGGTTTTGTTCAAAATCTTTTTGTTTCTGCAATAGAAATTTAAAATAACTGGCTTAGAAGTGCCACGTCCAAGGTTTCTTAGGATCACTAAAGAGATCATTTCCCCTATAACAGGATCTAACACATCTGGTGAAATGATTGAGATATTATATAGGAGGAAATAAAGGTTGATAAAAAATATATTTAGAAATAAAATATAGCACAAAAAGTATTTTCAAAACATTTAACTCAAATAGGACATCATGGAAGAAATCGCTTTTAGCGACAATTTAATACAACTGCTCAACCTATTGCAGTTTACTCAAGTCAAAAATGCGAGCAGTTTCTAAAATATAAGAAATGTTGGCTGTCTTCTTACTACAAATTTCTATTTAGTTTCACCAGTCGAGTCGTAGAGATTTCACCTGTCGTAGAGACGCATCAAAATGTATGACAGATATAAGGTGTACTAAACGTGAATTTAGTTAAGGTATTTTATTGGGATTACGAAACGATGTAGTCCAAACGAGACATAGCCAAATCTATATCTGTAACAATATTCTATAATAATATTATAAAGACAAATTTTTGTTTTTGTATATAATGAATAGACTTAAAAAATACTGGACCGCTTTTAAAAATTCTCTAGCTATTAGAAAGCTACATTATCACTGAGTAACAAAGGCTATATACCACTACGTTACGGTAGGAGCTGAGCAATGGCCAAATAAAGAACGATGGGAGGGAAGCCCCGCTCGACTTCTAGTTATCAATAACTAAACCATTATTTCTCATAATACGATATAAAAATTTAAAGTCCTCATTTGAGCAGGAAACATCCACAATATTGGCATTCCAGTGACTCCTCACATTCTTGACAGTTCACTCCCCGCATAGCATCAAGTTCGACATCGAGCACCAAGCTTCATAATCGCGTATTAGCATTCAATACCCCACCAACTATTCCGTATTATGCACCCCCATTTGAATATTTTATTAAAAGATGACATAAACATCTCCCTTATATGAATAAAGATGATTACTTGTGTGTGTAGTGCAATACATTACTGACACCAATATGACTACCTCCATTTAATCAACGTTGAAAAAATGATATTACGTGTCTAAAAAATACATATTTTTTTATGATAGGAAAGTTTTGAAGACTAATTTTGACATGCGTTTTGCTTATAAATAAGTTAGGGTAATAGTTTAAATGTATTTTATTATCAGCAAGAGTGTGAAATGCTTGTCAGAAATTTCAAATCGTAACGCCAAATTTTTTTTTTTTTATAGAATTATACACACTCAATTCTAGTGTTTAACTTAATTTAACTTAGTATGGTGTTTCAATTTTGTATTTTTCTATGATATTTCAAATTGTTAACAATAAAAATTGTGTCTAGACTTTTTGCTAGCTTATCTCAATATTCAACCTGGTCAGTGAACTGGTTTTAGGAAAGTGTCTGACACAGCTGACAATTATTAGGAAATAGTTTCTATAATATTTTTTATGAACACATACTCGTAAGTATTCTAGAAATGATTTTCTCATAATATAAACATTATTATTTTCTGATAATATGAATAATTATAAAATAAACATTTAAATAGTTTTGATACCTTTTAAACAACGATGAAAAAAGTATTTTATAAGCCTTTTCGTTTTTGCTGTGATCTGGTAGTACTACTTCTTCTCTTCTAAATATATATTATATTTTAAAATTAAAACTTAATTTAAATATATTGTTATAGCATCAAGAAAGTCGAATAATTTCCAGGACTGTTTCTATATAGGGATTGGTTACCTAATTACATAAATATATTTCAAAACAGGAGTTACATTTTGGTACTAGAATTCTAACATAACTTTGTATATAAAATTGAAATTGAAATTCCTTATTTCCAAATGGACCTAATTACAAAATCGTGGTTTTAATATAAAATAAAGTGTTAAAAATAAAAATATTAGTGTCTCCATTTGAATTGCGTACGTCTGTTTGCCACCCTCGTGAAAAAAAAAAAAAAAAAAAAAAAAAAAAAAAAAAATTGCAGTATCTTAGGTTATTTTTAGTATGTAGTTCCGTACCTCCTGAACTAGTTAAGACTGTATCTTAGGAGGCAATATGAGTGATAGATAACATGTATAACTAGTGAGTACATTAACTCAACAGAAGGCAAGCATAAATGATATTTTCTCAGTACCTTTCTATTAATGTGAGAAAGTAATCTGGTACAAAGTAAATTCAGAACAGATAAAACACGAAAACAACTTGGGTTTGTACAAAGCGTGTATTTCAACCGGCCTCTGTCAAATGCAAGGTATAATACTAAATTACTTTATGCATCGACCTATAAAAGATTTAACTAACACACACATACAACAGGCCACGCCCCTTACACCGCTCGCTCTTTGTTCTTACAACCCCCCCACACATGCGCACATCACACAAGACGCGCGTGTGCGTTAAGGGGGGATAAAATACGCATCCAATTTTTCTTACTTACATTTTTATTTATCGTCATTCTATCCCATTGAATTTTAGATTTTAACGATTATTTCATGTTAAAAAATACGAAACTTTTTTTACTCGACTTAAGCCAGATAAGCTTTGATTTCTTAAAATTGGTGCTATCGGCGTCCCTAGAGAGATGAGGCTTTCGTCAGAAAATATTGAGAAAAAAACCTTCAATAAAGATAATTACGATCATTATTAAAAGTACAATTTGACGGGAATCAATTTTACCATTTCCATTACGTCGACAATGGCGGAACGATTTCCCTTGTGCGCCCTCTTAAGTGTCGTGTTGGTGTGTGTGAGTGAGGCTCTGGTGTGCGCGTGTGTGCATGAGGTCGCCACTGGCGCACAACGCTTAAATACGGGCGTGGAGCGGCAGTGCCAGCATTGGCTCTCCGCCACTCGCGTCGATAGGACGCGTCTCTCCGTTCAATCATGTCATAGCTTCTTTCGTACTTCTCTCTCTTCTTCTTATTAACGATACGTATCATGTATTTTCTAATGTAGGTAAAATTTGGTGCTCAATTTAAAATTTTAAAGTATTTTTTATAAAGAACTTTATGGGGACTTGTTGTTAGATTGTAGGATATATTATATATTTTGGTACGCAAAGTGTGATAGAAGAGCCAAGATGAACTTCATCGGTAAGTTTTATTTACTTTTTATATCTTTTTTTCTCGACGTTTTTCTTTTCCTTTTTACATTATATTTTTATGGTGTTCACTTTATTTTTACGTTGCGTATTTGGCAGTTTTTCAACGTTACTTTCCTTTCTTTATCGGGATGATTTATTTGTTTCTTCTTTGCCTTGAGTTTTTGAATTTATAGCACTTTCATTGTACTTTTATTTCTAAATGTGATTTATGGTAAAATAGAAGCTCTTAATATAAACGTTATTCTTTCAACGAATTTATTTCAGCCTCTTTTACATGTACTTTATTTTGTAAACGTTTTCGTAAAAATACATTTCTCTTTTCTCTGCAGTAAAGTTTACTTCCTTACGTTTTAAATAAGAAACCTTACATAAAACGCTGCTTTATATTAAGGACTGCGTATTTTTAGACGGTCGAAACACTGCAGCTAAAACAAGCGTCATAAAACTTACATCGTAGAGCCTCTACAAATATCACTACGAACTAAGTTAAGTTCGTAGAGGCTCTACGAATATCGCTACGGTTCCTGTAGCAAACCTATTTTTATTTGGAATGACGCAAGGATTACTCAGAATTGAACGTTTATACTACAATAATGAGCAGCCCGGGGTTTTTTGAGCAGGGGTTGAAACGCAGCTCTCGAATTGACCGAGTTGACTCAAGGTCGCTTGGCACCATGCCAACTGGGTTGGGTCTGACTCCGAAATAGGTTGACGCGGGATGCGGAGTGCCTAGTCAGGTTGAGAACATAAATAATAATTTAGAATGGTGGAACTGGGATTGTTATTATATTATACTTACTGATATTTTAAATAAGTTAGATTGTTAAAGATTTATAATATTACGAGTTGGGTGGTTTTCTTTGGAGAATGCTAAATATAAAAAAATATAAAGACTTTTGTAAAAAAATATAATATTTCGTTCTTTTGATTATACTTTCCGATATTGAAAATAACCCATAGTCCTAGATAGTAACAAAAAAAACTTTTATAAAAACATTAACTATTTCATATTTTCTCGAAAAACGCTCAATATTATTTATTAAGTTTTGCAATACAACAAAATTTCCATTAAGTAAAATAATAAAACCTAAATCGGTTCAATAAATATGAAGTCAGTAGAACAGAGTATTGAGACGGACTAATTACGCCAACCCTTTATCACTGGCTTTATTCTAGACAATTAGTCGAACTAATTGACTAGTTGGTTTAATCTGCACATCTTTAAGTAAATAATTAATAGAAGGTGTCTCTCCAAGTGTCCTTGGACTTTTCGTTATTTGGATATTTTTCAGATATTCAGTTAAAAATTTTGAGTTACGTAGTTTCGTAAATGCTGAAAAATATAAGTTAGATGGTTTAAACTATTTGAAATATATTATTATAAGCTAAATCACAATAATACAAAGCTAAAGAGACGTAGAGCAGTAGAAAAGCATTGTAAGATGATCAATTTCGAAAATACTAATAATTTAAAAAGGAAATTATTGAACGGACTCATTAAAACTCAAGAGGTTTCCATCTCGTTTTGAAATGTGTCTCTTTTCTAAAAAGACAAAATAACACTTCTTTTATAGTGTTGGGTTTCTACTCTACTGACAACTGATTGTCCAAAACTCTTACGGATAAAATAAAATTATTTTGCTAACAGTTTGGCTTCGAAAGTAAGGCATCCAGAATAATCATTTCTATACATTCAGTTAAAAGAAAAATCACATTAAAGAAAGAAATCTACATGATAAGGATATAACATAACATCACGTCTTTTGACTCCAAGGGGTAGGCAGAAGACAGAGCCTACTGCCTACTTCTTGGGGGCAAAATTCTTCATACACACATTTCGCCAGATATATTTACATAATATTAGGATATTTATTTATTCTTCTAAATAATACTAGAAATAAAAATGAAACGTAAGTAAAAATTATAAAACCAGTCTTTAAGTCCCAAAATCCTAACAGTCGTAAGTTCAAAAGCGGAAGTTAAATGCATGTATTGCCGTTGACAGGGCACAATTGAATAACATCAATCGTTTCCGGAATAAACGATTACGGCAGTTCAACGAATTCTTGTAGCAAAATATTCCAGCACGTAGCGCTTGCTACGAGCGCCACGATGTCGTAGCAGCTACGGGCTACGAATTTGTTGAATGAATTTTAAAATGCGGATGATAAAATTTATTGAATACAATTTTGTATCGGGTTTCTTTCCGGTGCTCTTAATTTATAGAAATTTGTATAATTTCAATAATTGAAAACAATCGTGAGGAAACCCACATACCCTAGAAGTAATTCTATGAGTATGTCTGATCCACCAACCCGCACTAGGCCAGCGTGAGTGGATTATGGCCTAAAACTCTCTCAGCTCTCTAGTTAGAGGAGAGGAGACCCGATCCCAGCAGTGGGACTTAATGGGTTGCTGATGATGATGATGATGATGAACTCATCTACCATTACTGATAACATTATTCAGCAAGCAACCTTCGATTGAAAACTTGTCCACCATGAGAAAGTATAGTATATCGCGGTGGACTCTCTCAGACATAAGTCGCAGAAGTGGAAAATTCAAAATCTAGAGTGTCCAAACCAATATTAATTAAAAACTGTAAATCCTTCATAATTTTATATTTTTGCCCTGCAGCGAAAATTTTGCTACTTAGGCCATAGTTTTAATAATTTACCTATCTTAACTTATATAAAATAAAATCATGTTTCGCAACACTAAAAAGTGTAAAAATTAAAAAAAAAATATTCAAACAAAAATTTTCAATAATAAATTCAACTCACTGTATTTCGAATTCACCGTCAATTCAATTCTATTCACCTCCAACGTTCCTTTGTCGGCTCTTTTGATCGGTTATGGTAATATTGGCTAGTCTAACCGCTCCGATATCCGGAACAAACTAGATCACCGCAGGCTAATCTAATATCAAGGAGCTAGAAAGCTAAATGCTCCAAAGAACGTTGAAAATCTTTGCCAAATATCTTTGGCTTTTAGCCAGATATCTGTATTTTATATTTACTGTAAAGATTGCTAAAATAAGGATAATTTTTCGTCTCGTCTTAATTTGTTACAATAAAATATTTTTGGCACCTTTTTAGTATAAGTAATTGTTTTGGAAAATATTGGCAAAATTACACGCATTAAAAGACTTTAAATGGTGAAAATAATATATTTTTCATAAAATAATATATAGTATAGTAATATTTTTCAGAAAATATATAATGTATTTGCCCTCAACTATTAAATGCGTACATTTATTTTAACACTAAAAGATTTTTTCAAATCGGACCAATTAGTTCTTTAGATCCTAGCGTTCAAATAAACAAAAAACCTTTTCAGCTTTATAATATTAGTATAGATTGAACCCAACTACCACACTTAGTGTCTAACGAGCACACTTAACAACTGTACCATTACAGTTATAAACTATCACAATATTGGAATCAAACTTTTCAACAGACCCCAGTAAACACCCAACACTACCCTCTCTCTTCAGCTCAAAGACATCCAATCCAAGAGTCTTAAAGGACGAACTTTTTAACGAGTGTGTAAAAAACCTTTACGCGGGCAAACCATTACCGGTCTATGTTCTTTCTCGCTCCCTCGTTGGTGTTAGAGCGAGATAGATGTACACTCTAAACGAATGGGCCGCTGACCAAACAACATACATCGGTATGCTTTTAGATGCCGGCGGGGGATTAACACTCAGTGGGATATCTACAATGGAGATATACTTTCTTGGATTAAAACTTGTAATAAATTATGGTTATAATATATATGTTATTTATTTGGAAGAAAATTATACAATAATAATACATGCAAAGTAACTTCATCATGTCAACCCATACACGTCCCACTGCTGGGCACGGATCTCCTCCAAAGAATGTGGAATTTAGCCTACTATACTACGCTGGCCAGATGGGTTGGTATAGGGTCTGTTTCGAATTTTTCTTTTAATTTACTTTCCCTAGTGTCAGTAAAAACATACAAAAGGGATCAAGTATTTTTTTTTCGTTAACATAACATCAATATATTATTAGCGTGAGTATAAATGAAAAAAAAAGTCTATTTATTACGAGTATGTGGTATATGTTGATAGAAAACTGTTGAAAATAAATAGAAATTTTCAATTAAAAGGTACTAAGGTTTTACAAGATACTGTGGCTCTACAGATAGAGCTAGCTTTGAGGATTAATTTGGCTTTACCTTGTTCATAATTTTACGTTTCTCTAAGTAGAGATGGAATGAAATGTTTTTAAAGAAATACTGAAAGCATTTTCAAATATACACTGTGCAGTTTTAGCTGTCTTAAAAACTTCCAATAGGTTATATTAATCAGATAAACAATACATCTAGCCAGAATAAACAAAAAAAAATATTTAAAAAAAATGTGCTTACCAAGAAACTAAATAGAAACATGAGCCGTGTAAAGAAAAAAAAAATTTGTGTTTCTTATGGCAAAATTTATATCTGATTAAGTCGTCTTAAAGTTCATGGTATATCATCATTACAATCTTTAAATGTCCCACTGCTGGCCACAGGTCTCCAAATATTTTGAAGGGAATTTAACCTACTATATCACGCTGGCCAGACGGGTTGGAATAGGGTTTTGTATCGAATTTTCCTTTTCCAGTGCTCTTGTCTGCTGAAGATAGTTTAGTCGCCATGTACGACACCCAGGGGTTGAGATGGGGTAGTAACATTAATTATTCTTAAATCGCCACTACACGGACATAATATATCATCATCATCATCATATCAGCCCAATGACGTCCACTGCTGAACATAGGCCTCACCTAATATCCGCCACAACGAGCGATGCGCCGAAAGCGCAGCGTGGGGCGGCCCCCCGCCAGATGGACCGACGATCTGGTAAAAATTGCGGCTGGCCGTTGGATGCGGGCGGCACATAATAATTATATAATGGTATATAATAGTTGAGAATTTGTTCTGTCTTCTTCTATACTTTTCTACTCATTGATTGGTTATGCCCTCTTTTAAATATTCCCTTTTTTCCCAGTTTTGTGTATATACAGCTTTTGTTTGAAAAAGTTAGACTTTCAAAAATCTAAATAAACAAATGACGTTGGTTGCAGGAGGCACAAAATTGCTCACTGTGGCAGAAATTACGTGAAACTTATGTCCAGCAGTGGACGTCATTGGGCTGAAATGACGATGATGAAATAAACGTATTTAATTTCAAATAAACAATTAATCGTTGAATGCACAAGCATCAATGACCGCAAACCTACAATGAACCAATTTGCGTGCTATTTGCAAATCAACTGGGATTACACGATAATACAATAGACCTAATTAATATTGGTTCATTAGTTCCAAATATACGTTATCAAGTGGAGCAAAATGCACAAATACAATGATTTTATTCTATTATGAAATATATTTCGAACTAGTTGCCTAGGGCTGCGCTCTCGTCGTTCTATGTTTGGCCACTGCTCAGATCCTATTGGCTGTATCGTAATGTTATATAGCTTAAAGCCTTCCTCGATAAATGGGATATCCAACACTAAAATAATTTTTCATATCGGATCCGTAGTTTATGAGATTAGGTTGCAAGAAACTAAGACCACTCTTTTAAAAGTCAAAATAGTTACAATTTCAGTTGATTACAATTTGAAACATCATAAAATGGTACAGAACCAAAATACCATACTAAGCTAAACTATGTATAATAAATTGAAACTAAAAATTTCGTTACACCTACTAATATTTAATGTTCATCAGTATTTTTATACATGATCAATGGTTTAGGGTACTCCTGACCTGATCTTTATTTAGAACGCCCTCAATTTCGGTTTCCCAATTCAGAATTTAAACCAGAAAAATCCAACACCGTTTCGTCAAACCCCGAAATTAAAAATAAAATTAATTAATTCCAAAAAGAGCCTCTGTGTAAATCTTTAAACAAAATATTGACTTCACAGACGGATGCACCCAGCTGCCAATTAAATCACTTATAGTGCCAGTCAGCGTGGCAATCGAAGCTTTATTAAGCTGGCTGCCAGGCTGTGGGCATAAACTGGGCGGTTTTATTGCCAGAGACAATCAGTTTGAGCTATCTAGTCAAGTTTCGGAATTGTACAGCTAATTGTTAGGTAAATTACTTGTGGTTTTTATGGGCAAAAATATATGTATGAGTAACGGTTTCTGAAAAGAAAACGGGTAGTAGTTCTGCTAGCTCATTATACCGTGTATTTGTAGAACTCTTTGTATACAGGCTTATTCCTATTTAAAGCTGAAAGTAAAACCTGAAAACCTGAAAGTAGTTCAGAATCAGGAGCAGAATCGATTCCTATAGTTATATCATGTTGTATTTTTTGTCAAAATTTTGGTGTATAATTCGGCGTACCTAATTTTATGGCTATCTTGATGGCGAAGTGGCAGTGTGTAAAATTGCTTAGAGGTCTTTCGATCCCAGAATTGAACAAGAACAGTATTGGGTATTTTCATTTTGAAATCCTCAATTGCCATCAACTCGGCACATTTCTAAAGACGGGCTGATACTTAGAATTTCATGACAGAAAAACCAAATAACAATTTTACCCGAGCCAGGAATCGAACCCGGGAACTCTTACGCAAAAGTCGTTCATACCATCTCATAAGATCACTAAATCAGCAATATAATAATATTTTACTAGATCAATTAAAATTACTTTTTAAATTAAAAATTGCTTTTTCAATACTTCCATCCTTTTCTAACGGAAAAATTTAAAAACATATACAAAATATAAAGTTTAATTTGATAGAGCTAAATTGCCACTATTCCAAACTCTATTCTGTAAGGTACGATACGAACTCTACAATCCCGATTGTTACACATAACGTTAATTTGCTCTGCAGTAATTACGGGGTGTGCTCTACCTAGAGATGAATCTCTAGATTTACTGTTATTGCTCTTTATGGTACATATATGGAGATGATCTTTTAAGATTGTAGAGTTCGTGTTCTGTAGAGTTACGTTCTTGAAAGTTGATATAGTAGGCTGTTGGGACCTCGATTGCTCGTTGGTATTAATTAAAATGCAGTGGACTGTATTATATAATATATTACAAACGATGTATCATGTACAAATATGGTAAACTAAAGTGACGTGTGCGCGCTAAAGAAGTGACTATTGGAGTGGCTTGTCGTGGCGTGACGGCGGCGCGGCGGTGGGGCGTGCGCTCACACTGTCTGTCCATGCGTGGACAGGCTAAGTTCCTTCTAAATCTTTGGAAGGGATCCATGCTCAGCAGTGGGATTATGGGTTGAAATGACTATCACGCACGACATCTACCTTGTAAAAGAACAAGGCAGAGATATCATACATAATATGATTCGCCAACTACAGTAGCAACCACCAGACAATGTATGTCAAAAGCCTCAACATAGGCTATTAAAGTTCACAATACAAATTTTCCTGTATCCGTGTAGTGACGGATTAAGAATACATTACGTCACTACCCCATATCAACCCATGAGTGCCGTAAAAGTCAACTAAGGGAGTAACCCTATGCAGACAAGAGCACTCCGTGAAAAGTAAAAATTCGAAACAAACCCTATACCAACCCCTCTGGCCAGTGGTATAGTAGGCTAAATTCCCTCCACATTCTTTGGAGGAGACCCGTGCCTAGCAGTAAGAAATTTATTGGTTGAAAAATGGAAAAAAATTAACAAACATTAAACACCTTCTATCATCGTAAAAGGTATTTAAAATCCCAATAAACACATTTTAAACCTTCGAAAACACAACAGAGCCTGACAAAAGCTTGCAAAATTAATTACCGATGACATCACGGGCCCTCGTCAAATCCCATACAAAATGAATGGAAGCTTATATCTGAAACCCCATCCCTCAATAACAAAATATATCGACATGTACCAATTTGACTTTCATCTTCGCGTGTTTGCAAAATATAAAGCTTTTAAATAAAAACCTTCAAGCAATATATTCAAAATCAAACCCTCTCCTAGCAATATAAAGTCCAAATTCAATTGGCGTGCGAATAATAAAAAATACACTGTGGAATGAAATAAAATTCTTTTTTATATTACCTTGCTTGCTATGTACTGTGTACAACGTTTGGTTGTATTTATAAGCGGTCGTTGTACAACAAAATCAATATTTGGGTCACGAAACGGCCGCGGAATCGTTTCAAATCAACGCAAGTTATAATAAAAGCGGCCACGGGGCATTTCGCTTCACTTTTATTTGGTTAGAACGGTGCTGGTGTGGCTACATACTAACTACCTGACCTAAAAACGCTGACAAAGGGGAAATTTTTGTGCTTTGGAACTGTATGCAAGTTGGCTATTGAGTCAAGTGGTCAAGTTACTTTTGAAGTTGTGTCGAAGGTGGAAAATTTTACTCCATAAAGACAGTTATACATAGGTACCTACAATAAAAGATTTTGATTTGATAAATATAATATTATTATCTCTTGAGTATCTTGAACATCGAAGGAACGAAGTAAGGAGAAGGAATGTTTAATTACAAATATACGTTACGATAATTGAAGTTAAGCAACGTTTGCTAGGTCAGTTTGTAGATGGGTCACCGTTTGTAACACTTTCATTTTCGAACGTCTCCGTGCTTCGGAATTCCAAATTTCATATCTTAAAAATACGACCGACCTTCATAAAATTAGACATAGTTATGGTCTGAGCCCTGGAAAATTATATAGGCTAACTTTTTATATTAATAACGCGGGCAAAATCAGGAACAGAAGCTAGTCTGAGGTAGATACAAGTCCATGTTTAGAAGAGACGCGTGCCTAGCAGTGGGACGATTATGGGTTTTAATGAATTATTTAAAAGGCGTTATAGGTTTCGTCTATGCCTTAGACCACAGGCTGTTTGGCTTCCGCAATAATTTACATGACTGTATCGCGTGTTAGCAGCTGTTCACTATATACGTAACCTTTTTTTTTACTAAACAATCCACTGAAATGATGAAAAACTAGGCTTCATGAACCACAGAACATTACTATGTGGAATAAATGGTAGGGTAATGAAAGGGTTGTGAACTAAGGCTGGCTTTTTATCTTTTCTGTGACGTTTTTACGTTTATGAATAAAGTTTTGTTTTATATCGCAATTTAACTCGTGAATACGTACTCGTGCTTTTTGATGATAACTTGTTTTTATACTAAAAACCACGTGTTATTCCTCGAAGGCGTAGGCACAGGTATATCAGCTCTGCTTACTCCTTATATATATATATTGTATAATTTACTAGCTGCCCCGACGAACATTGTTCGCCTCCCTACAGTTCTCCACACCTACATTTCTCCAGCAATGGGACATCTCGACATGAAACTGACAATTTCAATAAATAAAATTCCAATTCCATTTAAATTTCAAATTAGGAATACACTATTATAATATAAAATTTGTGATATATTCTAAATCGAAGTGTTATTTGTCATACCAACTTCCCATTATCATCATATCAACATAATGACGTCCACTGCTGGACCTAATTTCCGCCATGGGGAGTCGAATCGCTCATTCGACTCCCCAACGAATGAATTAACTTGGTTTCAAAAAAGCTCTCTTCAACACAGTACATACCTAGTTACGGTAGCCTGACGACGTTTGTATTATACAAACATCATTATATTATACAGCTGAATTATTCAAGTTAAAATTACACACAGATTATAGTAATTTTATTCACTAAACTCAAGGTAAAACCCCCAGTTAATATCTAATGAAGACAAATAAAAAAAAATATTTTAAAAAAGATTTTTAAGGACAAGGTTTCAATAAACAAAAACGTGAACTAAAAGGTAAAAAATAAATTTAAGGGCCGTATATAAACATAGATCTTTTAAAAATGTAAAATCTATATAAATTTTAAAAGCTTGAGGCACTGTTATTATATGCCATCTATTATGCAGGTTTACTACCGCATTTCAGTGCCTCAAGCTTTAAAAATTTATATAGATTTTACATTTATCTAAGCAAGATTTGAAAGTTATACAAGCCAATTCGTTATTTCTCTTTTATTTTTGCACGTACCATGTTCTTCTCTGCATCACCCTAAGGTAGACAATGCCATTGGCATTAAGCCCGCCATTGTACCATTATTAGCAGCTTTTAAATTTTAAAAAAATAAGTTGGAACGATTATGGGTTGAGATGTTGATGATGATGTATTGCATATCTGATTACTTTAACTTAGACAAAGTTTGTAAGAGAACTAAAAGTTTACGGTGTATATAAAACCTACTTAAAACAGCACAGCCACTTCCATTCCCCACCATTTATCCACATCCACTACATCCTTGTCAGCTGAGAATTAAAAAGTACAACACTAGCGCCCCCTACATGTAATCTAGACACCCCCTTTCCTCCCCTTCTCAGCAGTCTGTCCTCAGATTAATGAACTGTATTCTATCTTTGCGAGGGATTACGAGTAGCTTTAAAACTATTTTCGTGTTGCAATTTTGAGAGAAATATATTTGACTGTTATTTTTAATTAAGGTTTTGAGTCTTTTAAAACATTTGTAGTTCAGTGGTGAAAATATTTTATTAAAAATTCAAGTCAAAAGTTATTTATTCATGTGGAACACGAATGATACTTATGTACTTCATACTAAGCCAAAAGCGCCCTGATTTTGTCCGTCGGAATGTTCCTACATCGTAAACTTTTTCGAATCATAAACCGAAGTTTATTTACGTTTTAAGTTATTTATTGGCATAAAATAGATTATTGTATAGGAAATTAACAACTATCTATATTTTTAATTTTATATAAACTGAGAATTCCGGTCGAAAACTTTCCGACAACTCAGTATCGGGGCCAAGGTATCAGCAAAGTTTCCTAAGGCAAGTTGAGAAGAAGTGGCAGAAAACTCAGGCCACTCTTATTAATTTTAATCGACCTTTTTTCTGTAAATTCAAACTGCATATGAAAGTAATTTATTTCCTATCTTATTAGGTACGCATTTTGAAGTTCGAACTTAGGCATACTTTTGACCGGCAAATAGAATGTTTTTAGAATATCTTGTGATATTAAATCTAATCCCTAGACATTGTGGTGTTTTAAAACAAAATTTCCTGATTAAAAAAAGTACTAATAAGTTCTTTTGGAGATCTTCAGTTACAAAGTTTTTACCTAAATTACCTTACTTTATATAATCTGTGGACTTATCTGCCAGTGTGTAGACCTCAGTTCTACATACCACTTTAATTATGTAATATATTAGTATATTAAGGCACATCGAAGTGTAGAGTGTAAAACAAAAGAATACTCAAAAATCTACACAAATATTTAATTAATTAAAATACTTTCTGTCAGACTTAATTCCACCTTGTATACAATTTCTATTTACAAATGCATTACACTCAAACTTTCTCAACAATAATATTGTTCTAGAAGATTCTCAAACTAATACAATGGCTAATGAAACTGTATTTGGTTTTAATAAGCACTGCTACGCTTTCAGTTGTCTACGACAGATGTCTACGAAAGTTTGCTACGTGAGTTCTACGACGTCGCAAAACTAATTTAAAAAAACAACCTACTTATTTTTTATTTCGACTGAAATGGCAAATTCAGGCCTCATTGTGGTAAATAATTACCTTATGAGTAAACATTGTCTGTATATGTCAAGGAGTTAGTTTACTTTTACCATTCAAACGCTGTACCGGTAGCTACAAAATCTTTAAGTAACTTCGTTATCTTAAATAGCGCGTATCGATTTTATAACTCCTCAAATATATTTATCATCATTTCAACCCATAAAAATCCCACTGCTGGGTACGGATCTCCTCCATAGAATGTAGAGGGCGTTTAGCCTACTATAGTTTTTGGCTCCTTAAGACCTTGACTCTCTTAGTCGCCTTTTACGACATCCACGGGTTGAGATGTGGTAGTGACATTGTATTCTTAAACCTGATTTTGAAAATGACTGTAGTAATGAAACTACTCTTCAAAATCTTCATAAAAACATTAAAATTCACAAAAGAATAAGATTTAATTTCATCAAAAACAAATTGTAAGATTCCATACTTGTGCACATTGATGTCGAAACTTCGGACTTTTTTTTTTAATTAACCACCGAAAGTTGGAAAAACGCTTTCCCAAGTGGGGAAGTTAGAAAATTCCTCTGGCGTTTAATTGTCGAGTTATCTCGAGTTATCTACTAGTTACAGACACTTTTGGGAATTCTTTTATATTATTCAGTACCACCGATTCTTGTTCTTCAGATATTACGAAAGAAAAAAATATGTATTCTTTTAATTTAATTTGATTTTGACATATAAAGAAACTTACTTCGGCCTACGACTTCATCTGCGTAGTTTGTCGGTATTAAAGGATATAAACTAATATTATAACAATAATTTTATTGAGATATAATATTAAACTAAATTTAAACAATAATATTTACAAATAAAAACTAACTAAATGTATTAAAATAAAAAAGGGGAGGAAATTACAAATTAAAATACGGCATCATAAAATTCTTTCGCATCGCTGCCATTGCCTGTGGCAAAAGTGCCCAACAGACTGGCAGCATTGCCACGGTTGTCGGTTAAAGTTAAATCATGATTATGATGTACGTGACAAAATGGTAGTGTGTTATATTTTGTCACGTACATCATAAATATTATGACTATGTTAAATAATAATAGCGACTTATACCAACTTTTACTAAAATACCATCCACAAAAATAAAACATCGATACATTTATGAATATTGGTCATATTTCATAACAGATGTTCTCTATATTAAAAAAAAACTTATTTAAAATGACAGCCTAAAAAGCACTGATTCATGAGAGATTACAGAAATACAGTATGCTCTAATTAAGAGCAATTATTTTTGTCCCAAATAGGATCAAGACTACTTGACCATCTTTTTTTTATATTTGGGATTTTTTTTTACACAGCGCTTTCAAGCCCAAAGTAAGCTATACAAGCTTGTGTCATAGGAAACACACATATATCAAATTTCTAAATACATACATATTTTACATAGAAAACACCCAAACTCCGAAACACAATTACAGATCATACAAATATTAGTTCCAACCCGGGGATCGAACTCGACACCTCTGTATTCACAACTGATGCAGTTAATCGCTATATAGCCAATCAATATAAATTAATCTAATACAGGAAACTGTATATTAGGTACTTATTTACTCCTAACAAACATAATAGATACTATATAATTGATCCATAAACATCAATTCCTTTCATTGAAATAAATGAAACAGTAAAATTACTTGGGTCGTAACTGTCTACGCCGTAGCACTGTGCTACGTCGTAGACAGCTAACTGTAATTCAGCTACGCACGTAGAGATTATCCACCGTTTGTATAAAGATTCAGCGCAAATATGTAGAGATATTATTCTTTCGTATATAATAATAATAATATTCTACCACATTAACACAGCGCCATCTAGTCCCAAATTAAGCAATTATATTTGCTTGTATTATGGGTACTAAACAACTGATATACTACTTAAATAATTTTTTTTTTTGTAAATACATTCATATTATAGATAAATTACACCCAGACACAGAACAAACCTTTATGCTCACTCATCACACAAAGATTTGTCCTGGGTGGGGATCGAACCCACGACCTCCGGCTTATCAGTCAGGGTCACTAACCACTAGCCCAACAGGCCAGTCAAATATATGATTTTTTAATATATTAGAAGTCTCTACGTCATTATATTGACATATTCAGTTATAAAACTTCTGATGTCATAGTTTCACTTCTAAATATTGTTTTTCCCCGAAGAGGTAGGCAGAGGTGTTTGACATCCACATTTCGCCAGCTATGTTTGATTCCATGAAATAGGGGGCGAGCCTATTGTCAATTCATGAATTTCATGATAGAAAAGCCCAATACCATTTTTCACCCGACCCGGGAATCGAACCCGAAACCTCTTGCACAGCACTCTTATACACTTCCCGCTGCGCCACCGAGGCAGTTAACTACTTCACTAGTTACTAACTTCACGAAATAGATGTATAGAAAAAGTAGTTACGGAAAAAAGTAAACATTGTACCAATGTTAGTGTCACACAATATCATATAACATACTAGCTTTTGCCCACGGCTATGCCCACGGTTATGCCCACGGCTATGCCCACGGTTATGCCCACGGCTATGCCCACGTTATATGTAGTCAAAAAGTATCCTAGGTGCTATTTCAAACCCTTCTACATGCGTGCCAAATTTCATACACATCTTTACAGCCATTTTCACGTGATAGAATTAAACATCTGTCCATATTCAATCTAACCATCCATCCATTCTAATTTTCACGTTTATAATATGCTAAGATATATCCTTAAACATAAAATAAGTAAGTTATTTTAAAAAACGTTTAACCTTTTTACAAAACCTCATGACAGCGGCATGTCTTTATTTCCCTAAAGAATAAAAGAGGTACGGGTTACACCACTGCTTACCCCTTATCCATATTTTGACAGCTAAGTCCCACGTTACAGGGGTTACCTTTTGTATTTTACCGGTCAAACCATATCTCTTAAGGAAAATTCGAGATCATCTTTTTTATATAAGATTCGAAGTTTATACAGTACGGTAGCACCACAACCTTTAGCACTACTCCGAGTACATCTCCAGTAAAATTTATTTATTATATAAGATATACACAAGTCAATATATATATTGATACATAAATATATTATTGTATTCAAACAGAGTGATAAGATTATGCAGCCAATTGTTTCAAGTACAAAGCCCGGACTCTAGCTTTGAACGTATCGCGGTTCGAAATGTATCACCCAGTTTTTTATTTACGTGATATGATCCACTATTAGTACACTTGCTCCACGTTTTGAATCTACTAACTTGCAGTCACTCATTTTTTAAAATATTTTTCCTTAGCGTCGCGACAATACCAAAAGCAAAACTAAATGCGTCGGAAACGTTTGTTACTTTGTAATGTCAAATCTTTTTATTTCATTTAGATCACATACATGATACTTATGAACATCA
The DNA here is from genome assembly GCA_905147015.1 of Laspeyria flexula. Taxonomy (NCBI): domain Eukaryota; kingdom Metazoa; phylum Arthropoda; class Insecta; order Lepidoptera; family Erebidae; genus Laspeyria; species Laspeyria flexula. The sequence goes on from LR989972.1 coordinate 8,778,662, forward strand.
TACAAAGCCAGAAAAGGTGTCAGTAAATTTACCTACGGCCAGTTCACTGACAAGGTTGAGCTCTGAGAAGAACTTGGCAAGAAACTCAGGCCACTTTTTTCAATTGTTGTTACATAGTTGTTGTAATGCGCAATAATTTAGATCTACCCTACATTTTTCTCATTTCTGCTTATTATTGTTAAACTTCTACAATACAACGCGACTACAATGTGCATAATCACATTATAAAAATAATTATCAAATTACGGTAGGTACGGTAGGTATGGCATTCCTTATTATTATTATTATTTGTTGGGCTAGAAGTCGTTAGCGGCCTCCTTGCTACTGAATTGATCTATTGTAGCGCCCCTTATTGTTTATAGTTCTCTGCTTAGTCCTATAGATGCCAGTTACTTCCAAATTGTCTGAGCAGAGAGAGACTGTATCTCAGCTGGTTGCAGCTGGTACAGTCCTAAATGGATGCTGGCATTAATAATAATAATAATGTTCTACCACATTCACACAGCGCCATCTAGTCCCAAAGTAAGCTATTATATTTGCTTGTGTTATGGGTACTAAACAACTGATATACTACTTAAATATATTTTTTTTTGTAAATACATACATATTATAGATAAATTACACCCAGACACAGAACAAACCTTTATGCTCATCACACAAAGATTTATCTTGGGTGGGGATCGAACCCACGACCTCCGGCTTAGCAGTCAGGCACACTAACCACTAGACTAGACCAACAGGCCAGTCATCCTTTCCTTAACAAATAACAATATAATTCCTATACACATTTCCTTGTATCACAAAATAAAGCCTCCCAAAAACTTTCTAAAGCCGAAAATCAAAGTAAATAATTGTGAAAGTGAACAATACGGTGCGAACTTAAGTCGAACTTAACAATAAGTTGAGACAACTTAGCCACAATTAACATAACGATGTCTTTGTACTTTATATTACTTTAGCTTTGATTTTCCGCCATTTCTTGTACAACATTTGTACAAGAATTTAATTTAACAACTTTTAATCGGCACTCGTTTGTATTTGGAACATAACCATAATTCGAAAGATAACCAAAATTACGTAAACTTAACAGATAAAACAAAATTAAACAAGTAAATATAATTAAAAAAATTAAATAACCCGACTGCAAAAAATCAACAGGGAGCAACGCACTAAAAAGACCGTAAAATTATTGTAATATTATTATACCTGATTAAATTTAAATACATAACATATGAATATATTTGTAATCTCCATTTGATTCCCTTTATTTTTATACGCTACTCGATAGGTTTGGTTAAAAAAAAAATTGAACTTCTTACAATTTGGCGGCAAAAGCCCGCCGTTTAAGTCTTTTAATTCTTAAAACCTATCTAAGGACAATTGGGTTTTCTAGACGAATCTAACGATACCTTAATTCTCAAAATCCATCCAGCCGTTTGGAAGATTCGTGGGAATAAAGATTTACAAACATACAAGATACGCGCGAAAAACAATACCCGTCCTGACAGTCGGGTAAAAATAATCCATAGTTTCTCTATTATGATGACTTTCCCTTTTTAGCAATTTTATTTTATAGTCTGACAAAGAACCACATTCTAATGATTGCCGGTAAATGGTTACCTTATTTCCAATTACTAGATACGTGTAGGTAAAACAGAAAAAATCTTTTACAGAATTTTGAACATTAGAAATATTTTTAATAATAATAATATTCTACCACAATCACACAGCGCCATCTAGTCCCAAATTAAGCAATTATATTTGCTTGTACTCCTCCAAACAATGTAGAGGGAATTTAGCCTTTTCTACCACGCTGGCCAGACGGGTTATAGCGTTTGTTTCAAATTTTCCTTTTCTTGCAGTGCTCTTGTCTGCGTAAGGTTACTTCCTTAGTCACCTTTTAAAACATACTATCTTAGTACATTTTAACTCTACCTTAACTCTACCTTAGAACATTTCAGCAACTGTGTCGAAATTCGAATGTGAATGTAACCAAAGTGTAAACTCTACATAAATAGAGTCGGCTCTACATTTAGTTCAACAAACTGTAATGGGAACTAGCGGGTGTTATCGATCGAGCTAATAATAGCGCGCCCGGCGCCGCCTGTCGCCGTCTATACGTGTTGTGGACTCTAGCCTGACTCTACTTTGATAGAGATATGTTGAGTACTCTTTGTAAATTAACTTGGTTAGATTTTGTATGAGTGTGTGTGTGTGTGTGTGTGAATTTATGTGATGTGAAAATACATTATTAATATCTAAATCACGGCGTGTCATGGCTTAATAGTAAAGGTTTTATTCGTGTAGGTATTGTTTATATTCGATAGAAATTAAATTTTAATTATCATTAATTCAACCCATAAATATCCCACAGCTGGGCAGGGGCTCCTTCACAGAATGTGAAGGGAATTTAGCATACTATACTACGCTGACCAGGCGGGTTGGTATGGGGTTTATTTCGAATTTTCCTTTTGTCGCAGTGGTTTTGTCTACACAAGGTTACTCCCTTAGTTGCCTTTTACGACACCCACGGGTTGAGATGGGGTAGTGACATTATGTATTTTTAATCTGTCACTACATGGATAAATTTTGTATATAATAAACATATTTGATAGTGACTGGCCTGTTGGTCTAGTGGTTAGTGACCCTGACTGCTGAGCTAGAGGTCGTGGGTTCGATCCCCACCCAGGACAAATCTTTGTGTGATAAGCATAAAGGTTTGTTCTGTGTCTGGGTGTAATTTATCTATAATATGCATGTAATAACAAAAAAAAATATTTAAGTAGTATATCAGTTGTTTATTACCCATAACACAAGCAAATATAATTGCTTACTTTGGGACTAGATGGCGCTGTGTGAATATGGTAGAATATTATTATTATATTTAATCAATACACATTACTTACTTAAAAAACAAAACTACGTAAGCCCATTAAAGACAAACAAAATTCTAAATAAATCCTTAAAAGAAACATAATGTTACTTATCATAATAAAATAAGGCTTGTCCTAGCTTACGGAGCGATAAGGCTTCGAGAACTTATCCCCTATGATTACTTCCCAACCTTCTCATTTGACCAGCTAAGGGTAAGGGTTTACCGACAAGAGAAGCGGAAAATTGCCAACGAATCAAACCAGTGTTTTGTGATAGATTCTTTATTAGACGGAGAAAAATAAGTTGTTTTGAAATAAATATTCATTCTATGGATGAGTGGATTTGCTGGATTAGTTTATCCAGCAAATCCACTCATTTTATATATAAAGGGAACATCATCATCATCATCATTATTTCAGCCTATTGCAGTCCACTGCTGATCGTAGGCCTCTCCTAACACAAACAAATGACAAAAAATAAAAAAAAAACAAAATAAATAAATAAAACAATTAATTTTTTTTTTATTGTGTTAGGTTGTAAATATTGTTTATTTTTCTTTTTAATTTAAGTTAGTTGTAAATAAAATGTATTAAAGGGAACATACACAAATCAAATTCAAAATCGAAAAATATATAAGATTTCGGATTTGATTCATCAACGAATTTTTCGATGCTTTTAAATTAAGGTATTTTCGTATATTTGTTTTGTTTTGTTTAGTAGGTTAGTTGTAAATATTACTTTTTTGTAGATCTTACATAAATATTTTATTTTATATTATGTAATTAATAAATATTAATTAGACAGATAACTAATTGAATATCATCATTTATAACATTATTTCTCCGAAGGGATTTGCAAGAGCAGTGAGTGTCAAAATAGAAAGAGCTTGCCTTACATTCGAATCCGGGGCCTTATACGCAGTAGTACACACTGCTGCAACACCACCGAGACAATCATTGAATATTTTACTGTCTCGAAATGACTATTGAAATTGAACCCAATGAGACACTTCACTCACAAGGGCTGACTAGGGCAATGCGAAGTTGGCTGTTAGTAAGGAGTTGTCGCTTAGATTTTCAGCACAGAAAATGCGTTTTCAAATACTCAGCGACTTGGCTTCCTTCACACAACTCGAGTCCACGATACCAGGGGCCCAAGTCTGCTAACATACTCGTAAGCCGATGGTCCCTTTCGACAGGATTGGCTTACTAAGTCAATCGCGCCATATTGCCTTCCTGTGATTGGTCAATCGGTGTTATCAACGTGTTTAATTAGCAGAATCGACCACCTGATCTCTTAGCTCATATAACATTCATGCAATATTAAACTCTTGCCTCTTAAATAGACTCATAAATAACAAGCAAAACGTGACCATTTACATCTCTGCCTACCCTTTTATAATAAATGACATATAAAAATACATTCGCGTCCGCTTATCACACAATCCGGGTCTAACATATCAATTTTGGGTCGTCCCATAGGCAAAGGGGAGGTATTACATTAGCCTCTCATGTATCTTATATTACAAGATGTTTATGAACAAAGGGTGAGGTTTTTTGCGTTGTTTTGCGACCGTTTTTACATGTACGTATAAAGGTGTGTTTACATCTACAAACATTGACCGTGTCGGACACGTGCCGTGTCAGACAAAATATTGTTCTATGTCGTATATATTAAAAAACCCAAGATACACTCGCAGCGTCCAAAAACGGTGCCCGGAATTGTCACACAGTTGTTTCGCTATCGTGAGGTGTGAACGTCAAAAAGTGTTATTGCTTCAAAAGTAATATGTTTTTAAAAGTAATTGTAATGTGTAAGACTGATTTTACATAAACTATTGTTATATCAATGTTATCTCATTTATATATATCGTAACGTAGCCGCGCGAACACCGAGAGAAACGTGCTGTTACATTTCATAGAAAATATTATTTTGTCTGACACGGCACGTGTCTAACACGTGCAATGTCTTTAGATGTAAACGCAGCTTTATACAGGTCGTTAATGATAATTTGCGGTTGTTATATTGCTAAGGATTTTTGTGGAAAAACGGCATATTTCTGACGGTAATGCAAAAGGGATGTCATTTTTGTGTTTTTAATTACTTTGCTTGACAACGTCGTGCTTGCAAAGAGAATGTTGAAATGAAATGTGAGAAGAGAAAGTCGTAAAATATAATTATGATTTTTCTTTTGTCATTCTTTTGCTTTGAATATTATAAAGTTATGTAAAAATACACATTATAAACTAAATGCCCGTAAAAAATCTTTCGTTATTTTGTGATGGAAAAAAAATTACATGTTGATTTAAGATCATCATAAAAATCCTACTAATATTATAAATGCAAAAGTTATTAAAACCGCTTACCAATAGGTGGACTGAAGTTATACACCGTCGTGGTATAAAAGAAAAACATGTCATGAAGCTGTGGGCGAAAGCCAGAAGTCTATAATTTGATCACTGATCGATCGATAAAGAATCTAATTTTTCTAAAGTAAACTTACATAATATACTAGTCTTATAAATAGGCTTTTTTATTGGCCTTTCGTTTGAAAGCTTATTAATTTGCTACAAGAAACGACCTCCATAACTCATAGTACGCCCAAGGGCACCGTATATTCGTCCGATATAAAAAATAAACGGTTTTACTGCCCAATTTATATTCTATGAAGTTTTTGTGCTTTTCCAAACTTTTTGGAACATAGCGTTACTGTTTTGTGATAGATAATGATATTTATTATGTATATAGCATTATGGTACCATGATATTTAATGAATGTTAAGGAGGTTAAGCAACTTTCGGCAAGGTCAGTCCATGATGGGTGACCGTTTGACGCAATTTCCTTCTCGAGCGTCTCCTTTTTCGGAAGGCACGTAAACTTGTTAGTTTCTCTTCTGTTAATCGAATGGTTTTATAGTCTCCCGTCACACGGGGCTTGCTATATAAACCTAAAAGGTGTGTTCAGTAAATATATTTCGTACTTAATACCTAATTGTTATTGAATTTCATGACCAAATAATTTTTTAACGATTTTTTATTTAGTAACTAACTGGTTTTAAATTCTCTCAAAACCAAAATATATTAATCCAAGACACCCTGGTTTATCCATATACAAAATTTCAGACAAATCTCTTTAAGTAATAAACACACACACATCTGCACTAACACTCACAAAAATATTGAGCAATAATATTTTAATTTCTATACCTATACATAAGTGCACAAGTGGAGTTGGGGGTGGTCTTAATATAATATGTTTACATAATATTTAGCGAGTAAACAGTGTCGATCGTAAACCTGTAACGATCCATTACACGCAAAGTAACAACAAACTCGTAAAGATAATTGGAACGGAACGAAACGTTTTGATATCGAGTGGACTTCGCTGTTTATTGTTATTATTATAATGATTCTTGTTTAATTATCTCAGAAGATTATGTACTTTAGACACTAGGGCATTGACTTATAATAAATTTAAGACACGCACACTCAGCGATCAAAAAACGACGCTCTTAATAGAACTCAAAAAGAATTATCACCCAATTGTTTCGCTGTCGTGAGGTGTGAACGTCATAAGTTATATTGCTGTATAATTAAAGTATTTTAAAAGCAATTGTAATATGTATTACATAAAACTGATTTTAGAAAAACCATTTACTATAAATGCAATTATTATAAATATGTTGCTAGCTGATTTAAAAAAAATTCAAATTTAAATCTTTTATTATAAATAATAAAGCACATTCTTCAGAAAAAACAAGTCTGTGAAAATAGTTATATTTTTTCTCTTATTGAAGTTTTGACAAGCTCGGCAAGTAATGTCTCTTCGTTGCAGGCATTCTTGTGTGTCTGGCATTGTCTAGCGTATTTTGTGCTGAACTATTTTCATGCTTAATATATTATTTTTGTTACGGTAATCTCGCTCTTATTGCGTTTCTTTTAAGGAAGATAATAGCAGAAAAATCTCTTGCAAAAATGTTTTGACTCGCAGATTTATTATTGCGCTATTTAAAAGGATTTTGTATATTCTGGTACGATAGCATTAAGTATTTTTTTAAATCTACAATATCTGTTCCGATAGTACAACAGTTTCATTCTGATTGCAATTATTCCTCAAAAATAGGCACAAGCAACATTAAGTACTTACAGAATACAGTTTTTTACAATAATTATACCAAGCTACCTTTGTCTTACTCAAAAAAAATACGCAGAAGATATGAAACTTACAAATTGCGTTTATTATTAGTATTCATAAGTACAAATCCAAGAAACAAAACCATCTCCATTCAATTTAGACTTTAATCACACGATATCAAGTTCCCATTTATACACACCAAAACTAGTCACCACAATTTAATGCCGACCCACACAAACTAATAACACGACTTAGTCCTGAATCAAGAGGAAATCAACGAAGTTATCTGAGAGTCGAGCTAGGCTATATGTAGCGTGTACCCAGGTCTAACAATGACGTAGCAAGCTAGACTATCAATTCAATTATACAGAAGCCTTATGACGAATCGTTGGGTAGTGATGTGAAATTTTACATGTTGTTTAGTCATTACCTGTTTTAAGTTATAATGCAGCCTTTTATAAAACCTTTTTTTCTATTCTATTCTTTATTTTGACAAGTGACCGTTAATTTGCCGATATCGACAATTCTGCCAAAGGCAGATGTGTTTTTCAATTTGAAATAGGAAATAGACTGACTGACTGTCACTGTGAGGTGGTTGCCTTGCCCCTGAAATCGCCATGTCGAGTGTCGTGGGTTTGAATCCCACTAAAGACAAATATTTCTGTGATTCATAGATATTTATTTCGAGCCTGGATTTATATTCTGTCTTACGAGACGTGGGCCTCGTTCTTTGTACGATCGTTGAAAAAAAAGATTAAGACAAAAAATACAGTCAATTCATAGCCGTAACAGCCTGGTTAAAAGCATCAATTTTGGTAAAACGTTGGCGTAAGTGAAGCTATGTTTACGGAACTGAATTCTATGTAAGTTTGGCGTTGTAGTGTATAACAAATTTTCTAAAAATAAAACAGAACCTACTTATAGGCGAATATTAAAATTGATTTGAAGATAACACGAAAGTAATACAGACTTCAAACACTGCGACGTGATTTATCTTTGTACTGAAAATGTACATAACTTAAATAAAAGTTCTGTGTAGATAGTATTTACATTCTACTTACAAGATAATATTTATATTATGAAGACATCGTCTTCACAAAGACGCCAAATCATAACACACTTGAGAAAGCAAAAATAACTGATTCATCAAAAACCAATGAACACAAAAATTTATTCATAACCTGTATAGAAACACAAACAACAAAATCATTATTATTTAAATCTAAAATAACTGTTTAATATTCAAAAAAAGAAAACTTCCTTCTAAATTTAATTAAAAAACCGTTAAGAAATAGTCGATAGAAAAACTCAAGCGCACGCGGCACTTGAAAATTATTGAATTTGAATTGTGAATCGAACTCATTATTCTGTCAGGGGCACAGCGCGATCAATTAGTTGTGGAGGGGAGAGAGGGGGCACTATGAAGGGTATCTTACCATGTACGACCGCCTTTTTCTTAATGGAGATCATTTATTGGGGAGGCGAGAGAGGCAAATTGAATTGTTGAGACGCCGAACCGTCGGAATTCGTTTATAGCGGGCTGTTGAATGGATGCCTTCGACATTGTTCGACTGCCGATATGGAAATGAGTGGAACTCTTTTGGCTGAATGTTTAGTGCGCGTGCCTCACTCGTGTGCATTACAAAGCATTGCTCAGACAATTTATGCGGGTTTTATTTTATATAGCATCACATTTCAAATATTTGCTTAGAAGTATAAATAGAACGGTGTCATTCGTTATAGCGCTGCTTTTCAGATATTGTTGTGAAAATCCGATTTGATAATTGAACATTTGTTCGATTTAGAAATCAGCAGAGACAGTTTGTTTGACTGTAATACAAAAGGCTTCGGCTTTTGCATTAGAGTGTACTGTCTCTGTGTTTCAGATTCAAATAGATTTTTCAAAGTTTTAAGAACTTAAAGAGACACTTATGTTTATTGTTTTATTTTGTTAAGTAAAAAGTTTTATATTATTTTGAAATTAGTTTTCTGGGCTTACATCTTGAAACTTAGATTAATAAGATTTACGATTGTCTTGTTCTTAGTTCAAATAGTTTTATTAAAATTAAGTATAATTTTGTTTCTAATATTTAAAAGTAAAGTTTAATATTATTAGAATTGAACCTTTCTTGTGCTGACCCTTATAAAGTAGATAAATAGCACTCTCTCTTTATAACGGTCGTCTCACTAGAAAATATGCAACGTATACTTGAGGACTTTACCTATACACCTTAATTAATAATTCCTAGTACCTTTGAACTCTAAATAAGTACTTAGCAAAGGTCAGCAGAAAATTGAGTCGAACAGTTGTCAACTTAAATGTCTTTAGTTAAAATATTAAGGGACAAAACCTTGCTATCTTAATCAATGTTTTGGGCACTTTGAAGTACCATATTATGTCTATATAGCTCTCTCCAGCCCAATATTCTAACCGCAGACAATAGAACTGTTTTAGTCTCATTTTTTTCAAACGCCCGGGATGATTGTGTGGGTTCATTCGTGCACTGTAGAGCGTGGCTCCAACATGACTAATGCTCAGAGTGACGTGAAATAGATTTTTGAATGGCGGCCATATTGGATCGACCACTCGACCGGCTATAACTGGATGAAGGCGGTTCGAAGCGGTTCAAACCGGTTAGTGCAAATGCGTTTTCTAATTTGCATCGGTTGTGTTCAACACTTTACGAGAATTTTGTTTTTTGTAATGAAATAGGGAAAGTTTTTTAAAATAGTAAAGTAATTATAATAATAATATATTCATACTACAAGTATGCAAAATTATACATACACTTAGATACCTGCTGTTTGTCTTGAATATGATTGTATGAATTTTTTAACTAAGGCATTCTAGGGTAATATAGAAAAAAATAATAATATGAGGTTGACAGTTATGCATTATAAATAATGCTATTTATCGAATTAATTATTCATTAGTATTATTCAAAGTCTTGTATAAGTTACATGATATTGGATTTTTTCTGTTATGAATTCTCAGTATCCCAAGATTTGGAAATGTGCCCCTAAAATGAAATTAGGCTCGCCCCCTTTTACATGGGACGTAACACGCTGGAGAAATGTGTGTATGATGATAAGATGAAATACAAGACACTGTGTGATACAAAATATTTAAAAAAATTCGTTAAAAATTCTCTCCTGCAAAGAATGTGAAGGGAATTTAGCCTACTATACCACGCTGGCCAGACAGGCTGGTATAGGGTTTGTTTCGAATTTTCCTTTTCTTGCAGTGCTCTTGTCTGCTTAAGGTACTTAGTCGCTTTTTACGACCCCCACGGATAAAAATAGGGTAGTGACATTATGTATTCTTAATCCTTCACCACACGGACTTCGAGGGAAGCCAGTGTTCGACAACCTGGTCTAAGTTGGCGGTCAGTACTTTAACGATGATGAACGAGATGTACTTTAACCGACAACGGTGGGTAAATTCTGGCACGTATAATATGAACATAGGCCTCACCTAATTTACGCCACTGCGAACGGTCCTGTGCCGCCTGCAACCAACGGCCGCCCGCCTCCCTGACCAGCTCGTCGTTGGGCTGATATGATGATGATGATGATGATAATATGGCTCAAGATTATTAAACTTTTTTTTCATCAGCAACCCATTAAGTCCCACTGCTGGGCTCGGGTCTCCTCTCCTCTATCTAGAGAGCTGAGAGGGTTTTTAGGCCATAATTCACTCACGCTGGCCTAGTGCGGGTTGGTGGATCAGACATACTCGTACTCGTACGTCACTTGACTAGTACATATAAATTCCACAAAGTGGAATCCACATTGGTACCGCCGGTCGGGATCGAACTCGGACCGCGTGATTTGCACGCCGGTCCCTTATCCATTTAGCCACCATCGCTATTTATCTCTCTTATTAAACTTAAACTGATCATAACATGGTTTTACCAAAATGTATACCTAAACTTCAAGGATCATAGAACGTTTTAAGCTTATGTAAGCTACGTTGGCGTATAACCAGGTTTCCAATAATGGTGTTACGAGGCTACAGTATTAACCTACCTACATGCTGTGTTTAGTAGGAATAGTGGCCTCGCGCCTTGAGCCAATACCCTTAGTTATTTATCGGTAACCTCGGCTTGCAGGTACTAGAAATTTTGTCGATATCAGTTTTTAACCCGCGACGCAAAAAGGTGTTTTAAGCTTGACGTATCTGTGTATTTGGGTGAATGAAAACTTATGAGCTGATTTTGATGCGGTTTTTATTTGAAAGCTGTTATAATCGTGATGATTTTTAAACATGTTTCACCATAATTGGTGCAGCCGTTTCTAGGTTATCAGCTCGTTGGAGGTTACTTAAAATTATTAATTTTGCATTACTTTTGAATCTAATTTTCGATAAATGGGCTAGGTATCTAAAAAAATATTTTTTCAATTCGGTTCAGTAGTTCCAGAGATTAGCATGTTCAACCAAACAAACAAACTCTTCAACTTCATAATATTAGTAGATATAAATAAAAATATTAAAGAAATAAATACATCGTTGTATAACGTTGAATATCTCATTGTTATAGGCGCGGTGGGTGGTGATGGCGATGACAGCGACGATAAGGAAAAGGAAGAGGAAGCGGAACGTGAACGACAGGAGGCGATCCGTGAGGCCGAGGACCGACGCAAGGAGAAGCACCGCAAGATGGAGGAGGAGCGCGAGAAGATGCGCCAGGAGATCAGGGATAAGGTACGTACACACAACATTATTGAAAGTTAAAACAAGAACATTCATAATTATAAATCCCCACAAGCCGGAAAAAAAACACTGTCAAACTAACTTTAACTTAACAAAACGTAACTTCGTAACTTTCTTAAAATAATACCTCAAAATTCGAACAAAATTTTTAAAACTTAATTCACTTGAATTTCACTGGGAGATGTCTTTGTACTGAAATATAACTTGAATCAATAAAAACTTACGATCTTTTGTATAGTGAAAGTAACTCACGTACTTTCTTATTTTAAGTTCAAGCTGTTAACCTGGCTTTTTCTATCTCCATTCAAGTTTAGGGTTAGCTTCTCATTACATTATTTCTATAACTTTTAGGTCATCTAATATCTGGTATAAGCTTTAAAAGAATTTGGATTGTTATTTCTTACATAAGCTGTAGGATCTGCTATTTCTCTAGTCTTAGTTGTATCTATAGTGTAAAGTTTATTGAGCTTGTGTAATTGGGTTTCAATTCTGTAATAGTAAATTGAACTGAATTTTTTGGTTTAGTATCTGAGTAATAGTAGCTTAGGTTAATATATTATTAGGATAATATAAGGGGATTTGGGTCCAATCTTCAATAATATTAATTGATGACGGATCTTTTTAGTTCCATTTTATTTTATCTTAATTGATTTGATCTGGAACATTCTTTATAATTTTTATATCATTTCTACATGTAAGTGAATATTAATTTCTCATTATAAATTAGTCCATAATATAATTACAGATTTACTTATATTTATATAGTGTATCGAGTGTTACATAATATTTAATGAAAAACACAAGAACGATGTGACTTCCCCTTAATAGAGACAATAAGAAAAAGTGTTATTGGACACATTCTTGGAATACTCTATGTAGCAGTTTAAGTTATAAGTAAATTACTTATTAGTCTATAATTTAAGGCTAGATTGTAATATTTTTGATGTGCTGTTAAAATAATATGTCATACCAAGAAAAAAAAAATTAATATTTATTCAAGTTCAATTTAAGCTTAGTCTACAATATGTGAGAAGCTGATAATATAATAATAATATTCTACCACATTCATACAGCGCCATCTAGTCCCAAAGTAAGCAATTATATTTGCTTGTGTTATGGGTACTAAACAACTGATATACTACTTATATACAATTTTTTTTGTAAATACATACATATTATAGATAAATTACACCCAGACACAGAACAAACCTTTATGCTCATCACACAAAGATTTGTCCTGGGTGGGGATCGAACCCACGACCTCCGGCTTATCAGTCAGGGTCACTAACCACTAGACCAACAGGCCAGTCAAATGTCTGAGCAATACAATTTAACTTTATTTTTGAATGCTTTATATATGGCCATTATATTTTTGTAACTGTGTCACAACTTTCTGGCTCTGTGTTTGAGAGAAAAAAAAAGAAAATAGTAAAATTCCATTTTTGAAATTAATGTAAAAAATTTAAAACCATCGATCCAACTTTTTGGTGTTTTACGGTTACAAAAATAGGGCAGCCCAATTTTTTTAATATGAAGATAATATCGGTAAACCCCGGTTGTTCCGAGAGTTGACCCGCAAATATGACGTCATTCATTCAACAATTAATCCGGACAGGCTGGATGTATGTCAAGCCCTCTCTAAAGTCCTCTCCACACGTCATATAATTTGTTCGACGCGCGTCAAGGGCGCTTCACAACGTGCCGCCGGCGAGTCTGGAATTACCTTTATACCACTTGTGTTCACTCGTGTTTTTGGCAAATTGAGAGCTTTTGAGTGTTTATTTTTTCGTGATTGGGAGCAGTATTGGGTAGGAATGAGATAGACTAGTTCAATCAGACTATCACAGTTACATAATTTAAGCTTTTTTATGTGGGATGGGATATCTTTTTTTTGTGTGGATTCAATTTAAAGCGCTATTCTTCATAGATTAAAAAATGACAAATTTATCTTTTCGATTTCGATTAACTATTTGATTGGAAAGGCTGAGATATTCTGCAAACATCACTAATTAGATTTCTGTCATTTAAACTTTGACCAAAACGTAAACATTTTAAAGACAATTTTAACTCCAATTTACCTAATCATCGTTTAATCTAAGAAAGTCACATTTCACCCGATAAACTCAGCAAACAGGAAAAATAAATGTCCTCCAAAACATGTCAAGATTAATTAAACAATGAAAAACATTCATGAACCAAAGACGAAACCAAGCCAAGTTCTCATCTCTAATTAAAAAGTCTTCTTAAGAACCTTTATAACGTTCAAATTGACCTAAAGCTGACATAAATCGGGAAAATAAAACCCGACTTCATTGAAACAGGGACTCGGAGGGGATTTACTTTTTTCTTTAATTAAAAATCCTAATAATCTTGTACGAAAGAATGTTCTATGACATTTGTGGGGACAGTATGACTTTATTTCTTATTACTAACGTGTTGGAGCATATAATAGGGTGTATAGGAATTTAATATAGTGCTATAATAATAAGTAAGATTTTTATCGGCCATAAAAGGAGGGGGTTTTACAATAGTGTTATGTGCTCGGTTTGTTAATGGTATGCTGTTGTGGAAATTGGTGATGCCTTTTTTATTACCAGTTCTTGAGTTGAATTTTGATTGTGCCTTCTTGTATGTGTACGTGATATCTCATAGATGTATAAAGCGAGATAATAATTTCAAATCCCCCCCCCTCTAAAAGCTAAACTGCTGGCTTGAAAAATCTGGAAAAATTCGTGATGATAGTGCATTTCATGAACTTTAAATGAAAATTATAGTGGTTAACACAACTTTATTAGTTTAGCAGTAATAGTCGTTAAACTTGGGTGTTGGATAATTTTGTACCTAATATAAAATCTTTAGCATTAATCCTTTATAGTGACTGAGATAAAGTAGTTGCTTGTTTTGTTTTCTATAAATACGAGTACTGCGCTTCTCAACAAAAGGACATAAGCGGTGTGAAGACACGCTCTTTTGATGCGGAACCCTACATTGAGCATGGTCCGACATGCTCTTAACCGGTTTTTAGTTATTAATAAAGTAGTCAAAACTGTCATACAATTATTTTTATCGTGATATTTGTGATGTATAATTTTGAGTTGCCGATGTTTTAATATCTTCATCCGTAGTTACCTGTTGTATATTTAACAGTGCCGAAATATCCGAACAATACATAGACCAATAAACTATTAGTTAAAAAATTATAATCTTTGAATCAAAAAAATTAAAATGAAATTGGCATCGTTCCCGAGGTCGGCATAAAAAACGCTGGTGTGAAGATTTAAAGTACGGTTTATGATGGCTGGTACAATCTAGGGTTTTCAAACAGCAATTGGAAGATACATACACTACAAGAAAAAAAAATAACGGCTACACTCTCAACTTACTAACTCTAAAATTTATTGATATCATTTGATGAGACGAGCGAATGCATGGTCGTTAATACATAATTTTTTTCATAAACTTGACTGTGTTCGTGAATCAGTGGCTAGCCCAAAGTGGATATTTTTTATATTTTAAACGTCTATTAAAACCAGGACATGTTGCTAATTTAAATAAATCTTAGAAGTTAATTCCTAAACTCATATGAAACAGTAAAAACAAAGAAGCTTTTGGCCTTTCACGACAGCTAATGACACAAAAATGTGGATGGCATTATTTTCACTAATGAAGTTAATTAACTAAATGTGCTATGGTAGGCTGTGAGGGTCTGAGGATCTTAATCTTGAGACAAAAGCTTTCCCTAGTGTTGATCATATCATTTTTGGTACATTTCTTTCATATCTCTTTTGTTTTTCAGTGTTACTAGCTCTACTCTAGAATTTTGGGCAAAATATTGTGCGAGGTTTAGGGATTTAAGGATGTGAAAATAGTTAGGTGAAGTATAAATAGAGTAGAATTTTTCTTTGCCCTTTGTACAAGTATTAAAAAAAACAAAAAAGAAAGTTTAAATATGTTTTTAATAATTTTGTTTCCATTCTTATAGAAAAAGAGATTAATTTACAACATTGTTATAATACTGTCTTTAATATACATTTTTATATTTAGTACAACTTCACCGAGGCAGTCATACGCCATTATCTTCATCATCATTATACCCCAATTTCGCTAGTTATTTTTGATCCTACGTAATATGGGCGAGCCTATTGTCATCAACTGGGAACATTATTTTGGTCTCCGGGAAAATCTAAATACTAGAATTTCATGATAGAAAAACCCTGTACCATTTTCACCAGACCCAGAAATTGAATCCAGGACCTCTTGCCCAGCAGTCGTGTAAACTTCCCGTGCACCACCAATTCTTTCGAGATTCTTCCGAGTTCTGAAAAGGAACTCAAATTAGATTTCTGCTAAAATCTTGTATCTATACAAGCCCATCCAATTTTATATACAATCGCATACAAAGCCAAAAGCTTTATTTTTTACTCCCCTATCCACAGGGTGTGTGCAAAACATTATTAATACTTAACAATATAATCTACACATACAGGGTGATGTTTGCTCACAAGATTAAAGAGGGACGCGATTGGCCCGAGCAAACAGACTAGCGACGGTTTACACACGCTGTATATAAAGGATTAACTTGAGAATATATATAGGGTGCGACGTTTTACTCAGTGCTTGCTTGCTAGACTTTTATATATGAAGTTCTCTGATAGATGGAACCTTGTCAAAGTTAATCATAGTATTTTGATTAATTGTGACAAAGTTCTTGTGTTATGATAACTGGAAGATTCTTTATTTGACAAATAATTTCAAAAGAAGATAATACTATGACGTACTAAATAAGCAATTTGTGTACCTGTAATAATAATCTTTGAATCGGTATTTAATGACAATAGGTTGGCCTCCATTATATGGAACAAAACATAGCTGGCTAAATGGAATCAGTTCCATCGACCCCAATCGGTATTAAAATTATTAAAACGACGAATCGGCACTACCGGGGTCAATGAGACAATTTTTCCCACCTGCCCCCTTACCGGGGCGGAATAGCCGGGTTCGGTGGAACTTACTCGCGAAATGTGAGTGTGAAACATCTCTGCCTAACTTTTTCAAGAAAAGGCGTGATGCTGTATTTATAATAATAATATTCATTTATTTTCAGACCATGTCCATAAGTTATTTACCAAAAATACTATTACAGAAATTACAATAAATCTACATAAAATTCAAATAAAAATTCCAATAAAATCAAAATTAAAATATGAAATTAAATACGAGCACAGAATAAATCATAAACTATTTTAAATAATCGAATGACGTCTGGTAAGTCGTCATTCAATGCCACAGTATTGGACTGTCTAGCTTGGAAACGGTTCTAATATTTCGATGACAATTATTCTTTAGTAAGGTGCTGTGGCGGAAATTAGGTGAGGCCTATATTCAGCAGAGGACGTCATTGAGCTGACATATTCATGAAGGTGATTCTTTGCCAGATTTTTGAATAGGTGTTTTTTAAAATAACGCGAACATAATTGTAAATACAAAAGCTTATAGCGCCCCCCTATAAAGTAGTGGTATTACCAACCGACACTCGGGCACTCCAGTAGAGAAATAGCCTCAGGCAAAGCTGGAAATCCTTGCTAGTATAGCAAACTTTCCTCTCTAAACTACGTTAGAGGTAGTGCATAACCAAACACGTAGAGTACTTCTAAAAACTAAGGCTTTCAGCGCTCCACCGCTTTTATAATCCTGCGAAAAGTTTTATAACTTTTAACTTAGCAGATTACAGACCGATCGTAAAATATCATCAGTTTGTGAACGGAATACTAAGATAGTATAAATATCAACGAGTTTATATGAATATACATAAAACCATATCATCACGCCCTTTTTCCCGAAGAGGTAGACAGAAGTATATCTTAGGTGACGGTTAGATGCTATGAGCTAGTTAAGTCGAACAGTTACTGATCTATTCTAGCGCCCACAAATACACTTCATCATTTCAACCCATAAATGTCCCACTGTTGGGCACGGGTCTTCTGAATGTAGAGGGAATTTAGCCTACCACGCTGGCTAGACGGGTTGGTATAGGCTCTGTACCGAATTTTCCTTTTCTTGCCGTGTTCTTATCTGCATAATGTTAATCCCTTAGTCGCCTTTTACGACACTCACAGGTTGAGATGGGGTAGTGACATTATGTATTCTTAATCCGTCACTACACGGATATAACGTATACTTGGAATTTAATATTGACACAAGCTGAGCTGGAAACCCTTTTTTTAGCACAGACAAGATGATGCACTGCTAAATGTTTATAATTTTTTTTTTCTTCTGTACATGTCTCGTGTGAAAAATAAAGCTTTTCTTTCTCTCTTTAATAATTTTTCAAATCCGACCAGTAGTTCCTAAGATTAGCGCGATAACCAAACAAACAAATAAACTCTTCAGCTTTAATAAGACTAGTATAGATACGTAGCTATTTATAGGTTTATAATATGTGCCAAGGTGCAGTGTACGTTTTGCAATTATGTAAATAGTAGCCGGCAGGTGGCGCCGTAGTTTGTGATTCCATTAAAACAATTGAATCCGTGTTCTGTAGAATATATTACACGTACATACAGATTATGTACACACGTTTATTTGATGTTATAAATGTGGAATGTTTCTCTGAAATGGGATCTTGAATTTTATTACCTACGCAATAAGACATGATATTTGTTTTATGCAAAGTACAGACAGGATTGATGTCTTTGTTTAATATGTATAGCAACTTATATGGTACACATTTTTAATGCGACATGAACTTAATGTTTCTGAGATCTTAGCGTTCAAACAAACAAACAAACCCTATAAGTTTAAATAGTATAAAATTTGATTTGATGGCCTGTTGGTCTAGTGGTTAGTGACCCTGACTACTAAACCGGTGGTTGTGGGTTCGATCCCCACCCAGGACAAATCTTTGTGTGATGAGCATAAAGGTTTGTTCTGTCTGGGTGTTATTTACCTATATTAAGTATGTATTTACAAAATAAAATGTATTTAAGTAGTATATCAGTTGTTTAGTACCCATAACACAAGCAAATATAATTGCTTAATTTGGAACTAGATGGCGCTGTGTGAATGTGGTAGAATATTATATATTATTATTAATTAAATAATGTCATTAAATAACGTGTATGATTGCGATATAGTATTACCGTTTTGTTTAGCATAACATTTCGAATACAGTAAACGTTTCGACCAGGGTCACACAGACGGTGGTCATAAACTGACTAAGTCCAGACAGCTCCCAGGGCAAAAGCTTAAAAGCTTTGTTAATGTTCGTTTTAAAGTATAATAATATTTTAAAATAATTTGCTATTTTAATCCCGATGGAATTAGATGAAGTCTAAATATTTTTATATAAACATTTTCATTTAAAATTTGATATGAAATACGTGTCCAGAATTTTCATAATAACCTCTAAGCTAATGTCACACGGTCGCTTTCAATGTCAAATTAAAAACGAGATATTTACATATTATTAATGTATAATAACAAATATAGAAAACTTTTACGTTGAGTTTTTAGTCCTCAAGGAATTGTTTATTTCCAACAAGCATAATTATTATAGAACATTTTTCTTAAAAACATTAATTTATACTTTTACGGCTCATATTTCTGTAATGTATTATAGTTTGAGGAATAATAATCACTGTTTATTTTCCCAACGTTTCAATCGAATTGCATCGCACGTGGTTACGAATTGAGCAATTTTATTTTGGCACATAATTTTATCTATACACTTAAACCATTTAAACCATTTATTTTGCCACACACATATAAAAACACAATACAAAGAGAAAGAAGAAAGATTAACATTTACACATACACGAATATAGAAAGCAGACAAAATTACATATGTGTAGCAGTGGATTTAGCTCAGTATACGCTGTGCTTTAAGGCGCAGCACTGATTTTCAGCTAGAACCCTGACATTGGCACAACAATTATTATTCAACGCGCACAGGAAATAAACATACTACATACATCAATAGATATATTACATAAGTACATCAAAATGCTATCTAACAACTACATCTCTTATTAAAATTACGGAAGCATTGAGCGACTACTTGAGCTATATTCCCTTCCATCATAAAATTCGCACAACGCGAGCTAAACCGCCCTAGTTCCAGTAAGTCATCGCATCTCGGCAAGACGAAGTGGTACTTTTCTCGTAATTTTCTCGGGAACACCCATTGTGCCTCTCGCGTCAAATTACGGGCAATTTTCCCGTAAAAAGGCCGCAAGCCGCCAACGATAAGTGGTTTAAATTAGGGACTAGATTGGCTATGCTAGTGCGCCCAATGTTGGAATCTTTCAAAGAATATGACAGCTTTTCATTCATCCGGATTTCCGCCATCTTAATATTCAAGTTGAAGTGACAATGGTTTACGAAGATGCTAAAAGTCTATTGTAGTTTATGATAATCACTACTTACAGTGACAAATTCCTTCAAGTGCTATCATATATTATAATAATAATAATAATATTCTACCACATTTATACAGCGCCATCTAGTCCCAAATTAAGCAATTATATTTGCTTGTGTTATGGGTACTAAACAACTGAAATACTACTTAAATACATATTTTTTTTGTAAATACATACATATTATAGATAAATTACAACCAGACACAACAAACCATTATGCTCATCACACAAAGATTTGTCCTGGGTGGGGATCGAACCCACGACCTCCAGCTTAGCAGTCAGGGTAACTAACCACTAGACCAACAGGCCAGTCAAATATCATCACACACTATAACCCAGAAACGACCACTGCTGGGCATGGATCTTCTCCAAAGATTTTGGAGGGAATTTAGCCTACTATACAACGCCGGCCAGACCGGTTGGTATAGGGTTTTGTTTCGAATTTTTCTTTTTGGCAGCGATCTTGTTTGTTTATGGTTTTGCCTTTTACGACACCGATGGGTATTTTCACCATTGTAAACATATTTTTAGGCCTAAATGACCACACAGTCTTTCAATCAAGAAGGTAGATAGAATGCCCATACAGTATTGTTGGACTCATTAAACGAATTAACTATTATAGAAATCAATATCGAAATCTTTCAATCGAATATCGAAGAGTGAGTAGCCCCCGTTCATTCTCTAGTGTTAAAATTGACCTAAAAAAAATAAAAATTCAAAGTCAAAAGAAACTATCAACACTGTATTAAATTAAAGTCTCCATTCCAATAAAGTTTCTTTTTAAAACTAAATAGTCCCCAACGCTCCATAATTGACAAATAGTCTACACTTTAAAATTGTTTTAGTTATATTTGAGACTATTAGTCAGCCATTACGACACTCGGCCGAACGCTCAGGCGCTTTCCATCGCTAATAAAATTTGTACCCTAAATGGGTTCGTCAAAGGACCTCGGTAATTTCAAGTTGGGTATGGTCGCAGTGCAAGCGATGGCGGGAGCGGTTTTAATAGCCAGCATAAGAAAGGAGTAGAAGCTTGGATGATAACATGATTATAATTTTTTTATATTTGTTCGTGCATTAATATGAATTATTCATCATGATCATCTCACACCATAATCGTCCCACTGCTGAGCATGGATCACCTCCAAAGTATGAGCAGGGAATTTAGCTTACTATACCACGCTGGCCAGACAGGTTGGTATAGTGTTTGTTTTGAATTTTCCTTTTCTTGCAGTGCTCTTTTCTGCATAAGGTTAGTAGGTACTTAAAATTATTCTTTAAACAACTTTACAATCTTTTTTGAACACAAATTGTAAAACTTTATTCACAAGCACTCCGCTGAAAACGTTGAATATTCAATTATTTATTTTCATACAACTATTAGTATCGGAAATAAATTAAGATACACTTAAATACATAATATGCATACCTAAAAAGTTCTTATAAACATTACAGAACTAGCTTTCACTCACGGCTTCACCTGTATGGTATGTTAATACCATAGCCCATGTCCTTTTCCAGGCTTTAGATCTCTAAGTGAAATTTCACGAAGATTAGTTGAGTGGTAAAAACGTAAAATCGTAATAATCAAATAGACTTACTTTCGCATTTATAATATAAGTTAGGACAGTAACTATAAACTTCTCTTTTTTGCTTCCCTATTTCAAATACTTTCAAAAGTAAATTTATTATTGACAGCTATAATATTCCATCTAAAATATTCCTTAATACAATATCTGGTCCATCATTGACACAATTAATGTCGCCCCTATCGCCATCTAGGGAGCCAGAGAGTCAACTTGATTCGTGATCTTATTACAACATTTCCGTTTCCTCCCCTTGATCTAAGGGTGCGGTAAGTTAGACGGCGGAAATTAATATTTTGTTTAAGTTAAGGTTCGCTTTGAATATTGTCTTTGGACGAGACGTCTTGGTTAGAACTTGGTTAGAGACATCAAGGGGAATCAGTTCTAAGGATTGTTTTGACATCCTATGAGGGAGTTGTTCAAATCCAAATGGTGTTCTAAATTTAAAATGTCATGCAAATATGAATTGTAATAACGTTGTGTATAAGTATATAATTATTTAAATATTGAAATTTACTTACTGAATTATATTATTATTTTTGTCACTCTGATTTCAATGTATTATTTGTTCCACATTTATATTATTAGCAAATTTACTGACGCTTTTATTTTGGCTTTGTATGACGATAAATATCATGTATCTATGATCTAAATGAAATAAAAATAGTTGACTTAGACTTACAGAAAATGCAAAAAAAAAAAAACAACAAAAATAAATAGAATGATAAAGTTCAGGAAACAAAAGAATTCCACTCTTACATACCAGCAAAAGTATTCCAAAAACCAACAATTCTCATTTCCCAGCCTATGTATAGGTAGACGGACTTCCACCCGCACTGAAGCCCCACCCCCACAATTAAAACTTGCACTCGACACCAACTTTTCTACGAGTTGCGAACTTTTGCGAGTACGTGTAACTGTGCCTTTACTGGCGGACTTTTTGACGACGACCCTTAATTAAGGGTCCCTCACACTTTACTGTTAATGATTTATAATTTGACCTGCGTTAATGTAACAGGCTTTTAGTTTGAACTGAATAGTTAATAATAATATAATAATAATATTCTACTACATTCACACAGCGCCATCTAGTCCCAAAGTAAGCATTTATATTTGCTTGTGTTATGGGTACTAAACAACTGACATACTACTTATTTTTTTTTTTTTGTATATACATGTTGTATATACATTTTGTGTGTTGTAAAGTCTCCCGCGACGCAGGGTTCATTCAATAGAGTGGGTAGTCTTAAAAAAAATTTAGAACAACTAACTTGGTTGGCTTATGACAAACTTACATCTTTTTGTTATTTCAACTGTGACTAGTGTGTGTGTGTGTGGCTAGAGTGACTGGCCTGTTGGTCTAGTGGTTAGTGACCCTGACTGCTAAGCCGGAGGTCGTGGGTTCGATCCCCACCCAGGACAAATCTTTGTGTGATGAGCATAAAGGTTTGTTCTGTGTCTGGGTGTAATTTATCTATAATATGTAGGACTAGATGGCGCTGTGTGAATGTGGTAGAATATTATTATTATTAAATCCGCTATTTATTTCATGTGAATAATGTAAACAACCGCTAGCTAATCTAGAAGTACGCAACCACTCGTAAACTTAGTCATAAATCACACAACCAACTAAATTACTAAATAAAAACTAGGCCCCAGCTAATAAAACTAATACTAAATATAGTTCAAACATGAGACGTGCATACTCAATGAGTTTTTGTTTCAAATCGACGTTAATTGTTATTGCGTGACTGGCAACACTAAGGGGTTGCCAGCTCAATCATTTATTAAACGGTCTATTGATTATGGACAGCGTAATAATTCAAGGTATGATAGACGTATTTCTGAATTATCTAATAAACATTTTAGTTAGATTAATGTACTTTGATATTAGACGTAAATTGTAGCTATTTCTCGTCTATTTCGTCGTTTATTTACGTAATGACGTAATTGTTATTCAAAAGCTTATAGTAAACTTGTACCCCATTATTACATAAGACGGACTAAGCATTAAACCAGGTTTAAATTGACAACTTTGACACTAAAATAATAGCTTATGTCAATTTAAACCTAATAATAATAATATTCTACTACATTCACACAGCGCCATCTAGTCCCAAAGTAAGCAATTATATTTGCTTGTGTTATGGGTACTAAACAACTGATATAATACTTAAATACATTTTTTTTTGTAAATACATACATATTATAGATAAATTACACCCAGACACAGAACAAACCTTTACGCTCATCACACAAAGATTTGTCCTAGGTGGGGATCGAACCCACGACCTCCGGCTTAGCAGTCAGGGTTACTAACCACTGTATGAAATGTATGCTTGTAGACCAACAGGCCAGTCAACAAGCATACATTACATACAACCTGGTTTCATACTTAGTAAATAGTTTTTTTTTATTAGTTAGCTGTGGTTGCCTATAAATGAGAGAGCATCAGGCACGCTTTATGTTTTTGATATTTCTTTGTTAAGTATGTGTATCTCTTGTTGGTAATCCTTAATAAATAAAAAAAAAAAAAAAAAAAAAAAAAAAAAATATTTTGTAATAAGGTGGTTAATGTTTGCTTGTATGTATGCTTGTTGACGTCACATCATAGAAATTGAATTTAATCCTTTTTGGTATCCAAAATTTGTCAAACGAAGCTCATTTGATACAAAAAGTGTAGCAAATATATTTTTTAAATATAGCTCCGATTATATAATAACAATTGAAAACCACGTAATATGACACTAAATTACAACATGGCCACTCTGTTTGTAAATACGATACTCTTAAAAGGCTAGTATCTTCCGTGATATTATATATAGATACTAGCTTCCGCCCGCTGCTTCGCCCGCGTGGTATGTATTTTATACCTATAAACCTTCCTCTTGAATCACTCTATCTATTAAAAAAACCGCTTCAAAATTGCGTAGTTTTAAAGATTTAAGCATACATAGGTTCGGACAGACAGCGAGCGACTTTGTTTTATACTATGTAGTGATGATTTATATTAAATGCTTACCAGGCAAGGAACAAATCTAAGAATATAAAATACATAATTATCAATTGAAAGTCTGTGAGGCCTAATAATTGGCAGCTGAGGCCAATTTAGCCAATTTATAACCGTTCGTGCAGAGAATTAGTAATAAAGGATTAAGGGGCCGCCTATAAGGCCTTCGTATAATGGTCTAAGTTAGAAATATAGGCTTTATATTCGAATTAAAACTGAGTTATGATTAATACTTAAGTAATGGAACGACTACTTTAATTATTGTTTTATTTGTTGGAACTTTTGTGTGAAATCGACATAATAAATATCAGCAATTAAGTCCCACTGCTGGGCTCGGGTCTCCTCTCCACTAACTAGAGAGCTGAGAGGGTTTAGACCATATTCCACTCACGCTGGCCTAGTGCGGGTTGGTGGATCAGACATACTCATAGAATTTCTTCTAGGGTATGTGGGTTTCCTCACGATGTATTCCGTCATCGTTAGGAGATGGTAAGTAACTTGACTAGTACATACTTGTGAAATGGTGTTTTTTTTTTTTTTTTTTTTTTTTTTTTTTTTTTGTTTTTTTTTTTTTTTTAAGACAACCCCCGCACTAGAGAACGAGCCCTGTGTCGCGGGGAGCTTTACAAACATGAAACTAACGGACACAAAGTACACCCAGACTAGAAACAAATATCTATGAATCACACAAATATTTGTCTCGTGTGGGAATCGAACCCACGTCACCCAGCACGGCGATGTAGTGGCGAGGCGACCACCTTAACCACTGCGCCACGGTGACAGACAGTGTTGTTGAGTAATAGAATAAATTAAAAACAGGTTCAAAAGTTCCACAGCAAAAAAACGCATCTTCATGGCGCTTACATCCTCTTGAGAGAAGCGCTGGTTTTCGCCATATTTTCGGAGCGATTATTTCCGAAAATATTCACTTTAATATATTTGTTTCTAGGGTACGGAATAAAAAATATTTTTTTATTTTATTATTATTTAACTATCAAACTAAGTAGCGGCTCACACAAAACACCTTTGCTCCAAATTCATCAATACACATAGAGTAGTTTTTGAGTATAATACCTGTGACATACGGACGGACTGACGGGGTTGTATTTTTGCCATTTTGACTACGGAACCCAAAAATCGAACACATTGTTGGTTTATAATTAGGAAAATAAATTAAGAATACTTAGTTTTGTAAACACCAAAAGTTTGACAATGATTTTCGAATGTTCAGGTAGTGAGTAGGCTGTATAAAGATAGGTACCACTCAAAGATTTATACAACTGACTGCCGTACTCAGAGACATTACTTAACTGCAAGGTTTAATGAAATGAAATGAAATGAAATGAAATGAAATCTCGTTTATTCATCTAGGTTACAAGGTAACACTTATGAAAGTCACAAGAATGTAACAGGTTATCCGAAATGTTGTGTCAGCAAATTTGCCTACGACCAGTTCGCTGACGGGGTGGAGCTATGAGAAGAACTGGCAAGAAACTCACGCCACTCTTTTTAAAAAAATGGATAGTTACAATCTTTTGTAATTTACAATTTGGGTAGCGTGTAAAGTGATGCAGCAGAGCACTACACCGTTAGATTAACGAATTATAATGAATGTTTACAAACTAAATATTAAACAGAAAGTAAAAGGTAAGGCTCCGTGGTTGCATCACTTTACACATTGCTATGCAGCCATTAGGGACAGTCTGTGAATAAATATGGTTTTAATTTTGTAAAAACATAACTTAAAAAAAAAAAAAAAAAAATGATACAAAAAAAATAAATAAAGGAAATCCAAGAGAAAACTGACATAAATATGCACAACGTGCCCCCATGTCACAAGTGTAATTCTACACAAACAAGATAAATCAAATCAAAGATAACATTATTCCCAAGACATTTTATCATCTAAAAACTCATTAATTGTATAATAACCCTTACGAATAAGATGATCTTTAATAACGGTTTTGAAATTAAGTAAGGGTAAATTCATAATGTCTTCGGGAATTTTGTTAAAAAATCGTACACCGAGTCCCTCAAAAGTATTGTGAACTTTATGTAAACGATGATATGTGCCTACTAACTTATGTTTACTTCTAGTGTTAACACCATGAATATCACTATTCTTGGTATATAGATGAATATTTTGTTTGACAAGCATAATATTTGCAAATATATATTGGGACGCAGTTGTCAGAATACCTATTTCTTTGAATCGTTCTCTCAGGGAAACTCGTGAACCTAAGTTATAAATAGAGCGAATGGCTCGTTTTTGAAGAATGAATATTGTTTCAATATCAGCAGCCTTGCCCCAAAGCAAAATACCATAGGACATGACGCTGTGAAAATAACTAAAATAAACTAATCTCGCGGTTTCCACATCAGTAAGTTGTCGTACTTTTCTGACTGCAAAAGCCGCAGAGCTAAGTTTACCTGCGAGACACGATATATGGGCTCCCCACTGAAGTTTACAATCTAAAGTTATACCCAAAAAAACTGTTTTGTCAACAAGGGTGAGAGTTTCATTGTTTAAATTAAGATTAATACTAGTACTTTTAACATTTGGCATTGTAAATCTGACACATTTTGTTTTCTTGGAGTTTAGCAATAGATTGTTTGCCGTAAACCAGTCCAGGACTTTCGCTAGAGAACCATTTACATCGTCAAAATTTGTTACTTTACGATCAACTTTGAAAATAAGAGACGTATCATCTGCAAATAGCACTATGTCGCAAAAATCCTGTACGTAGAATGGCAAGTCATTAATATAAATCAAAAATAGAAAAGGACCAAGAATTGAGCCCTGAGGGACGCCCATTTCTACAGGTAGTCCTGAAGACCTATTTCCTTTAATATCAACGCATTGTACCCTATCTCTTAGGTAAGAGGCAACAAGACCAAGTGCAGCATCCCTAATGCCATAGTGACTGAGTTTTCGCAAAAGTGTATTATGTTGAACACAGTCGAATGCTTTCGAAAGATCGCAGAAGACACCAATGGCATCCATTGAATTCTCCCAGGCGTTAAAAATATGTTTTAATAGAGTAACACCTGCATCTACAGTAGAGCGACCCCTTGTGAAACCATATTGCTCACAGTGTAATAATTTATTTAAATGAAAGTGACTCTCTAATTGCTGCAATATGATTTTTTCAAAGACTTTACTAATAGCTGGCAATATGGAAATAGGTCTAAAGTTAGTAGGGTCACTCTTAGGTCCATTTTTAAACAAAGGTATAACTTTACTGTGTTTCATTAGATCAGGAAACTTACCTGTATCTACACATCTGTTAAAAATTGCAGCTAGGTATGGCGCTATATCAAAAATTAAATTTTCAACTAACTTGACTGAAATACCCCATAGATCACCAGTTCTCTTTGAATTGAGCGACTTGAATGTTTTTATTATGTCGCTGGGGTCAGTATATTTAAAACTAAAAATGACACTACATTCTGTCGTGCTACTCCTAACCAAGAGTTCAGCCTTAACCGGGCAAGAATCTAAGGAGCTGGTTGTATTTATTGGTATGTTAACAAAAAAGTTATTAAATGCTTCAGCTATATCTATATTATTCGAGATAATGTTATTATTAATGTTTAATTGAATATTATTATCTCGTTGTTTAGCCCGACCAGTTTCACTATTAATTATGTTCCAAGTAGTTTTAATTTTATTGTCGGACTGTTTAATCTTATTACTTAAATATAAGGACTTGGCGGCAACACAAGTCTTTTTAAAAGTTTTAGAATAATTTCTAACATATTCAACAAAAGTAGGATCAAAATTATAACGTTTCATACCGTAAAGTTCATACAACTTAGCTCTACTTTTGTATATTCCGGATGTTGCCCAATCACAGAACTGAATTTTAGTACTTTTATTGAAAGTTTTAACTTTAAAAATATTGTTAAATTGCAATTCTATAATACTAAACAAAGACGCGTATAGGTCGTCTGGACTATCCTGGCTAAACTCAATGTTGGTGAGGTCATCAGCAATACTATCACTAAAAAGTTTCAGGCGAGCAGAGGTCATTGGCCTACATGTGATCTTATCCACTTTAGTGGTTGTGCCTAAAGGGAATATTGCTTTTTGTCCATAGTGATCAGATGTTAAGTCACTTATGATAACACTATCCAAGCATTGACAGTTGCAAAATATGTTGTCTAAACATGTAGCAGAATGTGATGTAATTCTAGTGGGTGCAGAAAATAAAAAATCTAAATCAAAGGACTTGTATAAGCTAATTAATCTAGTACTAGTCTGTGATTGCTCTAATAAATTTACGTTAAAATCACCGCATACTATAATATCTCGCTTACTACTAATTAGGCGTTTCAAAACATCTTCCATAACTGATTCAAATAAACTGAAATCACTCTGTGGTGGTCGGTATACGCAAACTATAATATAACGATCAATCTCTACACAAGATAGTTCGATAGTGCGCTCGATAGAAAGATTCACTATGTCATTACGAACTTTAGAATTTAAATTATTACATACATATATGAGAGAACCACCATGGATAGCAGTCTTTCTTACGAATGCACTAGCGACTGTATAAAATTCATTGTTAAATAATGATAACTGACTATCCTTTAACCAATGCTCAGTTAAACACAAAACCTGAATATTGTGTTTCTTCAAAAATAAATCTACCTCTAAGTCTTTGCTGAATAGGCCCTGAATATTCTGATGAACTAAATTGAATGTATGCCTATCCTTTGTCACACCTATTAGTTTAAACTAACAGATGTATCTAAACTAGTGGTTGTCCTATCACTACTATACCCTACCAAGTCCTTCAATACCCTACTGGTACCTGTGTCCGTAAAAACCTTCAATACCCTACTAGTACCTATGTCACTAAATAAATTGTATGCTAACAATTTAGCAATAAGTCGCTTAAAATAAAAAGAAAGATAAAGAGTATCTTTTGTTAAATAAAAATTATTACTAATAAAAATATTAGTGTCAAAAAATA
This sequence comes from Laspeyria flexula, assembly GCA_905147015.1. NCBI lineage: Eukaryota > Metazoa > Arthropoda > Insecta > Lepidoptera > Erebidae > Laspeyria > Laspeyria flexula. The sequence goes on from LR989972.1 coordinate 8,808,382, forward strand.
ATATATAATCGTTATATCGACATGTACTGTTATAAAGTAATAAATTCAATTTCCCTATGTGTCTATTCTGTTGCTCGGTTAGTGCATATGAATATGGTAAAGCACAAGTAATAAATCTACATCCTATTCTATTATGAAGCATAACCATAACTTCAGTTAAATCTAATATGTCTCTTTTGGTGACTGAGAAGCAATCACCATACATAAAAACTACTGTAGAATTAGAATCTAGTAATGAACTATTCTTTAATGTATTAACTAAAGTACTGAACTTAACTCCTGGGTAGCAATGGTTTGTAATAGGGCACTCAGTGTAACTATTCATTATCTTACCTAAGCCCGATCCAATCAGGTCAGAAAAAATCAAAACTTTTTTATTAGGAATTAATTTTAAAGGTAAATCTGGCTCAAGAGAAGTTGGACAACAGTCAGTTAAGTTGTTGGGATAATAATGAACCCCACTTGGACTACTGAGTGGATTTGATTGTGTAGTCGGTGATGTCAGAGTATCAGGTGTTGTTGTTGATGAACACATTGAGCATAAGTTGTTCTTGGTCAGTAAGTTAGTAAGTAGTTTATTTAGTAAAAACGTGTAATTCTTAAGTCTATACGCTTAAAGACTATTATTCAATGAAAAAATTATGTTAATGACAGATTACTGCTAATTGACGTGAGTGCGGCCGATACTCTACCATAACAATAAATACAAAGTACGGTGAACAAAAACCAACTAAGAAAATCAATAGATTATACGTGATGTGTACACACGGTACAGTGTGCAAAATAAACCAAAGTGTTTGTGTAGGCGGCGCATTGAGAATGCTTCCGATACATTAAGTTCCCCGCGTGACATCGGTACCGACAGCAAAAACAGATATAAGTTTGTTTTTTGCAAAAACAGAGTTCCCTTTACTAAGTTTATGTGTGTTTTATATCACAATTACTTTTATTATCACCCTATAGGTTGACTGTTGGAGAATGCTATGTAGAGGGTAGGTAGATGAATGATTAATGTACTTTATTTTTTTATTTGTATTTTCCAATAAACAATTTAACTTAATAAATTCCAAAATCCGCTTATTTATTGCCTTTAAGGCGAAACAGAGTTCACCGGGTCAGCTAGTAACTTCTAAAAGGATTCATTGGTTTTCGTGTGTAATTATTTTTATCATATAATTAATTTAAAAATGTATCTTACTAATAATATATTATAAATGAGAAAGTTAGAATGAATGGATAGATGGATGCTTGTTACTCAATGACGTCATAACGGCTGAAAGGAACTGTATGAAATTTGGTATAAAAATAGATTACATTCTAGAATAGCACATAGGCTACCGACCGCTTTTTACCGACATACCACGTGGTACTAATACAATATATTTAACATAATATCTCCTTAATAACTTAAACTTTCAAAAAAACGCTGACATCAATTCCTTTTCCAAATCACAATGCCATGTTATTCCACCGTAATCGCATACCAACCGTGCAATAAGGTTAACATGTATGACGTCATTTCACACTATAAAAAAGCGGGAAAAGAATCCCTTTTTATGCAAACCGTACATGCGAACGTTTGACACGTCATTTTCCAAAGCCTTGCGCGCTATAAACTCCCCATAGCAATTTTCCACCATACACACACGCACAAACATTATGTGTATCTTTTGTGTGTGTGTGAGCACTTATTGTTTAGTACTCCACCCACACAACAATGACGTAAGTACATGATAATGTCGATTGAATAAATCAGTTTTCTAAAGAGGCAGTTGTCTTATATATAGACAGTGTAAATTATTAATCAGGTTTAAGTAACTTTATTAAAACTTCATCAACCCAACTCGGGAACGGAACCCATAACTTCAGCCTGTCATTATAATACCGTCTTCCCTTCTAACCATGTAAACAGCCCCTTGTACACCCAACCATCTAACGTAGACCAAGTGGAAAACTTCCCCGAACAATTTTATACCTACCCACACTAACATAAAGTCTCCTATATATGTATTATAGTATGTAGTTGTGCCTATCTGTTAGAAGTTCACACTAGAATAGTTCTGAAACTATGTTTTATAGATAAATATGTGTTGTAGTAAAGTTTCTGTTTACTATTCGGTAGTGCTTGACTGTGCTTAGTTTCATTAATGAGAAGTGACATCTGTAAAAAACAATAGACTGCTGTTGCATTATATTCTATTAGTCAGCGTCACAAAGGCTGGCTTGAAGAGTAGAGGAAATGTTTAATATTCAAAATACAACTTTAGGGCTTTTATTTTAAGGTTTATTTTTTAAATTGCATATATTTTATTAAACGCATCCTCTCGTCAATTGTTGTCAAATTTAAAATAGATCATAGTTCAATGGCTTAAAGTTTTACTTTGAATACCATAAAAATATGGTTTTTCTCTCTAAGGGAGTCTTCACATTGACCAATATTTTTATACATGCTGGTCGGTTTAGCTAATTTATTATAACGTGCTTTCCCATCTATTGATTCTTTGTCTTGTAAATTTTATTTATTGCCTATTATTATAAGGTATTTACATCATATCTTAGAAAATATACACATCTAAGTCACAGGAGTTTCCTATAAATGGAATATCAGCCCCCTGATTCTGAGCTATCGGAATATTTTCGGCCAGAACTGTCAGTTAAAAAACAAAATGTAAAAAAAATAGATGGATGTAGAAAAAAATCCTATATTAATCAGTTTTTAATTTTCTATACGGTAAAATAATTTCTAACATTTAATAACTGAAGCTGTAAAAATACGTCATTCTAAGATTCGAAAAAGTTTACGATCCGGGAGCAATCCGATGAGTTAGAATCAGCCCCCTGATTGAGGTCATATTCCTGAGAAAACGTACCCAAAAGCTTGTTACATTCCCGCGTTGGATGGCAAGGCTAATGGCCCAGGTAAATTTGAAACAATACCCTGTACCAAGCCGTCTGGCCAGCGTGGTATAGTAGGCTAAATTCCATCTACACGGTTTGGAGGAGACCCGTCCCTAGAAGTGGGACATTTATGATGATTATAAAGTTTAATATTGCCCAGTTGTACGTCTTTATCTTGTAACTCATTTCATCAATAATATAACCGCGGGTAATATATTACCCCTAGTATCACAAAGTATCAGAATATCACAAATACAACCAGTAAATACGATACCCATCTAAAATATTTGCAACAAATAAAAAGGTATTCCCGCCATCAATTTCCGGGCAGATGAGTTCAGTAACACATTTACAGCGCCCCCTGTCGGCAATCTTACGCAAATTGAGCCCGGCGAGGGCTAATCACACTGCTAGCCAATATCGCTAAGCTTATCTCTAGGTATACGTTTGTGCATACTTTGGTATTAAGTGGGTTTGGTTTAGCACTAACTTATAACTTTGACAATATAATCTCAAACTTTTGCGATTAAAACACACATATTAAAATGTTGTAAAATGGTTTTACATCACATCGTAAATACCTTCATCATCAGCAACCTATTAAGTCCCACTGCTGGGCTCGGGTCTCCCCTCCTCTATCTAGAGAGCTGAGAGGGTTTAGGCCATAATCAATAATAAAGTTAGCAGAAGGTAAGTCACTTGACTAGTACATATAAATTCCACAAAGTGGAATCCACATTGGTACTGCCCCATTGGTACTGGTCGAGATCGAACTCGGACCGCGTGATTTGCACGCCGGTCCCTTATCCATTCAGCCAACATCGGTTCATACATACCTTATTTGGAGATTTTTGTACCTAGCTTTCAGCTATTTCACTTTGGTACAGCGATTAAGGTGGTCACTATGCCATGACAATGTCGTGTCGTGACTTCGATTCCCACACGAAAAATATATTTGTGTTTTGCTGATAATGTTATGTAAGATATTTCAATAGGTGATTGAATTTAGTTGTATAAGTATTTGAATATTTCAAGAACGAAACTCCACAACAAGAAGCAAGGAGAGAAGATCAAGAAGAGAGAAGAACAGCTCATAGATGTTAAATTGACTCTAGTAGGGAGTCCGTATTCACACGCGACTCCCTAATCGAGTCAGGTTGACTTCTTTGAGGCTAACACAGCACAGAAGAAAGAAGAATAGTAGAAGATAGAAGAGTTTAGCAGAAGAAGAATATTTTATTGATTTTTGATAATCTGCTTTTGCTGGTTCGATTTCCATAATGTTTTTTTTTTAATATTTTTGTACATTGTATGTTTTATGGCAACTAATCTTTAATGGTTTTAATTAAAGAAATGTTTTTATAGAATGTTTCTGTATAAAAAACCTTCATAAAAATTATTTACGACTGCTTCAGCTGCACTAGAGTTTTCAGTTTGATTCTTGGGTTAGGTAAAAATGGTTTTGGATTTTTGTCTTGAAATTTTCAGTATCACATCAGAATCTGAAAACATGCCTGGTGAACGAGAAAGTTCACCTCCTAATACATAAGATCCAAAATGGGGGGTGAAATCTGGGTGTGATATTCTACCTACCCCTTTGGGAATAACATTGTACAGAACGTTATGTTGCATTTTATAGACATTTTTTTAACATCTGAACATTTTTTTGTAAATCCAACAATATTTCTAGCTCATTTTCATTAATCAAATCCGGGAATTCCCCGGGACAGCCGTAATCCAGCGATTATGTTAAATTGTGTCCTGCCATCCACATAACCTACATTTTTTATTTGCCCTCCGTAGCAAAAATACGTTTCGTAGCAAAATTAAACCAGCTACGAGCGCTACGCCGTAGCCGATGATTATAATTAAAGCTGCGTTTAAACCTACAAACTCGGAACGTACCGTTTCAGGCAAAATAATATTTTTTGTATTGAATTTGACAGCTTTTTTGGTCCGCGTCTGTGTGGATACGTTACGATAGATATAAATGGGTTAGAACAAGCTATGAAAGAATAATATATGTATATAATATTATGTCTGATACGACACGCGTCTGAAATGTTTCGTGTCTGTATACAGGATGGAATTTTGTAATGCCACCTGGAGGGAAAGTAGTCTAAATACTGGAGATAGATACTATTTTTAAAAGACACACAATTGCTTTCAAGGATTTCAGAAATTGACTTGCCACACCCGGCAGTTGAACCAATTTAAATCTCCAGTATTATGAGAACTTTCCCTCCAGGTGGCATTACAAAATTTCACCCTGTTTACAAACGTATTAACTTAAGTCTTATAATGTGTGCTTTGTTGGGAATTTTTATTTAAGTGTGTAATAGATAATGTAAAGTGTACTAAGTATAAGTTTCGTGTACTATTTTTATACCATGTTTAATCATCATCATCATCATTATAACCCATAAACGTCCCACTGCTGGACACGGGTCTCCTCCAAACATTTTGGAGGGAATTTAGCCTACTTTACCATACTGGCCAGACGAGTTGGTATACGGTTTTGTTTAAAATTTCCCTGTTCTCACAGTGCTCTTATCTGCTTAGTCACCTTTTACGCCACGGGTTGAGATGGGGTAACGACATTATGTATTCTCAATCCGTCACTACACGGACCATGTTTAATATTTTATATATTTTAATATTTATTATATTATTGCCTTTCACCCCCGTGATATGTCGCTAAATGGTAGCCTATACGTGCTTTTCCAAAAACACATTTTTTTTTATACCACGACAGTGGCAAACAGACATACGGTCCGCCTGATGGTAAGCGGGTACCGTAGCCTATGGGCACCTGCAACACCAAGGGCATCACGAGCGCGTTGCCGACCCTTAAGAAACCTATTCACTCTTTTTTTGAAGAAAACATTATTACAAACACATTTCTTTAAAATAATGAATTTCATCCAGCGGTACTTTTTATTATAAACAAACTATCCAACGTAATACTAAAAGAGTATCTAAAGAAAAAGCTTCTAAATAATATGAAAATGTAATTCAACCTCAATACAGTCTCCAATCGCAACTCTGAGACAGCTCTAATGAGATCTCTAGAGGGTTGCTATAATAAAAAATGCTTTTAAAATTAAAATAAATTCTTCCCCAGACGGTCTCGCTACATGTAATCAATTGGAGATTAAAACGAAAGAGGATTGCTGTTCGCCTTGTAATTTTCTATTTTATAATTAAGCCGCTTTCTGTCTTCGATCTTGGGACCAGATGGAAACGCTTGCAGCTTAGCCGCTCAAGAATTCGTGGATTATAATTGGATAAAAAATGTATTGATTAGCGGGGAATGACAATATGACTTTATTTTGAAAAATATTTGGATTAGCTCAAAAAGTAGTTGTTGAAAACTTAAAAGATTATTTTCGTATCGATGTCATGTATCGTGTTATAATTTATAAAGAGAAAAAGACGGTTAAGCCTTGAAAATAGTTGTCGAGATACATATTTTATATTATTCGATTGAATTGCTAGTTCGAAGGCAAATTAAAGCTAGTACTATTGATCCATAAGAATATTACACTATATGGTGTTCAGGATATTATAGGGTCCCTAGAAATCGGGAAGTCTAATAAACTTTTAAAAATTTTCAACAAAAAAATCATATCTGCCCTAAGCCTTAATACCTAAAATACACTTTCTGAACAATACTAATAAGGTTTAATAACACAATAGCATGTGGTAAACAACAGGAATATAACACGTATGGGTCTGACTGGATGCGGAAGGCGGAGGACAGAGTGCTATGGCGCGTGTTAGGAGAGGCCTACATCCAGCAGTGGACTGCAATAGGCTGAAATGATGATGATGATGATGAAGCTGATGGTTTAGGTTGACGTCCAGTAAAAAAGATTCAAGATTTTAACTTACGCCTTTGTCGACATGCTTAATTACAAGAAGAATTCCATTAGAATCACTTCACCTGACGTCAGGTAAATGAAGGTTCATAATAAACATCACATCCTCGTACACCTCTGGTGGAAACACAGCCTAAGAGTCTAGCTAAGCTGCGGACGTAAAGACGAACATGACGAGATTATTACGCGCAGAGGTTACTGACTCTGTATTTAGTTGCGATTGCTGAGGTCTCGGATACGATCCCCGGATCGGAATAAATATTTGTATGATCTACAAATATTTGTTGCAGAGTTTTGGTGTTTCCTATGTATAATATGTATATTGTATGTATTTAGAAATATATATGTATGTTTGTCTGTTGTCTAGATATTATAGTATCTAGACAACAGACAAACATACATTTATATTTCTATTCAAGCTTTGTTGTGTAAAAAAATCCCAAATATTTATTATATTCATTCTTGTCTAGTGTCGAAACCCTAAAAATTATCTGTCAATAAAACAAAGTGACATACCGCCGGGCAAGCAACTTACTACGTAACCCTTAAAATGAAATAAGTACATTACTGAATAACACAGCCATATTTCATTCAAACACGAAGCTAACTAAACTACGACAGAATATACTATTATATAAAAACCCTTTAGACACGGTACCGCAATAAACAAACAGTTAATGTCCCGCTTTGACAAACGAATAACTAAAAAGCCACAAAGAAACGCCAAGACTCAATAACTCTGCATAAAATAAACTTGGCATTATTGTCAGCCATGGGAATAAATCGCGAGTTTAAACAGAAAGGAACCCAATCTATTTGAGTGTGGCAACATAGAACGTTCAGAAATCGAACGGTGCGTACCGTGGGGAAATTACGGCTGGCAACCCGAGCTTGTACCGTTCAGAAACCGTCATAGCCAGTTACGGAAGAATAATGTATTAAGTAGTAGTTTGATATGCAATAAGACTATGATATTTTATTCAGAATTTGTTATGCTTATGGACGTTATGAAATAAGTAAGTTAATTAGAAGGATGACAGTTTGAGCCGGGTATCTAGGAACCTATAACTTAACATATCGAATGTCTTTTTCAGAGACGTAGTTACTTAGAATATAAATCTCTACTCAACTTATAGTAAAACGTATGCATATGATATGAAGCGAGTTTATACTGAATTCAAAATGTAATATTTTATTCGTATATTGTTTCGTCATGAGAAATTTGTTGCCTGTATTCTGAAATGTATTCTTTGAGCTTAATAATAAGGTTGTCAGTTAGAATAATGCAAAGTTTAAAAGCATTTGAAATCGTAATTTAGTATTATAAACGAGAGAAGTATTACCCAAGGGTACCTTTGGCTGAGGTTTTCCAATAGCCTTTTAACCATTCTGCAAAAATAATGCAGTAAGACTTTGGTCGAATTATATAGCTTATATTATTTGACCAAACTATAGCTTATTTTTTTGAAACTGCCACTAAAAGCGATGGTGGCCAAACGGATAAGTGACCTGTATGCAAGTCATGCGGATCGAGTTCGATTCCGACCGGCAGTATCAATATGGATTTCATTTTGTGGAATTTATATGTACTAGTCAAGTATACTTACTTACCATCGACTTACGACTTACCATCTGCTGACAGTGAAGGAAAACATAGTGAGGAAACCCACATACTAGTAGAAGTAATTCTAAGTGTATGTGTGGGCGCTCCAATAGGTCTAACTGGTCGACATAGCAAAAAAGCCTCTATGGCTCTAAACCAAAAATAATAATAAATAAAACTCCTACTTAAATCACCATGGAGACTAAAAACAGCTCATGCAACTTCTAAAAATTATAATTATTTTCATCGATTAACACAAAAAATAATTAGAACACCACCATTGGACTTGCTGAACGTTACCTATTCTCATGTTAGTACCAGATACAATCCATATTGTGAGTCAAATATATAAAGTCTATGTATCTACTTCCAGTACAAAATCCCCAAGAAGGAGGAGGTGGTGGAACAGCAGCAGGCCGAGCCTGACAACCCCCTCATGAGAAAGAAGAAGACTCCTGAGGAACTCGCAGCTGAGGCGGAATTGGAAGACCAGGATGAGTTCACCAGTAAGTTACTAGTTAGAACAGCTATCTAGCTACCGGATCTTGTAGATGGAATGTATATAATATCAGAAGACTGTCAATTTGTAGAGTCCTAGATTCGATGCCTGCGTTGGCTCAAATGTCATGGTTTTTATAATCCCTTATATCAACCATAGTTACATAATTATTAACCAGGTTCTTACCTAATCAAAATTTTATTAGAATTAGTTATGGTCAAATGTTTGAAAATCAGTTTTTTGTGGTAACAAAGATAATAAGTACAGCCAAATTAAGAACTTCCTTCTTTTTTTCGTCGGTTAAAAATGTACATTAACACAACACAACTAAGTCAAATGTCTAGATTCCGAGTAGCCCCTCAGAGCCTGGAACACTGACGACCTTAATGTCATTGAAAAAGGCACAGTCTAAAACAAAATATGTGTGAAATAAATTATGATTTTGCCTTTCAGGGAAAAGTTAAGTAACTAATAGGTTAGAAAACCGATTACACGTTCAAAATTTCGTTTACTTTTTGTTTTTATTTTCGTTTATGTTTTGTTTTTTATTTTTCTTTTTTGAAGAACAATCGTCATCCCGCAAGCCTCAGCGGCCACGGCGCGGCAGTATGTATATAAACCTGTTTGGTTTTTGGTTTCGGTTGGTTTTTCTGGTGTTGGTGACTAACCTTTATAATTTGGTTAGAAAATTATATATTTTAAAGACTATTCGCTGTGACATCTATAACAATTAAAGTTTGAACGCTTATACTGACTAGTAAAAATACTAATCATAAAATTCTTACAACCATAATTATTAATAACACTAATTAATAATTATAACAATAGACAATAATTAATTAAAAATTAATATAATAAAAAAAATTATCCGTTTCAGAACTGAAAAACACCATCGAATCGCAAGTGAATGAACTAAAGTCGCAGATTGAAAGTAAGTGCGTGATGCAGTGAGCGCCTCGTACTTCTTGAATACATGATGTAGCTGTGCTAAGTCATTGTTACGACGATGTTTCACAACCTGTACCCACCCCACCCACCATCCCCCCATTTAACACCGAATAGAGAAGAATAAACCAACTAAAACAATAATTTCGTTTCGACATCGTATCATTCGCGCTCAAAAAATTCGTAGGAGAGATTCGTATTCTAAATTTTTTCGGACGGTAGTTGGCTAGTGGCGCGTTGGTGCTTGATAATGAGCAATAATATTTTTATACATTCATAAAAAATTGTGGAGAGCAGCCCTCGATACCACTGAAGCGCGTTATAAAGCGTATGGTCAAAAAGTCATGTTCACCCGGCCAGCACTCCAGCAGAAACGTCGACGAGTGGGACGACCCGTTTTATATGTTGATGCTTGTGATATATTGTTATTTAAGTGTAAAGATGAAATAATATAATACAACTAGAACGAAACGGTGTAATTTATTTTAAAAAATAAACGAGGGAAATATTGTAATATAAGGATTTAGCACGCGTGTAGTTTGGAAAAAACTTTAACTTCTCTTCTATTTCGCACTTACATTGAAATAACAATGTATTCGGTCCTCTGTGTATTTGTTTCATCCAAATTCCACGCTTGATCTATCGTGAGTCGGTACTTGACGGTGACGTCACCGCTGGCTTTTTCAATCTTCAACTTTTGCATCTAAATCTTTTGCATGCGTGCTTATGCAGTGTAAATCTATGTGTCAATGTATTCTGTTTAGGTGTACATACCTGTAATCAACCTAGCCTTAATATCCACATCGAAAATATAATAGGTAATTGTTATGCGAATATGTGCGCGGGAAAAGCCGCCGCCATATTGGCTGTCGTTGTCCATTGATTTCTTGCATGTGTATTAATAAGAGTCGATGTTCATTTAGTGTTAATGTGTAAAATGTTGTAGGGGAAATGTAACAAGTTGCGTTTTGTTACCGTTGCGCTGATGCGTTGTTCTAATCTAATGTTTTATCGATGTTTTATGCTTAGGTATTAAAGTTAAATAACACATTATGATGTGAGCAAATTTTTCGAGCGATTACGCCATCTTGGGTCGTGTAGTGATGGGAAATCGATTGCTGCTATCGACTGACAGGTATATCGATTAACTAGACAAGAATTGAACATCAAAATCTGGTAAGATTTGGGATTGAAATGTGTAATACTGTAGTCGACAAGAACATGCAGGAAAGTAACATCAATGTAAAGTTGCAAACAACCAATGCGCCAAACAAGGACAACGCTACTTTGAGTGTATGATACGATACTGAGTGTAAGAGAGAAGGCTAGCTACGCTTAATTGTTCGAACAATCTTGTCCACATAGTTATAAAGCTGCAAATGCAAAAGATTTGTTATCGTCAAAAGCTGTGATATATGAATATAATAAACTAAAGAAGCGCGCATGCGTACATAGCTCGCGCTCGTAGCAATATTCGACACTGTCTATCATTCTACCTTCTATTAGATACCTATTCGGATTACAATTTCAACAAATGGCACATCATGTATTTTAAATAATTTAGTTTATTGTTCACACGCGATGCGTTTTGAGCCATAGTTAGTTAATGTTAGAATGTTTATATTAGCTCTCAAATAATAGGTCAAGTACACTTGATACACCTTTATCGTGATGACATGTAACCGTTTCTTCACCTGCACTAAGTGATGTTATAGAATCTAGATTAATTTCTAATTTTAAAGTTCATATTGTTAATTAAGTACAACAGAATAAGGATGTCAACACCAAATGCTTAGTTTTATCGATACTCTTCGATAAATATCGATGTATCGATTCGCACCAAAACGCATCGCGTGTTAAATATTAACTTATTTTGTACTTCACTTACACTTATCTATAATGCTTGCTTACGTTATTTTAGTTCAAATCCAGGTCAATTATCCAAACTTCACTCCTCATCAATATATACTATTCAATATACAAAAACATTTATGTAAATAAAAAGTAATAATTTCAGATTGATTATTGAGAATGCTACTATTTTTCTGAGGTATAATAAAACGAATATTTTCTCGCACTGTACCACACTATATTATATTTTCATATCTTATTTTCATAGTCTGTTGATTTGGAGCACGCATTGCTAATATAAGAAGGGCACCACTTCTAAGGCCCCGTCCGGCCACATCACCTATTAATAAGTCATAAAATATATTAAACTTTCACAATGTATGTGTGGTTAGCCTAGGTATTAATTATGTAAACATAGATCTATCGTATGTGCATGGCAAATTTAGCTAAATGGTTGTACGTAGTCATTCAATACAATAATAGTATATAAGTCTATTGGACCTGTCTAACGACCAAATTTCGATCGAATCTAACTTTCCTTCCCTTTTCTCGTGTGTTAGCTATCTGTATCTATAACCTTCGTCTATATCTTCAATTTATCGTAGATTAGACTGCGTTCAGCGTTGTTGACTCTCAAGTAGATCATAGTTTAGATAAATGTTATTTTGGTATAGCGCGATCTGTATTCGAAACTATCAACTAACTGTCACTAATTTAAAAATAACGGTACTTCCATTCTCTATGCTGTCAAAGCGCTGACGTTTCGACTGACGTCTTCTGTCAGTTAGCTGTCATTATCTATCTACTTTCTACTCTATGGTCGGCTGTATTCTGACAGTGTAGGGAATGGTGGGAATAATAGTAATATTTCCTTACAATAAGTTGTGTATATTGTTGCATGGTGTTGAAGAGTGTGCTAGGCTCTTGTCGTGTCGGTGTCGTTTTCTCTTAATTCGTCTTGTTTCCAAATTGTTTGTTAAAAATAAATATATTTAGACGCTTCAATAAAGCTATATACGTGTATGTTTAAGCTTTCAATGTTCAGTGTATAGTACATAGTGATAATTGCTTAAATGCGCGTGTTTAAAGGAATTTGGGTGATATCAAATGGTTGTTGAATTATTTTATTGTAAACCGAACACAATTTACTGTAACGTGTTAATTTGTATTATTATATTATACCTTCTATTTGTACACATCAATCTCTTCAACCGACTTGTCTTTCATAAATATATTAATTCTTTAAAACGATGATATATATTTCTTTTTATAATATAGTGAATTTATAAAGAGGTTTATACAAGGTAGATGTGTAGTTTAGACTAAATTAATTGTAAAATCAAAATTTTTGAAGAAGGTATGATAATTTCCGTGAGAGCCTGTACCTAGTATTAATTTTAAGGTAATCCAAAGACCGCGACCAATTTTTTATATTTTTTGCCACGTGGAAGTAAATATTGATAAAACAGTTGGACATTTTCAATCTTATGACTCTCATACTCAGGGTACTTATACTATTTATAGTTATTTGTCCATAGTTTTCATTTAGATGGTTTAGGTATGAAATGTATGACTTTTTGGCCTACGATGGCTTTACTAATATTTCTTCTAAACTTTTCCCTTTAAATATAATCAAACCTTTGACCCAAACTGTAGAATCTATTTCACTGTTGTTCTTACATCCTTAGAGGAGTTATGAAACGGTAGACTAAACAACATTTTATTACATAACTTGTTAAATTTATTAAATAAACTAGACTATTGATAGTTGCACTAGGTATAATGTTAGGGGAATGTTACATTGTGGTGGTGCATTTGTTCTATACACATACATGTTGAAACTTATATATAGATAGTATTTACTATGAGTAAGACACATACAGTACAAATGCATCATCTACTAAGTTATACTGTCTGAAACGTTGACAGTGTTATCATATGAAACTTGACTTACAAACACAAAAACAAAACACAATTTTAAAACATCTTGTTATTACATCAGCCAGTTATTATAGAATATCTGTCAACAAATTCAAATGATAATTCTATTGACATTCGTGACGTCACACTCGACAAATGAACGAAGGAGGTCGGAGATTTGCAATATAGGCATAGATAAATTAGAGACAACGACACTAACTACACACTCAAGAGCTTTTACACTTAAAGATGCCAGTATTAATTTATATTTTATATAATTATTGTTTATATCGCGGGCGGCGCAAAGACAACAGAACTGATCCTTAAGTGCCACAGTCTGCAATCTGAAACATTTTTTTCAATATCTATGCGCTGTCAGCGAAGAGTTTCGATGTGATTCTTCATAGTTTAAAAACATATGTTATTTATACACTGGGAGGAATAAACTTTGTACATACTGACTCTTGATACGCCAATATTGTTGTGAAACACTCATCAGGTTTATTTCGTCCAGTGCGTTTATTGTTTGTATATTATAGTTATCGGCCAACAACACTATAGTTCGTTAGCTTTTAATATTAGTGACATTATAGTGTTAAAATTGCAAGTTTACAGAATGTAAAAAAAATACAAAAAAAAAACCACTTAAGTACTCATAATATGAACACGGTTCATGTTGTATTGTTATATTAAAGAAGAAAGGTTTGTAGTTTATCCACGATTAAAATTAAACTTAGGGATTATGGATGAATAACGAAAAAGGTTATTGTTGAAAAATGTTTTTAGGTAATTAAAAAACGGATTGAGCTTCTGTAACACCTTGTTGTTAACAATAAGTTAGGTTTTTTTGCAGTTACACGGCTTTGGGACTCGGCCGGTTCAGTTCACATCGTTTTATATTCATAGCAGCCAATTATACTGGCTGTTAGTTTCACATAAAAGAAACAGTTATAACACTGGCTGAATAAATAAAGCTCTAAGTATGACATCAAAGCATCATAGACTATTCTAAGTCGAGGTAGAAGAAAAAGAACCTAAAGTTCAATTTTCAAAAGAGTCAGCCTCGAGACGAACTGAATCGACAGCCCCAAGCCGTAGCTATCTTCTGGGCTGTATACAAACTGCCGTAATGAACTCTACTCTTATATAAATAAGGTTAGTTTTCCTTTCACGACTGTATCACTGTAGTACATAGAAATGCTTTTTTGCTAACACTTCGTTCGCCATTACTGTTGCGAGGCATTGTTAATATTATTTACAAGGTCCCTATTAGTTATTGTATAAAAGTTTAGAGATGGCCATTTTCATAGGTACGTTGACTTATATGTGAAAATGGTTTATCTAACATGTTGTTAAATAATAAATAAACTACATTGTACCACTATACTGTTGTTTTATTTTTTCTTCTAGAAAAACTCAAGATCGATAATTAATGGTTAAACGAACTTACCTTATGACCTTAATTATACAAGACGTCACATCCAAAAGATTTGTATAATTCACTTTCCAATGTACCTGGCATCGCACAATATTTAGAGCTAAATATAAAAATTAAAAAGTAATTCTGTTGACTCCCCTCACTATGCTATATTTTTTAATAAAAGCTGAAACAATTAACTGCAAATTCAGTGATGAAAAACTCTCTATGGTAACCACAATATGGTGTGGTGTTGAGAATTGGAATTCCAAAATAATCAATACCTACTTACTTATATTTTATTAGTAGTTCAATATAGATGTTCTGAACCTAGGGCAGATTAATAATTTGCTTGAAAAAAGCTCTGTAATACGAGAATGAACTGTGTATTTCATTTTACGATAAATTATGAGACCAACAGAAAAAGAAAGACGGAGCATCGCGAACATCAAAAGAAAGCCACCTGTTTGGCTATGTGTGTGCTGGAAAGGTTGCCATTTGCTAAACTTTTTCCCTATAATTTGGGGAATAATAATATTATGTTGGTAGGATATGTAATATTGTACTACGAGTACGAGTAAGATATTGTTGAGTATATTAATATTGTTTGTACCTCAATTGTTTAGAAAGACTTCTATTGCGAATAAAAACCTTATACATCGCAAAAAAACAACAAACAATTAGAATGTTTTCGTATTTACCTATTTAAATAATTTAAAGATCATCTTTTAGGCAATGACTTGCCTAATACTTTTATTTGCAGTGAATATTTACAAGGCAAAACTAAATTATTTCGATTTATGTATGCCGAATCGTTCAAAAATCATTATTAAAAATATATAATATTTTTTAAATAAATATGACATGTGTGAGGTCATCACAAATTTCACAAAAGAAAATAAACGAATGGATAGAAAAAATCAGACGATGGCTGAATGATTCAGCCTTTGCCGACAAAGAACACGAATCGACAGAGTATAATCTGTGGTAAAATTAAATCATAACTATGGTCACTTTATTGTTTTTGTTTGTTGACGTTTTTTGTACCAAGTAACCTCAAATTAACCTTAAATTCATAGTTGATTTATGATGTTAATTGAAGTATTTACAACTGAAAAGTGATTTTTTATGTGAGCTACTGTTGTTTTTACAACCTTTCAGTACACAGGAAGGCATCATTAAATTTTTTTATTTGAGATAATTCTAGACGACGGCGACGGCGACGCGGCGACACGACTCGTTACGTACTAAAAGCAATCGGCATGGTGTTAGTGTAGGTGTGTGCGTGAGCTTTTTTGTTGATTTTCACCGGCTTGGTTTAGTTGGCTTTACTGTTACTGTTTGTTGTGAGTTCTCTATCTTTTGTTATTCTGAGGATAAATTAAATATACTACAAGTTGTATATGAACATATGAACAAAGCCAATGTCTGACATCATTGACTGGCCTGTTGGTCTAGTGGTTAGTGACCCTGACTGCTAAGCCGGAGGTCGTGGGTTCGATCCCCACCCAGGACAAATCTTTGTGTGATGAGCATAAAGGTTTGTTCTGTGTCTGGGTGTAATTTATCTATAATATGTATGTATTTACAAAAAAAAATAAAAAAATGTATTTAAGTAGTATATCAGTTGTTTAGTACCCATAACACAAGCAAATATAATTGCTTACTTTGGGACTAGATGGCGCTGTGTGAATGTGGTAGAATATTATTATTATTATTATTATTATTATCAGCCCATACGATGGTAACATGGTAAGTAAGTACAGTCGAGTTCATTAATATATTGGCACCATCATTAGATATTTTTATTGAAAAGAGTGACTACAACTTATTGTATAATGTACAGCATATTTTATTGAACCATTCACATGAGAACATACATATATTTAATCCATAGGTTCTATAGTATTTATTG
This sequence comes from Laspeyria flexula, assembly GCA_905147015.1. Classification (NCBI taxonomy): domain Eukaryota; kingdom Metazoa; phylum Arthropoda; class Insecta; order Lepidoptera; family Erebidae; genus Laspeyria; species Laspeyria flexula. Next base: position 8,825,311 of record LR989972.1, read on the forward strand.
AGCTTTTCAACGCTCACAATATTTTGAATCCTTGATGGTGCCAACATATTAATGAACTCGACTGTACAATCGACATTAATCGGCAACCTAACCTTTAAAAGTATTACAAATATTGAAAAATAAGTAGGTAGAAAAAGAAGTTGGAAAAATAAAATAAAAAAAAAGTAGTATGTAAGATAATTTTATTTTTATACAAAAGTACTAAAAAAGTAAGTATTTCTTAACCTTTAAATATACTTAAAACTAACATTCACTGTACAACTTAATCTAATAAACTTAAACCACCCCAAACCCTATTCAAGTTCTTGTTTAATTCTTCTATAACAGTCACCAATTTTTTCATAGTAGCTTTAATGACTCCTTTGCCAGAATCTGTTAGTTTAATAGTAGCAGTATCGTCTGATAACTGCGTCTTAAGTATGAGACCTTCTTGGGATTCAGTGTCATCATTAATTTTCTCTTCTGAAATATCTTTCAATTCATATTGTAAATGTTTTAACATCTTCCATAGTTTAGCTTTGTTACCTTCCTTTTGTTCTGTGTGCGATTCTGCTGATATTTCTTCTATTTCTGTGGCCGCCTCTCTCCGTTTTCTACTCTTTGGTTCAATAGTTTCCGTGTCTTTAATTATTTCGTTTTCTATCGAAGTCTTCTTGTCAATGTTCTCTTCGTTAGCAATTGTTCTTTTCGGTTTTTCATTTATTTTGGAATTTTTTCTAGTATTCTTCTCTAAAATGTCATTCTTCGCTGTCTTTAAACTCACTTTCTCTAAAATATCAGTAGTCTTCTTTTTAGGTATTTTATTTTGACTTGTGCGTTTTTTAGAAATTCTATCTAACTTACTCGTTTTCAAATAGTTTAGCGGCAATTTGGTTGGTTTTATTATAGGATGCCTTGAATGTCTCTTGTTAACTTTATTGTTTCTTATATTAAAATGTCGTTTTACCTCTTTTAAACCCTTATTTTTCAATGAACTAACTCTTTCTCTTGCTTTCTGCAATATATTACCCAATACTTCCTGAGGATTCAAATTTCCATCAAAGAATTTCTTAAATTTGGGCTTCAACCCTTGTCTTCTTGATATCTTACGTCCAAATTTACTTTCATCTCGTTTAGTTCTTAGATTATTTTGAAAAAGACTATTAATTTTATCTAAATCTCTATTTATGTCTATAACTCTGCCATTCAAAGCATTGTTACCTGTTGAATCTGGATCATAATCATCAAAATCTGATGCAAGGTCTACTATATTATCGAAGTCATCAAAATCATCCTCAACAGAGCGTTTCACTTTAAGTTTTTGAGGAACAGCATTTTCTTCTTTCAAATTCTTTTTTTCTTCAGTAATCTCTTGACAAGCTTCTATCTTTGTGTTGGCTAAGACCCAGAACCCAAAAGACTTAGCTGGCAGATTGATGAGTAGAGTTTTGTATGGCCGAACCCGCTTAACAACAGGCTTAATATCTCCTTCGTAGTACATTGCTCGACCATTCACTACGATGTTACTAAAGAACAAGGAAAATATTATATTAGATTTTAAACTTGGCCCTTTTTGATTAAATGGAACCGTATGGCGTATACATAATTACTTATTAGCCAATTTATTTATTTATTTGAATGTTTTGGCGCATAGTATGTATGTGATATGTGAGTATGTCTGTCCCATTTCGACCTGGTGTAGTCTAAACGGCTTGGTCAATTTTGAAGTATGATGTGTCACTATTGATTTAGGAACAGAAAGTAATGCTACCTAAGATTAGAATTTTAAATTGTTATTTGTTTGTACATTTTATACGTATACTCCAAAGATTACCCCTGGTTGGCTATGGGCCGAAGAGTATGGATGACGCAAGCTAACTTTAACTATGGACTACCATATTTTTAGTAAATAAAGATTTGTCATTATTAATCTCTCACCCGCTATGATCATGTCCAAGTATAAACTGCATGATGTCTCCCCCCTCCTCTCGCTTCGCCAGTTTGAGTGAGAACCTCGCTGGTTCGTCATCCATATTGACTCCGAACAGAGTGACAGCGCCAGCCACCGGCTTGTGACGGAGCGATGTACAATGAGCGAAAAGAATTGCTTGCTCCGGCTCCATATCTACGTTTAGTACTCGTTCGCCAACCAAGTTCTTGAAGAGCAGTGCCATGTAGAAGCTCTGGAATGTAATGTTTACTCTAGAATCACTGAGACAGTAACCACAAATACTAAATCGTTGTGATCATCATAACTATCAAATATTTCAGACTATGACATACAGTCATAATTAAATATAATATTAGTTTGAGTGCAATAATAATGCCCGGTTTCTGAACCATCAAATAAAAGTTCTACAGTAAACACGCTAGTCCCTGAAACTGAAGCTAGTCTGATTTGTAATGTGATCTCTGTACCATCTTAGCTTATCCAACACGAGGAGGAGATGTGTTAGAAATAAACAACAAGCTTAATATACAACATATGGATATTAATCTGAAATAAAAATAATTTAATTTAATTAATACTCCGATGATATCTACAGACAGGGAACATTTCAGACACATGCCGTATCAGACAGAAAATAGTTTTATATACAGCTTTTATTAACCCATTGAACGTACAGACGCGTAACGACAACAGCTGTCAAATTATTTTTTTGTCTGAAACGGCACGTTCCATATTTATAGATAGAAGTCGAATTACGTCACATATCACTATCCGAAACTTACCAGGGTAGGCTCATACATTTCTTCCTCCTCCAACTCCCTGTAATGTACAGAGAAGCCATTCTTTGCCGAGTACCCTAAACTGGCCAGCCAATCAGCCGCTCTCTCCAGCTGGTTGTATTTTCTCTGATTATTCTCTGTCAGCCACAAAGGAGTCTTGGAGTGGGCCAGCAGCCGCAGTAGCTTGAGTCGTTCCATTTCAGTCATTCTTTCCAGTTCAAGGGTTGAGGAGTTCCTGTGTAAATTAAATTTGAAGAATTAAAGTTACCCAAATCGAGTTTGATTTGGGTAACTTTAATTACTGACTTGGGACTTGGAAAACATATCAATATGAACTAGTAGAAAGTTTTCCAAATGACGGCATCTTTATTATAATATTTTATTTTAGAAAGCTATCTATACAGCAGACAGAGCACGGTGGCACTCATTAAGTAAAGCTTATACTCAACAGTGATCTTCTGCAATTCCTTCAAAACTTCTATTAAGTACTAATGTAAAGAAAATATTAAATAAAATATTTTTGCATTTTAAAACATTTTCGAAAAAAATAATATAAAATTTTTTGTTGCACTTCTTAGATGACACTGTATAAGATGTAGTTTTGTGATACACTAACTGGAATGGGAACCCTGTAAAAAAAGCTATGACGACTTGGGCTCTTAATAGAATAAGCTGAGATGATCACGTGTAAATTCTACACTAAAACATACCCATTCAACAACAGCGCATCCATCATATCGTTCGAGAGAATAATATAATCCTTAAAGTCACTCTTTGAATCAGCTTGCAGACACTTAGTAACGTCACCCCCCACCACCTTCCATTCCCCCGTACGGCCTGGGGGGAAGGTCTCAATGATTACTCGTAGTGTCTCAAGGTCATTTAAGTATTCTTCTATTGATTGGTTCGTGCATTCTGGAGACAAAAATTGTTTTGGTTTAATTAACGGTCGGTAATAAGAATTATCCTCATTTCAACCCATAAGCATCCTACTGCTGGGCACGGGTCTCATCCACAGAATGTGGAGGGCATTTAGCCTACTATACCACGCTGGTCAGACGGATTGGCATAGGGTTTGTTTCGAATTTTCCTTTTCTTGCAGTGCTGTCTGCATAGGGTTACACCCTTAGTCGCTTTAACGACACCCACGGGTTGAGATGGGGTAGTGATATTATGTATTCTTATCAGTCACTACACGGAATAATTTGTGTATTTCTTAAGAGTTGCTTTGTAGCCTAAATGAATAAATGAGGTTCGATTTCAGTTCATTTTATTACCGTCTACACTATCAATGAAAAATCTGCATATAGCTTGTATTACGTACCATAACCTAGTCCCCAGTATATATCACCAACATTGGCTTTTTCAGCAACAGTTAGGATGTTCAGAGCAGTGTTTGGATCCCACATGCCAGATGCTGTCCGCTCCTCGTTGTTTAGTGCGAAGACAAGGTCGAAGCCCGTTGATTTGGCCCAATAGACGAACTTTCTCCATTCCCTGAAGTTTATATAGAAATTAATCAATGAAACAACCACCTTTGCATCATTGTCCAAAAAATTATTGTGTTGTCAGTATACCTGGTCTAATCGCTGGAATTAATAAAAACGAAACCTAATTAAAACTTTATTAGAACTAGGTATTTAAATTACTTTGGTCGCCGCCTCTTGTGAATAAAATGGTAACTGATATATTATTATTATTAATTCGCATATTTGAAGTCTACGGAATCTAATACATCTATTCTAACAATTTTTTTCTTGAATTTTGAGCCATTTATTTAAAAAGTTATGAATTATACATTAATAATTTAGATTTGAAAAACTTTTTGAAATAAAATATAGAAATTAGTGAAACAAATTCTTCATTTTTTTTTCATTCATTGACATTCATTGACTGGCCTGTTGGTCTAGTGGTTAGTGACCCTGACTGCTAAGCCGGAGGTCGTGGGTTCGATCCCCACCCAGGACAAATCTTTGTGTGATGAGCATAAAGGTTTGTTCTGTGTCTGGGTGTAATTTATCTATAATATGTATGTATTTACAAAAAAAAATTTATATAATTATACATAATATATAAATAATATAATATCAGTTGTTTAGTACTCATAACACAAGCAAATATAATTGCTTACTTTGGGACTAGATGGCGCTGTGTGAATGTGGTAGAATATTATTATATTATTATAGATACGACAAAAACTTTTGCAATGATATTCTTGAAAAAAAATCGATGAAAATACCATTGGTTTATATGTAGATCGCGGACACATACTTATATGAATTTTATAACTTGATGAAAACTTTTTTAACTTGATTAAATAACTTACCTATGAGTGACCGCTAGTTTTTTGGTCGTCATTTCCAGTGGCATTTTTCTGGGAAGGTCAGCATCTAACGCTATTACTTCAAAGTCATCTTCGTTCAGCTCAGAGTCTAGGTCATTAATGGAGATCGTGGTGTTATGGAAACTCATGTGAGCGGTGGACGGTCCAGCTATCCGGAGGTACGCTGGTGTTAAGGAGGAGGCCATGCAGATGCATTCTTTGCTAGAAATAGGATAAAGCTAGAAATCAATAAAGTGTTAAAAAAAGTAAGAATATAGCCAAGGGCGTAGCTACCGCTGTATCAGCCGTATTGTTTATACGGGGGCCCCTGGCTACAAGGGTCGGGATGTGTGAGCGATCCTTCTTTTTTGTTTCAACTTCCATTTGAAGTTCACTCCTAAGGGCCCCGACGATTGTTGAAAAGGATTGAGCAAGCTAAGATTTCGCACTCCGCCTTCCAAAGATGAGGACTCCGTAATTAAAAAATATTAAAGAGGAAAGTTTGCAGAGTAAAATTATAAATAACTAGAAGTCACGGGCTTCACTCCCGTCGTTCTTTATTTGGCCACTGCTTAGCTCCTATTGGTAGCTATTGGTGGTAATGTACCTTTCTAATGGCAAAAGAATTTTTGACATCGGTCCAGTAGTTTTTAAGTTTATTGGTTAGATACAAACATACAAAAATATCATTAATAAATATAACATTATGATTTCCTGTCGTATATCTTTGAATGTGATGTAGTATAAACATATAAACTAACCTAGGTCCACACATTAAATACAATCTCTTAGAAACTTAAAGGAATGTTAGTAGAAAAGTGTTATTATAATATTATTGACTACTTGAATGATACATTATTAACTTGACATTTGATTTTTAATTATTACCATTATATTAACTATTTACATTTACTGACATTTCATTAACATTGCGACATTCCTGAATCAATTGTATTGACATTTCTATTTAAACCTTTATTTTTATTTTATTTTTTTGATTTAATTGCATGTAGGTAAATCATTTTGTACGCCATCCAAGGCAAAGCATGTTGATACACTATTTTAATATTAAGAACTAGTTTTAGGATGTCTCCTGTAAACTAACACATGTTTTATACAAATAAATATTATTATCATGATCTGTTCCTCGTCAGAATTCACTCGAGCCGGCCAATGAAGGCAAGCTAGAGATGAAAAACAGAGTCTTTCCCCAGGAGCACTCAGGTCCGTAGGGGTCGCTACTCCCCAACAGCTCGCCTCAAGCTGCCCTGCGGGCTTATTATTATTATTATTATCTTATTTTATCGTATAGGCTTGAGGCAGACCCTAGTGTTGGAATTTATCAAGCCGCCCAGAAGGCTTCCAACTTGACTTAACGCACATTATCCCTTTGACCGCCACGCTTATAACAAAATTTAGCCAATTTTCATCCGTCACTAAAAGTAGAAGTGCAATGGACGCTATAACACGTCGTTGGCGTCTCGATCATGTTATTGAATGACGTTATAACACGTCCTTGGCGGTCAAAGGGTTAAGTGATAACCGGGACCAACGGCTTTACGTACCTTCTGAAGCACAAAAATAAAAAATATAACATACCTGCTATACTTATCACTGGTTGAAAATAAATACTTAGGATCTATTGTAAAGCTTAGAAATCTACTATCTACCACATTTACATGCTGTTCTGTCACTATCTTCACGCTATACGTATCGGCACTAGACAGAACAGTAACGCTGAATAACGTGAGTAAAAATATGTATATTTTAGTACCCATTTCATATTACATTAGTTATAAATCACAAATAAAGTATGATGCGAATTAAAGCGACTTATATGGACGGTATGAGGAAGTGATTATGTTGCAGGTAGAGTGAGAAATAAGCAAGGAGTATTAATCACTATGATTTAAAAATACTCAAAGGCTCGAAAAGAAGAGCAAATTTGAAAAATTTTCAACATACAGCTTTAAATAGTGAATCCTCTTGAGTATCCTTGTCAAATATAAAATAGATCTTAAATCAGTGGCATAAAGTTTTATTTTGTGGATACTATATAAATTGGCTCTGCTCTCTATGTGAACAGAAATTAAACCGTAAAGTACCGACCGTATAAAAAATTAAAAGCAGCACACTGCCTTGCTAAGAAAGAACCGCGTATTTACATTAAACTGGTCACAGAAAAACGCACGTTAAGTAAAACAATCAAGATTATTCTCTGAACAGCACAAAGATTTTTTGAAGGCAGCACATCACATGACTGAAAAAACGGCCGCGGATAACCGCTAGTGTGTAAATGAATTTATTTACCTATATAAAATGGCCCAAGGTTTCGCTTCCGTGGACCTTTGTTTGGTCACTACTTTACTCCAATGGGTTATAGCGTGATGTAATATAAGCCTTCCACAATAGGTAAATAGGCTATCCAACACTTAAAGATTTTTAATACGTACCAGTATTTCCTGAGACTAGCGTGTTCAACCAAACGAACAAACTCTTCAGCTTTATAATATTACTAGCTTCCGCCCGCTGCTTCGCCCGCATGGTATGTATTTTATACCTATAAAGCTTCCTCTTGAATCAGTCTATCTATTCAAAGAATTATCAGACCACAGATCCATAGAGTGTTAGTAACAATATAACTTATAGACTATGTTAGTATAATGAAAATAAAAAGGAACAAAAATATAAAAAAGTAACACCCCACAGCTAGTAGACAGGCTCACCGAACCTTTTTAACATGTAGTTCGGTGAATCTGCCAACCAGGACTGAATCAGGGCGTTCACCAATCATCCTCAGGACTCGGTTCGAGCTCCGTCGCACCCTGTTCACCAGCGAGGCAGTCTTTTTTTAAAAGAAACCGCATCAAAATCCGTTGCGTAGTTTTAAAGATTTAAGCATATATAGGGACGGACAGACAGCGACAGTGACTTTGTTTTATACTATGTAGTGATGAAGTACCTACCTATAGATCAATAAGTAAATACAGTGGTATCGTAATATGGAAGTGGCTTAAATTACAAAAAACATACTACTTTGATAAAATGTTTCGTTTTCAAGTTTAAAATATGCAAAATTCAGATACCTTCAATTCTTTCAATGCTGTTATGTACAGATATAGCTCATACCTAGTTTGTACTTCCCAGTATTTTAAATATAAAACGCTAATAAACTTTTAACATTGTCACACAATCACATAGTAACTTCTAACAAACACAGAATTCGCTGAACGCACTACAACACAAATCTGCTGAGCCGAAATAAATGAAATAGTAGAACTGCATTGTATAAACATAACGTGTGTGTTACACAACTTCTTGTTGCTTCTTTTGTCACGTTTCATTGTAAACGTTTTTAAATATTTGCAGTAAACAATGTATGGAAACCTTGACGTTATAAAACCTCTTTTTTTAAGTAAATACTATCAAAAATAAAAATACTTATACCACCACCATATTGCCTCGGTGGCGCAGCGGGAAGTGTATACGACTGCTGTGCAAGAGGTCCCGGGTTCGATTCCCTGGTCAGGTGAAAATGGTATTAAGCTTTTCTAACATGAAATTCCAGTATTGAGATTTTCCCGGAGTTTGGTAAACAAGTGTTGCCGGTTGATGACAATAGGCTAGCCCCATTTCATGGGACCAAACATAGCTGGCGAAATGTGGGTGTGAAACACCTCCGCCTACCCCTTCGGGGGAAAAGGCGTGATGCTATGTTATGTTATGTTTTTTATCATGAAATTGAAATATTGAGATTTTTACGGCACTGTATGTAATTAAGTAAATCTACTAATATTATAAAACTGTCGAGTTTGTTTGTTTTTTTTTAACGCAAGGATCTAAGGAACTACTGTTCCGATTTGAAAAATTAGAAAAAAATAGTGTTGGATAGCCTATTTATCGAGGAAGGTTATAGGCTATACATGGTGTATACGATGGTACGACATTAAATGAAACCACGTGTAGCATCTGATTATAGAAGGCTATAGTACCAAATAATTAAACAGAAATTTACAATAGTTTAGACGCAAATGTACTTTATTTATGTCACAGTTTTAAACAACCTGTAGGTATTTACGTTAATCTTAAGTTGTCATTACGTCATTCAATTGATTTAAATATCTCTGACTCTTTCATATTATCTTATCTCTTACTCTGTTCCGCACTTTTGTCGTCGTCATGTCGAAAACGTCATGATAGAAAAATAATGTGAAGTTTTATATTCTTAAATTTTTCGACTGAATAATGTGTTTTTTTTTTTCTTTTTTTTTATAATTTTTGTTAGAATATGTTTATAAGGGTTAACATTAGCTGCCTTATCGTTTAATGTCGTATCGTCGTATACACCCTGTATAACATCACGCTACGGCTAAAATATTTTGAGGAGACCCATGCCCAGCTGTGGGACGTTTCTGGGTTGAAGTGATGATAAAGATGTCCCACTATTGGGCTAGGTTCTCCTCCACACACGCTGGCCTAGTGTGGGTTGGAGGATCACACAGATTAATATTAATAATATAATAATAATAATATTCTACCACATTCACACAGCGCCATCTAGTCCCAAAGTAAGCAATTATATTTGCTTGTGTTATGGGTACTAAACAACTGATACTTAAATACATTTTTTTTTTTTTGTAAATACATACATATTATAGATAAATTACACCCAGACACAGAACAAACCTTTATGCTCATCACACAAAGATTTGTCCTGGGTGGGGATCGAACCCACGACCTCCGGCTTAGCAGTCAGGGTCACTAACCACTAGACCAACAGGCCAGTCAAGATTAGATTTTATTCTAGGGTATGTGCTATGTGGGTTGCTTCACGATGTTTTCCTTCACCGTTAGCAGATGGTAAGTCACTTGATTAATTGTACGTTATAAATTCCACAAAGGTAATTCCGGTTAGAATGGAACTCGGACCGAATGCATTGAATGCCAGATGGTTATCCATTCAGCCACCATCACTTTATCATTACACCAATTTTGAGTAGAAAGTAAGAAAAGAAAAATCATTTATTTCGGCTTAGGGCCTACAAAAACAACACACTGAGAACAAAAAAAGACAAAGAACAATTTAAAAAAAATAAAAAATAATAACACAAACATCAGAGAGAAAAAAAAATAAAAAAAAATAAACTTAAATAAATATGGTGTAATGGTTTAAGGTATGCTGTTCTGCAAGCCCCACCGAAAAAGGCCGCCATCTCAGCATGGGCTGGGCAAATAGTACCCAGCGCTGGTTTTCAGTTGGCAACCGGTAGGTATATACGCACAGGTGTTATAATAAGTACGATTCTCATTCCAGCGATTATAACACACATCAGTTGTAAGACAATATCAACTTCAATATTAAGGCATATAGGTAGGTATTAGATAAGCAAAATACCTACTTATGACATGATAACAATACGAGTACGATAAATATATTATATCACGAATAAATATATCGCCTGATATATTTAGGTCAACAGCGAAACACTAACTCGTAGATAATAAAATACAAAACTCTTTCTCTCTCTAAAGTATATGTTTAATTGGTTACGATCGTTTGTATCAAAGCGTTTGTCCGACGCTTCCCGTGACCAGCAGGCTGGCTATTTTCTTGCACAAGGAGGCTGGCCACTTTTCGGAAGTATTTAATCATGACATTTTTTAACTAGTTCTTTCTTTTTTCCTAATTCATGTTTTTTGTTAGGTTGTAAATATTATGTTATTTAGTTTTATAATAATTTAATTTAGTTAAGAGTAATGTAACTTTAATTTCAATATATTTGCTAAAAATTGTCTCTACATTACTTCGCAAAAATATAATACCCGGGGATCGAACCCTAACGTCAAATAAGAAGGGAGTCTTCTTATTCCAGCTTCCTCACGACCCAATTTAATAATTGTTTGGTAGAGGTGACCTTCAGTTGACCTAAATAATCAGCAAGTAAGTAATTAACTAAAGATTTATACTTTAAAGATAATCTATCGATAAAAGGAAATCAAATCACTAAGTACCGATTTATCTATACTGATGTTACAAAGCTGAAGACTTTGTTTGTTTGGTTGGACGTGCTAAACTCAGGAACTACTGATTCGAATTTAAAAATTCTTCTAGTGTGGAATAGCCTATTTATCGTGGAAGGCTATAGGCTATATAACATCACGCTACGACCAACAGAAGCTTTGTAGTGGCCAAACAAAGAGCCATGGGAGCGAAGTCCTTCGCAACAGTAGTAAAGTGATAAAATTTTAGCATTGGATTTAGCCTTACGTTCTTACTCAGCTGACGGATGAGTATGACTCAAGTAGTTGTTATGGACAACTAGAGAATAAGGCTGCGTATTCACCAGAGATGCACAGGGCTGTAGCTAGAGTAAAATTTGAGGTAGGGGAGTATTGGTTACAGATAGGAAGTATAAAATTTATCATAATTGATCTGCCCTCAAAGCACGGGCTCCTAAATCAATCACCATAAATGAATGTCACCATCTGTGGTATGTTCTGATAAGTTTTTAACTCAAACTATGAAAAATAGTTTTTGGTGATACTGTAGTTACCGGTGATTATGATTACAAGGTAGGGCATTGCCCCACAAATGCATGTATTATACATTCGTAGCGAGGGATGTTTTTGTTAGAATTCTATTGGTTCCTGTGGCAAATCTTGCATTTTGGATAATAATAGAAGAGGAGGATAATTTGGGTGATGGTTTCTAGAATAAATACATATTCCCTGAGGGACTCGGATGCTTCTCGGCCCTGACTCGAAGCCGGTCGGTATGCTCCCGATAGGTACGTAATTTTTTTCGAATCTTAGAACGAAATGCATTAACGGCTGGCTGGTAAGAAATAGAAAATATCAGAAAATTAAAAACTGGATTATATTATAATAGAGACGCCTTTTTTGTAAGCATACCTATCTATATATATTCAGCAATGGAGGTCATTGGGACTTCACTGACCTTTCCAGCCGAAAACTTTTAGACTTAGGGTCCGGAAAAGGCATAAACCGCTTATACTCCGTCGTCCGTGTTCTCTATTAGGTACTAATGAAGACTGTAGCCTTCAAAATAATTCAAATGAAAACCAAAATATTAGTTATGTTCCTGTTTTGTAAGCATCACAGCCTACGTGCCAATCTTGCAAGTATAGATAAGTGTATTAAAATCTAGTATATACGCTAAGACATCTCAATAGAGACTATAGTAGGCTTAAGTTGATAAATAAAATTCCGCATTGAGTGATGATCGTAAACCAATTTCCGTCGAACAATAGTGCATCAAATACCTACAAAGATAAAACCGAAGCTTCAAAAATAACTTATAGATGAGAGCACGTTATTGATAAAACATGAGATAGGTAGATTCCTACGACTGTAAGTAGGTAAGCAAAAATGGTGGCAACAAGTTGTATAGTGCATTTGTGGCAGTTGTAGCTGCACACCTGATAAAAAAGACTACTTTTAAATTTTATTTACATTTGGAAAATTTAATACCGTGTGGAGTGATATATTGTTACTTATAGCAATTATATATTTTGTATTAAACTATTTATTTCAATTATATTATCTATACAAAACATTTCATCATCATCATCATATTATTACTATAAGTCCTATGCTGGACTTAGGCCTCACCTAACTTCCATCACTGCGAACGACTTTGTGCCGCCTGCATCCAACTACCACCCGCAAGGTCGTCGGTCCCGCCAGTCTGCAATTCGGTGAGCTATGTCGACAACTTTAGTTCTACGGATCTCCTCATTTCGGATTCAATCACGCAGGGAAACTCCGAGCTTTTTCCATGGCTCGCTGAGCGACAGTAAGCTTTCTAATGAGCTCCAAAGAACACGTTAGAGGCCACATCTCAGAACCATAAGTCATCACTGGCAGCACACATTGGTTGAAGTCTTTTTTTTCTTCAAACACTGGGGACGAGAAAACAGTGCGTAGTTACAACAAACCATTTAATTTTATAAAATTATTATTATATTATACGTATCAGAAATAAATCTTAGATTATGAAATAAGCCCTATTTCTAGAAATTCATAACTTGTCTATGGATTTTTCAAAGTCTGTAAAAATCTTGACAGGAGTTTGACAGCAATGACGTTTATGACGTCATATCTGTCAATTAAATGAATCGCTAGCCATGACTTATGTCATTAGTCACTCGACGATATGTATCTGTTATTTATCAGGAAACATTTTCACGATTTACTTTGTTATCGTTGCAAACAGCCATTAAATACTGATAATAATAACTTTCACGTAACTTCGTACTGCAAATATATGACGCGCGTGCGATGTGACCGAGTGTAATATGTTTCTGCTAAATTGAATTCTAATGTTTACTCCAGCAAGTGTTTATTATATCCAAAATGGATAACAGCGATGATAAAAGAGACGATACGAGTGCTCAGAAGAAGGAGGTGCCGTCTGGATTGCAGAAAATATGTTTAGTGTGCGGTGATAAAGCGTTAGGTTACAATTTTAATGCTATTTCTTGTGAGAGTTGTAAGGCGTTTTTTAGACGTAACGCTTTGGCTAGCAAGGAGTTCAAATGCCCTTTCACAAATAACTGCGTGATCACCGTGGTCACTAGGCGGTTCTGTCAGAAGTGCCGCTTAGAAAAATGTTTGTCGATCGGTATGGTGAAAGAATTCATCATGTCAGAAGAAGACAAAGCTGAAAAGAGACGAAAAATAGAAGAAAATAGGGCGAGAAAGAGACAGATAAGAGATCCAGAAGATGCCGTCAGTAGTTCTAAGAATATCAAGCGAGATGAGGAAGGGGACTCCTCTTATAACAATGTACCGCTGCAGGACTCCGTAATACAATATGATAATTTAAGTACAACTTGTAGTCCAAGCAGTACCACAGTGCTGTCTCCGGTGTCTAACAACGATATAGAATCATCATTGCAGTCACCTGGATACCAATTCCCACCCAACATACCCCCGGTACATGAAACACATACAAATGATACACAGTACCAGTCAAATGACACACAGTATACCATGAAAGTATACCCAATTGATGAGAAATCTGTGATAAATCGGGCGATATATGAACAAAGAATGATATCGTCTATGGAGCCATACAATTTGTATGAGAATGTTGAAAGCAATATGTATGAAGAACCTCCTAAACAGAATAGTATAAGGTTAGTGATTATTTTTTATCAACTAGAAAAAAAAAACCCTCCACATTCTCTGGATGTTTGTTTTTTGAATGGTGTTTTTATATTGTCTTTCCAAATCTGTCAGATTATAGTGTTAATACCAACCTTTTATATGGTGACTATATATTCCCCACAAATCATAGTCTTGGATCCAATATACCAATGTGTGGACTGGTCCTTTTATGTCCAATATCAGTCCAAGATCGGTTTACACATTGATGTATTGGATCCAAGACTGTAAGCTTTAGCCAATATACCCAGTGTTAGGCACCAACATTAGTCTGAATGTTTGGTTGGCCAAGGCTCGATTACCATGGCTCTACTATACTATAGAGGGTGTAACATTTAAAACGGTCAGATTTGGTAAGTCTATAAGAGATACGAAAATTTGTTCTTAGGAACCATGTCAACAATTTTAGTGAAAAGAAAAATTGCATTCATAGATTTTAAAACACATATTCTCATTTCGGGAGTTTAACCCAGATATATTGAAAAATAAAATTTATTTTGTTTCTATTAATGCATGTTACAATAATGGTCTTTGTTGCCTACCTTATATGAGACAGAGGATAAACTTTGAGACTATGATTTTAAATTAAAGAAGTTATTTACTAATCACCTTTTAACAGCCTAGTTGAGTGATTGCCCAAACAGGTTCTATCTAATGAAAAACTTTGTTGTTGCATGCATCTCTGCCTGTATGGATTATTTCCATAATCAGTGGTTTATGTCCATTCTCCTTGTAAGAAATTTCCTGAGTTTTCAGTGTTTAAAAAACGAATTTGCCGAATTGGTCCAGCCATTCCCCAGTTTTGAACTTAGCACCACATTTAAATTAAATTTTTGTTCATATACCAACTGTTGCCTGCGACTTCGCCAGCATCATCATCATACAAACCTTTATTGGACTTGATTAAACAAATCCAGCCGTTCCCTTCGATCCGTGTTAGTTATGGCTTGACCTTGGAAATACGGATTCAATTTTATATAGAATATATTTATTTGGTTATATTCATAAAACACTACCTTTCACATCATTGCAATTTACTCAGATTTCTGTTAATTATTTTACGTAAGGCTTTGTGTCGGGCACAAAGGACACACAGACAAACAAATATCAATAAATCATATAATTTTTTGTACCAAAAACTATCAATAATCAATTGGCCTTCTTGCCCAAAACTTTTCCCTGCTTTTAAATGAGTCATCTATCAAAGATCATAGACATACTATACAGTATAATTACTTATTGCTAACTATTTATGGAGTAGATATGGATAGTATTAATATTCTTGAACATTGTTGCAAGTCAAAGACCAATTATTGAGAACACATGCAATCACAATACATTGTTGTAACTTATTGAAGTATGTATTATGGTATGAATTGTCTTTTAATATCGCACTTATAAATGAAAGGAGTTGTAAGGTCAGTTATGTGACTAGACTATATAGAGTAGTATAATAATAGTTACAAGATTGAAATTGCAAGAGATAAATTTCGTTTTAAAATTGTTTCACAATAACAGTGCAATAATTTAATGCTAAAATATCTCAAGAAGTAGTGGTCCGAACTGAAAAATTATTTTAGTGTTGGATAGCCCATTTATCTAGAAAGGCTATAGGCTATATATCATGACGCTACTACCAATAGTAGCTATGTAGTGACCCAACAAAGATCGACGGAAGCGAAGCTCCGGGCAACTGCTAGTCTTAGCAAGAAGCCGAATTTTTCTTATATCAATACTCAATATATCAGTGAATTAGTAATACCCACACAGTTTGTTTATCAAATCTCAGTAACTACTTAACCAATTTAGTTGTTACACAAATTAAAAGAATTCCTTTGTCACTGAGTGATAGACTAATTTTACATTAAATTAACTTCCGTCCGCGACTTCGCCCATCGCCCCTCGCCCCACCTAGATAAAAAGACTATGTGCTGTTTCAGACTATAATATTTATATGCGAAATTCTACATACAGATATTTTCAACCGTTCTGGCGGGATTGAGTAACAAACGTCCATCGATCGATCCGTCCATCCATCCATCCAACGATCCATCCATCTATACAAATAAATAAAATTGGAGTGTCTATTTTTAATATTAAAATAACCGCTTTTTACATTTACCAAAATATTTTTTTTTTACAATTTTTGTCTGTCTGTCTGTTTGTTCCGGCTTATCTCTGGAATGGCTGGACGGATTTTGACGGGACTTTCACTGGCAGATAGCTGATGTAATAAGGAGTAACTTAGGCTACTTTGAAAAGTAATGTTGCTTTTGTTGCACAGCTAGTCATTATTATAAATGACGCGGAAAAAATCGTATAACATTAAAATAACACCATAGGAGCCTCGCCAATATTTTTTATAGATCATAACAAAATTTAGATCCAATCATGAAGTGTTAGACAATAGACAATAGCCTCATATGCAACTCATTGTCCTAACTATATTGATTGATTTTGATTTACGGTACCTACGGACAGTGTTTTAAATAAATGTGTCAAGCTTATTTAATGGCGAATGCACGCATCCAATAACACTACTCAACGACAAAAAAATATCTGGTTCGGCTTGTACTATTTCATAATCAGGATGACTAATAAAAAATATCACCATTAATAAAAACTTTCTGTCACATCTAAAAAAAGAGAAATTTAATATTTTTAGTTTTCATCTCTTTATTATTTTTAGACTGAGGTTAGATCAAAATTATGACCGATTTGCTAACACAATCGTTACTATTTGTTAGTTTGATAGCTATTCTTTATGATGTCACGCGTGTGTGTAAACAATCCAGACCTTTTCTGTTATATTTGCGGCGAGTTTATGCCAAAATCGCAGAAAAAACCACTTTCGGACTTCATTAAAAATTGTTACTAAGCTTATTTCGACCGGGAAGTTATAAATATCAATAAATCGTGGGTGCGTAATCAATTTGTGCAGATCTTAAAGTGGTTTCTTTCTTAACTGGATTGCAGTCGGGTTATATAAAATATTGCTGCTTTCTTTGTGAGTGGGATAGTCGAGCGCGATCAGAACATTTTGTAAAAGAACATTGGCCATTACATCATTCTTTTGTACCTGGACAAAAAAAATGTTAAGAATGAGCCTTTAGTGGAAGCCTGTAAAATCATTTTACCGCCGCTACACATAAAATTGGGACTCATTAAGAACTTCGTGAAACGTTTAAATCATGAAAGCGTAGCTTTTCAGTTTCTTAGTTTAAAGTTTCCCAAGCTTAGTGAGGCAAAAGTTAAAGAAGGCATATTTGTAGATCCGGACATAAAGAAAATGATTGAAGATCCATCTTTTATATCTACTCTTACTCCAGTCGAAAAAGAAGCATGGAAAGCTTTTGTAGAAGTGACCAAAAATTTTCTTGGTAACAACAAATCTCCCGACTTTCGTGATTAAATAAAATTAATGTTGGACTGTTACTATAGAATGGGATGCAATATGTCGCTCAAAATACATTTCCTTCACTCACATTTAAGCTTTTTTCCTGAAAATATGGGTTCAGTTAGCGATGAACAAGGTGAGCGTTTTCATCAAGATGTTGCAGCGATAGAAAAACGTTACCAAGGAAGATGGGAGCCCGCTATTCTAGCAGATTACTGTTGGGGCCTCATCCGAGATACCCCTGAATCGCACTACAAGAGAAAAGCCAGCCAGTCCCAAAAACATCGCCTTTCCGTACAAAATATTGATAAGATTAGTTCAGTCCCTACAAAAATTGTTATTTTTGACCTGCCAATATATCTGAAAACTGAGATGTGACCGAAAACTTTTATTTAAGCAATCCTGTCATATTTGGTGTAAGAAATAAGAAAAACATAGTTAGACCTCAGATAATTTTAAAAGTTTGAAATTTGTTGAGTAGTGTAATTGGACAATTGTGTGCGCAAATTTTATTAGCATACTAGAAGCCGCGCTGGGCTTCGCTCCCGTCGTTGTTTTTTGGCCACTGCTCGGATCCTATTAGCCGTAGCGTGATGTTATATAGACTATAGCCTTCTACGATAAATGGGCTAGGTACCCAGCACTAAAAAAAATAGTAAAATACCAGTAATAGTACTTAATAATAATTTCAAGATAAAAAACCCAGTAATTAGCATTATTACCCGACCCAGGGATCGTACCCCAGACCTCCCGCTACACCACTGAAGCATCTGCTTAGATTAGAATCTATACTAATATTAATAAAGTTCAAGTTTGTTTGTTTTGATTGAACGCGATAATCTCAGGAACTATTGGTCCAATTTGAAAAAATATTTTAGCTTTGGATACCGTGATAGCGTGAGCTACAACTGATAGGAGCTGAGTAATGGCCAAATAAAGAGCGACGGGATGCGAAGCCTAGTGTTACTTGTAGTATACCCTAAATGCGTTGCGTCGTCAGAGCAGTGCAGTTATTTCTACTAAGTAATAAGTACCACATTGACATATTGACACTCAGTGCGTCGAAATTCCATATAAGAGCCGATGCGCATCTGGCGAAGCGTAGTGCAGAGCATTTTTCACTGTCAAACTATTAACAACAACGTAATTCCTGAAGAGCGAACTTATTAATAGTTGTGTTATTTGATTTTGGATGTTATTACAATGAGAACAATGTCTTGAATAGTTTGATAGTGACATGCTTTGCGCTGTGCTCGCCATATTATGTGCGCGGCCCTATATTGTGTCGCTGCGACACCCACTCACTAATGAGACCTCAGCTTAAAGGCTTTAACACAAACTGCGAGCTTACAAAAACTTGAAAATTGGTTCGCATCGTACATTTCTGCGATATTACGTCATCCTTGTTGTTCAGTACGGTTGACAGTCGTCGAAGGAATGGTCACTCGAACCGTGGAAGGGAGATGCCTTGTTACACTAAATTGCATCGCAGTTTTCTGTGTTGCGAAACTTGCAAAACTGCGAATTCGAATCTTGCCGATTCGCAGTTTTTTGTGTAAGTCCTAAGTCCGTGTAGGAACGCACTCTCTCAAAAGTTCCTAGAACAATCAATTACTAGATTGGCTGTCTCATAGCAATAGTAACAGATACAACTGTTTAAGTATCAATCAAAACTGTTAACATTTGCCCCTGAACTGCAGACAATCGATCGACGTCTTTATTTGAAAATGTTCTTCGAATTGATATGTCGTGATTGTTCTAGGCATATTCGCGATACATTCTTAACTATGTGGCCTTGCCTTTAAACAAAAGAGTACAAGCTTTGGTGATTAATCAGAACTTATATAATATACCTACTCATCTACGTTAGAATGTAAGGAACTCGCATGAAAGTCAAGCAAAGGAATTAAACCCTTACTAGTGGATCAAGTGTTATGGCAATGTCTAGTAATGGACTGCAATAGGCTGAAATAATGATGATAATATTTTGACTGGCCTGTTGGTCTAGTGGTTAGTGACCCTGACTGCTAAGCCGGAGGTCGTGGGTTCGATCCCCACCCAGGACAAATCTTTGTGTGATGAGCATAAAGGTTTGTTCTGTGTCTGGGTGTAATTTATCTATAATATATAGTATATCAGTTGTTTAGAGCCCATAACACAAGCAAATATAATTGCTTAATTTGGGACTAGATGGCGCTGTGTGAATGTGGTAGAATATTATATTATTATTATACTCTGTTTTTAGAGTTCCGTACGTCAAAAGTAAAAAACGGAGCCCTATAGGATCACTCCGTTGTTTATTTTTCTCAACAACGCGTAGAGGTATCAAGCTGAAATCTTCTTCCAGCTAATGCCCTTTCAGATTATCACATCTATTCATAATTAGTATTATGAACATAATTTATTTTAACAACATAGTCAACAACATCTGTAGAATTAACATAGTCACGTAAAATATCATGAATCTTCTAAGAAGTTCATGAATATGTTTAGAACTTAATATATTAGGTATTTCCTAACCGCAAACCGCCGCCTTGCGTCAACGTATGTACTATGTTTTTCAGAAATACGTGTGCCTAATGTTTTATTTGATACAAATAATATATTTATTTTATAATTCATAAAACCGCAGGGCAATCGAATACTTACTCTTTTATGAAAGATGTCGTTAATTCTTAAATATATACATACCTATGAGTAATAAAGAGAGAATAAGGGTCTTTTCACACCTGAGGGAAGATGCGTCGCGTATTAATAATAATAATATTCTATCACATTCACACAGCGCCATCTAGTGCCACAGTAAGCAATTATATTTGCTTGTGTTATGGGTACTAAACAACTGATATACTACTTAAATACATTTTTTTTTGTAATTACATACATATTATAGATAAATTACACCCAGGCACAGAACAAACCTTTATGCTCATCACACAAAGATTTGCCTGGGTGGGGATCGAACCCACGACTTGCAGCTTAGCAGTCAGGGTCACTAACCACTAGACCAACAGGCCAGTCTATATAGTATTGGTCATGTTATGACAATTTTTGAATGAAAGAAACAAAGAAATTAATTTATTTTTGTTTACAACAAGTGTTATAGCTCGGTATTAACAAGGTTTTATCGCGGTTAATTCTTGCTTACAGAAGTTGTAATGGTGGATGTTTAAGTGTTTAAATTATCTCGAATATGAAATAATGAATAAATTTATATCAGACAATCGTTGCGTTGTAAACATAGCATCACGCATTTTTCCCCGAAGGGGTAGGCAGAGGTGTATCACGACCACATTTGGCCAGCTATGTTTGATCCCATGAAATAGGGGGCGAGCCTATTGCCAACTGAGAACGTTTGTTTACCAAACTTCGGGAAAACCTAAATAATTGTATTTCCTGATAGAAAAACCCAATACCATTTTTACCCGACCTGGCAATCGAACCCAGGACCTCTTGCACAGCAGTCGTATACACTTCACGTTACACTACCGAGGCAGTGCTTTGTAAAACCTCATTATTGCGAATTGTATACATTCGTAGCTCTATTTATGATGCGCCTCTGTATATGTAAAGTTCAAAATAGTTTTCTAATAATACACAAAAAGCGTTGTATTAGTATCGTTATAACAAAACAGTGTTATGCGATAACAAGCATTGCGATCACGCACTAAATAACATAGTACGTGCGTACATATAGTACGGGATCCCTGGTCCAAATTTTTTTTTTGATTATTATCAAGCTAATTTTTCTTGAGTAGCTTCATTTTGATGAGACGCCCAACAATTTCGTATTCCAAAAGTTTGATTGTGGTAGCTAACAGACGTAGCAAGAGTATACCGGACCGGGATGGAAATACCAGGATAACGTACCACGCAATTTGTAGGCCAATATGACTGTTCAATTACATAAATATTAAGTAAAAATAAAAAAATCAGCTGGTTAGTAATCATCCCGGATTAATCCTGATATTATATGACTAATACTGATTATATACCTATTATATCACACGTGAATCAGTCTTGTCACTTGTCGTTAAGCTGTGGCATCATGCTATTCGTGTTGTGTATTAATGGTTGATGTGGGTGAAAATTTAGTACCGTCAGTAGCTTAAATAGCCGTTTTAATCGAGATGAAAATTACTTTACGACCTATTCTTATAGCTACCAAATTTATACAAAAAATATCATTAAAATTCATCAAGCCATTTCGAAAGAGTGCGACCACAAACACCGCGGCGCGATACGAAATTTTTTTACTTTACATTCGTAAATATTGAAATTCTATTGGTTTCTTGTTTAAAACGGAACTCTTTTCGTATCTTCTTGTCAAGAGACAGTCTGACTTACTTGCTATTTAATTTCACGGCTCAACCTAGTCAGTGAAATGGCCTTGAAAATTTTTGTTACAAGTTTTTTTTTGTTAGACGTTCATTATGTAGCATACAGCTGATATATATCAAGAAATGAGTCACTGAAAATTTTCCAGTCTTGGCTTATTGCCCCTAAATTAAACTATTTTCTCTTCATCAAATTAATGGCTTGTTATGGCGCGTGTTAGGAGAAGCCTGAGTCCAGACTGCAATAGGCTCAATAGATCCACTTTGAATTGATTAATTGATTGAAAAGCCGTCAGCTAATAAAAATATCTTCAACCTACAGATCAATCCTAACCAACGGCGATAACTCAGTGCCATACAGAGAGACGCCAAGACCGGAGCACGTCTGCGAACAGATGCCTTCTACCAGCAACAACCCTGATGCCAATAAAGCCAGGGATATACTGCAGGATGTTGAACGGTAAGATGATGACATTAATTACGTTATGCCGACTACGTACGAGTATATACACGACGTAATTTGGTTTGAGGTCTTAGATGATAGGAGGCCCAGGAGTCATCAAAACAGTGTATGCTGCTGCAACTTTTACCTGCAGAGCGTGCCAAAGACCATGTTGCTCTCGCATCAGCTTACAGAGCCTTGAGAAAAAGTATCTCTCGGACACTAAACCTTTGATGATGAGGATATACACGTATATAACATTTATACAGAAGTCTGACTCCGAATATTTAGGTAGGAATAATGGTAAGACTAATTTATGTATCTATTTATTCAAAAGAGTAGCGTGAGTTTCTTGCCAGTTTTCCTCATAGCTCTACCCTGTCAGCGAACGGCTCGTAGGCAAATTTGATGACACTACTTTTGGGATAACCTATTACATTCTTAACTAGTGACTTTCATTACAGTTACTTTGTAAACTAGATGAATAAAAGAGATTGCATTTCATTTCATTAAGATTTACGCGGGGTGTATCATATCTGATCCGCAGTACTGTAGGAATTTGGCGTATTCCTGCTTATACGTAGCTGCTGTGTCCTATGTGATTCTTTTTATGATGGGGGTGGGGCTCCCGTATGGTGGCCACCCACTTCGACAAAAAAGCAACTTTGACTCAATCTACATAGCTGGCGAAATGTGGATGTGTAATAACCAGCTCGAAGAACCTAATCTCCAAATGCTTACGTTCTAAACTATATTAATTAAGATATCAATTCACCGTGTTAAAGAATTACATAGCTACTACGAGCTACGTTTTTCGTTGAGCCACGAATGAGGACAGTTCCAATTTATTTATTGTGTTTAATGTGTGGTGACCTCTACGGTAAATAGGTCGGCTACACACTTTCGCCTACTTATAAAGCGCGTTGTCGTTTTTTGTCAAATTGTGTTTTTGTTTTCAAGCTGATGATAAGCTTACGATCCACTTAAGTAGCCATTGCCCATGGAAATCCTTCTGCTCTTCTTCTGCCTTGAAACTGTGCTTACTTGTGCTAACTTAAGAGTTAAGTCCCCAAATGTCGGTAGGTCCACCAATTTCCCCCTTTACCCCGGGTGCTCTCGATGCCGGCTTGTCGATTCTCAATAACCAATAGGCGACCCTCCGCGTTTGACAGACAGGCCGTCATTGTCCGGCAATCTGTTAATCTGTGGGGCCCATAATGATCTACCTGGTGGTATATGGACATCGATGATATGATTTATCATCGACATAATATAAGGAATACAACCACACTAGACTACTACTAGACTAGACTGGCCTGTTAGTCTAGTGGTTAGTGACTCTGACTGCTAAGCTGGAGGTCGTGGGTTCGATCCCCACCCAAGACAAATCTTTGTGTGATGAGCATGATTGTTTGTTCTGTGTCTGGGTGTAATTTATCTATAATATGTATGTATTTACAAAAAAAATGTATTTTAGTAGTATATCAGTTGTTTAGTACCCATAACACAAGCAAATATAATTGCTTAATTTGGGACTAGATGGCGCTGTGTGAATGTGGTGAAATATTATTATTAAATATTATTACACTGTCTGCCCTAAATTATTGCTAGATTATTGCGGCAACTTGAGATCGGAGGATCCTCCACTGCCAGTATGATGATGACCATGGTCGTCTGTAGGGTATTTTACAAGACTCATTTAAGTGAGGACCTTCCTGTTCTCTCTATCTAATCTATACTTCTTCTGACTGGCCTGTTATGTACTCTTTTGACTGGCCTGTTGGTCTAGTGGTTAGTGACCCTGACTGCTAAGCCGGAGGTCGTGGGTTCGATCCCCACCCAGGACAAATCTTTGTGTGATGAGCATAAAGGTTTGTTCTGTGTCTGGGTGTAATTTATCTATAATATGTATGTATTTACAAAAAAAATATGTATTTAAGTATAGTATATCAGTTGTTTAGTACCCCTAACACAAGCAAGATGGCGCTGTGTGAATGTGGTAAAAAAAAAAAAACCTTCTATACTTTACTTACTAATAATATAAAGCTATAGAGTTTCGTTTGTTTGAACGCTAGAATCTCAGGAACCACTGGTCCGATTAGAAAAGTTATTTTAATGTTGGATAGCCCATTTGTCGAGGAAGGTTATAGGCTATATAACATCACGCTACGGCCAATAGGAGTTGAGCAGTGGCCAAACAAATAACGAGGGGAGCGAAGCCCCGCCAGACTCCTAGTTATTTTATATAAGTAGAATATTATTATTATAATAATATACTAAGTACACACATACTTATCAAATGCCAGTCTGCCAAAAACGTAATTAAGTGCAAAACAGTGATAAGGTGAGACTATCTCTGACATCTTATCACAGTCTCGGCTAATACTCGCTTAGCAACTTATTATCGGAAACGCTTACAATTTTATTGAACAAACCAAAGTATCATGCCTGGTTTTTTAAACCATCAAATAAAAGTTATTGATTGGATAAAAATTTATATTATCATCATCATCAGCAACCCATTAATGTCCCACTGCTAGGCTCAGGTCTCTATCTAGAGAGTTGAGAGGGTTTAGGCCATAATCCACTCACGCTGGCCTAGTGAGGGTTGGTGGATCAGACATACTCATAGAATTTCTTCTAGGGTAGGGTTTCCTCACGATGTTTTCCTTCACCGTTAGCAGATGGTAAGTCACTTGATTAGTACATATAAATTCCACAAAGTGGAATCCACATTGGTACTGCCTGCGTGAGTTGCACGCCGGTCCCTTATCCATTCAGCCACCAATGGCAAAAAATAAATATAACTTAAACAAATTAAAAATGACAGCTGTATGAATAAACTAGTTCTAATGTTTTATTTTTGTATCCAGTCAAGTTATACTTTAATCGATGAATAACTTTTATTTGATAGTTCAGAAACCGACTCACACGGTTTTCGATGCAATAATGACGTCACAAGGCCCTCCTTGTGACGTCATATTATATTTGATAGCATTTGAAGTTCAGTAGCGCCCTCTTTACTGAACTTCAAATGCTATCAAATATGACATTTCGAATTAAAATAAATATCCATAGACAAATACTCTTTTTATTTACAGGATAGAACCGAACTCCATGGAGTCAATACTATGCGAAGCGATAAAGTTAGAATTCGAAGCGTACACCTCTGTCAACCCGTGTAGTGGCTCTTCTAGGGAATTAAACGAGGTAAGCAGAAGCAGTAGTACCTGACGTTGAGTTTAGAAATGACGACTGAAATGTCATTGGTTCATTACGAGGATATGTGATTGAAAAAAGTTAAAACGAACGGCTTTTTAATCTAGTGGTCGCATGTGAAATAGTGCTCTAGAGTTTCAAAGTTATCAATGTTTTTTTTTTCTTTTTTTTTTTCAAAAAGATAAAAACGCCTGCACTAAGACACAAAGTACACCCAAACTCGAAACAAATAGGTATCTATTAATCACGCAAATATTTGTCTCGTGTGGAACGTCACTCGACACGGTGATGTGAGACGAGGCGACTACTTATCTCCCTGTTAACTTCCCTGTGTTCCAGCAAGCAGGTAAAGTTTTTTGAGTACTTATCCAAATTATCTTACAATCTTTTGTGCACTTTAATCTATAATATCTATACTAATACTAGCGGACACGACAGACGTTGTCCTGTATGATATACCAATCGATTGCAGCGCCATCGGCTGGGTTTATTTGTGAATCTAAACCATCCTCGAATCCACTTGAACACAAAAATTCATTCAAATCAGTTCAGCCGTTTAGGAGGAGTTCACTGTCAACACATGTACAGAAGTATTATATATATAAACATTATAAAGCTAAGCCCCCTTATTACAAAATACGGACTAAGCATTAAACCAGGTTTAAATTGACAACTTTGACACTAAAACAATGGCTTATGTCAATTTAAACCTGGTTTAATACTTAGTCCATATTTTGTAATAAGGGGGAAAGAGTTTGTTTGTTTGTTTGAACGCTAGGATCTCAAGAACTACTGATCCGATTTGAAAAATTATTTTAGAGTTGAATAGCCCATTTATCGAAGAAGGTTATATAGCATCACGCAACGGCCAACAGGAGCTGAGCAGTGGCCAAATAAAGAACGACGGGAGCGAAGCTCGCGCTACTTCTAATATCGTATACCTATATCGTCATATCTGCGGAAGGACTGCTGCACGGTGGAGCAAGCGTGTCCCTGATTGGAGACCGCGATTCGGCAAGCGTAGAGTAGGACACCCTCCAGCTAGATGGTCCGACGACCTAAAAAAGGTCGCTGGGTCTGACTGGATACGGAAGGCGGTGGACAGTGTTATGGCGCGTGTTAGAAGAGGCCTACGTCCAGCAGTGGACTGCAATAGGCTGAGATGATGATGATGAATATATCGTACACACTAGGAGTCCTTGTTGAAATTCTCACTGAAATTTAGAGAGAATTATTAAAATAAACTTTGTTCGTCTGTTTCAGGTGGAGCGAGCGAAATTGAACGAATTAATTGTAGCAAATAAGGCGTTGAATGCGCCAATAGATGATGACGTCACACAACTAGTAGGGGACACCGCCACCACAGCAGGGTTTAAGGTAATATCTATAGTTCATCACTACATAGTATAAAACAAAGTCACTGTCGCTGTCTGTCCGTCCCTATGTATGCTTAAATCCTTAAAACTACGCAACGGATTTTGAAGCGTGTTTTTTTTAATAGATAGAGTGATTCAAGAGGAAGGTTTATATGTACAAAATACGTACCACGCGGGCGAAGCAGCGGGCGGAATCTAGTAATAATATAAAGCTAGAGTTTTTTCATTTTGTTTGAACGCTAGGATATCAAGAACTACTGGTCCTATTTGAAAAATTCTTATAATGTTGGATAGCCCATTTATCGAGGAAGGCTATAGGCTATATAACATCACGCTACGGCCAATAGGAGCTGAGCAGTGGCCTAATAAGAAACAACAAGAGTGAAGCCCCGCGCGACTTCTAGTGCAATTAATTACTTTTTATTTTTTGTTAATCTTTGCTTTGTATTATTTTTTATTTTTTTGTTACTACTTGTATCACACGAATGTGGAAAATAAATGTCTTTTCTTTCTTTCTAAATCGAATATTTGGGAAATTATCGCCCGAGGCTTCGCCCGCGTGGTATGTCGGTAATAAATAGCCTAAGTGCTTCTCTAGACATTTCAGCCGTTCTGGAGTGATTAAGTAACAAACATTCATTCATCCATCCTAACTTTCGCATTTATGTATTGTTAATTTCTGTTTTTATATATTCTTAAGCTATGTTAGGAACCTATAGTACTCTTATAAGCTCTCACTGAAGCTATGTAGTTTTTAGGATGTTGTGTACAGTCGTAATTGGGCTTCAGATTCAAAATTGTATATCTTAACACATTTTACTATTTATAAGTATTAATCTGTATCCTGTGTCTGTACCTAATAAATAAAATAAAAAATAAAATAAAATATTGAGTAAGATTAATTATTTCCAGGAAGGTGAAAACAAACACGATCCTCGGTTAATAACTATAGTGAACCTGACAGCTATAGCGATCCGGAGGTTCATCAAGATGGCGAAGAAGATCAACGCATTCAAGAATATGTGCGAAGAAGATCAGGTTAAAGTCACACTCATATATCTTCACTGGCCTGTTGGTCTAGTGTTTAGTGACCCTGACTGCTAAGCCGGAGGTCGTGGGTTCGATCCCCACCCAGGAAAAATCTTTGTGTGATGAGCATAAAGGTTTGTTCTGTGTCTGGGTGTAATTTATCTATAATATGTATGTATTTACAAAAAGAAAATGTATTTAAGTAGTATATCAGTTGTTTAGTACCCATAACACAAGTAAATATAATTGCTTACTTTGGGACTAGATGGTGCTGTGTGAATGTGGTAGAATATTATTATTATTAATTTACTAGCTTTACACCAGCATGGGGGTTCTCCAACGGGCCCGGTGGTCCCGCCTCGGTGACGGAAAAATTGTTTCATCGAGCCCGGTAGTAACGACCCCGTTGCTTACTGGACCGGATGGCACTGATTGAGTATCATCTGCCCCGGTAGTGTTTTATTTGACCAAACAAATACGTCTTTTATATAAAATAGTATGAAAATAAGTATTTGAAATAAAAAAGTATGAAATGTGTAAAAAGTTGCATGTTATCCCAATTTAAAACAAATCTGAATTTCTAGTGGTTTTAGTTGTAGAATACATCAAAAGAGCCACTTTAAAACAAAAATATCATCAGCAACCCATTTTTGTCTCACTGCTGGGCTCGGGTCTCCTCTCCCCTATATAGAGAGCTGAGGGCGATTAGGCCATAATCCACTGGTTGGTGAATCAGACATACACTTAACAATTTAATATGAACTTTAACATCTTTAGTATAAAGTAGTTTATTATTTGGTATATTATAATTTTAATACTCTGTATTGCCTGCAGGTGGCGCTGCTGAAGGGTGGCTGTATAGAAATGATGGTGCTTAGAAGTACCATGACATACGATGGACAGAGAAATACGTGGAAAGTAAGATTTTAGCTGCATGATGTTTCTAAAATAATACAAATTCTCCAGGTTCTGAACTATTACTATCTCAAAATTCATTTAATTTAACATCAAAAGCGCAACAGATGGACATAATTTAATTTGACACTTTACTGCCGTTTTAAGAGCGTATTTACAAACAGAGTGGTAATGTTGCCATTTAGTGTCATATTTCGTAGTTTTCAATGTTTATTATTTAATCTGAGCTAAATTTAAAAATTATGTTTACTACACTTTTTAGAATTATGTGAAGAAGATAAGAAATCATTGTGTTTACAGTTCTATATGCAAATAACACATTGGAAACTTGCAGAGCGTTATTTTCATAGTAAAACAACTCTAAGCATTACGGATACTTACTTTTTAATACACTTTCACGTAATTCTAAAAATTAAAATTTGAAAACTTACCGTTCTTGTATTGTATTTATTTATTTATTAATTAGAGTACATGGTATGCCTTATAATTTAAAAATTTTTGTTTCACAAAACTGTATTTTAGTACAGTTTGACTGTGAAATCAGAATGTTATCACATCTATAATTAACTTAATAAGTAGGTATTATTAAAAAAAAATATATGAAAAATGGAGTTTATACATTGTAAAACTTAACTTAACTTACTTGCTTTTGATTAAAATTATTAAATAAACATGTTTAAATTCTATTATTATGTATAAACGCTCTCTTAACAACTCTTAATCACATCTCATTACCCTATGTAATCTCCCCAGCTACCACACAGTCAAGAACAGTTCGGCAGCATCCGCACGGATGTGCTAAAGCTAGCAAAGGGCAACATCTACCGCACGCACGAGTCCTTCATCCGCTCGTTCGAGCCGCGCTGGCGGACGGACGAACACGTGATACTCATTATGTCTGCCATCTTGCTGTTCACGCCCTCCAGGCCCAAGGTCGTGCACCGGGATGTTATCAAACTTGAACAGGTCAGTTATCGTACATGGATACCATCATTCTTATACTAAAGTAAAGCTGAATATTGGTTGTTCAGAATCAGTAGCAGAATCGATTCCAACAGTTTTTATACCATGTTATATTTTTTTGGCTTAGGGTACATGTCGCCCCCCTGAAATTTCGCCCGCGGGCGAGTTGTACCCTTCAGCCAGGTCCTAAAGCCCCACTCGCCCGAACATACTTTTACTATTGGGCCAGTTATACCTTCGAAAAACAACTAGGAGTGAAGTGGACCAGATAGCTATCCTATAGGTACTGATCTGGTCGTCAATTTCTTCTCATGAATTCCTTGGCTCATGAACTAGCGTAAGCTATGTTTCAGAAACCAACCTTCACCTTTTGTCAAAAATATATTAAAATTTTGTAAGCTTGGACACCGTTTGAGGTGTATCAATGGCCGCCTAAAGTCTTGTGCCTTACCGTCTACTCGCAGTGATACATCATCAACAACTCATTAAGTGCCACTGCTGGGCTCGGGTCTCCTCTCCTCTTAACTAGAGAGCTGAGAGGGTTTAGGCCATTATCCACTCACGCCGGCCTAGTGCGAGTTTGTAAATCAGACAAACTCATAGAATTTCTTCTAGGGTATGTGGGTTTCCTCACGATGTTTTCCTTCACCGTTAGCAGATGGTAAGTCACTTGACTAGTACATATAAATTCCACAAAGTGGAATCCACATTGATACTGCGGCCGGTCGCGATCGAACTCGGTCCGCGTGATATGCACGCTGGTTCCTTATCCATTCAGCCACCATCGCTTAGTTCTTCTACTTCAGTGATACATAACTAAGTAGGTATATAAACTACTGATATTCAGCAAAATATTTGGCCGGCGGTGGTCAGCAAAGCCAACTAGCACAACTTGGTGAGCTTGAATTATTTTTAAATTTTTATTTTTTTATTCTGATTCTGCAAATAAAAAGATGTTTGTGGTGTTTCCGCTTTATTATAAACAAACTATAACCTTGTTACTTACTTTACTCGGACGAAATCGAAAAGATACGTTCGTGCTGCGAAAAATGGCATAGTAGGTGCCATGTTTAACAAAGCATATAAAATAAAAATATTGTAGATGACTGTTTGTTGTCAGAATTTAAAAAAAAATGTATGGAAAATTTGATCCTGACGGGTCTGGTCACCATGGTTCCACCATGGGATTCATTGTGCAATGCTACTAACTGACTCACGCGGTGATTTTTCCGATGGTTGATTTTCAGTCATTGACGTAAATTTCCTCAGCAAAGAAACTTCCATTCCAGAATTCCTACTACTACCTCCTACGCCGATACCTGGAGAGCGTATACCCCGGCTGCGAAGCAAAGTCCACCTTCCTAAAACTCATACAGAAGATTCTAGAACTTCGCAAGTTAGCTGAAGAAGTAACTGGAGTATACCTTGACGTGAACCCTATAGAACCTCTACTCATGGAGATTTTTGACCTCAAACACCATGCAGCATGAAAAGGTTTACCTTTGTTTATATTAATATCTATATTTATATATCTCATTAGTTATTCGTATTCGCCGAAATTAATATTCAATCTGTAGATTGATATTTTTTACAAAAAGTTACGCATTTGTAAAGTTTTTTCCTTTGCTTCTGTAATGCAATTATGTCGTTTTAGCAAAGAATCTGGTTTTCATGAAAGTGTATTGAAAAATTTTAATTGTTGGAATATTACATTTAAGGCCTGTTTCAACACACACAGATAAGTGTCTGATAAACTACCTGAGACATAAGTGACAGGTTTTATAATGAAAATTATGTAAAAAATCTGTTGACTAAGTTTTGGATAGGTTATCAGACACATATCTGCCGGGGGTGAAATATGGCCTAAAACTAGTTTGAAGGCGATATTCAATCGGTAGGCTGACAGTGTTGATATATTAGCTTTTTTTTTCTTTCTTTTTTCTTTTTTTTTTTCTTTTTTGAAACGCGTTACTAAGATGTTCGTTACGATCATCGAGGTTAAGCAACGTTTGACAAGGTCAATCCATGATGGATGATCGTTTGTGGCAGTTTGATTACGGCTTTACCCTTTTTCTTCTTCAAAAAAAAGCAGAAAGCCGTTGGTTCCGTTCATCCCCTAATGTGGTAAGGTTGGAACTCTTCTGGCCGACTTGAAAAATTTCAATCCATTTGATACGACCACGAGCATAATTTTGTTAATTTTTTAATAAAATTCTTTGAAAATAAAGTTTTTGTTCTCTACTAACTAAATGAATAATAGTACTTTTTTAATTTTTTATACAATTTCCAATCTCTCATATTGTTACAAAAACACTCATTTTACAATACACGAAATTTCCACGTGCAATAGAAAACAATATTATATAATTTTGTTAAAATACAAAAACACAAATTTAAAATAATATGCTAATATGTTAGCCTACCGGGAGTAACGACAGATTTTTAACCAGCTTCCCCTCGCGGCTCTGCCCGCGTGATATGTCAGTAAAAAGTAGCCTATGTGCTAAAATATGAATAAACTATTCGAATCTATGTGCGAAATTTCATAGAACTCCTATCAGCCGTTCTGACGTAATTAAGAAAGAAGAAGAAGAATGAGAAAATTTGGAAGAAGATAAATTTGTAATTAAAGCGTATCTACACTTTGCTATTTCTGAACTAAGTTCCTTTGTTTGTCTATTTAAATTCGGCACATTTGCGTGATGGATGAAATGGTGCTTACGTCTTTAAATTTAAAGGTTATATTGCAATACCATGTTAAACAAAATCGTTCTCTATTTATTTTGTTTTTAGTCTGAAATTGTTAATATAATTTATATTGATTAATGTAACATATCATTATATTATTATTTGTATGCCAAACTAATTGTATGATCATCATAGTTAAGACTAGGCTACATATGCGATCTCCAATACAAGAATTAACACGTAAATTGTATATATTTTATGTAGTCACGGTAGAGTGTTCCATTTATCCCGTCTGTCCTCTCCCTAGGGGAAGAATAGACTATTTACCCCACTGTTTGCAACCTCTGTGCGCTGGTCTACCTCTGTGGTACCTGTACCTATGGGAGCAAAATATCTTCTTTTTTTTTCAAAATTAAATTCACTGATCTCTCAGACGGGTGGGTAGATGGGATAAACGGTTATAATATATTGCGATTTCAGATAAGCGTATAAGTGCTATTTTGTGCGTGTGAAATGTAATTGCGTAGCATACTCATGTTTAATTACACAATTTTATTTAACCGATTCGTTGCGGATAGCACGTCAGATGTGCCATTTATTATTTTCCTGAAAGGCGTTTGACACGAGAGTCGTGTCATTTTTTAAGTTCTGTGAAATTCTCTCAATTTAAAATACTGAAACGTAGTAAAAACACGTAAAAACGGCATTGTTTATACATGGCTGATGACACATTCAACTTGCATTCAACTTTAATGAAGCTTGACACGGCAATCGTGTCACGAAATATTTGTTAGAGAGATGTAACGAGTCGGTTATACACGCAGAAAATTAGAAATCGTTCAGTCTAATATTACTCTAAGTACAGCTAAGAAAATCTGTTACGAGCCCTACATCATAACTGGCAGATAAGTATCTGATAAATAAGGTGCTCGTAGCATTGTAGTACTGAGTTGTATGTTCGTCGTTACGATCATCGAGGTTAAGCAACGTTCGGCAAGGTTAGTCCATAGGTGGGTGACCATTTGTGAGAAAACATTTTTCGAGCATCTCAGTGCTAAAGCACGAAAAGCCGTTGGTCCCCGTTATCACCTAATGTGGTAGTTGGAAGCCTTCTGGGCGACTTGATACATTCCAACACCAGAGTCTGCCTCAAGCCCATACGATAAGAAGAAGACCAGGGACCATGTCCAAAAAGTCACTTAAGTCTCAGATAATTTATCAGATACTTATCTGCCAGAGGTGATATGGCCTAAGTACAGCTAAGTAAATCCGTTAGTTCGCCAATAGAGGGCGTTAACGTCAATTGTTCAAGTTTATATTTATTTTCATTATGTGCCAAGACTAGATATTTTCAATATTGGATACCTTTTTAAGACTTGGATTTTAAACTCTGTGTAGTTGAATTAAAGTTCAAATTCAAAGGGGGGCATTAAAAAGATGCTCGGTCAATACAGTTAAATGCTCAATATAATATGATTATGTCAAAAAAGTGTCTGTTTGGGCAACTCCTACAATATTTTATAATAAAACTAATAATTTTGTAATCAACAGTTTAGTTTTAAAAAATGCTACTGGACTATTTTGGACCTTAAGATATATACAGAAGGTAGAAATTGCCAGAGAAAAATAACACCACCTTTTGCACTGATATTTATAGTCAAATTCAATTGTCTTATTTCATTTAGATCACACACACGATACAAAGCCGAAGAGGTGTCGGCAAATTTGCCTAAGGCCAGTTTGCTAAGAAGCTTGAGTCTTAAGAAGAGCTCGCAAGAAACTCAGGCCACAAAAATACAAAATAAAATTGTCTAACGCTAGCACACACACCCTCTAATATAGCGTGACATGGCTTTCTGTGCAATAATTACGTCACAAGGTGGGCGTTACTGTCCTTTAAATGCTGTCAAATAGGAAAACATATTTTAGTTCGACTCTGTTCCACTGCACACCTATACGAAACTATACCATCTCTAGACTAAAAAAAAACAGATATTTTTATATGTATGTAAATATTTTTTAAGCCAATGCTGGTATATTCTCAAAGCCATATTACCTTTTATTATAAAGCTGAAATTGTTTGGTCGTACTTAACTCAGGAACTCCGTGACCAATTTTAAAAAAGCTTTGTGTATTATATAGCCAATTTATTGATAAAGGTTTTAGGCTATATAACATCCCGCTCCGAACTTTAGAAGTGGGGAAAAAAGTTACACGTGGATGAAATAGGTAGTTTAACCATAATCGCAAATAAACTCCATAGGTATTCACTAATTCATTAAACAATCATTTTATATAAGACTATAATGATTTTTTACATAAATATATATTACTAGAAATCGCGCGAGGCTACGCTCCCGTCGTTCTATATTTGGTCACTGCTCAACTCCTATTGGCCTTAGCGTGATGTTATATAGCCTACCTCGGTATACCTTCCTCGGTAAATGGGCTACCCAACACTACAATAATTTTTCAAATCGGACCAGTAGTTCCTGAGGTCACAGCGTTCAAACAAAAAAACTCTCCAGCTTTATAATTATTATTATTATTAAAAAACCAATTGAAAAAGTCGATCCCGGATTCGAACCTGCCTGTTTCGAAATATTCTGGTCAAGTTAAACTGTCAATTGAGCATATGAGATTCTAGTGAAATGGAAATATTGTCTAATATTTTATTTATATAGGTAATATATTTGTCATATGAAATCAATTTTATAGTGCAAAAAAACTCTAAATTTTACTATGCCGTCAACAGGAATGACTTTGTATTGCAGTAACTTTTTATGCATGGTTGAGAGCGTATATACTTATGAACGTCGTCGCAATTTAGTGTCATATGTGTGCCACTGAGAGCGATAATATATAAAATATACCTCCGATTAAATAATGAAGATTGAAAACCACGAAGTATGTCACTACTTGCGACCTTGCGGTTCATAAGTATAAACGCTCTTAAGTAGGTATGGCATTTGAAATTTACCAACGATAGGGCTCACTTAACACGCGCCGTAACACTCAGTCCAATTCATAAGTTTTAAAACAAACAAGGGAGCATCAAAAAGATTTCTCATTGCTGACTTATTTTACAACTTCTGAATTTAAATCTTAAAACCATTCGATACAGGTGCATTTTACCATATGTTTAAACTAAACCTAAGCCAGTCCAAAATGTGCAGATTTTGCCAAGAGTCAGATGAGACAGCAATGGATGTCCTATGGTCATGTGGGCCACTTATGCACAAAAGGAGCATGCTTTTAGGACAACACCAGTGGCCTGTTTCTCGAAAGCTACAAGCCTTGTAATACATGTGTGTCACCATAGTAACACTTGTAAAATGACAAACTTACAAGCGTAGCGTTTCACGAAACTGCATTTCAGACGTATGTAGATTAAATTGTCAAACAAATTGTCTACCTCACAAGTAAATATCTACAGGTGTAGCAATAATTCTGTTTCTCAAAAAATTGCGTTGACACTTGTAACTTGTGACTTTCAGAAATTTTGCTAGCAGTAACGGGAGACTCTTAATTTTTATGTACCGCAAATTTTATATTATTAATACTGAAACGGAATTAACGGATCAAAGTCTTATACCTTTGGTCAAACATTGGCCATATTGAAATTATAAATTAATATCCATTATATAAAATAAATAGGGAATAAGAAAATCGTGCCTGTAAGTTGTAGGCACACTACTAATACACTCTTAATGTTTTATTTTATATTATGTTTCAAAATTTCAACGATTTCAATCAACTATGTGAAAAGTTCTCATTGATCACTTTTTCAGAGAGATCATTCCAAATAATTCCAATCGAACTTGTAAAATGGCATATTGTCATAGTTATTTTACAAGGCTTGTAATATTTTTGTGAAACACATTTTACAAGCACTTGTATTTTTTCTCTTGTAGAATATCAGAATCAAAAGTAGGCCGCCATTTTAGTGCCTTCATAGTTATCAATTAGTGTCTAAACACACTATGCCGAAGGTACGCGACCGAAGTTCCGCGGCTGATTTTACGTTACGACTCGTAATTACGTATTCGGCTGATATGACACACCATAAGTGCCGAACTAACGCGGCAGAAATTCAGTTGTGCAACTTTGTGTGTGTATTCAGTGTCTGGAGCGCTGTCGTGTCGTGTGTTATCTAAACAGTTGGAGAGAAAGACGCAAAACAAAGTGATTCTATTAGGATTCCGTTATTATTACTTTTGAGGTGCGAAACCCGAAAAATGGATGAATCGAACTGAACTTCGGTGGCGTATAATGTGTGCCCTATAGAATAAGTTGCCGCTGAACGCCAGACCGAAGATAGGCTGTACCTAGGCTATAACGCAACGTAATTTCGGCATATTGTGTCGTCAGTAATTCAAATAGCATTGCAGGCGTAATCATGCTGAACTTCGGTCGCGTTCGTTCGGCAAAGTGTGTTTAGACACTTATTATTTCTGTCTAAATGACACCACCATCAAAAATTTTAATTAAAATGTCAGTGACATTGATATTATAAGAAAAGTACGTATCAGCCAGTGCGTTTATGTCATTAATGCAACAAAAACTCTATTTTTTTACCTGAAAAATAAAACACTTGTAATTTTCTTCGTGAAACAGAATTCACAAGTCCTTGTTACATAATGACGCTAGTGAACTTGTGAACTTGTAAGTTTCGAGAAACAGGGCACAGGTCCAATCAGATAAGATACAGTCTCTCTGCTCAGACAATCTGGAAGTTCCTAGCCTCTATAGGACTAAGCAGAGAACTATAAAATAACAAGGGGTGCTACAATAGATCAACTCTGGTCGAGGTAGCAAGGAAGCCACTAGTGGCTTCTGGCCCAACTAACCATCATAATAATAATACGGGTGAATTTACGTTGCAAAATTTTAAATGCCATGTCTTGCAGTAGTCCAAAGTGAGCACATTAAACTGACATGTCTTTTTAAATACTCTACAGTATGAGCAAAGTTAATAAAAAACCCTCTAAGGTTAACCTTGTTTCTCCGCTAGCAGACAAGTGTCTGATAAACTATCTGAGACTTAAGTGACAGATTTAAAAAAAATCAAATATCAGTCGACTCGAGTTTCTGATAGGCTATCAGACACTGATTCGCCAGTGAAGTTAACTGGCCATATAAACACGTAAATAGCAATAACTATAATGCAAATATTTGTTTATAAATGTTGGTAAATATATTATTTGTTTTAAATGTACATAAATAGTTTAAATGTTTATTATTATTATTGTTAATTAAGAAAAGTTTATTTTTTATATTAATGTTTAGATACACGAGATATTGTAAGTGCAATAATGTAATTATAAGAAATATAAATATTATAGTTTGTTATAATATGTATTTTATTTAGAATATCTTGATCCTCAGGCTATCATTAACTGGTGTTTATACTACTAATGGCCGATTTCAATAATCTATCTATGGATTTGGCTACTAAAGATATAATTTTGACATAATCTCCATACAAAATGTGTCAAAATTCTAACTTTTGTAGCCAAATCCATAGATAGATAGATTATTGAAATCGGCCGTTAATAATACCTACCTATTTTTTTTTTATAAGGACATCTCCCAATAAAAGTCAGTCTGATAAAAAATATTATTATAATAATATTATTATATTATATAATTTTTTTTTTTTAATGCAATTGAAAATGGCTTTCCGTGTAGTGACGGATTAAGAATACATAATGTCACTACCCCATTTCAACCCGTGGGTGTCGTAAAAGGCGACTAAGGGTGTATCCTTAAGCTGACAAGAGCACTGCGAGAAAAGGAAAATTCGATTTAAAACCCTTTACCAATCTGTCTGGCCAGCGTAGTATAGTAGACTAAATTCCCTCCAAAATGTTTGGAGGAGACCCGTGCCCAGTAGTGGGACATATACTAGTATATGGGTTGTAATGTGTGTGAAAATAGTTTTTTTTTTAATGGCTGCATTAAAAAAAGACGGAGGAAATATATTGGGTTAGTTTTCTTTTTTAAAAACATTGAAAGGTTTATACTTGCCGCGCCTCTTTCTGTAGATACCTCCATACATTTTTGTGATATTGTGATTATGTTATTATCGACCAAGATCCCAGAGCTACCAGATGTTACCTATGTTCTGAGAAACCAAATGTAGACGAGAAGGTACTGTTCGTATGTACCATGAACGTACGCATACTCGCTAAAACCTGTGCCTCGCTAACCGCAGAACATAGGTAACGTCTGGGTGCTCTGGAATCTCACTCTATTATGAATCATTAAGAGTTGGACTACATTTAGCTGCACGAAATCGCACTTTCCCAATGTTTCTATCCCAGAGTGAAAGCCGAGCGCATCGATTTTGTTGCGTGCTGTCGTACTCTCTCTCTCGTTCTCGCGAGAATTTACAGCAAGGGATAGAAACATTGGAAAGTTCGATCCTGTGCGACTAGATCTGATACAAGCCTAAAATATACATTACCAAATAATAGAGAGATATAATAGAGAAGCTATCAGGCCAGTGGGTAGACCACCGGCCCGATGATCAGACGATATCGTCAAGATCATAGGATCTCATTGGACGCGGCTGGCATAGGACCGTGAGAAGTGGCGCTGTAGAGAAGAGGCATATACCCAGCAGTGGGTGGATGTGGGCTGATAATGATGGTGATGACAAAATAATAATAACTATGTTAAATATTTTTATTTATGAGTAATATTGACTACCTACTAAGAACAAGTACAACTCGTGTATTTCAAAACAAAAATTAAAATTTCAAACAAAAACAAATCAAATATACCTACTACTGTAATGGTAATAAATATCACAAAAATAAAAATAAGCAGAAACTTACCTAGGTACGAATATCTACCTTAGTAACATAACATGTTCAAACTACGTTCATATTATGCGTATCATCGACTTCTAATATAAAAATAAATTTAATTTAATTGGAATATCAAGCTATGAGACTAATAATTCTTTACATTCGGCGGCTAACTGTAAGTCTCATGTCAACGTGACCAAATAACTTTGCCTTCCATACGTCTCAAAAAGCACTTGAAAATAAACGTTAAAAATAAACAAACACACTACTTTTTATCTTCAAGTCCTAAAGCCAACTTCATCTCAATAGAATAATTCTCCTCCATTCTACTAAAATCATCTTCATCTTTATCTTCATAAATATTCACATCTTCCACGCAATCCTCGAATACATCATCAGTTGACACGTCATTCAAATGTTCAGTCTCATCACTGAACACTGATTCGAAGTTCCTTGAATCATTCAATTCTTCATTAACAACTGTTTCGGTAAGTTTAGTAGATCGTGCTTCAGTTTTTTCTTTTGCAGGTGTACTAGCATCTCCTAAGCCAATATTGGCAGTTTCTGTATTAGTTATGGCATTCGATTCTTCAGATATAGTGGCTATTTTATTAGCGTTTTGTTCAGTAAGTGTATCTTCAAGCGTGGTGTTGTGACTTGGTGTGAGGGTTGTTTCGTTTTCATCGACAGTAAACTCTACTTGCGCGGAAGGAACGAATTCGCCAGCTCGCCAGCGTTGTTCGGCTGCGTCCATATGAGCTTCTAGTATGCGAGATACTTCTGGCAGCTAGACAACAGAGAAAAAATGTGGATTGTTATATGTGACAACATTGTGAACCATTTCCCGAGGAAATTAAGACTATGGAAATTGTGTTCCGTGTAGATGTTCAGCAACATAGATTCCAGAATATATTAATTCTCAAATTATGTTTGTAGAATTGTTATTCCCAAATTATTTTGCATAATTTATGTTAATCTAACACAAAATATTTAAGTTAATCAGATATCTCATGTAGGATAGGCAGATGTTTTCTTATTTTTCGACGCATTAAATTTCGGTCTTTTTATATATTTTTTCATTTTCTGTCATATCTATTTATTTTGTTTAGTTGTTTAGTTTTAGTTGTAAATATTCTCTTTTTGATTTTTTAACAATGACATATTTTCCATATAATATCTGTCACTTAAGTGTCAAGTAGTTATTATAACAGACACTTATAGCGTGAAAGGAATAATAGTTTAACGGTAGGCGCGCTTAAAGGGCTTACTCAGATTCATAATATAATATCTGTAATAATTTAAATCTCAAATTTATTATACACTTACCTGCCAATTCTGTGCCTCAAAATACGTACCGTATATTCATTCTCGAGTTCATCAGAGATATGCTCAATGATAGCATTGGTCCTATTGTCGATGTTCCCCGCGTGGCTGGTCATCATGTCGTACTGGCGGTACATCTCACGTTCTTGGTACTGCATGGTGCGGTTCAAGATCTCATTGGCCACGTTCTGTTCTATACGGGAGTTTTCTTCCATGTCCGAGTAATTTGTACCTGCAGAATATTTCAAATTTACTTCGAGAATTGGATTTAAAATAAACAATAACATCATTTGACTTTCTTTTATTCGTTTTTTAACCAATTATATAACAAAAATAACTTTGTGACATTTTTGAAACGTTTTTATTAATATTATTATATATTT
The DNA here is from genome assembly GCA_905147015.1 of Laspeyria flexula. NCBI lineage: Eukaryota > Metazoa > Arthropoda > Insecta > Lepidoptera > Erebidae > Laspeyria > Laspeyria flexula. The sequence continues at coordinate 8,866,419 of LR989972.1, forward strand.
TATTGTAACACAAAAATATGATTAGATTTGTACGATTTAGTTGAAAAAATTTTGCGCGCTTTTATATGTACCTATTAGCATACTCTGCGATTAAGACTAACAACTCACAATTTGTATGTCTGCGAGAGCTCTTATCGTTATATTATTACCTACTTTATACATATGAATCGCGGTGAATACTACCTTGTGAAGGGAATCTGTCGTCCTCATAAGAATTTATGGTGTTTATAATAGTCTGCTTGGCTTCGCTACGTTCTTCTGAATCTGCACTGGCACCTTAAAAAATATCAAAGATAAATTCGTGGCAGAAAGTCACAGATGAGAGACAGTGGGTTTGCGCCATCAATCATTTAATAAATAATTAATCATTTAATTTTTTTTAACTTCTTTCCGACAATTATATTTTAGTAGTGGTTTACCTTTGTGTTCGCGGCATCGTCCTTCTTTATTCCTTCCTTCTCCACCCTAAGTAATACAGTTATTATATATTAAAATATACTACCTTGAGATGCATTATTTGATACATTGTTTTCATTATTTCTTGTTGTATGTGTATTATCTTTAACACTTTCTTGCATTTGACCGGTTTTCTCAGACTCGACTTCATCTCCAGCATTAGAGTCTTTAGCATCCATTGTTTGTCTCCGTGTTTGTCTGCTAGCAGTAGTTGGTCGTGTTGTATTTCTAACATGCCTGGCAAGTTGTAAAATTTTCTCATCTTGACTTGAATCTGAACATGAGTTCGCATGGATCGATTCTGTATCGCTTGATGATGCTGAAAGCACACAATCATTTTAAAATAATCTTGTATTTGATTTATGACTACTCTCTGGTTACTTTACAAATATACAATCATCGAAGGAACTTGAAGTACACTCAAAGTGACATGCGTTCTGCGTTCGCTTGTCGCGTTGTTACCAACAACGTTGTCGGTCAACAAGTACAACGTAGGTTCTACGTCACATGAGTGACAGGTCTTTTAAAACAATTTTTAGCCCGCAAAAATATGATTTCTCTTTTCTAAAGATCGAACTCAAAATCGCCTTAAATGCTATTGAGATAAGATTAATGATGAAATTTCACAATACATACATGAACTGTCTAAATTTTGTTCTCCAATCTCATACTGTATATCAGTGACAGGCGATTGGTCTATTATGTGCTGATTGAAAAGAGTCTGGGCAGTGACAGCAGGCGATTGGTCAGTAAATTCCTCCGTAAATTTAACCTTCTTTTTAACAGTTTTGTCGGCGGTAGGAACAGCTGTTGCCTCTTTGATAATGGTCTTTTCTGTGGTCGGTGCCTGATCTATAGTAGTGTCGGCTGTTGATTCCTGGTCAGCGTCTTGTTCTGTGACAGAATCCTGCTGGTTCTCATCAATGTACTGATAAAGAATAGCTCCTGGCACTCGTGTCAATTTCACCTTTGTCTCATCTGAAAGAGATCCTTCAAATAAAACGCTAGATGAATATAGTTATATAAAACATGTTCACAAAAAGGACACAATTTCTGTAGCGCAGTGTAATTTCATCTTTCGCGTCAACCACTAGATGTCCATTGTTGAGCATAGGCCACCAAATATAAAATAATAATGGTTACCTACTTGAAGAACATGAAATTCACATTCTATTGACTAACTTCCAAAGGGCATCTGGGAATTCGGTTTCTATGATCACTAGACCAGAAGTGTATGAATACGATAAATACTACTTCTATTTTACAGTACATGTTATACCTACAGGAAACAATTCCTGTCGCCTCTATAGTATACGGGACTAGGTACGATTAATATGCAATCAATTCTAAGGTCCCTCCCCTCCCCCAATTCATTGAATTTGCAAAATATGGGTGTTGTGGTGTTATTAATCTTTGCCTAGACCTTCGAGATAAAAATGTATGATGCAATTTATTTATTTATTTAATTAATTATTAACGATTGATTTATTTATTTAATTAAATTAATAATTCAACGGTAAAATACTAATTACAGGATTAATAAAAAAATATGATACAATGAAATAATAAGAATAAAAGAAAGAGAAACACATTCATACATCACGCTCACAGAACCTCAAGCACTCAGACAATATTTACGGCCGTGCATCCACAAACATGTAGGTATCTTACCTATGCAATGTTTTAGGGTTGGTCCACTTAGCTCTCACTCTTCATCTCGCTCTAATATGTCGGTTCTAAGTTCCATACTACGATGTTGACAAACAAGAACAAACATACTGTTCGCTTATCGTCGCGTCAGTAACGTAAATGATTTTCTTACCAGGTTTTTCGCCTCCAGTAAGCTGGCTCAAAGCGATCCTGTCATATGCATTATCGTGTTTATATGTGGTAACGCTAGTCTTATCTTTGGTCAAATGTACTGGAGTACATTCTTGCTCCTTGTAGTACGCCTCCATCCTCGCTCTGTCGTAGAGTTTCTGCGAAAAAAATAAACGGTTTCCACATTGGTAGATATTAATAGGAAAGAGCTATAAGATGAGAAATACCTCTAGGCAAGTTTGAACTTTATAATAATTACAAAAGATGAAAATTTACATGTGGACAGATCCCATCCAACATCTATTTTGCATTGATAGTGTGTATGTATACCAGAAAGACGCATGTAGCGTCCTAAACGAGGCGCCTGTTTACTGACTTAAATATATTATCTCAACGAAAAATATATTAACCGGTCACGTGCGAGTCAAACTCTAAACTATATTAACATCTGCTTAATTAACTCTTAACTCACCCACGGATCGACAGCTGGTTCTCCTCGATCAATTCTAGCCTGTCGTTCCACTTGCTCTCTCTCCAGCTCAGCAAAGATCTCCCGATCTTCAGCACTTGGTTCCAAGTCTAAATCTTCATCATTAATATCTCCGCTAATCATGCGGTTCACGTAGTTTATTAGGGCAACACCGTCGCCGTCATTATTTTCTAAAAGATGAATAAGAGTGTGTAAATAAATTAGTTATAATTAAATAGGCACATACTTCCTAAACGGGTGAGCGTTAAAATGAACATGGACAAGGCGAATGTCAAATCGCCATGCAGCGCCCGTCCCTGTTAATGTGGGGAGCTATAATTTCGTAAAACCGTGCGGACCGTGCGGATCGGATTCGAATCCGAAATGAAGAGATCCGCAGGAGAATTACATTTTTTTAAAATAGTTTTCTAAAATCTAAAATAAAAATAATTCTGGACTGTTCTTCCTGTTGGTCTAGTGGTTAGTGACCCTGACTAATAAACCAGAGGTCGTGGGTTCGATCCCCACCCAGGACAAATCTTTGTGTGATGAGCATAAAGGTTTGTTCTGTGTCTGGGTGTAACTTATCTATAATATGTATGTATTTACAAAAAAAATAGTATATCAGTTGTTTAGTACCCATAACACAAGCAAATATAATTGCTTAATTTGGAACTAGATGGCGCTGTGTAAATGTGGTAGAATATTATTATTATTCAAATTGAGGCAACTCACATACGCGCCTCATGATATTATAGCATAGCCAGCTTGTATTATCTTAATATAAATACCTTAATTATGATATTATTAAACGCTGAAAATCGAAATAGCACTTTTATAACTTTAAAATGATAGCATATGGTTTCATTGTGATCTATAAATGTTATTTCAATCACCACCCCGCTTTAGAAATGCAATTAATGATAAGTAATAAAAGAAATTTACCACTGGGTTTTCCGTCCGTATTGCTTTCTTTGCTATCTTCTTTATCAGAACTCTTTTCATCTTGTTCTTTTTTATTACTGTTATCTCCCTCTTTCACCGTCTCTTTCTTTTCATCAGCATTCAAAGGCATTTCAGTAGGTACGAATTTGCCTTCTGTAGGAATTTCTGTAATTGATATTTTCTTCATCTTTTTCTTATTATTGTGATCTGGGCCAGTAACAACGGTATTGTTGTCGAGATCTATCACCATGTCGCCATCAACAATAATACCCAATTTCTCTTTTCCTTCTTTATTTTTGTCTTCCTTCACATCTTTTTCTATAACCTCGGAGCTAACTTTAGTTACGTTTTCAATAAGACCTTTATTTTCAGTGCTATTAGGTTTATTTTCTTCTGGAGCTTTTTCTTCAGAGGTTTCAATAATTTCAACTAAGGGTTTCTTTTCTACAGATGTAGTTTTTTCATTTTCTATTTCAGTTATTGTTGCACGTTCTGTAGATCATATAAAAAAGTATAAGAATCAAAACATAACAAACCAAGAAAGTACATGATGTAGATATAGTATAGTTGTTACCTCCAGAAGGCTTGCCACGTCGCTTCTTATCAGTATGAGGCCTTGAAGAGAATAACAAATCATTGACCGCTTGGAACTCGTTTACGAAGTCCCTAGAAATATGGAAAAAATTAAATACAGCCCAACTATAAATGTTTTGTTCATAATGTAATAAATCAATTCCAGCCGCATCACGTCATTCCCGCTGACGTTGGTATAGAGCGTTCCTATAACGATTAAGTGTTAGACCCTGATATCGGCATGGAATCGCACATTCTTAAAAATAAAAAATATTCCAAGAAAATTTACTTGGTGTTGGCTGACGACATAGAGCTTCTGAAGCCGCACCAGTTGTCTTCAGGCGAATGCTCTGACTCTGGCTGTTCTTTGATCTCTTGCACTAGGTGTTTCTTTTCTCCCATCTTCGACCATTCTATCTCGCTCGTCTCTGGTACTGAGAAATATAGGCAATCATACTAAATATATTTTTATCATTTTTTCAGTAAGAAGATCTCCACTGTAAAATTAAGCCTCCATTTCTTGGTTTTTACAAAATATAATATTACAGATATTATAAATTTAAAAACGTGCATGCATTTAATGATGGTATTGTAATGTAGAATTACTCAATTTCAGTTAAAAAATTATTAAATTTGCCGAAGCCTTACCATTATCTTTCTTATCGCTGTCATCATCACTACTGCTACTATCGCCACTGGTCGAATCGTCTTCAGACTCAGAGAGGATATCGACAGGCACTCCACCCTTAGTCTTCTCTAGAGGCTTGTTATCCTCGGTTGGGGCATTTAGTTCTTCGCTAGTTTCCTTACTTTCAGGTTCGGGCTTGTAGAGAAGTTAAATAAAAGTTAATTTATTTACCAATAATTTTCACCTTTAGTTTTAATTACATTGTTAATTTTATAGTAAAAATATTAACACAATAAGTAAGCACAGGAAGGTGTGTATATGATCAGATATGAAATTAGAATGACCTCATACCGTCGACGGGCAATCCGTCTAAGGTTCGTAATTAAGAATTTAAGAATAATTTGGTACTTTGAATGTATTAGAAGTAAAATTATACCTACATATACATACATATAGATCACGCCTATTTCCCAACAGAGGAGTAGGCAGAGACCATTTCCTTCCACTTGCATAATATTATGGTGTAAACGAAAATGAAAAGTAGTAAATTTAAAATAAAGCAAATTTTCGATTAATAAAACCCTGATTTTACCTCGGGTATACCCTCTTTTTCTCTTAACTCTTTTTCCCTTGCTTCTCTTATTGACTTATTCTCGTCACGCATTTTGATCAAGTAACGAACACTTTGCATTACTTTCTCTTGGTCCTTTGCTATCCAGCTGTGGGCAATAGATTTTTTTTAATACACGTACAATACTTTTCGTTAAAATTCAGCAGCCCGACTTCGAAAATACGAAAATGTGGGATTTCACGACAACAAATCTAGTTAAAGCTTTACCTGATTCAGAAATGAATAAGGTTTAACATCTTCTTGAGACTGTCTCGGTACGTTACCGAGACAGTCAAGAAGAGGTTAAAATTAATGTAGAATCATTCAACTGACCGCCTCCTTTCAGCTATCTCCTCTTGTACTCCACCTCTCTTCCAAGCTTCGGCACAAGCACGGTCCCTGGGGAACACCGGCCTATTGTCTAAATTCAGCAGTTCCTTCAAACGCAGCGTCAGAGTCTTGCGGTAGGCTGGTATGTTGCGAACCACTGGATTACCAGTTAGCACTAGAACTGTTTGACATACAAAAATCAACAAACTGTCATCTGCGTAAAAAGAAGAGTGCCGGCAATGCTCTCCGAGCCGGTCGCGTCGGTGTGAACGGAAGAGATAAAGATCTTATAAATTAATGAGAACAGTGCCAGACCAAATATGTTAATTGTATTATTATTTTATACAGTTTTTAAACTTACAGTTGAAATTAGCAAAATAACTTATTATTTTTATGAATTAATTTAAAATTGTGGCTTTTACAGACCTTTCAATAAAATCATGTCGGCCAACACATCGACAACTAAAGGATCCTCTATACGATTGTAAGATAGATCTAATACAGAGAGATTCCTGCATAACTTGAGATGAAGCAGATCATCTGAAATAATGTAAAACAATAATATTTTTTACCACATTCCGAAATAAAAGGTGAACCAGTATTATGCCTTGTGGTATGCCATGGCATAACATGATACCACAAAATTATTTCAATATCATGATCTATCTTCTAGGGGTCTTATACAAAAAAGGTACTAGGTACTCACCAACAGTTGTAAGCATATTATGAGCCATACTTAAAGTGTGTAAATCAGGAGTAACTTCCAAATTTTCAATCTTGGTAACGAAATTGTGGTCTAGATTTAATGTATCCAATTTAGGGCATCCAGCAAGATTCTCTATCTTCCTCAGAACGTTGTAGTGTAAGTACAGGCATTTAAGTTCTGCTAATGTGTCCAAACCTTCAATCTTCTGAATACCATTATTTTCCAAAAATATACATTTCAGACCGGTGTATTCCTCAAGATTTTCAATTTTGGAGAAACCCTGCAGAATAATGTTTATTTTAAAATCCTTTAAAATTTCGCGACGTGTACACATATTAAATTATTATATAACGGGACTATACTGCATGTCATGATTATGTGGTCTAGTTGGTACGGTACGGTCAACAGTCGGTCGATTTGAGTTTAAAATCATACATAATCTTAATGAAACTTATGACTAAAATACAAAAATGCGTACCTAGTTAATAAGAAACTTACTTTGAAATGCAAATACAATATATCGTTAAGATATGGCGTACAGTATAGTTTGTGTTGTCGACAATGGTTTTTAATGAACTCCTTCGTCATGCGCGGAGCTTTGTTCATCTCCTCCAAATCTCTCTCCAGCTGTCTCTGGAACGCCGCCTGTTTTAACTTCTCTTTCCGTTCTTCCTCTTTTTTCTTTGCCTCTTCTTCCTTTCTTCTCTTTTCTACTGCCGACTCTATAACTGAAACTCAATAATTATGTATTTTTTAACAATATTCAGAAGTAGGGATTGCTTATTTAAAATTAATTTTATAAATATAAATATATCACAGAAATACAAGTGTATTCCGTTCATAGCTAATTTTGCTTTTCCAATAAATACTAATACTAAATCGGTGGCAGACGAGTACTTGACTTAATAATGCGATAAAAACACAACCAAAACCGATGCCTACCGTAAAGGAAAAGGAAAATTAGGAGGAGACGGATTGAGAGGAGTAAATTGCGGTATAGAGTCTATGGAAGAGTTGTCCTTTCCCGGAGCCCATTAACAAGGCATCAATTATCATATCAGTCAAATGACGTCCACTGCTGGACGTATGCCTCACTTAATTTCCGCCACAGCGAGCGATTTTATGCCGATCGTAGTTTAGGTGGTTATTGACCTACTGTTACCACGCTAGCCACACAGGTTGGTACAGGGTTTTCTTTCGAGTTTTCCTTCTCTAGCACAGTTGTTATTGCGCGATTATCGCTTAGTCGCATCATACGACATCTCTAAAATGAAAGGAAGTGGTGACATAATATGTATTCTTAGTCCCTTGCACCACACGGGAAAGCATTACTACCGTAAAATAATATTATTTTCTTACCTGCAGGTTTTGTGTCTGTAAGTTCTCCAGGTTTAGCTTCATCAGACTTAACTTCTTCCAGCCGTAAATGATCACCCTGAGCCTCTGCATCATTTTCTACATCAGTTATTTCCGTAACTTTACACCCCTGAGCTTTCCGCTTATTCTCTTCTCTTCTAAGAATATTATTGGCGAGCCTCAACACTTCTTTATTATCCTTCATCTTATCTTTTATATCGAACAACAGATCATTTATTCTTTTGCTTCTATCAAGTTCCTCTTGTTTTCTTTCCGCTCGTTTCTTATTCTTCTCATCTTTGTAAACAAAATCGACGTCCCATAATTCCTTACGCTCCTTTTCTTCTTTATTAGCTTTTTCTTCAGCCTCTGCTTGTTGTTCTACAAGTTTATCGTTTTTAGCCAAATCTTCTACTGCCGTCCTTGCAGGGTGAAGAATTTCATGAGATTTTGTTAAAATATCATCTACATCTGCCATAAATTGCTTGCATTCAGTATTCCTCTGTTCATATACAACTTTACTTTGGTTAATTCGACGTTCGTGACCTCTAAGTTCAAGGTTTAATTTACGTATCGCATCATTTATATCATTTATTTGTGGATCGGAGGTACATAAAGTGTCGCTAGACTTATTTAATTCTTTAGTCTCAATTGGTATTTCTTCTTTGCTCTCCGTTTTTACATCTCGCCGTAACCGATCACTTTCTTCCTTAATCTTTTGATAAGTGATATTTGACTTACGCGAATTCTCTAATGCTTCATTAACATCATTTAATAATTCATTCATACTGTTTAATTTATTAGTAATATCTTCGCGGATTAGTGTGCTAAGATTTTCAGCACCTTCTACTAAATTACGAGCCAGATGCTTCATTTCCTTGACTTCTGTGTCTTTATTCTCTTGATTATTATTTTTGTTTATTTCCAGTACATCTTCAAGTGCATTTTGTAGAGTTTCTTCCATTTTTTCGTCAAATTTCTGAGCATTGCTTTTTTCTTGATAATTTTGTTCACTTTGATCGTGATCTGGTTTTTCATTTGGTGTATCACCTAATTGTTTGATTTGTTCACTAATTTGTTGTTTATTTTGAAAATTATGTTGATCACGTTGACCATCAGTATTCACTTCGGCCACATCTTTATTTATAGGCTCTTCTTGTGTAACTACGACTTTGTTCTCATTAGTACCAATCTTATCTTTTGGCGTTCCCAATGCTGGTGGAGTTGGTACTACATTATTCAAAACAGTATTTACGTCACGTAAAGCTTTGCATGTATTTTTAAGTTTGGCTTCAAAAGTTTTAGCAAATACTACGTCCGGATCTAAGTTTTCATCTTCCTTTGGTGTGATTTTTGGTTCGTGGTTATTTTGGCTACTAAGATTAAGTGTCACAGGATTATCTTTTAAAGGTATATTCATGGCTTTGTTAATAGCATAACTTTCTTTAACTTCATCAAATACTGTAGGCTTTTTTTGTTTTACAATAGTATGTACAGAAGAGTTTTTCAGTATAGGATCTTCTTGTATTTCACCATATACTTTTATTTTGTGTTTCGAACCAGAAGATGGCTCGGGTGCCTCTATACTTTCAGCCATTTTTAACAACATATCTTTAGTTTCCTGGTAACGAGTTTCGTACGACTTATGTGTATGTTGACTGACTACTTTTTCAATGGCATCATATTCCTTATCATCATTATCCGAACTATCATCTTTTTTTTCTTCAACCACATCATTTTCTCGAGCAAGTTTCGAATGATGGTCTGCTACAGATGTCATGAGTGAGAGCATATTTGTGTAGTTTATTTTATTTATTTTCTCTGTATCCCCTTTGGCTGAATCCAGCTCCTTTTGTATTTCGCTATAACCTTTTATATTAATCTCATCTAAAGGCACAGAAACATACTTTACTTCATTCATACCTGCAATCTGTATTTGGCTTGCTTTTTCAGCTATTACAGGGTTGTCTTTAATCATCTCCTTTAATTCGTCGAGTTGATATGGTGTTGCACATTCCGCTAGATTTGTAAAAGGCTGACCAGTCATTACTTCAAATTCAGATTTGACTTCGCCGGGATATGATGCAGCTATGTAAGGTCTTACCTCACCTACCTTTGGAGGAGGTTTTAGTTCATTCTCAATAGCCTTTTCTATTAGTTCTTTGGGTAAATTTCCATTCTCAAAGAATATTCGCAACTCCGCTCGTTTTTTTTCAATGAACTCGGGATCTTTAAATAAATCGGGAACTTCCATTTTATTATTTTTATAACAAACTGTTTTTTATTTTATCACTTTTCACGAGGCTTCTATTGACATCAATCAAACAAAATTTAAATATCCATAGTAACAGGCCAATTTTGTTTGATCGTTTTTTGATTAAAGAACTCCTTTATAGCAGAAACTAATTTTACTATTTGTTCAATAAATTCGTAAACGTAGGTACCTAAGAGAATGTTTCACAATTAATAGTGCCCTAATCTGTTGGTTAATTATTTTTATGGTCATAAAAATAATTAACTAACAGATTAAACAATGTTAGATGGTTTCTTTTATTCTGCGTATGAGGATACGTACAGATAGTACAGTTTATAACAAAAATGTTCTGAGTTTCGTGTACCTAGGTATGGCCCACAGAGTACCTACATTAATGCCTTGCCTTATGGCTATGGTCAATGGCAGTCCTTAAACTTAGAGCAAGCCAATATTCAACAGTGGAATAACAATAGTATCGAATCATACATTTTCTACATTATTGCCATAAAGTAAAGTTTATCTATATTATATTTTGAGGCTTTGGGCGTCTAGCTAGCTAGCTAGTTTAATTTAAACAAAAAACTAACACTGTAACTGAATTGAGAACTATGAAACAAAATGTGAAATTGAACAAATGACATGCAAATTCATGTTAGTTTTGCTATTGATTGTACTTCATTACCTAGGCACATGTCCGATTCATATATTTTATGTTAAAAAAATACTCAAAAAATAATAAAATTGTCAATGTTAGGAATGTAATTGGTCAAATTGTCATTGTCAGTCTTGGCGTGTTGTCACTGTCAAAGTGTGTCAAGTCAAGAACGTCAAGAATAATTTCAAGCTTTGTTGGTTTAAGTTTTTAACAAATAATGATATTTTCTAGGCCTTCCTTGGTTGGAAATAAACTATTGAAAGACGAAATCTAAAAGTCCGAATCTGCGTTCAATGTAATTGTTGATTCAGTAATTTCTATGCAATAATGGGTGACGAAAGGAACTTTCGGTCCTCATATTACGAGAAAGTCGGATGCCGGGGCGTAGAAGAGAAGAAATCCCTTGAAATTCTGATGAAAGAGAAGCCATGGGACAAAGTAAAGTTGAAACAATTCTGCCTAAGATTTACAGTCCCTGCTGCGTATAGAAATTTAGTATGGAAAGTGTTATTAGGTAAGATTTAGATCAATGTTTTGGTTGTTTGTTCTTGATACAAATAGTTTTCACGAAGCACTGCTTGCACACGGCTTAGAAACGAGGCATGTTCTGTCTAATACTCCCTTTTCTTAAAAGACTTGGCTTCTGTTGAAATAGCCCGAACCCGAAGTCGAGAGTATGTCAGAACAATTACCTATCGCCAGTCAACTGCTGGACTTAGGCTTTTCCTATTGTAGGTTCGCACTTTGCATTGTTTTGCGTCCTACCTATTTTGTAATGCAGTCTACAATCTACAAATTAATAGTGAAGTGACCTGCAAGAAATTAGCATTATTTATACACATTATATTTTCCTGACTGCCTAAATTTAATTATTTATATATTAATATTATATATATTATTTATTAATATTTTATATGTATATTTATATACTATGTACGTATTCTACAAAATTCATAACTACCTACTATTTCTATACATGCACCTACTTTGACATATCTCTGCATCACCCAAAGGTAGACTGGCAGATAATGCCTTAGGCATTAAGTCCGCCTATACATTGCTTTAGTGTATGAAGTTTTAAATAAATAGTACAGTGACAGTGTATACAACTGCTACAAATGGAGTCCTGGGTTTGATTTTCATGTCAGACAATAGACGAAATGTTTTGTAATACACCTCAATCTACCCATTCAGGTAAAAGACATGATGCTATGTGTTTATATGCCTAACTTTTTGCAGACATACTTCCCGTATACCCAGACTCTCACCAATTTGTGATGGAACAACGGATGGAGCAGTACAACGACTTGCTATATGCTGTTGAGATGTTAGAGCTGGTAGATAAAGATGCTCCACGTTGTCAAGTGTTATTGGAGATGTGGTTGTTGGAGAATGAGGAGAGGAAGCCGCCACTGTTTCCGGAGACAAACTGTTCTGTATGTTCTTAATGCAAATTTAAATTTCCTTTCTATGTATTTTATTTACAACAAAAAAAATGTATTCGAGTAGTTTAATAGTTGTTTGGTATCCATAACACAAGCAATATTAATTGCTTAATTTGGGACTAGATGGTGCTGTGTGAATGCGGTAGCATATTATTATAATATAATGAAAATGTTAGACAAACTTCTGCCCCACTGGTCAGTAAGAGCGAAGAAAACGGGCAGTGCTTGGGATTTGCGATTTCAGAAGTAAGTTTGAGAAATCCCTTACCATATAGGTACACTATGCTCACCTTTTCTGCATGACCTACTAGACTTAAGACACTTCGTAATTAGTATAATAATTATAATAATAATATAATAAAAATGATTTATTTCTCACACAAAGTTAATGAATACATGATAAGGTGTACTGCCAGGGTGTAAGGTATAGTCTAACTTTGTGCGAGTCTGGTCCATGTAGTAGATTTAATAATAAATCTGTATCACATGTCACCAGTCCCACCTCGCGGTTAGTACGTATATGGCTGTATACATATTATTTTAAAATACAAATTGCTCTTGTGTATCTATTAACATATTAATTATCTTAAAACTAGAAATAATGAAAATATAAAATTATCTGATTAGAAATAGAATTGTGTGTGGGAGTGTGTGTGTGCTTGCGTGAGTATGTGTGTGCTTGTGTGTTTGTGTGAATAAAGCCAGTAAGAATGATAATAACAAGAGACGGGGAATGGATAACAAGGTGTGATTTTAATTATTTAAGGGGTGTGAGCAGGTCTTCTGTTTGTTTGTAGTCATTTTAAATTTCCATTTAGTCAGCTGACACATTCTTGCCCATCGCTCGGACATTGTTGGAGCTGTACACGGATGAGGTGGATGTGTACTGGCTGTCTAAGAGTCTGACTGATGTGGTGAAGAACATGCAGAGAGACCTGGCCAAGCTGAAGGAGGCCTTTCAAACCATGCTGGAGAAGGAAGATCAGGAGCTTTATAAGTAAGACTGCGTGGTTAATCTAGTGGTTTAAAGTTGACTTTAAACCACTTTGGATCCAAACCTTGCCAAGTATTTTTAAATAAATGTCTACATGACATGTTAACAATACGCATAATAAATAAATTGCCAATAAAAAAAATGGGCATCATTTTCTAATCTTCTCTATTTATTTCAGTCACTTGGTAGACATTAATGCTCTGGAATTATTGCCGCTCACAAAATGGTTTAATTGTTGCTTTGCCGGAGTTCTTGACGACACTTCACTCACCAAGTAAGTTATGGCAAAGCCAATGTTATTTTTAGAAAATTTGTTACATTATGGAGAAGTCACATAATTTGACTGGTACCTATAGTTGAACATTATATCACTTTTAAATGGGTTCCAATAACTGGTTTATTTAAAGTGGTTGAAGTTGTCGCCTCTTTGCAACTCACCTCATTGAAACCGCTCTGAATTTAATTCAATTCCCACACGGATCAAATATCTGTTCCCTAGTCTCTTTTTCTTTGAGTCTGGATGTAAAATAGGGCATTATTTCTATGTGCAGGAGTTGTTTTAAAAAACATGTTATTAATTTATTTCAGAATTTGGGACAAAGTATGCAGTGGAGCTCCCAAAATACTTGCGTTTGCAGCCGTCATGCTGATAGTAACATTACGACGGAATGTACTTAGGGCTAAAAACTGTGAAGATGTTTTAAAATGTGTATCACAGGTAGGAATACTATGAATAATGTACTTGATCAGCATAAAAACGGCCGAGAAAACGCAGGATTGCATTACTTTGCACCAAACAGCAGTTCCCTATTCTTCTATCCTTTTGTTGCATGCATGCATGTCGCATGCGTTCACACTCACTCTCTCATTCTCGCTCTAGTAAATGACGGTTCTGAGTGACAGAAAAAAGTAGAAACATAGGTCAGTGTCATTTTGTGCATTAGATGGGGTGCAGTTACACCCTTTTTCCATACTATTTATTCTTTAATTTGTAAGTAATAATAATAATAAAAAGTGCGGTACTATTATAGGTATGCTCCTGAGCCAGTTCTCGAAAATAGTCATGCGACGTTGTACTGGGATTGGTCCATTATCACAGACAGGACTGTTATAGCTAACAAGCCCGATATTGTGGTATTGGACCTATCAAAGCGTCTTGCAGTGATTGTTGATATCACGGTCCCTCATGATGAGAATCTCGTGAAGGCTGAAAAAGATAAACAAATCAAATATCTTGATTGTCGACATGTGGGATGTGGACTCAGCAATCATTGTACCGATAGTTGTGATAGGCAATGGCCCAGTAGCAAAGAGCCTCGACCAACATCTTGAGAGGCTCGAGCTAGGTAGCTGGATAAAAGGCCTGATACAGAAGGCAGTGCTCCTCGACACGGCACGTATTGTGAGGAGGTTCCTTTCACTGGAGCCCTAACCGTCGGCACCTTGGACTCTGTTCCCGACGTCGGCGGGCCACCACATTATTTTTATATTTTAAATGTATTTTTTTTTATTTATATTAAAAATGTAACTTAATGTGAGAATTTTTAGAATTAAGTAAAGGGAATAATAGTAATAATGATTTACTTGTGAGAATATTGTAGTAACAAGTTGTTATACATAAGAATATCATACTAAACAACTGATATTCTATTTCTATTATTCGCAGATTCCTGAGCAATGTGAAGAAGTTGTGGCCAACAAAGCGATCGAACTATGGCAATACTATGGTGCACAACCGCAGAATGACACACTAGCGAAGAAATGATGTATGACCTTCTAATGGGGCAACCTCATTAGAAGGAAAACAGATGGAAACTGAATGTATAGGCAGCTTTCGGCTATTTAAATTGTATTAAAGAGTCCTAAGTGACTCGTGATAGCAAGTTTTTAAGGACCTTTTAAAATGTATAGGCTAGTGGCTTTTTGCTTCAAGATACACCAATGTATATTCTGTTTATGCTTACGTGACTAATTTAAAAAACAAAAAGAGCACGTCTTTTTGTTTTTTAAGGTCATTTAAAATCATAAAAAGATGCTATGATATTTTATATATTTCCTTCTATCCTATTTGTGGGACTAGTATTAAATTTTTTTTAAAATTAGAATACTTGATAAAATTTGTAAATAAAACGCATAAGGATAGACAGACTATAATTGTAGCTGTAAGAAGGCCTGTCATGACATAAGACCTATGTGTTCCGGCATTATCACACTGGCGTTTTTATATGCCTGTATTTGGTAGACCACGCACGCGTATGCTAAATACAAGCATACAAAGCTCTTTGACTTTTTTCTCTCAATGAGTTTTGTCCAAGTTGTGTAATTTATTCTGCAAACTGATGATAATCTATACATTTGGTTGGCTAATTATAAAGTCCATTGTTGCGGCCGGATAAAGCACATAATTTTCATGCTTGCATATTCAGAAAAAAAAAATGTAAATAATGTTGCTAGGGTAAAATTCATGTCACACTAGCATAATAAGAGTTGGATTACATCTGGCAGTAACAAGTTGGTACCAACCCATACTTTCCTATAATTCTATCCTTTTTACCCGACTGCCAAAAAGGAGCATAATGTTTTTTATCACTATGAATTGTAGTGAGAGCCAAGCGCGTCGTCGATTCCGCAGTCTGCTCTCGTTCTTGCTCTAGCAAATGGCGGTTTTAAGTGACAGAAAGGGATAGTAATGTACAAAAATGCAATTCCGTGCGGTTAGATGGGGTCCAACCCTACTAGTCCTTTTGCTGTAGACACACACTTGCAAGAACAATGTCAACCTTGTTGTGTAAGCTACAAAATTGATTTTGCTTTTTCGGTCTAATGATGTTGAAAATTGTGACATACTATATTAGTAACTCATTAGCTTTTTAAAATTTAAAGTAACTGCCTAAGATTTTGTAAAGAGTTGTGTAAGGAATGTTCATAATAAACTATAATTTTTGGAATTTGAAGAAAGAAATAAATTATGCGAAACCAAAATTAATGACTTAAAATTTTTATTTTATCTCACCCAATTTCGAAAGCAATATAATGAAAACAATTAATCTACTGACGTAATAATCTATGTACGAGTGCTGGGCAAAATGTTACCATGTGGCAAAAATATTGAGCTCTTTTGAAATTCTTAGCACTACATCTAGCCATATCGAGCCGCACTTTTCTATGCTTGCGTGCGGTCGCACTCCCGCTTTCATTCTCGCTCAATTAGATTATTGTTGTGTTACGACCGAAAGCGAAAGAACAAGCAAAGTGCGATTCGTGCGGCTAGATTTGGTCAAATCCTGTGGTGAGGAGGTCAGGAATTGGAAATGTGCGTGGTTACTGGCTTACTCTATAATACAAGGGATCAAAAATGACTAATGAAATGTGAGTGTGGTACACCTCCACCTACCCCCTGATTAAAAAAATATTTATTAATTCAAATTTAAAATCCTAGGAGGATCAGTCAGATCTTATATTGCCAGCTATAATAAACAGTTGGCTGAAGTTGAAACAAGTATAAAATTGAATTTGAGTTAATCCGGGAGTAACGTAGTGGTTTTATTTTCTTTTAGTTCACGGGAATAATTACACATGCTGAACATAGTTTATCATACACAGGATCTCAGATGAGAGTAACATTACTATTAGACGCTTTTTTTATTGTAGCATTGAGAATACTGTGGTTGTATGTGTTATAATGTGATGTATAATAAGTTAAGAGTATATATTGTGGAAAAGAAATATCTTTAATAAAAAAAACCCTTGAAATTACATAATTTCAATTTCAAAGAATTTCAAACATTATATTACATCATAATAAACTTGTCTTAAAAAGCTTTATTTTACGTTTCGTTTTACGCGTCAGAATAAATAAAACACCGAATGATTTCTTCATATGGCAACATTAGTCATTCCACTCGCCATTTTGCAAGAATGTCAGCCAAATCATCAGAGCGAGTTTTTAGTTAAATTTTTATGTTATCACACATTAAATTACAGTGATTTTGTGTTTTGAAGATCGTTTGTATTATTGAACAACAAAAATGGACCGTTTTATAAGCATGTGGAAGGTGCGGGAGTTGGCGGATAAAGTGTAAGTGTGAAATACGTTTATGTTCATTTTTATGTAAATTACAACAATCTGGCGAACTAATAAGATTATTTATCGTGTTTTTTGAGAACCTTGAGTGTATACATTTACATATATTTAGTTAAATTCAAGTTTTTTGTGCAATTTAATATGAGTTAGTTGTTAATTGTGTTGCATCGAGGTATGTACTAAACCTCGATAGGTGTATTCTGCAATGATACGTATAGAAAATAAACGTTATCAGCTTGTACAGTAATTACTGTAATAGATTAGTGACTGGTTTCACGGTTTCCTAACTTTCGGTGGCAAAATACATAACTATTATATTTTAGTACTTACAAAATCTATTTAACCCATGAATACCATTATAAATCGTGTGCGGCTTTTTTTCTTTTTCATTAGTTCATTGGCATTGGTAACATTGAAATTCAGCCTATACAAAAAATTTTAACCAACTGAATTAATTGAAGGATCTATGAATTAATTCTTGCTGCTGCATGTAAACTATAAAGTCAAGTCAATGAATGATTTGACTACTCCCATATCATCATTATCATTATATCAGCCCAATGACGTCCACTGCTGGACATAATCTTCACCAATTTATGCCACCGCTTACTCTCATATTATAGTACCTAAACAAAATCTATGAGGGAGAATACAAAATGTCTGATAACAAACACTGTATGTACTGTCAGCCTCAAAGGTAGCCAATATCCATATTTTCAAAACACATGTATACTGTAAAATAGCATACAAATGTTACTTATGAGTGTTAAATTAACACTGATAATACTTATGAATGGCAACGTCGCAACATGTCATATTTCGTGGTTTTCAATTTTTATAATTTAATCGGAGCTATACTTTAAAAATATGTTTAATAGACTATTAGTGTGTGAATTTAATTAACGAAGATAATTCAATTATGGATATAGTCAGCTACTACTTTTCGAGGCTGACTGTACAAAGACTAATGCACAAATGTATTTATATACAGATGCACTTTCATTGTTTAATTTGGCACTGGGCCAAATTATTTTTTTTTTAAAAGCACATCTCATATATGAATAAAACCTTTATTGAGAATGATATGCAAATTTGACTGCGTAACACTGATGCTGTGGTGGTATGAACAACTATGCAAGTGATATTAGGTTTGATTCCAGGGTTGAAAAAAAAAATGCGGTTTCTCAGTGTTGTAATTCTCGTCTCAGCCTTAAGTCTGCAAATGTGCTGTTAATAGTATTCATATTGCCCCATATTGAGTAGATGGGACTAGCATAGCTGGGGAAATGTGGGTGTTATGTAGTTCTGCCTACCCCTTAGAGGAAAAAGGTGTGATCGTATTATTATGTTTTACAGATTAGAGATATAAATTACATTTAGACTGCCAATAAGCAAAAAGTATGCAATTTTCTAATATATTAATGTATGTAGTCTAAAGTCCATGGAGGTTCGCACTTTCAATTTGAAAGCAATCAATGTGTTTTATTGATCTGGACAAACAACATTGAATGTCATTATTGAGGTTAATTATTATAACACCTACATTTGTTTTGAATAGGTACACAATTTTATTTATTTATTATATTTATTTATGGATGGCTGTAGGCTATAAATCAACACGTTACGGCCAACAGGAGCTGAGCAGTGGCCAAACAAAGAACGACTCTACCTATATGAAGTTTAGATGTCTACTTTGAAGAAATATTGAAAAGTAATTTTGTTTGTTACACTTTAAAAGCAAAACCAATGATCCGATTTAATAATATATAGTTAGGGTCTCATTGAGTCAGTCAGAGCAGTCTACTAGATTCTATTCAATTGTTATTTCTACACACTTGCTGTTTCTACGCACATCTGACATTGGCAGAATTGTCGACATTGGCATGCTTGCCATAAAGAAAAACAGAAATAGAATAATATATAGTTTATCTCCAAAAATTACATGAAAAGTACATTTAGGTTGACAATAAAGGTTGGTAATTTGTGGGAGATCTGGAGTCTGAACTAAGCCTAGGCCTGTATTTTAGTTTAGTATTACTCCAGGCCCCCTGTTACTACAACTTTTTCAACAGTAGGTGTATTATGATAGTGTTAGTTAAATGTGAATTATATTTATCTAATTGCATAAACATTTAATTATTATTTATTATTATTCTTTAAGTCAACAGCCATTTTTATACGAATAACTTGGCAGTTGTCGTAGATATTTTTCTTCGATTATCTAGCTAGGTATGACCAGAAAAAAAAAAGTGCTATTCCAGTCTACAATCTATCGGTGTGTCAAATTTCATACGGATTCTTTCAACCGTTCTAGCGTTACTGAGTAACAAACATACATCCATTCCAAATAAAAATAAAATAAAAAGTTGTCATGCTAGGTACCTATATGTTTTTTACTTAACCCTGTTTCCGCGGCGCCGGCGCAGTGGTCGGGTGATCAACAAGTAATTCTTACGAATGCAGTTACACAACACTGGCATATGCGGCCAGTGAAAGGTTACACCAAGGTTGTTCGATACGAACTTGTAGGCGAATCTTTTGGTATGGACTATTGACCGGTTTCTATCGAAATTGTTTTGTTTTAGTAATATTTCGTTACACACAAAAGTATTAATTAATAGAAACATACTGCAATCTTTTTTTTTTCATTTTTTAAAAAGACAACCCTCTCACTAGGAAAGCAGTCCTTTAGAGAATCGCGGGGAGCTTTACAAACATACAACTAACGGCCAAAAGTACATTTAGACTCGAAACAAATATATATGTCTCACACAAATATTTGTCTCGTGTGGGAATCGAACCGATGACACTCGGCACGCCGATGTAGTGGCAGGCGACCACCTAAACAACTGCGCCACGGTGACATGCAATCGGCACGGGCGGCACTCAAGACAAATATTTGTGTTAATAATAGAACTGTTTTACACAAAATAAAACAGTTATTATATGCCGAAAGAAACACACAGCGTTTATAATGAAGAAGCTGCTTATGAACCTGCCATTTCAAGAGCATAAACTACAACATACCTGTATTGTCTATGGTTTCTTATGTCGCTTGTTACCTTTCTGTCATGCAGCAGGGGCGCTGACAGCGCGCGATCTCTGACTTTTCATAGTGTCTTCATTCACCAGCAAGGTACTTGCTCTAACGCTGTGTGTTTCTTTCGGCATATAATAACTGTTTTATTTTGTGTAAAACAGTTCTATTATTTGCCTACTGGAAACACACAGCGTTTATAATGAAGACTTGTTTGGTTTCTGCTGGTGACATTATAACGACAAACGCTATGTGAAGAAAATTAAAAGTATGAATTATTATCAAAGATTGGTTAACAATAATTCAATGTACAATAAATAAGGACAATAAACTGTGATGATATTTCAATTTGTGTATCCTGAAGACATTTATTATTATGTATCTTTTTAATTAGGTAGTATCTAATCACTGTTACTGAGTATAGTAACTGTATAACATCTATAATGCAGAAACTTAATAGATATGTTAAGTTTTAAGGACCCAGACCAGAGAGTACACTATAGTACTTATAGTACTTTATAAAAACTAAGTCTTGGTTATAGGCATTTGCACTGTCACCATCAAAATGCATGGACATCATGTAATTTCAAATGAGATGCAAAGAATTAGCAGCTCTTTTCTGCTGCTAATTTACATAATATTTTTTACCTAGTACTAGGAGCCATTGCCCCTTTTCCACTTACCTCAATTAAGTAGATATTCTACAGATTAATTTCACCCAACAACCAATGAGAGTCCTCAATGCTGACTCATGAAACCTTTTAAGGCAAGGAATTAACCTATGTTGGTATCCAAATGTCTACTTAAAGTAACCTGAACAAAAAAAAAATTGTTTAATATCAGTATCAGGATGTTGTGGCAATGGCCTTTTGACTGCCTAGGGTATTTGAGCCTTTTTAGCCATTTTTTATTCAGTTGACTTCCTGAATATGCTAGTTTTCTGCATTTCCTCTGGAAATATAAAACATTAAATTCAATTTTGTACATGACACTGTCTTTTGTATCTTCAGCAGACAGATTGATAAGAAGTTTCAGAACTTTCTCATTGTTAGTGTCATGAGTTTAGGTTTATAGCTATCCTTATATCCTATATTATAAGGGGTATATATTGTACCTATATTGTTATCGAATTTAGGTAGGTAAGATAGGTGTTTGGTTATTACTTGTCTGTGCATATTTTTATTAGGCGATTTTGTAATGGCAAAGTAATTTAACCAAGTTCCTGGTAAATAAATATTTGGTTCCTAAAATATAATTTTGTATTCTAACTTAAATTTTTTAAACAGCGAAAGTGTGCTGTATACACAATTCTATGAAGCTATGAAGGCTTCACAATCTAGCCATATGACTGCCATCATTTACTTAATGGAGCAACAACATATTGGTAGTTACAATACTTAAAAGTTGATTACCAAATTTAAAATTAATATAAAATTCTTTATTGTATTAGTGCTCCTGGACACTGAAAGTGCTCACCCCCCCCCCCCCCCCCCCCCCGTTTGCTAGCCTCAAGTGACAGTTTGATCACTAGATCGAGGAAAGGGTTTTTGTGCATATTCGCCATTGGTATTGGCTTGTCAGAGACATATTGTTTCTAATGTGGGGCTATTAGGCTATAGTAGGTATGTATAAGCCCAAGCTGTTCAAATGAGGTAGGTAGCACATACAGAATTAGATTAGGTTGATTTATCTTAAGTCCCATGTAAATTAGGACAAGTGCTTTAACTTTAAGTAGTACAGACCATGACTAACATAATAATCTTTAATTTGTGTAATTGTACTTAAGTGTAATTCGGATACTTGTCCAGTTATTGACAAGTCAGTGGTCTGTTATCCTGTTCAAACATCTGTTATTCTATCCAACCTCTCCGCGAGGTTGCCTGCCGAAAGCGTCATACTGAGTCAATCGGCTAGGAGGAGCTCATATATTAAGGCCACAAGTCAGTGGTTACTTATTTTGTTCAACCTCTCCGCGAGGTTGCCTGCCGAAAGCTTCACACTAAGTCAGTCGGCTAGGAGGAGCTCATATGTTAAGGCCACAAATCAGTGGTTACTTATTTCGTTCAACCTCTCCACGAGGTTGCCTGCCGAAAGCTTCACACTAAGTCAGTCGGCTAGGAGGAGCTCATATGTTAAGGTGACAAGTTAGTTGTTTGTTATCTTGTTCAACCGCTCCAAGAGATAGCCTGCCGAAAGCGTTACATTGAGTCAATCGGCTAGGAGGAGCTGATATATTAAGGTGACAAGTTAGTTGTTTGTTATCTTGTTCAACCGCTCCGAGAGATAGCCTGCCAAAGGCGTCACATTTAGTCGATCGGCTAGAAGGAGCTAATATATCAAGGTAAGAGGTTGTGCTGTTGAATTAGTGCACCCTTCGTTTCTTATGTATATCATTTAAGTCCTGGAGGGTTATTCTTATGCAGATCACAGATCTATAGGTTAGGCATTACCTCTAAGTAAAAGGTTTCCACAACGATTTACTCATAAAGCTTTGATCAGTATGTATGTAATTTAATGAAAATAAGTTTTAAAATTTTGAAAATAAATAGTCTTGGATAAGTCATTAAAATCCATCATTATAATTATATTTATCATTTAAGTACTCATTGATAGAATATCAACGTTTTGTTTTGAACTAACATAATTAGTTCACATATTACTTCAAATACCTACTGATCTGGGCAAATAATTGAATTTTATGTATTCAAATAAGGGACACTTTTTTATTTAGTATCTAAAGCTGTTCTATTTCTAGGTATACATAAGTACATACAAACACTGTGCATCTAAGAAACGATGCATCTTCAGATGTATAAAATGCAAATTAATTATACTAATAATACTATTAATTTTTTGCCAATGGGCAGTGACTATTCTGCTTGCTACTAGATTCATTTTAGGAATAAATATTCTAAATTTGACTTAAACTATGGAATTATGATTTTCAAGATGCTCCTGTAGTGACTGGCTATTACCAGTACTATGTAATAGGAATCTTGTTTCCATAATCCTGTTGACATTAAGGTGAAAATTACTGCGATGAAAGGACAACCAGTACTGCTACCCGTTACAAAAATTTCATTATCCTATTTTACATGCCTATTAGGTTAAATGTGGAGGACTAGTCCAATTTATTGTAACGGCTTATAATCTACACATTTTAGTGAATTAATGATTTTATTAATTCATTGAACACATATAAAGCTTGCTCAATTATTTTATAATTCATTCATCACTTTTGAAGTCTATTAAGTCCCACTGTTGGGCTCGGGCCTCCCCCCCTCTAATTAGGGAGCCGAGAGTGCTTAGGCCATAATCTATTTCATAATTACCAAATGAATATAGATTTGTTGAAACTCCCTGAGAGGTAGTCTGCTGACAGCATCATATTGATGTGATCGGCTAGGCAAATGAGCAGTTATGAAAAGGTCTATTTCATTATCTGCTATCATATTCCATGTCTTTAGGGATCTCACAATCATTTCCTACACCATTTGAGTAGCACATAATATCATCTCAGCCCCCAATAATTATTTTTATATTTGTTATTTATATTCAGAGTACATATAAATTGAAATCCACTTTGCCCATGGGAATCAAATCCGACCACATGATTTGCATGTCTGAAATGTATTGCATGCTGTCGGCATCAATCAATCTTATTGGTATAGGTCCGCCCAAAACCAATGTCCTGCAGGCTTTATCATTAGGGATAATTTGCCTATTTTCAGGATCTTGATTGAATAAAGCTGCAAGTATTTGTGTAATACCTTGCACTTAATCGCTTAACTGTCATGATTATATTATAGACTACGCAATTTCTGTTTAGAACGAAATATGATTTATTGTAGATATATATATTTTTATGTTTTCACACATGAAGTTAATAATTCACAGGTATTTGCATTTCATTGTAAATTTATGAGTTTAAATAACTCTTATTTCAAACTATTTGTGCTTGATAAAGTTGATGATAGGTACGTAGATACTTAATTAATATATTTTACTTCTTTAACTAGGTAGGTACCTATTATGCCAGTTTAATGGCATTTAGTTTTGAAACTTCACTGTTTCCGATTGTATTTATATTAATAAACAAATAAGTAAAGTACTTACCAGTTACGGAGTAAGCAGTCAGCATTTGGATGTAAGTAAACGCGCTAATACGCAGGTTCTGAGTTCTGACACGTGATCTCGTCTCGCTCGACATGTATTGTTACGTTCGGTGGCGGTGATGCGAAGCTTTTCTCATCTCCGAAGATGAGGAATTGTTACACGATTTGTATAATAAACGTACATTTTGGCTTCAATCCTGATCTGAGCCGCAATAGGCAGGCACTCAGAATATTAGGTATTGAGTAGGTATAGGTAGAAACCATTACCGCCCTTACCACCAGACAAAATACTTACATCTTCATATTTTAACAATAATTCGTGAAAAAGAAACTTGTTTCAACTAGATTCTAAGTAGAATCATCACTTTTACACATAAATTAACTTCGAAGAACACACTTCGAAAATTTCGTTGCTCTTGCGGCGAAATTCACAAACGCTATGAAAAGTCAGAGATCGCGCGCTGTCAGCGCCCCTGCTGCATGACAGAAAGGTAACAAGCGACATAAGAAACCATAGACAATACAGGTATGTTGTAGTTTATGCTCTTGAAATGGCAGGTTCATAAGCAGCTTCTTCATTATAAACGCTGTGTGTTTCCAGTAGGCAAATAATAGGTACCTATTTGTTTTGAGTCTAGGTGTACGTACTTTATGTCTTTAATTGTGACACGTTGTTTTAAAAAAGGCAAACAATAATATTTGCCCTTGCGTTACGCAAACAATATAAAAAAATTCATAAGCAAGTCAGATTCCTTACTTAGACCCTTTCTTAATGGTCCCATTTACGGACAGTTTTACCTTCAGTTCTAACTAACCGGATGCAATTCCGTATCGTCTGTGTGGAATGTGACCTTGTGGTTCGCGTCAAGCAATTTGATATATCGGCTTGCGGAGACTTTTTCAGCAAACTAGAATAAACTAAGGCAATTTTGCAATGTATGCGACTTGTGTGATAAGATCTGTCTCACCATGTATCATCATCACCATCATTACAACCCTAAAATGTCCCACTGCTGGGCGCGGGTCTCCTCCAAACAATTTGGAGGGAATTTAGCCTACTATACCATGCTAGCCAGGGTTGGTATAGGGTTTTGTTTCGAATTTTCCTTTTCTCGCAGTGCTCTTGTCTGTTTAAGGTTACTCTCTTAGTCGCCTTGTACGACATCCACGTGTTGAAATGGGGTAGTGACATTATTTAGCACAATTGTACAAAAAATTACCAAACTTTATTAAGGAGACCATCAGGTTACATATTTAAAAAAAATATAAAAGTATATACTGGATAATTTCTAGTTGTTTGATATACATTTTATAAATCAAATCTCTGTAGCAAATAATTGAAATAGGTACATAACTTCTAGTTACAAGAAACACTATTATATAAACTCATTTTAAGTGAACTATGTATATGTTCTTTATGATTTATTAAATAAATATGCCACCAGGTAGGAGGTAGGGCGCTTGGCCCGACTTTTGTCGTTAGCAATAAAAAAAAAACTTGAATCAGTGAGCGCTGTAGATAGTACCAAATTCCCCAACAAGATAGCGTCAAATTCCCCAAGATAACGCCTAATTCCCCACGTAACTGTCATATCCGCATAACTAAATTTTCTAATTTAACTTAGGGATCGCCTCCACGAGCGACAGAATCGCGGAGATTTCTACGTATTTGGATAAATTCTCCCACCGTGATATTACCGCCGTGTGTAGACACGTTCTAAGAGTGTTTAGAAATGCGTGGCACGACGGTAATATCGCTGCAATTCTCTCGCTCCTAGAGGTGATCCCTTAGCGTCTCACCTATTTACTCGAAAAGCTACTACTGGACTGAGCTGCACCCACATTTCACCAGCTATGTTTGGGTCCCATGTAATAAGGGACAAGCCTATTGTCATTATCCGAACATTTCCAAAAGCATATCTGATACTGAAATTTTAGAGAAAATAGCAATGCCATTTTTTCCCAGTCGTTGTGCCACTGAAGCTACTATAATAATATACATTACTGATTGATTATAAATTTTCTATAAAAATAAACATAACTCTACTAAAGATAGGGTTCAAATTTCTAGTATAAGAGTCCGGTCTGCCAGTTAACCAGATTAGACTGATTTTATAAAAACTATTTTCTAAAAATGTACTTAAATTATAAATTGACGGTATATCGGCGCCAGTTTTGAGCGTGACTTTAGTACGTGATTGTGCAACTAGGGGGAAGCGCCGAATTTTTGTATTCAATGATTACGGATATGTATTTTAAATAACACCTCGAATATAATATTATATAATACTGAAATTTCCCTTCTCTACACTTTCGCTCCCTTATTAGTATATCGTTAAGTCCTTGTTAAGCTACTTTCACAACTTGTAGGTACGGTGGGTAAGACACGACTTACTGACACACTTCCTTATTTATCTCTCAACTACTTTTTCAAGAAATTAAATCAGCACATAGGCAAAAGTATGGGTTAAACTTGCGTATCTGCCATTTGACTGTATAAACAACTTGTCATTGCATTTGTAATACAAGACATCCTATACATTCGCGCTGAAAACGTTAGTTTGTTATAGTTTTTCATGTGGTACCTACCTAGAACTATTTTATTGATGATTCTAAGTTTGAAAGACAGAAGCACAATGAAGGTTTTGTTATGAAATCCTAAACAAGCTTAGGCGGCGACCCCACTGTGCGCGGTCTAGCGGTCAGAGTTCTGTTTTTCTGCGTTTCGCGTTCACTGTAATCTATACGATAGAAAAGAATCCTACACACCAAAAGCAAGCAGTCTTCCAGTTGCAATGTACGCAAGTGTGGACGCGGAACGCATAACTCGGAACTCTGACAGCTAGTGGGGTCGGCGCCTTATAGATTCTAGAGCGTCTGTTGCGCTATCGCCCTATACAAAAGTAATACAGTAGTTAAAATGCCACTATTGGACATATAACTCTACTAACACGCGCCCTAAACTAGGTCCTCCGCCTTCCGCCTCCAGTCCGACCCAGCGACCTTTTCCCATGTCGTGGATTGTTTATTTTTCTAAATTTATCTTAAATTGTTCAACTAAATATAACCACGCACGTCTTATTTGCAGCACAAACGTAGTGATGAACTACACAGAGGTAGAAGGCAAGGTGCGCGAGGCGACTTCGGACGAGGCGTGGGGCCCCACAGGCCAACAGATGCAGGAGCTGGCCCTTGCTACCTTCACCTACGAGCACTTCCCAGAGGTCATGTCCATGTTGTGGAGACGGATGCTGCATGATAACCGATCGCATTGGAGAAGGACTTATAAGGTTGGTGATTATTGTCTCCTAAACGAATGGGCCGATCGTGAAAGCTGAAATAATTGTGAAACATGTTTTATCAAAATCGGAGCAGCCGTTTCATAGTTATCAGCGCTTGTCGGGGTTAAGTAAAATTTTCAATTTTGTTTTTTTAAATCATCTCTTTATTGTATCCCCATAGTGTCTCCTACTGCTAAGCTACCTAGTGCGGAACGGCTCCGAGCGCGTTGTGACGTCGGCGAGAGAACACATATACGACCTACGTTCTCTAGAAAACTTTACCTATGTCGATGAGGTCGGGAAAGATCAGGTAAGATCAAGTTTAATCGCTTGATAATTGATGGTGCTAATAACGACTCGTGTTTTTATTGACATTTTATTATGTTGTTCGTGTAGTGACGGATTAAGAATATATAATGTCGCTATTCCATGTCAACCCGTGGGTGTCGTAAAAGGCGACTAAGGGAGTAAATTTTTCAGGCAAGAAAGGAATATTCGAAACAAACACTATACCATACCAACCCGTCTAGCCAGCGTGGTATAGTAGGCTAAACTTCCCTTCCTAATCTTTGGAGGAGGTCCGTGCCCAGCAGTGGGACGATTATGGGTTGAAATGATGTTAGATTGTATTCTATATCTGATTACTACTATGTCCTAGAGAAAGTTTTATCTATTTTTGACGAGGCCTAGGTGTACTCCCAGGTGACCATGCCCTCCACATGGGTCTATTACA
Source organism: Laspeyria flexula (assembly GCA_905147015.1). NCBI lineage: Eukaryota > Metazoa > Arthropoda > Insecta > Lepidoptera > Erebidae > Laspeyria > Laspeyria flexula. The sequence goes on from LR989972.1 coordinate 8,894,911, forward strand.
CTTAACACCTAATTGACAAAATTTGTAAAACGATTAAGAAGTGGACGGTGTTAACTGGACTGTTGGTCTAGTGGTTAGTGACCCTGACTGCTAAGCCGGAGGTCGTGGGTTCGATCCCCACCCAGGACAAATCTTTGTGTGATGAGCATAAAGGTTTGTTCTGTGTCTGGGTGTAATTTATCTATAATATGTATGTAAATACAAAAAAAAATATTTAAGTAGTATCTCAGTTGTTTAGTACCCATAACTCAAGTCAATATAATTGCTTACTTTGGGACTAGATGGCGCTGTGTGGATGTGGTAGAATATTATTATTATAACTACCTATATACCACGCGGACGAACCCGTGGGCGGAAGCTAGTATAGTATAAGTAGTTTTGTGACATAATATTAACGGGTTAATAATCCACAAGAAATGAGGCACACTCGAGTAGGTGTTAATTGACATACAAACAAATGACAGTATTACGTAACATGTATTTACTTCCACGTCTGTTGACAATAACGTAACTTCACGCCTTTTTATTGGGCGGATAAGCAGTGGTTTCATCATTTCAACCGAGCACTTTACGATCATCAAGGTTAAGCAACACTCGGCAGGGTCAGTCCAGGATGGGTGACCATTTGTGGCAATTTCATTTTGGAGCGTCTCCGTGCTTTGGAAGGCACGTAAAGCCGTTGGTCCCGGTTATCAGTTAATGTGGTAGTCGTTTAGTCAAGTTGGAAGCCTTTTGGGCGACTTGATAAATTCCAACTCCAGGGTCTGCCTCAAGCCCATACGATAAGAATAAGATCAATTCAACCCATAAACGTTCCACTGCTGGACACGGGTCTCGTCCAAACAATGTGAAGGGAATTTAGCCTACTATACCACGCTGGCCAGACGGGTTGGTATAGGGTTACTTTCGAATTTTCTTTTTCTCGCAATGCTCTTGCATGCCTTAGTCGCCTTTTTCGACACCCACGGGTTGAGATGGGGTAGCGACATTATGTATTCTTATTTCGTCACTACACGGAACATATAATTTACATAACATAACATAGCATCACGCCTTTTTCCCCGAAGGGGTAGGCAGAGGTGTTTCACACCCACATTTCGCCAGCTATGTTTGGTCCCATGAAATAGGGGGCGAGCCTATTGTCATCTACCGGGAACATTTGTTTACCAAACTCCGGGAAAATCTCACTACTGGAATTTCATGATAGAAAAGCCCAATACAATTTTCACCCGACCCGGGAATCGAACCCGGGACCTCTTGCACAGCAGTCGTATACACTTTCCACTGCGCCACCGAGGCAGTACAGTATAATTTACGTATAATATATTTCAGGGCATAAACGTGAGACACAAGGTACGAGAACTAATAGACTTCATACAAGACGATGAGAAACTTCGAGAAGAAAGAAAGAAAGCTAAGAAGAACAAGGACAAATATATAGGTAAGTATTTTATACCCTGAGGATTTCTGACACTTTATTTTGTATGTATAAAAATAGATAAAAAAAAATAATAATAATAATAAACAAATAGATTCTAGATCGTAGACCATGGGTGGCCATACGCGGCTTGGCGGCGGTTTTTTTTTTTTTTTTTAAGATAAAATAAATTTATTTGCGAGAAAAATGGTACAAAGTTGCTGTTACATTTTAAAGATAAACTTATTTGTATTAAATAACATGTCGCATGCTTAATGGAATACTGACCTAACTAAAAATAAGCATTTTTTTGGGGAATCGCACAAGAAGATCTTGCTTGACCGACTCATCCTACTTGTTGAAGCATACAATTAACTGATATAATTAATCATGGATGATTGTATTTTTAACGTATGGTACGTATAGTATAGGTACGATGGTAGATGACGCTAACAGAAGCCTGGTTCTTTACGTATCTCAATTCTGACCTATCTACCAATGGATAGACTGGCCTGTTGGTCTAGCGGTTAGTGACCCTGACTGCTACGCTGGAGGTCGTGGGTTCGATCCCCACCGAGGACAAATCTTTGTGTGATGAGCATGAAGGTTTGTTCTGTGTCTGGGTGTAATTTATCTATAATATGTATGTATTTACAAAAAAAAAATGTATTTAAGTAATATATCAGTTGTTTAGTACCCATAACACAAGAAAATATAATTGCTTAATTTGGGACTAGATGGCGCTGTGTGAATGTGGTAGAATATTATATTATTATAATATCATTAATGGTTTTATGTTAATGGTTTGATAATGCGGATGATGTTAATTAACTGTCGTTGATTCCAGGCATGTCATCAGAAGCCGTGGTGATGGGTATGAGGAGTAGTTCTGGCGGTTGGGGAGAGTACAGTGATCGTGGGGGGAACTGGGGTAAGTTATATTATTATTAAAACTAATGTGAGATGTAGTGATCTAAGATCCCATTAAGAAATATATACCCTTATCCATTATTTATTAGTGATAAAAAATAAATGATAGATAATAATAATAATATAATATATACTGTACTGACTGAATATAATATAACATTGAGGTTTCTAATATCATTTTTTTTAAACTGAATACTTTGCGCAAGAGACACTTTCAAAGTGGTAAAATGTGTGTGTGTGTGTGTGTGTAACCCCCCCCCCCCCCGTAACTAGGCATTTTCATTTGATATTTTTTTCGACTAAATAATTGATGAGAGCACTTTATGAAAAAAATAAAAGGTATGGACTCCAATCTCATTCCACCATGCTGGAAGTCTCTCCAACAAAATCTCTCGCTCGATATTAATATTATCCTCCTCTCTCTATCTATACCCTTACCTGTATATAACCCTCTCAGCTCTCTAGTTAGAGGAGAGGAGACCCGAGCCCAGCAGTGGGACTTCACGGGTTGCTGATGATTAATATTATCGGGCATGATTTAACTAGGCAACCTATTTGCAATAAGTCAATGTGAATATTATCTATCATTTATTTCTTATCACTAATAAATAATAGATGAGGGTATATATTTCTTGATGGGATCTTGTACTATAGATTTTTATAAAATGATACAGGTCAGGAAGTCGGGCCAGACTTCCTTATGTGAGTGAGCCTTATATAAAATAAAAATATGTCATTTACTATAGCGAGAACGAGAGCGGCAGTACAACTCATACAGTCCATATCTTTTGTTTATTTGCAAGGTTTTAGGCTTTCGCGTGGGGCTTCGCTCCCGTCGTCCTATTGGCCGTAGCGTGATGTTATATCTATAGCCTATATAACATCACGCTACGGCCAATGGAATGCAAATAGGCCTTCCTCGATTAATGGGCTATCTAACACCATAAAAAAATTTCAATTCGGATCAGTAGTTCCTGAGATCCAAGCGTTCAACCAAAAAAAACCCTTAAGCTTAATAATATTATTATAGAATATAGTATAGATTTTTTTAGACTAACATAGTTTTATGGAAAGAGTGTTGCTAACAATCTATGGATTGGAGTAGAGAATAAATTTTCGCATTTTTACCCGACTGTCAGGACCGGTATTGTTTTTCGCGCGTATCTTGTATGTTTGTAAATTTCTTTTATTTTCTTTATTCCCACGAATCTTCCAAACGGCTGGGCGGATCTTGACAATGGGTATCGTTAGATTCGTCTAGAAAACCCAAGTGTCCTTAGATAGGTTTAAAGAATAAAAAGATTTAAACGGCGGGCTTTTGACGCCAAATTGTAAGAAGTTTAATTTTTTTTAAACCAAACCTTTGGAGTTATGTATCAAAATAAAGAGAATCAAAAGGAGATTACATATGTTCAAAAAGAGATTATACATAATTGAATGGTTCCAAATTGTAAGTGGTTCTATTATTTTTTTTAACCAAACCTATCGAGTAGAGTATCAAAATAAAGGGAATCAAATGGAGATTACAAATATGTTATGTATTTAAATTTAACCAGGTATAATAATATTACAATAATTTTACGGTCTTTTTAGTGCGTTGCTCTTTGTGGATTTTTTGCAGTCGGGTTATTAAATTTTTTTAATTATATTTACTTGTTAATATTAGTAAGTATGGGATATCCTTAAAATATTTGTGTTTAATAATTTCAGAGGAGCCCAAAGAAAGGAATGAGGAGGAGGATGAGAGGGAGGATTCCGATGGCGATTACTCACAGAGTCGAGAGAGGAGACCACAAAAGTATGTGTTAATATTATTTTTCCAGTATGGGGTACTAAAAAATAAATCGATTGTTGGTTGTTTTATGTCATCATCATTATCATCATCATCATTATGATCATCATGTCAGCCCAACGACGTCCACTACTGAACATGGCCTATGTTTGTCACCTAATTTACGCCACTGCGAGCGGTCCTATCCTGTGTTTATGTCATACATTTGAATAAATGAAATTTTGAATAATGGATTTCCATTTTATTGACCTTAGCTGTTGCCCCGCCGGCTTCGCTTCCGTGGATCTTTGTTTGATCATTACTAATTTCTTATTGATCGTAGCATGGCTATCCAACACTAAAATATATTTTCAATTCAAACCAGTAGCTCCTTTTATGTGATATTCATAAAAAAACTCATGAAGTATCGATAATTTGAGTTGTTAAAATTTTCTAATCCCTTTTAAATTCGAGGCTCCCAGGGCTATAATGTGCTACCGGAACTTTTTTTTTCTACCTACTGACATTTTTTTTTCTGACATCTTATAAAATTATGTATATATCTTATAGAAGTAATCGTAGCAAGTGGAAGGAAATAGTCTCTGCCTACCCCTCTGTTGGGAAAGAGGCGTGATCTATATGTATGTATGTTATAAAATTACAACTCTTTATTCTCCAGAATTAATGTTAAATACAAACCACATTTTTTGCTTGTTCTGTAAAATTCACCTTTTTATGTTTATTTTTTATTTATAAAACTTTATTGCACAAAATTTGTGTACAAAAGGCGGGCTTTTTCTTTTTCTTGATTTTATTCACCGGGGTGTTGGATTGGAATCTCATACAAGTAGTGTTCACTTGTTCAGTAACTATATGATGTATGTTAATGGTTCACTTTCCAGAGAGAACGTTTACCGCGACTCGGAGGTGATATCGGAGTCCCCGCCACGCGCGCGCTCGCTGGAGCGAAGCGGCTCGCTGGGGCCCAGACCCTTCAGCATCAACCTCAAGAGTCCCGCCAAGCACAAACCTAGCACGCCTGTCAAGAAGATTGACCTCGGTAACTATGTTGTTGATCGATTTGAGAACTTTTATTTGGTGATTTTTAGGTTATTTTAATGAAATATACACGCCAAGAAGATCGCAAACATAAATATATATCGAGACAAGCTATGGCTTAAAGAACATCATAGCATCACGCCTTTACCTCTGGAGACCTAGGCAGACGTGCGTCACTCCCACATTTCGCCGTGTTTCATTCTTTGTAATAGGAGCCATTCATTCCTTTTTAAAATCACATTTTCATATACGGTTTCCAGGTCTGACAAAAACGGTATTGAGTTTTTAGCCCAGACTTTTAAGAAGGTGCCCGGTTAATGGCATAAATGTGATGGATGTGATCCATCTCTGCTTATCTCTTCAGACGCTATGCTTGTTTCATGTGATTCATGATCCTAACAACCATTCTAACTTCCAGGTGCAGCAGCTACCTACGGCAAGTCCTCTTCATCATCAGCCATCGCCTCCCCGGCTCCCGCCCCCGCCCCCGCCAACAACACCCAACAATCCCAAGAATTACTAGACGATCTGTTCAAGACTTGCGCACCAACCACCCCTGCTCACGCTGGCTCGCTTGTGCTTGATGATTTTGATCCTAGGTGAGTTTTCTGAAATAATTTATTCTGAGTAAAGTTTTGTTAGTTGAAACTACTCGACCGATTTTAATCATCAGCAACCCATTAAGTGCCACTGCTGGGCTCGGGTCTCCTCTCCTCTAACTAGAGAGTTGAGGGGGTTTAGGCCATAATTCACTCACGCTGGCCTAGTGCAGGTTGGTGGATCTGACATACTCATAGAATTTCTTCTAGTGTATGTGGATTTCCTCACGATGTTTTCCTTCACCGTTAGCAGATGATAAGTCACTTGACTAGTACATATAAATTCCACAAAGTGGAACACACATCCGCATTGGTACTGCCGGTCGAACTGGATCGAACTCAGACCGCGTGATTTGCACGCCGGTCCCTTATCCATTCAGCCAACATCTCTTTTTTTTACCATCACAGATGAGACCTCTTTTTATCGACTTAATGAAAGTTACAATTTATCTGTGTGCAAAATCAGAAAAACAGCTGAAAGTCAGCTGTTCTGGTGTGATTAAGAAGTATCCATTTATTGTAATTATTTCTACTTTCAGAGCGGAAGAGCCTAAACCTCCGCGGAAAGTATCGAACGATTTCGGTGATTTTACGAACGCCTTCGCCGACAGCAACAACGAAGGATTCGCAGACTTTACTAGCGCTTTTAGCGGCGATACACCTACTAACATCTCCGCCAACAACAACAACATCGCTAGCGTCATCAACACTACTGACAACGGGCTCAGTAGTATCATGACCAGCAGTGGCAGCAGTTTGACCGCGCCGGTCGCAGGTTAGTTGGTTACTTTTTATCTCCTTCAACAACAACTGATGTTGTTGTTGTTGGAGGAGGTATATAACAATGACAACGGGCTCAGTAGCATTATGACTAGCAGTGGTAGCAGATTGACCGCGCCTGTCACAGGTTATATTGAAACTTTCTTCTCCAACAACAACAACCATCCACATCTGTTTCACCAACTTTTTGTGTAATAAAATATCAGAGATTTACAGATTTTATATGAAAAATCTGTCAAATAATAATATTCTACCACATTCACACAGCGCCATCTAGGGCCAAAGTAAGCAATTATATTTGCTTGTGTTATAGGTACTAAACAACTGATATACTACTTAAACACATATTTTTTTTGTAAATACATACATATCATAGATAAATTACACCCAGACACAGAACAAACCTTATGCGCATCACACAAAGATTTGTCCTGGGTAGGGATCGAACCTACGAACTCCAGCTTAGCAGTCAGGGTCACTAACCACTAGACCAACAGGCCAGTCAAATAAGTTTCATATAGGCTATCTAGAACTTATTTGCGAGTGGTGAAACAGGCGTTTAGTAATTTCTAATGTCCTAAACTATACATATCAAATAAAAGACTTGAACCAATTTAACGTATCATCATAACAGCCCAATGATGTCCACTGCTGGACATAGGCCTCACCGCTTTTGTGCCGCCTGGAACCAACGGCAACGTATCTAACGTATAGTTGTTGTAATTCCAGCGCCGGCATCGAACCTGGACCTGCTGAGTGATTTATCTCCACCGCCAATGTCCTCGCTGCCATTCTCTAACGTGGATGCTCTGTCAAGCCAACTCTCAGCCACCACACTACAACCCACCATGGACTCTTTTACTGGTACGTTATTCATGTATTTGTTGTTTATTTTTACGTGTCTTTTTATATTTGGGCCGAATTAGATGTAGAATAAACAATAATAACATTTCACAAAAACAACTTTTGAAATGTTTATAATCACAGCTTAATACAATTGAAAATGTATTAAAATTAAATCTTAAAATACATTTTGACAGTGGTTTGTTGAGGCGCTCGTAGCATTGACTGAGATATTCGTTACGACCATCGAGGTTAAGTAACACTTAGCAAGGTCAGTCCATGATGGGTGACCGTTTGTGGCAGTTTCATTCTCGAGCGTCTCCGTGCTTCGGAAGGCACGTAAAGCCGTTGATCCCGGTTACCACTTAATGTGAAAGTCATGGGCTTGATAAATTCCAACACCTGGGTCTGCCTCAAGCCCACACGATAAGATAAGAAGAAACTATTCTACATCTAATTCAGTCGGAGTATAATAAACAATCTGAGTCAGTCTTTTTATATCAATAACTGTTTTTAAAATGTAAATATTTCACAGATATATATATATATATATAGGTTAAATGGTGTCTTTTTATAATTTTAAATAACAAATAAAATTAAAAAGGGGTATCAAGATTGTTTTTTAAATAAGACACGTCGGGATAAACAGATTATACTCTTATTTACTTATAAAGTATCATTATTTTTTATGTATGCCTTGTTAGCTAGTAGATAAGTGTCTGATAAACTATCTGAGACTTAAGTGACAGTTTTCACATAAAAAAATTGGTCAAAATTCTGTCAAATACATTTCAGATAGGCTATCTGATATTTATCTACCATTGTTAATACAGGGCTTTAAAAAAACTATACATGTTATACAACAGTGGAGAAATTTGATACAGCAGCGGATTTGAATCCACAATACCTTTTTGCAGTGTTCTAACTATCTTAGCTCAAATTCGCCTCAATTTTCTCCATTATCTGTATATTTGCTGGCGTCTTAGTGGCGTACCTTATCTAAAGGGTTTACACATCAGTCTCCGACACTATACTGACACTGTACCCTATTTATTTGTGATATACATTCGCCCTGCATTTGCTAGCAACACTTGGGTCGGTAACTTTGGTGTGGAGAACCCTTTAGACTAAGGAACGTCGTTAAATCGTGTTTAACACAAAATATCGGAATCCAAAACTTGAATTTAAAACTACACAAACTTTTCTGTACGTGATTTTTTTTTCTATTAAAATCGTGGTTACGCTGTTTCAACTTAACTTTAGAACGGATTCGAACCAACAAACGATTCTCGCGTTTATTTTAATATAAGTGTAAAGTGATTGCATGAAAAATTATTGTATCGAAAACAGTTTTGGACACTTTCAGGCATTTTTTATTTGCAGGCGATGGATCGAAGCGTTTTACTTCAGGGCAGGCGGTTGTGAAGCAAGCATTGCAAGCGATAAACAACGCAAGACTGATTAAAACTGAATTTGACTTGAACAAAGTGAAAAAAGTGCTTCGAAAGGTGATATTACATCTGCCCGGACCAATCACAGTGCAGAAGTTGAGTAAGATAGAAGAAAATACAGTAGATAGGGAGTTTCTTGATACTTTTTCGGAGTTACTTACTTTAATAGTAAGGGTTCTGTTACCCCAATGGCCTGTATGTAAAGAAGAAATTATATATTTGTTTACCTTAGAAGAGAGTTTCGATCTAACTCATGAGACGCTGACAATTTTGTGCGGATTTCTCAAAAATGAAAATAATTTAACAACACTCAAAGCTTTGTCTGATATTCTTCTGAAATATGTAAGAAGTGACGCCATATTTGCTGCTATAATAGACTCCTGTCTCTCATCGTACGACGATATATACAAACACGAAAATGAGTGGGAACAATATGTTCAATTACTGGCAACATTACCTGAAAGAGTTGCCAATAGACTAAAAACAGATACGCCTAAAGGATTCTCACATGAAAACTACTCTTATTATTTAATTTTCCACATAATTAGGGTAATAGATTACATGTCAGACAGCAGTTATTATATTGGGGCTCAGTATAATTTAAAATCTCTATCACATTTCCTATCTAAGGTTATTACTAATTATTATATGAGTGGTAATTCTCCTGCCATCTTTAATTTTGTAGACGCCATTGCTGGTTGGACAGATAGTACGGAACCGAGTAAATTTGTGAGAAGGAGGTTGATACAAACATTATTGAAACACTTATCACGACAAGCGATAGAGTACATCTCTATTATTTTATTAAAACGATGTCCTATTAACTATAAAAGCGACGAACAAATGATTTTGAACGTTATTGGGGATAATTTTGACACCAATCATAATTGGCAAGAAATTCTTAGCTACAAAATACCTTTTTACATCAAACCAAAAGATTACAGAGATACGTCTATTCCAGAGAATTTAATTTATTATATATCAACGGCGAAAAAGTGTACTGAGCATTTAAATGAACTTGTTATTCGATTAAGCACTGTATGGTCTGATGTAAAGATTAGTGATGCGTCCAATTTGTCCGAACAAATGTACATAGCGGAGCTACTCGTACTAGCTGTAAGGTATCGAATAGCCATATCGATTAATAATAAAATCGAATGGCCTACAAATGATCTTAAACATGTACTTTTCCGAGGTATGAGCAAGCACTTAAATGTGTTGTCACAGGAATTCAGATGCGTCGGTATGGCTACAATTGAGATTGTTCTCAATGTATTATCTGAAATTGAGAGTACAGAAACAGAGCTTAAGTTTCATTACGAGAAAATGAGTGACACTAGCAAAGAAATACACAACATTTTACAGGATATTTCAAACAAATGTTTGATTAATAAACAACGAAAGATTCCCAATAAATACGTTCCGAAAACGATCAATACAAAAAGGGTATTAGACCATGTTGCACAGAAATTTACTGACGATGAAAATTCCAATGTACATAACACCATAGTAACTTGCGCTGTTAAAACCCCTGAACAGACTAAAGAGATAGTAAAAGCTATAATTTCTGTGAAGCTAGACGCCTTAGACGGCAAACAAGAAGACTTGGATTCCGACGATGACTTAGTACCATACGATATGAGTAACGACAGCCCAATTAATGCAAGGAAACAACCGAAATACCTACGAGACATGATTGAAATGATCGTTGAAGCGAAAGACGTGGAAATTTTCGAAGCAAGTCTAGAAGTTTCTGAAGAATTAGTTAACAGGCAATTGCATAACGAAGATCCGAAGTTGATAGTAGAACTTTTGGATTTATTCGTACATTTAGACCCTAAGTTTCATGTTGATAATTTCGATAGCATTAAGTTTAATACGTGTGTCGCTGTTGTATGTATACAGCCAAAGGTTTCCGCTGAACATTTGTGTAAAGAAATACATACGGATATTGGTAGGTATTCGATAGCGACTAAGATATTTATGCTTGATGTTATTTCTGAGGCTGTGAACAGAATTGCCGATGTCAGATCTCAAGGTAGTACAGCTAAAGCTACTAAAGATATCATTTGTGAGGAACAAACCGATGTACCGGCTGAAGAAATAATCAGACGAAGGTTGATCAATAAAACAAGATATTTTCATTCAATCAGACAGCATCCTTTCGCTACAGCAAAGAAAAACCTATTCGCCAGTGTATCTGATTACTTTTTCTATCCATTACTAGGAGGCTTCGGCCATAAACAGCTGACTTTAAGTCATCATAATTTGAAACAAGATGTCGACAATATTCTTTTATTAAAATATCTTTCCGTTGTGGGTAATGTTGTATTAGCATCTAAGAACTGTCCCAAATGTTCTAAATATTGTTGGGAAGTTATAAACGTTGTTATGTATCTAAGATATGCGCCTGATCCCAAAATTCAGTCCTGTGCTATGTCGCTACTCGCCTCCATAGTAATTGCTTTGCCAGCGCGTATACTGAAAACAGAGTTTTTTGAAGTGATGATGGAACTCAGGTCTTGGTTAGTAGACTGTTTGGGTAATATCGACTTGGCTCTGAGAATTGGTGGTGCCAAGTCAGAGGCAGGGATATTTGCCGGCCAAGTACTTGGTTTAATTGAGAAAACGTTGGGGGAAAGTGATAAGTTTGTGGGGATATAAATATATGTAGAGTAACTGTCTAAAAATGTAGTACTTTTAAAATAAATGTCGAGATGTTTTGTAGATTTTAGGGCCAACAAACATTGGTCTAAATATGTGTGTAACTTGATGAAAAGAAAATCAACTTTTATGTATGGTACACAATGTTGAAATTTCTTTGCCTGATAAAAACAAATGTTGGCATGTATCTTGCCATATAAATCTAAAAAGAAATTTCAATCAAAACACTTTAATCTAAGTTTAAAAGCTGTATTTAGATTAGTTATGTAGTTTATGTATATACCCACCGTAAATAAAAAACTGAGAAAGATATCGGTTTTTTATTTTACTAACATTAATAATAAGAAAAAAATTAAATTTATTTAATTTTCTCCGAAATACTTAGAAAATTCTGCCATGCAACTTAACCACGGACTATAGTGTATTAGAATCTGAAAATAATAATTATAATAGATAAAATAATAGGTATTTCTTTAGCAAATAAATAATTATAAGCATCAGTATAGAAAAACATTTAAAAATGACAAAACTTACACAGGTATACAACCAACGCCAGTCGGACTGATGCAACCGATCGCACCAGCGCAACAACAGCAACAACCCAATACAACAACTAGCGCAAAGCCAACAACAAAACTAGGAGCGACATGGGCCGACACCAGCGGTGCTATCAACATTGACGTTGACAATTTACTCGCCCCTAGATCGCCGAAAGCTGGTCCCGCCCCGTCCATCAACCAACTAAAATCTAGCCCAAATAGCCCCGCACACAGTGTACACCAAATGCCCCCAATGATGACACCACAAATGCCCATGGGTAATTTCTTGATGCAAAATCCCCTAATGAACAACAATTTCGCACCTACCGGACAACAACTAAACAACAATATTATGCGGCCTGCTTTCGCAAATCAGAACTCGTTCCTGCAATGATATTGGTTGCTGGCAGATATATGCCAGAATGGTTGATAGATTTAGGCATATGGGGCAATGGTAGGTCTTAACAATATTTTGTAGTTGTGTAGTATAGTTTCATTTTGAGTGTATTAAGTCGTGCCTTTTATTACTGTATCGAATTTTATTTTTAAATTCAGTTGTCAATATTTAACTACTAAGTATATAGTTTGATGACACGGTGAACGTAAAGCGAGCGTTGTGTGGCGTGGGCTTTATAGTCACTAAGAGGGGGGAATAATGGAAAATAATCTTACTGAATTTAGGTTAAAGTTGATATTTCTATATAAACCTTAGAATCGATTTTTCGAAATCGATTTTTTTTCGAAATAAATTCTTCTCCCAAACCAACCCTAAATTTCCTTTAATTTATTATTAAGTAATCTGACAATAAGAATAAACATTAAATTTGTCCAAATTTCTTTATCACTGTCCTATTTAGAGACTCGTTATCTAAGCCTACCATTGCTCCACACATACACCTATAGTGGGTTTCGAATTAGGAATAAAATAAAAACAATTTTTGTACGAATTTGATATTAGTCGTTGTGAAACCCATTCTGTACGTAGGTACATATCATAAAATATCGCGTGATATTAATCGTCTAGGTCTAAAGGACCTTCGCAATGCGTGCTAGGATTTGAATATAATATTATACGTGTCAGTTTGGCTACAGGAATGTTTATGTCTTACTCCCACCTCAAGAAAACAGGGCGCTGATTCTAAATCGTAAAAAACTTTTTTTAATCTAAATATGAAGTGTATTTAAGGCTTGTGTGCGCAACAGCTAGGATAAGCTGTTGCGTTCGGCTCCAACTGCGTGGAATTCGATTCCCGTGACCAGTTATGTCTAATTATGTAGGCAAGAAAAAAAATCGTTCTCACATTACTTTTGTAGTTAATTAAGGCTGGTGTGCGCAACAGCTAGTTACTGTTGCGTTCGGCTCCAACCGCGTGGAATTCGATTCCAGTGACCAGTTATGCCTATTTATGTAGCCAAAAAAAAATCGTTCACACAGGGAAACTTCTCGATAATTCAGAATCAGGGCCCAAAAAGACGAATATCCGACAGTTTGCCTGTAGTCCATAGATTCTTTTCAAGAGTATGATTGCCATTGTAAAGTATTCAAATATTTGTACATATGGTTGAAGATTACTTTGGTTATTTATAAAAACAATCAATATGTTATCATTTTTAAAAATGATATCAACACTACTAGTCTAAGGACTAATAAAATCAAGTTTGTTTTTTTTTTTCTGAAAATATATCTACTTGTTAATTTAAAAGTGCCTGATTTCAATCGCTTTTATTTATTTATTTATATATTGTATTCAATCTTATAATGCTCACATAACATTCCTTCCAATTATTTCTTATTATTGATTTTAAAATACATTTGTTTTAAATTTCCAAATATGATGTGCATTTTTTTCATTATGCAAAGCTCAGTTTAATCTAAGTATAGCTCACAGATTCTTAGCGTCTACGTTAAATTATCACAACGCCTCCAAACACATTTACGCCTCGAGGCATCACAATTTTACAATCCGAGGCAGTTTTGTAGAAGACGAAACGTTCGATTTAAAAGAATATATCAAAGATAATAAATTGTTTCACTAATGGCAGATAAGAGACACGTGACTGGCGTGGCGCGCCAGAGACGCCCCTAGCGCATATCGGTTTCATAAATTTTATTTGGTTAGGGTCATATTTGAGTGACGTGGCGTGGCGCCACGACACAGTAATGTCGTGGCGCCACGACACAGTAATGTGTCTACGCCTTAATTGACTCTTATCTCTCTATATCTAAAATCTAGTTAACAGTATTTGACATATTTTTCATATAAAATCTGTCACTTAAGCATTGGACCGCACTTTCGTTCTTCTGTCATTTTCTTCCACTTAGAACCGTCTTTTACTAGAGAGAGATAGAGAGTGAGAACGGAGCGCATTGTCGAGAACTTAAGTTCCATCGACCCCGGTCGTCCAGACAGTGAGGAAAAATTATCTCATCGACCCCGGTTCAGTAGCTTACGCCCCAGTAGTGTTTCAAGCGAGAAGAATTCAGTATTAATTTTTTTCCCAACTGCCCCGTTTCCGGGCGGGACGACCAGGGTCGATGGAACTCACTCGCATTCCCGCTCTAGCAAATGACATTGCTAAGTGACAGAAAGGGATAGAAACAAGGGATATTTTTTCCATGCAGATAGATGTGGTCCAATCCTAAGTCTCAGATATCTTATCAGACAGTTATCTGCCGGTGAAACAAGCACTAATGCTGCGTGTCTACCAATAATGTGCGAGGATGCATAGTGAAATATGTGTTTGTTAAGTACTGTATTTTTATTATTATTATTATTTACCTAGTACCGGCTAGGTAAATAATTATAATAAAAAAAATATAAATGCGTTTATTAGTAAGCAATCTTACAATAGTGTGTATTATTGACAGTCACACTAGGCAAAGCCTTATGAAGCGACCTTATTGGTTCTTAACATAATATCCCTCGCCACGCCATCTTCAAACGCCGTCTAATTCTGGATTGGGTGATTCCCATTTGTTCTATAGAACATGACGTCATAGAACAAAAATGACACATTTTCTTCTCTATTTATGTCTTAATTTATCCGTGACGTCATGTCCCATAGAACATTTGGAAACTACCCTCTGGATTAGGGTATTCAGTATGTCTTGTATCTATAGGAGATTATTTCAACGCTGGTCTGAAACTTCTATGATAAACAGAATTATCGATTTTAATGACATGAAGTCTAGTACCTTCGTGGAGTCAGGTTGTAGTGTGGTATTGATGTTGATATCCGATGTAATAGATTATTTTTATACCCGCTTCTAGTAGCCAGGTGTAGTTGTGTCAAAAACATAGTATTAGACGTGTTTTCGGTGTAAGTGTTAAACTAAATATTATATTGTATTATAGTTATGTATTATACGTACGTCTTTGTTTGTTATTTAATATGTTACATTGTTTATTGGCTCGCTCTGTCATCATTTAGTTTTGGTATGTCAAGTTAGTGCATAGTTAGCACCAGATAGCGCCACTTGCACGTCAGTCCTTTTGTGAAATTACATATATTTCGTCTCATAATTATAATTTGCACTAGAAGTCGCGCGGGTCTTCGCTACCGTTGGTATTTATTTGGCCACTGCTCAGCTCTTTTTGGCCGTAGCGAGATGTTATATACCCTATAACCTTCCTCGATAAATAGGCTGTCCAACACTAAAAGAATTTTTTGAATCGGACCATTAGTTCCTGAGATCCTAGCATTAAACAAACAAACTCTTCAGCTTTATAATATTAAGTATAGATTCCAAAAATAAATCTTTAATTAAGATTTATCACCAACTTTAAATTGTAGTTTAAAATGTTACTTGTTATTTAGTAGTATACAAACAATGTAATATATTATATAGCTTGCTAAATGTAAGGTACGGGACAGAGATTGTGGTACGGAATGAATTTGTATACCGGTAGTACAATTGTGTCTCTATTGTCGATCGTTTTTGTACTTAATATGTTATTATACGTTATGTAAAATTGTATTAGATTTGTATCAATTGTGAGCCGAGCTGTATATGCATTTATTTCAATTCATTCCGTTTTATTTTGGTACTAGCGTTGTGTATGGCAGCTATGTAGTATTTCTGTTTAAAATAAATTATAGTTTAGTAGTTAGTGACATTGAAATTTGAAGTCGCTATAAATGTGTGGTTTTCGACGTGATGTAAGTCCCAAAAGCTATCTTAAAAATTGACATTACACATCCAACGTGTCACCAACTCACATATGTATTATGTCTATTAAATTTAAATTCAATCGATCTATTAGGTTCGGAGAAAATTGTCTGTGACAAACACACAGACAGATAGACACACTAGTGATCTTATCAGGGATCCATTTCTCCGTTTTAGGCACGGGATCCTAAAAGGGTTACGCCTCAATATATCACAGTTTTTAAATGATCATGATGATGTTTTGGGGCGATTTGTAAAATAACCATAAACAAAAATTTATTTATTTTGATCATGTTCAAATAAAAGCGTTATTAGATTTGTTATAACGGGTGGCGCAAAAGTAAAGACCCTATTTGGTTCAGCTATAACATTTTTTCTAAATTAGAAAACTAGATTTAGATTTTTTTAAATGTATATTTGTGCCATTAAATTTCGTACCATTAGGATTTAAAGATGATGTCTTTTAAATGGTGACCTCCAGAGTTGATACACATTTGAGCCCTATTTATGACATTTTGCATAACTTGCCGTAACACTTCCTGCGATATGTTCGTTATTTCTTGACGAATGTTTTCTTTTAGAGCTGCGAGAGTCTGTGGCTTGTTCACATACACCCGAGATTTCAAAAAACCCCAAAGAAAAAAGTCTGGACTGGTCAGATCGGGTGATCTTGCAGGCCAAGGCAAATCGCCAAAACGAGAGATAACTCGGCCTGGAAAAGCGTCCCTCACTAAGTCCATAGTGTCGCGCGCTGTGTGTGCCGTAGCGCCGTCTTGTTGAAACCAGATGTGCTCCAGCCCCAATTCGTCCAAACTGGGTATCAAAAACTCACGTAACATGGTTCTGTAGCGTTCTCCAGTGACAGTTATCGCATTGCCTCCAGCGTCTTCGAAAAAATAGGGTCCGATCACTCTGTCAACACAGATGCCACACCATACAGTAACTTTTAGTGGGTGTGTGGCAAAGCGTCGAATTGTGCGACCAATCGGTGCCGGACGGTGGGGAAATCGTCGACGAAATTCACGTTGTGTTCTTATCACTGATATTCCACGTTCTTGGGGAGTAAAACGGTCCATGTTTATTTTCAGTGTATTTTACATTTGTTCACTACACAATTTTCAACAACAGAATGACAGAAAATGTATAATAAAAAAAAAAAAAGCATTTTCTTTAGTGCCACTACTTTTGCGCCACCCAGTATAATATCATCACAAAATTATAATTATTTTAAACAGAAAACATGAAATTTAATTTATTTTATACATAATTATGTTACATGTTACAACAATAAATTTGTCGCGAAAAAATCAAATGATTGGGACCAAAGTATCAAAAATTATTTTTACCCGTATCGTAGTAGCCCGAATATGTTGTATGCTACTGAAGATTATTATTAACATTGGTTCGATATAGCCTTTAAACATCACGCCTTCTTTCACTGTAGGGGCAAGCAGTGGTGCAAAATACTATATTATGGCTTTCTAGCAAGCCCTTTTCCCATTTTATCCGTAAGTAAAATTTAACTTCCTCAATTTGACAACAGATGTCGCTAGTATAACAGCCTCCCTTATAAGATATGATTGTTTTGCGTGTCATTCACATAAGATTTTTTATTCCTATTAGTTTTTCTATTTAAATTAACCCGCCAAACGATTTACATTATCATCAAAATATATGATAGGTGAAACAGGACGTTAATTTATTTTTTCAAAGCTATGCAAACTGAAGCAAGGCTAAATCGAACCGATATTTATTAAATTTAGTGTGCTTCTGTAATTTTGGTGCATAGTTATTATTTGATAATCAAGTTTTGGTGTTTCTTCGTTTAATTATTATTGTATTATAGTAACACCGACATGCTGGATCATCACTGGGTTATATAAATAGAATTTTATTCAACTATTTGGTGTACTTCGTATTAAATGATTGATCTCCTGATAATTTGTTAATAATGGTAACTGACAGCCGAAATTAATAAAGAATCTAAATGAAAATTCTAAATCTCCAATGTCTTGTCGCTTTTATTGAAAATTTTAAAGATAACTTTTTGTATCGAATCTACTGTTGTCGATATTTGATAAAGCTGTCGTTTATATTCAATTTTATTTATTTTCCATGATATTTATTATTAAATTATTTTGTGCGAGCAGCGTTGAATTAGAAAAGCTTATATATCAGGGTTTTCCAACCTTTACTTCGCCGAGTCTCACTGAACCCAAAAAAAATTTTTCATGCCCCCCTTAAGTTTTTTATTTCAATTACAATTAGGTACAATACCTACAGATACGATATATAACGTTTTCGAAAATATAACCGTACATATTACGCCCGCCATGACATTTTTCCACGCCCGCCCAAGGAGGGCGTGCCCCCCTGGTTGGGAAGTTGGGAACTCCTGTAATATGAATAAAAAAAGCAAAAATCAGCGATCGTAATTTTTATTTTGATTGTTTAATAATAAATCGGTTATATAAACATCTACCTTTCGTCAAATGTGTTGTAGTTTACATAATGTTGTGATGATCCCATGTCCATATATAACGTATGTAAATAATTATAATACCCCTTAATTTCGTAGTTCTTCCATCATTTCAATTGTAATGGAGATTTATGAAGCAATAATTATCATTTAAAAATATATGTTTGTAGTTATCGATAGAAACGAATTTTATTAGTTTAAATAAAAATATATTGTTTAGATTATTTTTATTATTAAATGTATAATTATTGTGTTGAGTATCATAGTAAGATTATTCGCACAAGTATTAATTATGTAATTAATTATTTTTTTTTATTTTTGTGTAATTATGCAATTATTAATGAAGTAAATAAGTTAATTTTGAACAGAAATCCGGCGAATATCATGTACTATTGTAAAAGAAAGCCGGTTACTGTAATATTCTTGTGTTCTGCAAGTGTCACTATTTGTTGATTACGGCTGGCGCATACGATGTTACGACGTGTTGTAGAATCAAGAAAGAGTTGTCTATGTTGATGAAAATGTATTGAATAAAACTTAAATATTAATTTATTTCTTTTATTGATAGTTTATAAGAAGCAGCTAGTATTTATGGAGTCGTCCTTACTCCTTTTAGCACAAAGCTTTTTAATGCCTAAATCTTCATGTAAGACTTTTGTACTACATCCGTACAGACTCCTAAAGCTGATGTGGCTGACACTGGCTTGGCCACCATTCGTGATTTTGATAATACAAAAATTTTGTCGAAATTAATCGCAAAATCCTTATGCGTTTCAATCCTCATCATCATCAGCAACCCATTAAGTCCCACTGCTGGGCTCGGGTCTCCTCTCCTCTATATAGAGAGTGAGAGGGTTTAGGCCATAATCCACTCACGCTGGCCTAGTGCGGGTTGTATGTGGGTTTCCTCACGATCTTTTTTATCACCGTTAGCAGATGGTAAGTCACTTGACTAGTACATATAAATTCCACAAAGTGAAGAATCCACATAGGTAGTGCCGGTCGGGATCGAACTCGGACCGCGTGATTTGCACGGCGGTCCCATATCCCATATAAAATTATGTTACTTTTATAACAACCTCCTACAAGCTTATGCTAGCCTAGTACTTTGTTCACACACAATATAATGTAGTACTAGGATAACAGAAGCGTGCAAGAGATTCCTAAACACATATAAAACTATGTTTAGACTTTTATAACAACCTCCTACAAGTAAACTTATGCTCGCCTAGTACTTTGTTCACACACAATGTAATGTAGTACTAGGACAACAGAAGTGTGCAAGAGATTTCTAAACATTTATAAAGTTATGTTACTTTTATAACAACCTCCTACAAGCTTATGCTCGCCTAGTACCTTGTTCACACAATATAATGTAGTACTAGGATAACAGAAGCGTGTAAGAGATTTCTAAACATTTATAAATTTATGTTACTTTTATAACAACCTCCTACAAGCTTATGCTCGCCGAGTACTTTGTTCACACACAATATAATGTAGTACTAGGATAACAGAAGCGTGCAAGAGATTTCTAAACTTTTATAAATTTATGTTACTTTTATAACAGCCTCCTACAAGCTTATGCTAGCCTAGTACTTTGTGCAGATAGGGCAAATGAGCAGGTCGCGTATCGACGTTCATATGTCAATAAGCCCGCGATATAATGTAGTACTAGGATAACAGAAACGTGCAAGAGATTTCTAAACATTTATAAAATTATGTTGAAACTTTTATAACAACCTCCTACAAGCTTATGCTCGCCTAGTACTTTGTTCACACTCAATATAATGTAGTACTAGGATAACAGAAGCGTGCAAGAGATTTCTAAACATTTATAAAATTATGTTACTTTTATAACAACCTCCTACAAGCTTATGCTCGCCTAGTACTTTGTTCACACTCAATATAATGTAGTACTAGGATAACAGAAGCGTGCAAGAGATTTCTAAACATTTATAAAATTATGTTACTTTTATAACAACCTCCTACAAGCTTATGCTCGCCTAGTACTTTGTTCACACACAATATAATGTAGTACTAGGATAACAGAAGCGTGCAAGAGATTTCTAAACTTTTATAAATTTATGTTACTTTTATAACAGCCTCCTACAAGCTTATGCTAGCCTAGTACTTTGTGCAGATAGGGCAAATGAGCACGTCGCGTATCGACGTTCATATGTCAATAAGCCCGCGATATAATGTAGTACTTAACAGAAACGTGCAAGAGATTTCTAAACATTTATAAAATTATGTTGAAACTTTTATAACAACCTCCTACAAGCTTATGCTCGCCTAGTACTTTGTTCACACTCAATATAATGTAGTACTAGGATAACAGAAGCGTGCAAGAGATTTCTAAACATTTATAAAATTATGTTACTTTTATAACAACCTCCTACAAGCTTATGCTCGCCTAGTACCTTGTTCACACAATGTAATGTAGTACTAGGACAACAGAAGTGTGAAAGAGATTTCTAAACATTTATAAATTTATGTTACTTTTATAACAACCTCCTACAAGCTTATGCTCGCCTAGTACTTTGTTCACACTCAATATAATGTAGTACTAGGATAACAGAAGCGTGCAAGAGATTTCTAAACATTTATAAAATTATGTTACTTTTATAACAACCTCCTACAAGCTTATGCTCGCCTAGTACCTTGTTCACACAATGTAATGTAGTACTAGGACAACAGAAGTGTGAAAGAGATTTCTAAACATTTATAAATTTATGTTACTTTTATAACAACCTCCTACAAGCTTATGCTCGCCTAGTACTTTGTTCACACACAATATAATGTAGTACTAGGATAACAGAAGCGTGCAAGAGATTTCTAAACTTTTATAAATTTATGTTACTTTTATAACAGCCTCCTACAAGCTTATGCTAGCCTAGTACTTTGTGCAGATAGGGCAAATGAGCACGTCGCGTATCGACGTTCATATGTCAATAAGCCCGCGATATAATGTAGTACTTAACAGAAACGTGCAAGAGATTTCTAAACATTTATAAAATTATGTTGAAACTTTTATAACAACCTCCTACAAGCTTATGCTCGCTTAGTACTTTGTTCACACACAATATAATGTAGTACTAGGATAACAGAAGCGTGCAAGAGATTTCTAACACTTATAAAATTATGTACAATGCAGGCCGCAAACAACCGGCCCTGTTGGAAATCTCTTGAGGAGGCCTATGTTCAGCAGTGGACTTCCTGCGGCTGATATGATGATGATGATGATAAAATTATGTTATTTTTATAACAACTCCTACAAGCTTATGCTCGCCTAGTACTTTGTTCACACACAATACAATACTAAACACTTTGGGAGAGGGCAGCCTTTCATCCGGGTTTCCCCGGATTTGTCCTAATTTAGAGAGCATCCGGGAGCGTCCGGGCAAGGCTTCATTTGTAGTCCGGGTTTAAAAATTAGAGAATTGGACCGGGTTTAAAAATAAAAAGGTGATTTATGGCATTTTCAACTGTTTTTTTATTACAATGACTATGTTTAGAAGAACCTGTTGATATGTCCGGGTTCTGGGCTCTAAAATTCGGTTTTTTCATACCGTCTTGTCTTGGTTGCCAAATTTTAGAGATGGCAACCCTACATGGGACAAAACTGATGAACGTGACTATGATGCGCCTCTGTCTACTACTGCGAATAATGTATGATGCTGTGGCTAATCACGGTTATAAAAATAGTAGGTCAACATGTACTATCTGTTGAATAACTGTGTTCCTAACGAATAATAATGATGATGACTCGTTGACGACAATTTGTACCGGAACTGCTGCAATTACCCACTTAACTATTTGTCGCTCAACTGCCGTATTTACTCCGTCTATTGTACGCTGTCTGCTATGGGAAAAAAAGTCTACATGGTTCCAAATATTCTCTGTAGTCGTGGAATATTAGGTATAGATTATTTAGATATTTTTTTCTATTTACCTGTTTATAACCTGTTTGTCCAGTTTCCGATAAATGGCTTTCTAATATTTTATAGGACCACGCTGGCCAGTTGGTACATAGTTCATATGTATAATGGCTTATAAAACCACGAAGAAGGGAAGGTGAATAATAAAATAAACAAGTTAATTATTAAAGCCATTAAATTTTATTCGTGAAAAATTGAGCGCATTTCAACTAAGCCTAAACAAAAAATATTCTTAAAATTAACATCGTCGCTAAAATTAATCAAATTACTCGCAATGAAATTCACTTAATTACTGATGTAATACAAATTCATTGAAATTACTTCATACATTCACAAAATAAATATTTTATGTTCATTGAGATTTAAAAAAATATTCAATATTATTCAGTCTTATTAATAATTAAAATTAAAAATGGAATTAAAACAGATAATATAATATGGAATGATTCGACAATCATTACCGATAAATCTCAGACTACGTCTTGTTTAAAGAAAAAATATTTTAATACTGCAGTGGCAAAAATACTTTGAATCAGAATTACAGTTCACAAAATAATTATTAAAATATTTTTTCATTAAATACAAAGAACACGTTGAATATAGAGACAATTACAATTAAAAGTTAATAATGATTTACTGGGACAAATAAATGATGAATAAATAAAATTAATACGATAATTATTAACAACTGCACCAATATTAATTTAATTCTGACAATATTCTACAGCTAGGCGGGTTTTACGTGTAAAATAGAGAGAGAGCATTGAGCTTTTTTTTTGCGATAATCATCATCATTTCGACCCATAAACGGTCACACTGCTGAACAAGAGTCTCCTCCATAGAATGTGGAGGGAAAACGATATACGATAGATAGCAAAACGTATATCGTATGTAAATAAAAATTATAGCAATACTTTTGTGACGTAACAGGCGAGTAGTGCCCAGTATACAATACATGTCGCACGCTTAATGGAATACTGACCTAACTAAAAATAAAAAAAATTTTGGGGAATCGCAAAAGAAGATCTTGCTTGAGGACTCATCCTACTTGTTGAAGCATACAATTAAAACTGATAATAATATAATCATGGATGCTTGTATTTTTAACGTATGGGTACGTATACCATGGTAGATGGCGCTAACAGAAGCTTGTTTCTTTCTGTTCGTATTAAGCATGTGATACTATTTATTTGCTTATAATTATAGAATTCATAAATTGACCAACAATTGGTGCAGTTAAATTATAATAACATAGACGTACAATGCAAAAATTAAAAAAAAAAACAGATCAGAGTAATAAATTGTCCGTTAATTACAATATTATAGCTAAAATAAAATTACTGGATGGAATAAGACACTGAGAAACGTCACATTTTGGGACACGACAGAGTTATAAAAAAACATATTAGAGCAGGGTTTCCCAACCTCTACATCGCTGAGCCTCCCCGAACCCAAAATACTATTTTCATGCCCCCCTTAAGTTTCAAATAAATTAAGAAACCCATTTTTTTTATCAACTTAATGTTTTATTTCAATTTCAATTAGGTACAATACCTACAGATACGACATATAACGTTTTCGGAAATGTAAACGTACATATTACGCCCCCTGGTTGGGTACTCCTGCATTAGAGAAATTATAGAAACGCTCATAATTGCTGGTGAAAATGTTACTTTGACTTGTTACATTGTACAATTGCATATTATTATCTTAATCATTAGTTTTTAAATAACACCACTAACTTTAAACATCATTCCCTGTGTCGTGGGAGACTTCAATAACAGAATTATTAACAATAATAATAATATTCTACCACATTCACACAGCGCCATCTAGTCCCAAAGTACGCAATTATATTTTGCTTGTGTTATGGGTACTCAACAACTGATATACTACTTAAATACATTTTTTTTTGTAAATACATGCATATTATAGATAAATTACACCCAGACACAGAACAAACCTTTATGTTCATCCCACAAAGATTTGTTCTGGGTGGGGATCGAACCCAAGACCTCTGGCTCAGAAGTCAGGGTCACTATAGTAAGTCAATATAATAAGAAATAAGGACTGGCCTGTTGGTCTAGTGGTTAGTGACCCTGACTGCTAAGCCAGAGATCGTTGGAATAGAGGGTGGGTTCGATCCCCACCCAGGACAAATCTTTGTGTGATGAGCATGATTGTTTCTTCTGTGTCTGGGTGTAATTTATCTATAATATGTATGTATTTACAAAAAAAAATATTTAAGTAGTATATCAGTTGTTTAGTACCCATAACACAAGCAAATATAATTGCTTAACTTGGAACTAGATGGCGCTGTGTGAATGTGGTAGAATATTAATATTATTACTAATTAATAATGCAAGTCAAACGGGCAATGTAGACAAGTCAAAACAACACAATTATATTTCCTATCTAATAGTCAGTGTGGTGTACTAGCATATCTAAGCTTACTCCAATATTACAACCATTTCACACATACCTTTCATTTGATCCTCTAAAACTTATATCTATTCAGTAAGTGACCTTGCTTTACTCCCAACATCTCTTCTTCTTTAGTAAACAAACACGCTTTCATATTTTACATGGGTGTCTCAAATATTTTACCATTCTCAAACTTACTGAATAGACTTTTGAATGGAAATAAAACTGAAATTACTGATATGTATATCTATTTTTCGGATAAACCTGTTAGCTGTTACTATTCTTAATTTGTGACTTTCATAAGAGTTACTTTGTGACCTTGATGATTTAATTTCACATGTATCGCAATAATATTAAATAATTTACGTATTACTAAACAAACAGAATATTTGTCGTAGTTGTCCCAGCCAGGTGGTGGATTCTACGAATCATAGGCCGACAATATGGCGCGATTGATTTAGTAAGCCAATCACAGCTGTCGAATGAGACCATCGGCTTACCATTGTGTTAGAAGACTTGGCCTCTAGGTCTACGGTAATTGTCTTTGAATATTAGAACAAGATTTCATCGCACCTCAAATATTTTAACAGAATAAGTCAATAATATCAGTTTTATTTCCATTCACATTATTGTCAGTAGACAACACAATAACTCTTTCCTCAACAAATTAACGTCTAGCATTCACTAAGTGTAGATAAAACAGTGCTAATAACAGAATACCGCTTTAAGAGCTTATCTGTTTGTTTACGAGATGTAAGGCACATTTTACTGTAAAACAAATAAGAATAGTTAAGGATTAGGGTGCAGACCACATAAGGCCGAATTGCACTTTTCTATAAGCCTGCTATACACGGGTAGAGTATACGGTAGAGTAGTAAGGTATAGTACTAACTTTTTTGACTGGCCTGTTGGTCTAGTGGTTAGTGACCCTGACTGCTAAGCCGGTGGCTAAGGTCGTGGGTTCGATCCCCAACCAGGACAAATCTTTGTGTGATGCGCATAAAGGTTTGTTCTGTGTCTGGGTGTAATTTATCTATAATATGTATGTATTTACAAAAAATAATGTATTTAGGTAGTATATCAGTTGTTTAGTACCCATAACACAAGCAAACATAATTGCTTAATTTGGGACTAGATGACGCTGTGTGAATGTGGTAGAATATTATATTATAATATTATATAGTACTAACTTCCCCACTAACTAATGTAGATATATCCGTGTAGTGACGGATTAAGAATACATAATGTCACTACCCCGTTTCAACCCGTGGGTGTCGTAAGAGGCCACTAAGGGAGTAAACCTTATGCAGACAAGAGCACTGAGAGAGAAGGAAAATTCGAAACAAACCCTTTACCAACCAGTCTGGCCAGGGTGGTATAGTAGGCTAAATTCTCTCCACATTCTTTGGAGGAGACCCTGCAGTGGGACGTTTATGGGTTGAAATGATGAATGTGCTACTCTACCCGTGTATAGCAGGATATATAGAACTATAGAGAGAACACCGTCTCGTATTGAAAATATATCATAAATGAAAACATAAAATACAATTCGACAGCATTCTGAAAGTAATTTGGTTACAAACATTCTAAATGCAGTCTAATCCGAGTTTAGTTGAAAATGCATTTAATGTTATAAATAATAAGATATATTTCTCATAGCATATCACGCAGTTACGGCGTTCTTCCTCGGTATATTAATAGCTTAGCGATATTAAATTTAAAGAAATAGTGCATACTAAGTCATGATATGACCTAATTAGTTTTACATAATCAGTACATAATAATAAAAATTAATAATTTAATCGTATTAAAATCACTTAAAATTATAACTTAATTAAATCACATTAAATTAATAAAAGTTTGATTCACTGAGATTATTTGTAATTAATAATAATTATTATAACAGCGTAGAGTGTTTTGTGCTCATTTTATACATAGGTGGCGTTAATTTACCTTTCAAAACAATCTATTAATCTTGACACATTGTTTTAATCTGATTAAAAATTATAAAAACGAACTAGTTACTGTCGTAAATAAGTTATAATGATTGGTACTATCGTAACTTTAGATTCGTTTTTTATAAAATCACAATGTTCAACATATTCACAACTTCTACCGTATTCATTTTTTTTATAACACGACGGTGGCAAACAGACGTACGATCCGCCTGATAGTACCAGCCCAGCCACCGTAATAATCAATAATATAAAAATAATAATTTTAAGAAAATAATAAAATTATTAATGTGAAATAAGTAATTACTACTCAAGAAATATAACATCATCGATATATTTCAATAGCAATTTACGAATCATATTTAAACAAAAATTAAATGTATACACAATACTGATACGGTAAAATATGGTATTAACACAAGCTTAATTTTATTTTTGCCTTAAAATAATTCCAAGTAATTATTGAACAAATAAAGAAATCAATATAAAGCACAGTAATTTCCACTATCACGATACAAAGACACATTATAGTATTTGAGTCAATACTATTTATTAGACATTTGACATTTATCACTTCCGGCACAACTAACGCCACCTACAGCGTTTTCCACTCACCACTCAGTCTTCGCTCGGCCGTGGAGGCGATCACACGTCTTTTTTGAGCGAGTACATGATGCTGTTGTCGAATGTAGCTGCGACCGTGTAGTTCTTGGATTGTAAGAAATGCGTTGTTTGGTTCCGAGCGCTCGCATTGTTGAATTGTACTTCGATCATCTGTTAAATGTAAGTAAGTATTAATTTTATATGAAAATTTTTATTCTAAAATTGTATATTTTTTTTATATTTACTATATGGTCTGCCAAATGTAAATATAAAAAAAATACTATATTGTCAGTGTAGTCACAGATTAAAATACATAATGTCACTATCCCATAACAACCCGTGGGTGTCGTAGAAGGCGACTAAGGGAGTAAGTAACCTTAAGCAGACAAGAGCACTGCGAGAAAAGGAAAATTCGAAACAAACCCTATACCAATCCGTCTGGCCAGAGTGGTATAGTAGGCTAAATTCCCTCCACATTCTTTGGAAGAGACCCGTGTCCAGCAGTGGGACATTTATGGGTCAAAATGATGATGGTCCGCCTGATGGTAAGCGGTTACCAGGAAGATTGAATGCGCGTTGCCAACACCTTGAAACCTCCTTTTCTACCAAAGAGCATCGGACACTACTGCTGACCAGCAGTAAAACAGTCATATGATAGCAGCGGACTCGTATTGGTTGTAGCTAGTCACCTGTAGGCGTAGGGCGCTGTCTCCGAAGGGCAGGTGCGTGAGAGCTTGGAGCGCGTTGTTCCCGCCGAGCAGCACGAGCTGGGCGCGCGTGGCGTCGGCCGCGAGCAGCACGGTCAGCAGCGGCAGGCACAGCACGCGGGACACGAACACTGACTCCTGGCTCTCCGACTCTTGGTATGTCACCTGCTCCACCAAGATATACTATACTACTTGCTAATCAAACATTCAATTTAAGTATCGCCAAATCTATGACGATGCGTCGCGGATCATCGGTCGTGAAAAGAAAAATATAAAGAGCACGATATACTGCCTTGTAATAATCGATTAAACACATAGGTTCTTGATTAAGGCTGCGTGGAAACGGCAGGGATGTGTGAAGATGCGAAGTTTTTTTATGAACCAATAGAATCGCTTTATCATTCATTCTATTAGTAACAATAATAATAATGTTTGGACATTCAAACACAGCGCCATCTAGTCCCAAACTAAGCTAATGCTTGTAGTATGGATACTAGACAACTGATATAATATTTAAATAACTTTTTTTTTCGTAAATACATACATATTATAGATACATCACACCCACACCCAGAAACAGAACAAATAATTGTGCTCATCACACAAAGATATGTCCTGAGTGGGAATCAAACCCACGACCTCTGTCTCAGCAGTGAGGGTCGTTAACCACTGAGCCACGGCTTCAAAAATTTCTATTAGTTCATAATAAACATCGCATCCTCGTACATCTCCGGTGGAAACGCAGCCTAATGACACCTTTTTTACACATTAATGAGCCCCAAGACCCGCGGTAATATCACATAAGTTTTGTATAGCAATGTCGGATTAGAAAAATTGTCTGATTATAGAATGCTGCCATCGATTTCTTGTAGTCCAGAATATTTGGGCTATGAAAGAGAGTGGGTGTGCGGTCGCACGCGGCGAAATCAACGACGCATTCAACTCTCATTCTCTCGCTCTAGAAAATGACGGTTCTAAGGTACAGAATAGGATAGAAATATAGAAAAAAGGCTCTATACGTATCAGATTATAGTACAAGTTGTATATCGTAAGACGTACCTCCCGGGGGTGCGCGGTGGGACTGAGGCAGGCGTGCAGGGCGCGCGCGGCGCCGCGCAGCGCGAGGTAGTCGCGGGCGGCGGCGCGCACCACCACGCCGTCCCAGCCGCGCGCCTGCTCTAAGTACGAGCTCGTCCTAGTGCGGGGCCCGCGGGGCAGGAACTCGATGAACGTGCCGTTGTACTGCGGATATACAACTACTTAGTAAACACACGCTTATAGTCTATTGGCCCTTACGTGTCTTTAGCAATAATGGTAGGCCTTTTTATTTAAAAATATGTTAATATATGTCCCACAAATACTCGTAGAAATAGGTTATGAAGCTGAAAAGTTTGTTTGTTTGGTGAAACGCTGGGTTCTCAGGAACTACTGGTCCGATTTTAAAAATTCTTTTAGTGTAGATAGCCCATTAATCGAGGAAGGAAATTAATAGGCTATGACGACATTAATCGTCATGACGCACGGCATGCCCATCATCAAATAAATGATACTATAAATATCTATTTACGAAATATATATTTTCTTACACACTACGCCTATTAAACACACAGTTAGGACAAGAAAGCTGCAATTTGGGACAATTACATTTCTAAACGAGAACATCGGGCAAGAAATATTTTTTGGAAATTACAACTTTATAAATTATGTTCTAATTTCCAAAAAAAAAATATAAACATAGAACGAACCGAGGCAGACACAAAAGACAGACACTAGTTTGACGACAATAGATTGCACAACATAGCGTGAATATCTAATATAAATAGGTATACCAAAAATGTAAAAGAATTTTAATGTTACAACCGCAAAAACGGCCCGATTAGCATTTACAATAAACTGCAAACGGAACTAATGGGCAATATATTAGAAATCGCGTGGGAAACTTATATGAATACAGTATTATATTATTTATATTCGATAACGTTAACGTACAAGCACATGCGACATAATTTAATATTTCATACTTTATTGCCGCAATTTACCCTGACCCTGACTGCTAGGCCAAAGGTCGTGGGTTCGATCCCCACCCAGGACAAATCTTTGTGTGATGAGCATAAAGGTTTGTTCTGTGTCTGGGTGTAATTTATCTATAATATGCATGTATTTACAAAAAAAAAGTATTTAAGTAGTATATCAGTTGTTTAGAACTCATAACACAAGCAAATATAATTGCTTAATTTGGGACTAAATGACGCTGTGTGAATGTGGTAGAATATTATTATTATTATTTGTATTTTTTTTATAATTACGGTACTATTAGATGAACAACCTTTTAGGATAGAGGGTCAATTTTTCATCGAGCCATACTACCGTTTTTGTTCATCAAGGCAATTAGTTGGTTGTTCTAGCCTTATCGTCATGATTTCCACCCATAAATTTGGAATTCTTTGGAAGAGATACGTGCCGCTGCTGGGCACGTATCTCTTCCAAAGAATGTGGAGGGAATTTAGCCTACTATACCAAGCTGGCCAGACGGGTTGGTATAGGGTTTGTTTCGAATTTTCCTTTTGTAGTGTTCTTGTCTGTATAAGATTACTCCCTTACGGTCGATTTCAATCTATTTTCGATTTCGATACTATCTATCTATGGATTTGGTTACTAAAGTTAGAATTTTGACATATTTTGTATGGAGCTTATGTTAAAGTTATAACTTTAGTAGCCAAATCCATAGATAGATAATATTATTAAAATCGACCGTAAATCGCCGGTTGTCGGGTTGAGATGGAGTGACAAAATGTATTCTTAATCCATCACTACACGCAAAGTTTTCCCTGTGTTTTACCCTACTTCCTACTAAATAAAATCCGAAACTAAGGATGTATGTTTATTACACAATAACGCTAGAACGGCCTGAAAAAATCTGTATGAAATTTGGAATCTGAAATAGCACTTATGCTACTTTTTACTGACGAAATTGACTTTTGTTCATAATAAGAGCGACTTCCGCGGACCGCAAGTAGACGTCCGGCGAGCCGCGTGTTGGCTATACATGTTTTATCGGTAAGTATCGCCTGATCAATATCAAAGTACTATAAGTTAACACTAGATTTACGGCACGAATAACCTACACATACACAACGTCTTCAAGGACTACGTTTTTACAAATCTGATTATCTAATACTAGAAGTTGAGCGGGGCTTCGCTCCTGTCGTTCTTTTTTTGGCCACTGCCCAGCTCCTATTGGCCGTAGGGTGATGTTATACAGCCTATAAACTTTCTTGATAAATGGGTTATCCAACAATAAAATAATTCAGTCAGCCCGTGACCACGATCGGTGCAATTCGATCGAAACGTCGAGGGTAAATAAATAAGATATTTACTATTCCTTATAAAATTACATGTCGTAGACCCGTTTTATAATAATTTAATAATAAAATTATTTTTTCTAATCAGACCCATTCTTGAGATTAACGTGTTCAATCAAAAAAACAAACAAGCTCTTCAGCTTTATAATATTATTGTAAAGTCCAGTTAGTTACACTTAATGTTGGTTTAGATGTTTGTATAGTGGAGCACCTGAAAGAAGGATGTACTTAGAAGTCGTTTATTTCCCCGTAAGGTTACAAGACTTAGTTTTAGGAAAATCAACTTCTTGATAATGTTTACTGTGGCACTGTTAGTTATGTACTCAATCATTTAATGAAAATTACTTATTAATACTACTATTACGCGAAGCTAAACTAGGTTGCCGAACGCGAAAAAAAAGTAATGTAGGTATTATGAAACTATACAATTATAGTATATATAAAACCTCTTATTTTAACCATAATATCTCTCAGTAGTGTGCTTCCAAGCATTCGAAGCCGCAGACTAACAATAAGCTAGTATAATTAACTCACGATCTCGCCATACAGCGCGTCCATAACAGCTACTTGCGGCGTGGGCTCCGGCGGCGGGTGGTTGGCGGGGCCGGTGTGCGCGGGCGCAAGGTGCAGCTGCTGAACGAACGCCACCAGCGCCGCCGAGCCCTGCGCGATGCTCGCCAGCTCGTAGTCGCGGGACATGTTCGCGCGGAACTTCTGGGCGCCTAGTGCTGTGTAATGGTAGATTGAGTGGTGATACGCATTTAATAAAAATAATGTGGTATTGACCTGGAACGGCCCCGGCCCCATACCAGATGGATCGATGACCTAGTAAAAGTTGCGGGTGACTGTTGGTTGCATGCGGCACAAAGTCACCAGCTGTGGCGGATATTAAGTATGCTACGCTGCCCAGATGGGTTGATATAGGGTTTGTTTCGAATTATCCTTTTGTTTTCTTGCATAAGGTTACTCCCTTAGTCGCCTTTTACGACAGCCACGGGTTGAGATGGGGTAGTGACATTATGTTTTCTTAATCCACAACATACAGATATTGTTTGGCCTTAGCAAAAAATATCATATAATCCATGATTTAAATAAATAAAAGTAAACAAGTTGATGTTTTGAAATTACAGGTAGATTTTTTTTTATTCTATAAAAGTAATAACAACAATATTATAGAACAGTAGTTTATATAAGGCCGTTCGGCGAGTTAATTCGTCAACAAGACAACGCATTCATCAACACAAGGGTAGACCCCTTGCGTTGACGATTAGTATTGTCTGTTTTACTTTAAGTTAAATGTTATTCTACTGTTGTATCAAAGAGGTACTTAAGTAGGTATTTGCTTGTACTTTACGAAACTTGAACTCACCTACAGTATCCATATAAATAAGCAGCATCGTCATCACAGTGACGAATGTCAGCACAAATAACATTGCAGGCAGTAACCTCCTATATAAGTCATTTGGAGACGTCTTCGTGAACATAGGCACTGAGATCCGTGGTGCTACTGGTGTGGGAGCCGTCTCTGGTAACGGTACTGTTGTTGCGGTCTTGTCCACCACTGGGACTGGTTTTGGAGGAGCATCCTTAGGTTTATTAGGTTCTGCGGGTGTTTCTTCAGGAATTGGGTTTTCTTGGATTTTCTGTAAACAATATAATGATAAATAGTTTCCTGCGGTATTACAGAAAGTGTAAACACACTTTTCAAAATGACCACACTTTCTTTCAACTGAACCTTTAGCCGCCTATGTCAGATAAAGCCGACAAATATTTTCAAGTGCATTTCGCCAAAATCGTATCAAACATATTAACTTGATGTATGATGGGTCTTATGACTGAAATGGTTATGATATAAAGGCAAATGCCATTTTTGTTAACAATTTCGGAAAATGTTAAATATTTTTGAAGCAAAGATATATTATATTTAGCAACAACCGTATATTTTACGTTCTTAGACAGATTGGGTGTGCGTCTGCGATCAGTGCCGGGAACATTCTGAACGTTATGTACAGGATCTAGTGCTGTGTGGATCATTTTCAGTTAATTTTAAGGAACAACAATTCGCAGACGCACTCCCGATTTCTAAACGAACGCGGAATTTGCTAAAGTAAATAATAAACACATTCAGTTAAGCTTATCCTTTAATGCATACTATTTATTTCTGTTCAGAGAGCTTCAGACTAACAGGATACACGTGTGGTTATAAATAAGTAAGTATGTACGCAACAATAGATATGAAATTAAACCAAAACAGTTGTTTCACTATCTAACTACAATGGAAGACAGGTGTGATATATCTTTGTCTAACAATGAATACTTCAAACTGTTATATATTATTAACTGTTGCCCACAACTCCACCCACATGTAAAACAAATTATACTGCAGTTAAATGGGGTATATATTTAAAGTTAGACCTCTAGCAATTAATTCAAACTGCATTCGGTTCCATTCAATAGTTTTTGTGTGATGTACATACAAACTTACAGACCAACAAAAATTAAAAAAAAAAATTGTTTAGGATTTATTTATTAATTAGGGATTAACAAACAGTTACACACTGACGATATTACAATGAATGCCTTAATTAAGTATGATTAAATGTGCATTCACAACATTATCCACAGAATATAATACAAATTTATGTCAATTTTTGCATTTTTCATTCATCATCAACCCATTAAGTCCCACTGCTAAGCTCGGGTCTACTCTCCTTTAACTAGAGAGCTGAGAGAGTGACAATTTTTGCATGTTAACATTTAATTGATTGAAAAGTGAAGAAAAAAGGGAAAAAAACACTATAATACTGATATAAATTATTATTTATTTTATTTTTATATTTTATTTTAACTGTTTTATATTAGGATTGCAAAAAGACCCCCATATTATATTATTTTTCTTCATATCTATAATGTGCAGATCTGTTACTTGTATTATATGTCTACATTTGCACCATACTCATAAAATTTGGAATATACTGTACAGAAGCATATATAAGGTGGTAAGTACATTTACTATATTGGAATAATAGCTATTGGATGTTTTTATTATTATTTAACCGACAAATATATTGGTTGCTGGTTGCCTTTAGCCATAAAGCAAAGTGTGTATAAATCATACGGAGAGGTCTTATGCCAGTAGGATGACACAGAGTGATGTTAACAATGTGTGTTGCACAATATTAAGTCAATCAGAAGTTTACAATGTTTTTGTTTCTGTGAAAATAAAAGCTATTTTCAAAAAGCTTACCTCATTTAAACCACCCATTTTTGTTATTGTTAGGTCACTATGCAAACTCAAATTTCATTACATAGCTCGAGAATTTTTATTAACACTTACAATTTTCTACATCCAGAATATTTATTACTTAAAAGTTTTACTAAAATACACTTTTCGATTTTACATTACATGCCAAATAAAGCTCTACAAGGGCAGAGACAAGACATGTGGTATTTTTTGTTTCTATCATACAGCTGCAAGAAGGTTCGTTTAATACTAAATAAAAAAACAATGCCATTGACCATAAGCACTGTGCCAAAATTCAAGTTCGTACGATTATTTTATTTATTTGCTCTAGCAGCCTATATGAGTATAATTTGATAAATGCCATAAAAGCTAACTCACACGTAAGATATTGTGATCGATAATGGGCGTAAAATATGGTAAAACTCACCTTTTCGGCCATAGTAACCTTTTGTTTTGTTCCTTTTGTAAAATAAACACTCACTCTATACACTTTTTGTTTAAAATTATGTTATTCTCTTAGATTATAAAAGTAACATTATAGGATAAACACAATAATATAACTTTACACTTAGTTTTAACATGAATAATACTGAATTATTCGAAAATAAAATAAAAATATAATGTCAAAGAAGCGTGAGTCACTGACCGCATTAGTTGCGACTATGTCAAAGTTTTAAATTCTACTAATAATAAACAACATAGTCTACCATTGGTAGATTTTTATTGATATTGTCAAAGTCAACGACTGAATTTCGACAGTAAAGTTCGACAGCCTGCTGGTAGTTATCATAGATTTTTCCTAGCTGGCGCTTAATACGTTAATACGTGGTAATTTTTACTACACAATCATCAAAATATTACAAAAACTATAAAAGTACAGTGAAGAACTGCGAAAAAAGGAGTTCAATTTTTATGATAGAGGTAGTCTAGGAGCTAGATCAAAGAGCTCTTACCAAATTATTTAAATCGCTCCTAAAATAATTTTAGGTATAAACCTTAAAAATTGAAATTTCGACTATTTAGCCACTAATTCTGCGAAAACAGATCTGCGATAGGTGTCCTAGTTTTTGAGATATAAATCTGCCTAAGAATGCTTTGGTATGCATAAGGACGTCGCGGCATACTTTAGGATGCCATGGTATAGTTACCGTCAGTGTGCGTTTACATGTAGGGATGTCGAAGGATCCTCTGCCGTGCCGTGCCGACAATGTGCGCCTAGCCTCTGAATGCTGTCTGGTTGATAGACGCTTACTGGGTTTAAGTATTAAGGTATTTTTGCGAGACAAGAAATAAAACCACAATTTACTTTAGGAAAAGGTCTGTATTGTCAAAGTTTATTATAAATTACACAATATTAACAGCAATATTTAGTCAATGATCTGTAACGTTAAGTTTACAAATTCGAGATTAACATAATGAGATGTAGTTATAGATATGTACAATGGGTGTGTTTGTAAAAAGCTTTAAAACTTTATGATTTTTATCGTAGCTGAAAAAAATTGTGTAATTTGTGTAATAATTTAAAAACAAATGAAAAATAAATCAGTGTATGAATAAATGTAAAAACATAATTAACTTTCTTACTATAATATTCTATTTTGCATGCTCAAAGTCATATTAGGGTAATCAATAAAATAAAATTGCATTTGAAAAAATGCTCTACGGGTGTCTTTATTGCTTAACGCACCTAAAAGAGATAAGTATAGAATTTTATTGGTCTTAGTTATTCCATAATTAGGGTGACTCTTCTAAAGTATTTTTTGTACGTACCTACCAATTACCCGATTCACGGATATTCGATGGTTATATTATTGTATTATTGTCATATAAAAAAGCTCCGCATTTCTATCGATTGTCACCCTTTTAACTACTTCATTACATCTTGAGTGTCGGCATTAAGACTCTGAGTCGTTTTCAAAACTATTAAAATTTTAATAGTTGAAATAGCATTAGCAATGATTAAATGGTAGGTAATAGTATGTTACACAAATATCAGAAAGTTATAAGTAAGTAAATGTATCATTTTGAGCTTTAAAAATATCTCTGAAATTTTGAATGATTTTATTGCTCTTAATATATGAAAAAATTATATAACGAAAAATGCTAATCAAGCAGTTATTTTCTAGTTCGTTACATTATTTAGTGTAATATAAAAGTAGCAACAGTAATTTTAATATTCATTATTAAAAAGGAAACAAATTGTTTGTAAGTCTATTGCTCATTTCGTATCATTAGGTCTAAAGAGATAATATACTGAATATTTAATTTTTTATCAGGTTATCTTTATATTACCAACAAAAAAGGCAAGACGTGATCTAATACTGTATAAATGCTTGTAATTTTTTCAACAATATTTCATAATTACTGTTGTGAAGGAAATACCTATAAGGATTAAGGAATATTAATACTGGTGGTCGTATTAGATATGACAAAACAAACTAACTTAAAAAAATGCTATACATAATAACTTTGAATTCCATTACAAATCTGTGCTGAAAGTAAAAATTATAGATATAAAAATTGCTTAATCTATCATCAAGAGTTTTAGATTTTTAAGCACAGTCACACAATGCAGGCTTTTATCAATAATTGCACAATATAAATTTGTATAAGTGTATCTATATCTTTACAATAATTAACTATCAATAAAATTCTTACATTTAACAGAAATTTGTGCATCAACATCTACAACCTACGTAGTGTAGTAAAATTATTTTAAATTACTGCCTAATTATTTTTCATCTAATTTAAATACATTTCTTTAAATTTAATACAGTTACAGAAATAATTTTATCTAATCCCCAAAAAAAAATTATAACAATTGCTATGATTCTACAAACAAGCAGTTCCTAATAAGTTTCCAAATTCACCATGGTGATTATTGTCTCACACATAATTATAACAAAATGCCTTCTAGGCTAAATACTGCAAATCACATCTTTATTTATTAAACAAAACTGTATTTCTAAATAATTCTAAAGATTACATAAAATCTACTAAATAATTCAGTTTTCTACTTGGCAACACATCATGTATACCAAAGTAATGATTCTAAAAAATGGACAGTTAGCATCAAAAGTGTTATCTTGTTGGCCCTTTGATAATTTGATTGCATTAATTCATTCCATTAATTCCATTCTTCTTCTTGTGCCTTAAGCCCATTCGTCATAATGAAGAAGATATTTCATTTTTAGAAAATTATTAAAATTACAAAGTTTTTAATTATGATTAAATAAATGCCGTTTATTTATTACATTAAGTACAAAAAACGAGTCAATTTGTTATGTAATGTAGGTTCTTTTCTCAGAATGAGAGAAAAGATTTATTTTACAATGTAATTTAATACGTGATGAAATAAAAATTGAACAATTTATTAAAAAACGACAATTTTGGCTAAAGCCAGTTACCCTGCTGATAAAAGCAATAAAATACATACAGTTAATTTTATATTTTAAAACGAGTACGTTTTAAAATATAAAATTAAAAAACATTTTAAATAGACGAAATTTTTGTCATCATAGTCAATAAAGAAACGTTACTCTACCGTTTTAAAACCTTATTTTTAAGTAAACAGACCAAAAACTTTACAGCTATTATTGTAAATGTATGTTTTAGTTAACATTCACAAGCGATTGAATGTTCAATTGCACGCATATACTAGAAGAGTAAATTTATTTGAAAAATTCATATTTATTGTCAATCACTTCTATTACTTAACTTTCTAAGGAACAAATATGATGTAAATAATTTTGTATCTCTTACAAATTGGCTTATTGTTACGATATTTTATTGTCTCGCACACAATGAAGTACTTATAAGTAAACTTGAATTAAGTATAATATTATTTATTTAAAATAGTAAAGAAAGTATATTAGTACAATTTCATATTATTATTATATTATTGTCAATGTTTCCATCATGACGTTTCAATTAATGAAATACATAACTATGTAAATATGATTATATATTTTTCACCGAATATATTCTAATTCAGGATTTATTCCATGAATACTTTCAAGTATTTTTTATTTTAAAATTACAATTCCTCTGATCATCTACTAAGAATTTTGTTTATTTCAAAAGTGTATACTTAATACATTATCTAAACAATTTTATGTATACAATGTACAGTAGATGACTATTGTTCCTTTCACTACAACATAATTTTGATCTTAAGAATTTTACAATACAGCTCAAAGTAACAAATAAAAAAGCATTTATAGGTATTATAATAAATATACCAGAACCACAAAATTTCAGATAAGTTGATAGAAAGATGAATGTCTTATGTTTAGGAGAATAAAAATAAGACTGTTTATTGTCTTCACAAAAAGCCCTAAGAAGGCCCAAATATCAGGATCTTA
Organism: Laspeyria flexula; assembly: GCA_905147015.1. Classification (NCBI taxonomy): domain Eukaryota; kingdom Metazoa; phylum Arthropoda; class Insecta; order Lepidoptera; family Erebidae; genus Laspeyria; species Laspeyria flexula. The sequence continues at coordinate 8,934,211 of LR989972.1, forward strand.
CTAAATACAGGGGGTACTACAAGATAGTAAAAGCCTATTTTGTAAATTTAACGCACTTGCGTGGCTTTTGTGATATGAAATTGATATAATGTACGTAGATTGACATTATTTACCCATTTTTATATAAATACCTGTACAATTGGCGATCCATAATCTTTACAATCTAAATTCGTCCAACGATATCACATACTTCACTTGGGAATCGACGCATTTATTGTCTACCTTCGAAATAATATCGTTAATAGTTGAACGAGTACCTCATAGTATCTATATTATTACAAATAAATATCTAGAAATTTAGCTGGGCTTGTATAATATTATGTTAACAATGTTCTATAATTATTAAAAACATGTAAATTGTAATATCTACTTAATTATGTAAATTATAATACTATGTTGTGTATAACATTTATGTATAATATATATAAATGAAAATGAGCAGCAATATTTCTAATTTTTGAGTATATATATGTATAATTTTTATATTTAAACAATTCAGAAATGTATACTATTACTATTTATAACTTATACTTTGTGCTGACGCTAATGTATAATTTTTTTCGACAAAGTATAGCAATTAGCACTATTATAGGTATTATTGTCTTCGTTACTTAATGAGACCTACATTGGCCAAAAATTCATAGGTTCTCTCAAAACACCATTGGCGTTCCCCTTGTCGTTTATTATGACATATTAATGAGAAATACGCCTTAAGTTTTTTGGTTGAGGTTGACGCAATACGCAATGCATCATTTTAAGAAAATGTAATTTTTTAACCAATGATAGATCTTTACTTTACTTTTACAAGTATTACATACACATAAACATCAAAATTATTGTCAATGTTTTCAAATTGTAAAAACTACAAATTTAGTAATTATATTTTAAAGATTTTTGATTAAAAAATATATTATAATAATATTTCCTACGCCTTACTCGCCCAACCCTAGCCCAAACTGAAGTCTTGTTAAATTATATTATTTGCAATTAATAACCGTATTGGCATTTTGTATTATTTTCAGTAGGTAATAATGAATATTGATGCAAAAGTCTAGTGATTGTGTCGGCGTGGCGTTGACAGCGATGTAGCAGAAATATGAACTAATTTAAGTTAAAGTAAATGTCTTAAATTCTGGTATGTAGGTACACGCACTTCGTAGTTAAAATCAGTTTAAGTAAATTTTAGTTTCGTGTTAATTATTATTCGATTCTAAATTGCCAAGTGTAATGTCTATTTGGTTACGTATTTGTCATTGTCACCTTTTTCATTGTGGGTGTTTCGTGTACCTAAAAAAAGTTAAACAAATACTTTTTTTCTAATTCTATCCAGTGTCATAAAAATAATGCCGACAGCGCACCTTAGTTTATGTCGATAAGACTTTTACCACAATATTCTGAAATAATATGAATCCTGTTCTAACTGATACTGGTTGTCTGGCAACAATAATGTAACAAACCTCTAGATTTTGTTTCTAAAGTTAAAAGCGATTTCGTTTGAATCTGTATTTTGAATTATAAGTTTTGAATTTTAATATTTTCATATAATAGTCTTAAAATTTTCTGTAACTTTTGTCGCTGACTGTACGATAACTTGAGGCTAGTGTTGCCAACCTTTTTATTAACCTTTTTATTATTTTAGTAATTATTCGATTTTTTTAAATTATGGCTCGAATTTTTTTGGTCTAACTGCTCCTTGCTCCTTTATCACTTTATAGTTGCCAGACTAAAAATACATGAAATAAACTACACCTGTGCGTCGATTTCAGTGAACAATACCTTTATCCATAGCACATTACCTTCGTGCCAACGCCAATACGACTATTATCCATGTAGTTAGTAAGTAAGGTAGTGTCTGTCTGTACGCTGAGTTAGTGCGGGGTTGCTTCTCGCCGGCTACGGGCACCGGGGTCCCAGGTTCGACCACGTGGATCTTCCAGCCTAGGTTATTGTGGGTGTAGCACTAGAAAAAAAATAAATGAAGTAAATTTTAAAATACGATTTCTTGCTCAATTTGAATAGCTAGGAAATGTAACTTCTTAAAACATTGCGGTCCTAATATGGGTGTATCTAATGGGGGTTTTGGGGTCTCGGACTCGGACCCCAATATATTTAGCATACATACGGATTAAATAAAAAGGGCAGTAAAACCGGAGGCCCAATTCATCCAATCATTTTCCTTTTCCTCTCTATTTTCCTTTCAAGTACTTTGGTGGCGGGGTAACTTACCATGGTACCAGGTAGGTTACATGCTCGTATACCACGACGAACCATTATAAAAAAAAAAGTAAGTACTAGGTATATTATAAAGTAACTCTTAAGAAAGTCACAATTAGTTATGAATGTAACAGGCAACACACATTGGTGACTTTTGTCTTCAAACATTGGGGTGTTGTGGACGAGAAAATAGCGCATACCTAGTTTCCCGAACGCTGAATAGATTATAACTATCAATTTATTTAAAAGAGTGGCGTGAGTTGAGTGAGTCAGTAGGTCTTATGTGATGTCTATGGGACTCACTAGCTACTAGCTTATAAGATAACACTACAACCTACCTGATAATATACCAAATCGGGGGTCTCGTGTGCCACAGTCCAGTTGAGTACAGCTGGTTCCCCCTCGTTACATTCAAGCTGTAGAGTCTTCATGTAGTCTTCAAACGTTTCTGACGTAGCTGACTGGTCTATTGTCTTGTGAGTCCATTCGCAGTAGCGGCCGACTGAAAATTTAGTTGCGGTTAATTTGGGTTCGTACATGCTGTTATGTAGATAAACGTTTTGTTTTGGTTGTTTTCTACGCAACTAATGCTAAAATAAAACCAGCCATGTTCAACTGTCCATGGATGACGGTTACCGGTTACCCAGGTGGGTCGCATGCTCATCTACCACGTACACAAATAATAAAAACAAATCGTAATTCTATTTTTTTATTGCCCAACGAAATTAATAATTATCCAGAAAGTTAGTTAGAGAAATATATTTTTCTTAAATATAATAATATAATCTTAAATAAAATGTAAGTGAGGCAACTTATAAATACTATTTAGATAGGCATTAACTTTAATTCAAATACAAATTTACATGCTTTTATGTTAAATAGATTTTGAGTAATGGTGTGTCAAAAGTGGCTCCAAATGGTTCGTGTAACTACATCTATCTCCTTGAACTTGTCTGACACGCGGCAGCGTGCCTTTATATAAAAAAATCGACCTATCCAAGGTGATAAAGCAGAGTTCTCACCAGCAGTAGGATAGGGGTATCCCTCGTTGTCGTAAGCGACTCCAGCGAAGACGCGCTGCTTGCGTTGTTCCTCCTCTTTCTTCTGTCCGAAACCTCCCTCCGACGAGTCACTGATGTAGAATGGGTGGAACCTAGACACATTTAATATTGATAAATATGACGCCTGTTGTCGTAGTGGTTAGTGATCCTGACTGTTAAGCTGGAGGTCGTGGTTTCGATACCCACCGAGGATAAATCTTTGTGTGATGAGTATGATTGTTTGTTTTCTGTCTGAGTGTAATTTATCTATATAATATCTAGATATATATATATATATAAGAAAAAGGGAATTTAAATAGTATATCAGTTGTTAATAGTACCCATAACACAAGCAAATATAATTGCATAATTTGGGACTAGGAGACGCTGTGTGAATTTGTGAAAATATTATATTTTTTAAATATTAAAAAAAAAAATTAAGTGACCCCCGTCAAAAGCTGAAGCAGGCTGCACGAATTTTAATAAAATATGTCTATTTTTTTAAAGATTTTTTTAAATACAGCCTGTAGTTTCTGAAATTATCGCGTTCAACCAAAAAAAATATAAGATAGATCTATTAGAGCTTCATACTCACTTAGCTGGGTTAGTGCGATCGTCCCCCCCCTCGATATAAAAGGTGTAAGTGTTGCCACGCTCCACGTAGATCTCCGGGATCAGCTGGTCGTTGATGTACCACGCTATGCCCCACGATGGGTGACCTACAGATACACGACTTGTTATAGCTTTATCATAATAATGGACTTACAGTCAAAATTAAGTTGTTTTATACTTAAATGTAAAATTGAACATTTTAAGACCGCCACAGAGAGCTGATAACTTTGAAATTGTACAAATTTTAATTTTAAAAAAAGTTGTTAGAAACAATATCTTAAAACCTATATTAGTAGAAAACAGCAATGTGTTATACCTACATCATAGTTCTTAATTAAACCATCACGATCATATTATCAGCTTGCAAACAAAAATAAACTCATCAAAATCGGCCCATTCGTTTAGGAGCTACGATGCCACAGACAGACAGACGCACGACCCCTTTTTTGCATGAGGAGTGTAAAACACTACTGGACCTTGATGCTGAACTGTCGGAAAGTTTCCATCTAGATACGTAAAAAGTAAAGATACTTATTGGTAGACAATAGATAGGTGCAGAAAAACATATTTAAGAAACCTATTGTCGCTCACTGTGGCGGAAATTGGGTGAGACCCATCCAGCCAGCAGTGAACCTCATTAGGTTGATAATGATGATGAATCTATTGTCTATCCTTATATTAATATAACATAAGCCGTAAATACACCTTGTTCTAAGATTCGGAAAAGTTTACGATGGAGCCGCATTCAGATGGCTCAGATCAGGGCCATCACTTATCCATTCAGCCACCATCGCATTAATAATATTTCTATAATATAATATACTTACCATAAGAAACAAATCCATTGTTAATATCATTGTCTGCATGAAAATAAAAATCATAATAAAGTAACAGGTTCTACTTGCGGTATTCTTTATACTAGGTACAGAGAACAAAATATTTTTTAAAGAACCCTCGCACTAAAAACAGCTTTAGAGATTATCCAAACATAATCTACACCAAGGCTCAAAATAAGAACAGAAGACACGCTCTGCATAGTGATGAAGTCGGATATATTATTTTTAAGATAATAATATGTTGAATGTTGTGTAAATGTAGTACAATTACTGAATATTATTACCTACTGGTATTTATGATGTAATTCCTCGTATGTATAATTGTTTTGTGTACTTTAGCTTGTATGGTGAACTTGTTTGATTTTTTAATTTATTGGCATATCCGTGAGTGAGGTCACACTCTGGCTCTGTCTGAAAACCAGCGCTATAATATCTATGTTGTAGCATTATGCTGAGACAGGGCCGTTTTTCGGACTCACAAAGGTCTTATAGTTTATGTTTGTGCTGTATTATGTAAATTGGAGTCTGAAAATAAAGCGATTTTCTTTCTTTCTTCTTCTATTCAAATTTGTCGGATTATAGATGCTAAAGTCGGGGATCCCTGGCCCAATTTTTTTTTAATTACTATCAAGCTAAATATTAAGTAAGTAAAAAAAAATGGTCCTACAAAATCAATGATTTGATCGAAGGAGGTGACCCTTCCAACTTGTATCGACAACGAGGTCATCATAAATGATTACTAACCATCTGATTTTTTATTTTAACTTACTTAATATTTTATGTAATTTTTTTTTTTTTAATATTTATTTGTTGTAAATATAACTAAGTTTATAATATAAATTATCGCCAAACTGCATAAGCAGTTTGTAGGCGTTACATTCGCTCATTACTCAGTTTTATACTTACAACTATTATCTTACTCTATACAAGCACAACCAATAAAAAGAGAAAATTAACAAAAATACATACATAAATGTGTTAAACATTTATATATTTTCCTACATTGACAAATAAATATTTCTTTTTCTGTTTCCCCTTTTCTTTCTTTATTTTAAGCAACATTTACTATCGATCTCTTTTCTTTTTTTATTTTATTTTTTATTTTTTAGATATCCCAATATCTCTTTCATTTTTCTTTTCAACCCAATCTTACATTTAATTTTCTTATCTTCTCTTAATATACTATACTTATTACATAATTTTGGTATTAAATACTGTCTAGTTCTTTCACCGTAATAATTAGTTACTTTTGATTGGACTAATTTCCCTTTCTTTATAGATCTCACACTGTACTTATAATTTATCTGGGTTTTGTAATCTTCTTTGTAATATGTTTCTATAGCTATTAAATATACTACTTTTACTTCGACAGGCATAATTTCACATTCTCTAAATAATAGATTTAAGTCTTCTTTGCATTTATCTTTTGTTTTTTTGTCTACCATAATCTTGAGGAACCTACTTTGTATTTTCTTTATTTCCATTAAATATGTTTTAAAAGTTAATCCATAGGCACTCAAACCATAGTTTTGAACAGTCATATTGTTTTTTTTAAATTGAACAGTCATATTGTGCTACAAATTGCGTTGTACGTTATCCCGGTATTTCCATACCGGTCCGGTATACCCTTGCTACGTCTGTTAGCTACCACTATCAAACTTTTGGAATACGAAATTATTGGGCGTCTCATCGAAATGAAGCTACTCACGAAAAGTTAGCTTGATAGTAATAAACAAAAAATTTGGACCAGGGATCCCGGACTACTACCTCTTGTAGTCCAAAATATTTATGAAAGGAGTACTTTGTAATCCGATAAATTATATATACGATGCTACCACTGGACTAGGAAATCCATGGTGTAACACTTTACCAGTAATAGGCGTGTATCCTCTCGCTCCGCCTGCAGGCCCGATCCTGGCTGTAAGGTTGGTGGTTCCTGAGATGACCCTCGGCGCCCAGGGTTGTGGACCGTTAGTAGCTGTTTCTGCTAGACCGATGCATGTTTTGTCGTTCTGCAATTATTATTAAGCTAATGTTATCCAATTTATAGATTTTTCGGAAAGGTACATTGACTGAGGCATCTAAAAGACAGAAATCCTGGTCATATCGTCATGATTTAGAGAGATCATTTGATAATGTGCAACAGTGCGTACCATTGACCCACAGCGTGTGTAAAAGTTGTAATGAGTTTGGCAGTACGCCTTGAACAAGGTTATTTTGACTATGTTAATACGTCGTCGCGGTCGTGCTAATCGGTGAGTCAATATCGGATATCAATTATCCGGAATTTTTATTTATTTTGGATCTTTATCGAACTATTTAGAATTAAACATTGATACATGCATTCTTGAAGTAAGCAGTGTATTCAAAATTGCACTGCCTTACCAAAAAAGAACGGCATAACTGCATGTCAAGCAAACGGGAACTTGTATCTAAATTTATTAACTTTACAACCGTTTTTCCCGTTGCGTATGTAATGCAAGTGCAGCTTTTCTTCTTAACAAGGCAGTGCACTCATCTATAGTCGCTGTTTATCACTCACTTTATCTACAAAGAGAAATCTAGAATCTACAAATCTGAAACTAGAGAATAATTGTAGAAGTCATTACCTGAGCTCCAAAGTCCAGTTGTACATCATTCCTAGTAGTATCCATGAAGGAGTGAGCATTAGCTTCGTATCTGGAGTTGAGTGGACCAAACGCTGCGATGACAGACTGAGACCGAGACGTTAGGATCTCTTTGTCTTTCATCGTGTCTTTAGCAGCCAGTGGACGACGGTATGTGATGGTAGTGATTCCGTTCTTTTGGTTACCAGAAACTATAGACAGAATTAAGTGCCTTCAGTAATTGAATATGATGTAACCTTACTGCCAGACTTAACATAACATAGCATCACGCCTTTTTCCTCGAAGGGGTAGGCAGAGGTGTTTCATACACACATTTCGCCAGCTATATTTGGTCCCATGATAGGGGGCTATATTTGGTCCCATGAATCGAGCCTATTGTCATCAACCGGAAATTTTGTTTGCCAAACTCCGGGAAAATCTTAATTTCGTGATAGAAAAGCCTAATACTATTTCACCCGACCCGGGAATTGAACCCGGGACCTCTTGCACAGCAGTCGTATACACTTCCCGCTGCGCCACCGAAGCAGTTACTGCCAGACTTATTTGCATTATTGAAAATGATTACTTATATACCTATTATTTTGATAAATTGAGGATATTAAAAGAGCCGGATAATTTGGTAGTACGATTCTGGTGAAATTATTTTTCGGACGAAATTTGACATTATTTTGACAGTGATGTGTATACAAACATTCTATAACCATTTAGACAACCCCACACTAGCGACAACGCTGTGCGGACGCTGACACGACCACGACGCTCGAAAGACGCTAGTGTGGGGGGTCTCTTAGACCCGAATTTAGGCTTTTGGAGATAAGTAAAGATATATAGTTACCGAGTACAGCATCGTTGCTGCCACCAAGTCTCTGATCAGGACACACGCCATGTTCTCCGTCACACTGCGCCAGGTGAGTGATTGTATAGTCCGATACACGCGGTTGATTTACTCTGAAACATTAAATTTTCTAGGTTCTGATCGCGGCTTCACTCGTACTGTATGTCGTAAAAAAAAATTTACATAGTCCAGGAGCAGGCGCTCCTTGACTATGTATATTTTAAATTTGATTGCGATCCGTTCAATCTGTTACGGTCGTACTCAGAGATGTTACTTAACTTTAAATTTTATTTAGTAAAAACGTGTAATACTTTACTTTAAGTCTATACGCCTAAAGACGACTATTAAATGAAAAAATTGTGTTAATGACAGATTACTGCTAATTGTCGTCTCTGAGGGCGAGATTCACAGACCGTACTTTGACTTTACTTTGAGGGAAAGTTCAACTTTCAACCAAAATTATGTTTCACAGTCCTGTCAAACTCTTACTTTACTTTCCGAACTTTACTTTGCTTAGCAAAAGGTGAAGTCGACGATATTGGCGACTTTGGCCGCAAGGTATGCTTTGCATTAAAATACGGACAATTATTGTAGACCTATACCTTATCAATGTTTTCTACAAATCAAATATTTTATTTTAGTCGGGTTTTACGTTCCTTTCATATAGTGATTTGACGTATGACGTTGTTGTTTTATCTATGGACATGCAAACATAACAATCTCTGTCTCTGCATGTGCTTTACTTTGGGTTCATACATTGCATAGAAAAGTCAAGAAACTGTCTATGAATTTCAAAAAACGTAAAGTAAACTTCGGCGTTCAAAGTACACTTTGGGAAGACGCCTCTGTTGTAAAGTAAAGTCACGACTGTGAATCTCGCCCTGAGTGCGGCAGTTAGATAAAATTACTTGAACATTTATTATATCAGCTGGAATTAACATTTCTCGAAATATCAGCTGGAAATAACATTTCTGGTAGTAATAGCAGTTTGACTACCTTGTTTATCTACCGGCCCTAGTATAGGATTACTAAGCACACACAGAACTAATATTTCGGAGGTCAACAAACGGTTGACTTCATTTCTTTGAGCTGCTAAAAATAGCTCACCTGGTATCCCAATAAGCGACGACGACATCAGCTCCTAACATAGCAGGTCTACCTTCAGCTCCAGAAATGCCGAACGCCATATACTGTTCTTTACGAAGTCTTGCTGAGAGTGTGATCTGAACTTGGTCACCCTGTGGAAATTCGGTTACTGTAGTATCTGTAGTATTAATTCCTTTTACGCAAAGGGTTGCAATTCATAGAAAATCGTCAGGCAAGATTTAACAGTCGTGCTTTGGTATTTAGGGCGTTTTTATTGTGCAGTGTTATATTATAGGTATTTATTGATTCCATTAGTAGATTATAACTGGAATAAGGCTTCCACCAAAGCAGTAACAGAAATCAATGATATGTGTTTTGAAGGCAAACTATTATTTTATTTGTTCAGTAAAAAAGACGTTATTTATATTTACTTTATTAAGAAAATTAAACGTAATTCCATTGTTAAGCTTAATTTTTTTTTTGCTCAGTGTAGGTACTTGTTTTTTTCCAAGATTTTAAAAATAAAAGTTGGGATATTATATTCTAATTTACAGAATGCGTGTATTATTTATGTGGAATAATAGTACATTATGATACAAGTGCGGTAAGTTGATAATTACAGCCGAGGCGATATTGCTAGCCCGAGCTGCAGGCGAGGGCTACAAGAAAGCAGAGGCTGTAATTATCAAACCGCACGTGTGTCATACGACGTTTTATAACATATTTGCGAGGAAATAAATAAAATTCGGACTTTCTTAGAAAAAAAACAAATACAGCGAAAAGAAATAGCGCGCGGAATTATTTTTACTTGCCACAATTTATCGATGCGCGCGCATCAGCGCTTTTTTTTTAAGGCAAAAACACAAAAACAGCCAGTATTACTAATAAAGTAAATTAATATTTTTGTGTTTTAGTACAGATAAATGGTTGTAATTTATGGTCTAAATTAATTAAATTAAAGAATTAAATGTTTATTTTATATAATTATATCATAATTATTTTATCTACCAAAGTTAATTAATTTTATTCATAAAATGTTGACCACTTTTTTGACATAAAAACTCTTTGCTAAGATTTAAAAAAATTACCGTTCCTTACGTACGGAGCCCCGTGATTATTAGTATATGTGAGCATGAGAAGCCGTGCAATTAACTTTACATTACCGCACTAGTGCGTAATGAGATACATTACAACACTGAAATTGGTGAAATAAGAGACCCTTTACGAGCAAATATGTTATAAAATATTTATATAAAATTTTAACGCATTTTTTTAATGGAGGTTTCTTGAGGGATGTGTTAAATTGGACTTTTATTTTGAATTAATAGGAAATGTCTTTCAATATCAATTACCTTCAGCATTCACTCGATACCCGCTTGAATGAAAACATTAATCGTAATTTTATTAAAGTAATAAATATATAAGGTTTTCGATAGAATTAATCCTTTGGTTAGCTGCAATAACTTACCCGTAGGCTACAAAATGAAAAATTAGGAAAATAATAGTCGGTTAAGTATGCAAAGTATTACATAAGTATATATATTACTATGAGAAGCAAAATAATTTTATTATAATTTGCAAATGTGTGTGTGTTAAACAAACTTATGTGTATCCACATTCCACACGCACAAAGACGCATAACTGTAGTGCATAAGTGTGATTGTTGACACCTGCATACTTAACTCAAAATTTAAAAGAAAATTATGAATCAAAAGCCGACAAAGAAAACCCAAACTAAATACGAGTACTTAAATAAATTATTATGTATATTTTCATCATCTCTATCATTAGTCACGACAGTAACCCAAAACTCTTCTTTAAATTTCTAATGTAGACACAATACTTATTCTGTTATATAAATTAATTATTAACTACCTGTATTTCCCATCGCACTTGTAGCCTTTTGTCCAATATCTCCTTGCAATTGTTAGCTGCACTGAAAGGCGACTGCGAAGTAGTCGAGCTTGTCTGTAACGTGTATTCATGTTAGTTTCATTTATACTTAAATTGTTATATAAAATAAATGTTATTGTTATATTGGTACAGTCGAGTTCATTAATATATTGGCACCATCATTAGATATTTTGGTTAAAAAGGGTGACTACAACTTATTGCATAATATAAAGCATAATTTAATTGAACCATTCACATGAGGACATATATTTGATTCATAGGTTCTATAGTATTTATTGAGCTTTTTAACGCTCATAATATTTTGAATCCTTGATGATGCCAATATATTAATGAACTCGACTGTACATTAATTGTTATTTAAAATGTAAAAGTTACTAATAGTTAATGTAAGTGGAAATTTTAATTAAAAACATTAAGAAATATTTTGTTGCTGGCTAGAGTTATTACCTGATATATATTTCAATTTGCAATATTACGAAAGTGGGCATCCATTTTGGCAGCTAATATTTTAAGTGTATAAATTGAAACATTTTAATATATTTTTAATATTTATAATAAAAATATATATTCAAATTTGTTAGGCACATTAAAATAGGTACGTTAGTATTTTATTAAAGTTTTTATACTGCACAATGCAAGCATTAAACTGTTTAAGCTTTATATAACATAAAAAGCAATAAATAAATACAATAATTGTTATTTAATACTCACGGGGTTATACCACCAAGCAGGCTGTGAACAAAATATCCAAAATCCCAAGGAAAGCGTAAATAAAAGAAACACATAGAAACATTAAAGTAATATAAGAAATCATTTATTAAATTTATATAACAATTTCTGTAACTCAGTCTTAGATTTTACAAACCAGGACTAAAATTATTATAAAAATATAAAATTGTATCAAAATCTATCCTTATAATTATTTTCTGTTAAATAATATATAATAAATACCATTGTATAGTACTTAAGTGCCCTACTGCTTAGAGAATAAACTTCTGTAGCCAAGCTCTCGGTATGTTTTCCGACATACAACAACGCCTCAGTATTGTGATTATGAGTCATATTGACTTATGGATTAATTGTGAATTAATTATTAATATTTAGGATAAATAATCAAATCAATATAATATAACACTAATACAACTGATGGCCGATGCGACGACGGTCAGAGGAAAACGGTTCTCGTGTGGCGACCACGTATTGACCTAGTACCTAAAGATTGACGACTGTCCGTTGGTTTGAGGCATCATTGGGCTAATCAAAAAATGCTCTAGTTGAAAACCAGCGCATGGCACTTCTGTGCTATGCAGCTATGCATTCAAGCTGAACTAGAGCCTATTTTGGTGATTATATTATGCCTATCTGTGTTCTTGTGCTTCACCAAAATAAATGTTTTTCCTTTCTTTGATATGATCAATATAATACACTATTTATTTAGTCTTGGTTTGTAAATATTCGATTCTAAAATCCACTGAACCAATCGAATGAAAACCATTTTGGTTTAGCAGTTGTACTCGTTGTACTTATGACTAATTTTTGAGATTTATTTGTACTTGGTCCTTTTCGTAATTTCTTTTTGCCCTGAAAAGATTTATTTAGAAATAAGTATCAAAAGATGTGCATATGCAGCTGGCTGTAATATTAATATCCTGGCAACCTATAGCGAATAAAAAATAAATAAGTATTAATAGAAAACATTAATAAATAGTTAGTCAAAGTAAGACAAAATATATATCACAATATAACAAATTATGTATGCATATGTTGTTAGTAAGATAGTGTTATTTTTATTTTTTAGGTATTTATGGTATCATTTTGTTTTATCGAAAATTTGCCAGTATAATTACAACACAATTTTTGTCTTTCTTTCAGAGGAATTAAACCCAGAACCTCTTAAACAATTGACAACAACAACACAGACATAATAAATGGCATCATTAAATCACTCCACACACAATTTACAAGGAGCATGAATCACAATATCAAAGTTTAAAAAAAAAATTGCGTACAGGATGTCTCGTAAGACGCTATATTACGGGACACCCTGTGTACAAATACCAACGATTAACCGTTAGGTAGTGGTTACTAGGCGACACTAACCTGATCCACAATTTTCATTGTAGGTATGTAACCTTAAAAAATTCTAACCCTGAAATCACTCACGGTAATCTTAGTCTGTCCCAACGCCGGTGGTACATCCAGATCCTTAGGTATGTATACATGTCCGAAATTGTGCCTGTACTCTACACACCAGACAGCTAGCCAGTCAATGTCGTATGCTGTCAGCTTGCCAGGCAGCTGGATCTCTATGTCTTCGCCTTGGTAGCCGCGGAGAGGGTTGAGGGAACCCATTTCGTTGGGTACCTGGAGTAAGTATATCCTTTTTTTTCATTAACAGTTTAAAAAATTTAAGAGTGTCCAGATTTGAGGAATGAACTACGAATGCGCCGCTCGCGAGCTATACCTACGTGTGCAGTTTGTGAATGGCGCGCGAACTTGAAATGCACGCAGTTCGCGAGCGGAGCATTCGTGGCGCATTCGCCAGATCTGAATGAACACACCCTAAGGATTGGATTTTAGCAAAGTGGAAACCACAGAACAATCTCTGTTCTGTGGTGGAGCCGAAAGTAGATGAAAGCAGATGTGTTGTAAAAAACCAATATATGTATGTATTGTCTCGGTACCAAAAACTAGTAGTGGTATGTCAGAGAGCTAATACAAAGAGACTAAAAAAAATCATCACCGGCCTTAGTAATATAATAATATAATATTCTACCACATTCACATAGCGCCATCTAGTCCCAATGTAAGCAATTATATATGCTTGTGTTATGGGTACTAAACAACTGATGTACTACTTAAATACATTTTTTTTTGTAAATACATACATATTACATATTATAGATAAATTACACCCAGACACAGAACAAACCTTTATGCTCATCACACAAAGATTTGTCCTGGGTGGGGATCGAACCCACAACCTCCGGCTTAGCAGTCAGGGTCACTAACCACTAGACCAACAGGCCAGTCAATCAGTCTCAAATTAGTAATTTGGTCCCCTTATTATGTCTACTACATCGTTTGGAAAAACTTGTGAGAACCTAATTTTGTGTCCGCCAATTGTACTTATATAATTTATTCAACTCAAAGCTTATTTTCTACAGTTCCGTTGTTAAAAAGAAGCATTTTCTTAATATCCTGATATTAAGAAAAGCTGTATTTAAACCCGTGACAAAGTGGGGAGGAAGCAGTCTATTAGCAAATGAGTTCGTCCCCCTTAATCAGATGGAAATGTACCAACTTAATCATTGCGAATTTATTTACCGCCTTTAAACTTTATACTCAAGGGGTGGCGTTCAGGGACTGAGCAGAACCCTCCACGCTCGTAAACATTTAGGGTTATGGATATTGAATTTGTAATTGTGACGAAATTATTATTGAGATATTCAATTATAGGCCTTGGTTGTTATTTAGAATGGTCTTTTATAATTAAATGCTGGATTTTGTATGGTATTATTGTATTGTAACAGTACATTGTTGTATTAATATGTTAAACGAACATTTCGGAAGATATTAGCATAGTTGAAATTTATATGAAGAAGAAATGCAAAAAACAATTATAATAAGTATCATAACATAACATAGCATCACGCCTTTTTTCCCCGAAGGGGTAGGCAGAGGTGTTTCACACCCACATTTCGCCAGCTATGTTTGGTCCCATGAAATAGGGGGCAAGCCTATTGTCATCAACCGGGAACATAATAATAAGTATAATAGTCTTATTTCTGTCTTATTATCAAAAGAGCTGTCAACAATAAACGACTGATAAGAAATCTTATTTCGACCATAATAAGACGCAAGTTACAGAAGAAAGCTCTAAATCAACTCGTAGATAAAATGTTTAATGGAAAAACGACTGATAGCACAGCTACTAGGTATTATATTTTTCTTAAAATATAAAATTAAATGAAAACTGACCTTAGTACCAAACGGATTAGGTTCAGATCCATTCCCGACCCAGAAGTAAGCATCAGGTCCGGCGCCGTCATAGTGCAGGTTCGGTATATAGAATGTCTTAGCATCAAGCACACTGATGTTGCCAGATCGAAGGCCGTGGGCTAATCGCTTGAATTCAGGGAGAACTCGCGGTCTAGGCGGGTCGAGACCAGGGGGGATGAATACGTCGCCAAAGTTTACCTGTGAAGAAAAAAGATATTCCTTAAAAATATTTATTTACAAAGTTGTTATTGGGTAGCAAGTAGATGTGTTAATGCAAAATTCATTTGTTAGTTAGGTACCAATCACCTCCACACGTTGGCCATAGCAAGCATAGTTAAAATTAAATTACTGTCAATATGTGTGAACTTTTTATTAATATTTGGAATTTGGATACCCTGTCAACTATCTATGTATGTCTTTTAACTCTTGTTGAGCCAATCAACGTATGGAGGCGGCATAATGTTAGAATCTGCAGATTTTGTTTGTATATAATCGGGATGCATCAGAAAACCAACAAAAATAAAAATCAAGAATGAGAAAAACATTCCATAGAATTGGCCAAATAATCATGAACTAGCTGTCTAATTAGTCTCGTAAATTTCTAGATAATAACTAAGTAAGTAAATATAAATTTAATTTAAGTATATAAATTTAGACAAAAAAAGACCGGATCAGCTAGTATTAACATAAAGTTTTAACTATTAATGCATACCATTCGTACTATCCGAATTAAATTTAGAAGTGCAATACTCCTAGGTAATATTTCAATCTATTTATCACCATATAAATCCAATCGGACGATCATCTCGAATTGCAAATTGGCATGACAATTCAAATACTATAACCCTATTCATGTCAAATTAGCATGAGACGAACGCGTCCATTCATAATATTTCAAACGGCACGAACGCTACCAACAGTGACGCATCACGAAAATGGCGACCAAACGTCAGATTTTGGCGCGAAACTTTTAAGCATGCGCATTGCGTGCCAAAAGTTCCTAATCGATATTTTGTTTCGGTTAGTATCGGGTGTAGCCGGTTTTTACGTTTAATAAGATGGTGGAGTAATTTACGATATGGCGGGAAATTATTTCGTTATTTAGGTAGCTACTGTATCTTTATCAAAATCAACTTTGAAATATTATACAAGATAAATTTAAACTAATGCTCAGCCCACGTATTATCTTAAAATTAATACGCGCGAATTGCGTGCAGAATTCCGTCGTAGATATCAAAAAATAGACCAATGTAGTTTCTTTATGCAGTCTGCAATTCCCCGATACTTGATTAAGTCACTGTCATCTCAGTTCAATATACTTACAGTAAACCTCCTGCACCAAACGCTAAGCCACTTGATATCCCTCAGTCTCTTCCCGCCGGGCAGTCGCAGAAGGATGTCTGAGTTGCTATGCGTTTGCAGTATCGGTGGGTCCCTGAAAATTTGAAAATGTCTTATATTAATTGCTTTGTATATGCATTATGACGATTTTTGATAAATTGTATTATGGACTGTGCTGGTTGTTTATTATAAAATTGCCAGCACAGTGATTCTTCCTCTTTATCTAGTCTACTAATCATAACGTAATCATCTTTATCGCACTATTTTTATTATGGCTGCGGTCTTTCTTTAATACATGGATAATTTTTACACATACTTACATACATACAAGTGCCTTAAATCCTATGGAAACTATTATTTAAAGTAATTTTTATTACTTGTAAAATTTGAATCAATGACTTGATTTAATAAGTTCTCCTTCTTCGCCTCTAAAACATCAATGCATAGAGCAACATTTTTCTCAACTAAATACTTTTTATTTAGTATACCAAAGAGATGTGAAGTTATAGAGTATAATATAAAGATAGTACGTATAATTGAATCGTAAAATTTAACAAAAGGTAATTGAAATAGTTGTAGAGCGCTAACAAGGCGCCCGTTATCGCGTCTCTGCCAGATCTACGCTTAGCTTTCCTTACTTTGATATTTCTACTTGGAGGAAACGGGGAAAGAGGAAATTATTACTATCGGATTTTAGTCACAACATGGAACTGTTGTTAGTAACCACAATCATTTACCTCGAGCTCGAGAGCTCGCCTAAACTCAATCATTTCATATTCTTTTGTCAAAGACTATTATAAAATACATGCTGATTATAATTAAATGTTATCTATTCAATTTGAATGATATTATTTGTTTGAGTTGTGGTATTGTGTATATAAAGATAATTAATTTATTAACATTACGTTATTCTAAAGTACTCTATGACACATTTTTCAGAAGTATTCTAATGTATTATGTATTAATCTATCTTCCATAAGAAAATAAATACGTAATTAAAATATATGTACCTAATTTAAAAGGACTCAATAATATATTTTTGTCATTTTTAACTTATGATAAACTAACTCTCATTCATTTATTATATTATCTACAAATCAAAGTTATTTACTATAACTGTGTAAAGCAAAATATCAAAGAGAGATATAATTGCGGGCACAAATTTATGTTCCATAAAACATTTGCCATCATAACAACAGGAAGAGAGAAAGAAAATCTTCGGCGTCTTTTCATGAGTGGAGACGCGTTAGCCCGATACTTCCTCGTTTAGGGGACATTAGGGGACAACCTCCCCTACGTCACAGCAATTATCTTTATATAATTAACAAACATTTCCTCTATTGTTATTCATATTTTTTAATGAACGAAAATTATTAAGATTTCTTTGAATATATTTTATTTTTGTGGAAACGAAATGTTGGCAACGGTTTTTACGGTTTTTTAATCGAGATAGAGGCTTTTTTGGCATTAAATTAAAGTAATTAAGGCAATTAAAGGACACAAGGTAAGTATACCCAGACTCGAAACATATTTATAATTGTGGCAAGCAAATATTGATAATATTTGTATCTATATATATAATTATGTCTATTTCATCATTTCAACCCATAAACGCTCCACTGCTTGGCCCGGGTCTTCTCCAAAGAATGCACTACGCCACGCTCTGGCCCGATGGGCTGGTACTCGTATAGGGTTTGTTACGAATTTTCCTTTTCGCAGTACTCTTGTCTGCATAAAGGTACTAAGTACTTCCTTAGTCACCTCTTACGACACCCACGGGTTGAGATAGGGTAGTGACATTATGTATTCGTGTACAAAAGGCGGGCTTAATGCTAAAAGCATTCTCTACCAGCCAGCCTTTGGGTGATTTAAATCATTGAAGCCAAATTAAAAGAACCCGAACTTGACCGTAACGCATGAAGAGTTGAACACGTTATAATGTAGAACTACAAGTACAAAGTTTAATTACAAATATTTTGTGCACTAATTTCTCTGCCTAACCCAATTGAGAACAAGCTTCATGATGTATATTCACGGTTCAAAAAACCTTAAAACCTTTTAGCCTCAGTTCAAAATCAATACAGCCGTCAGCTGTCGTGTCAATCCTTGGTATAATGTTGATCAAATGCGATAACCCATTATGTAACATGCAACATACTAATAAATTGTTTGTGACATTAAACTATTAAAACGTGTGCCACACGGTTGTATTCTTAAGATGTAATCTGAGATTCCATCCATCTATCCGGCAGATAATAACTTTCATAAAACAAGTAAATATAATTAAAAAAAAATTAATAACCCGACTGCTAAAAATCAACAGAGAGCAACGCACTAAAAAGACCATAAAATTATTGTAAAAAGGTTTGGTTAAGAAAAATAATAGAACTCCTTACAATTTGGAACCATTCAATTATTTATATCTCTTTTTTAATTTATATGTAATTTCCTTTAGATTCTCTTTATTTTGATACCCAAATCGATAGGTTTGGTTAAAAAAAAATTGAACTTCTTACAATTTGGCGTCAAAAGCCCGCCGTTTAAGTCTTTTTATTCTTAAAACCTATCTAAGGACACTTGGGTTTTCTAGACGAATCTAACGATACCCTAATTGTCAAAATCCATCCTGCCGTTTGGAAGATTCGTGGGAATAAAGAAATTTACAAACATACAAGATACGCGCGAAAAACAATACCCGTCCTAACAGTCGGGTAATAACAGTCGGGTAATTATTACAACTTTTATAGGCATCCTCCATAATGAATAACGTCGAAAATGTCCTAAATAGTTTTATTTAGTTATACCTAATTCAAATATTAATAATATTTTCACTGTATGCACATGTGTTTACTTTGCAATCCAGTTCAGTATTTTTCTGTTTTTATTTCTTTATATATTTACTATTGTAATGTGTTTTGTGCGTTTTAAACAGGATTAAAACAATGAAAAAAGATGTAATCCAAATTTCATACAAAATACGCGTATAGGACACAAGCTCTCACCAAGGTCATCTCTGTTAGAACTGGAACATAATATTACATACGTGTGGCACTCGCTTAACTGTATAAATCAATAACATAACACCACGCCTTTTTCCCGAAGGGGTAGGCAGAGATGTGTTACACCCACATTTAGCCAGTTATGTTTGATCTCATATAGTAGGAGGCGAGCTTATTGCCAGCAATCGAGCACTTTCCCAGATTCCGGGCTGATGACGAACCCAGCAACTTGTATAGCATTTGCGATATTTTGTCTACAAATTGACAAACAATGATATCACGTATTCACGTCATCAATCGATCGAGCTGTCTAGCACCTGTGACTTGCTCTGGTCAGACATACAATAGACAAAGTCTGCTCCTCTATTCACGATGTTTCCTATTGAATTCTCAAAGCCACACATTTACCTACCGTTTACGGAAATACATGGGTTATAAATTTCTGGCAACTAAAGCTTGTTGGGTAGGAATCGAATATGATCTTAACGGAATAGTTACTATGCAGTCATTGATACACTAAGTATTTTTTAAATGCTAGTAACGTGCGAAAAAGCGTAGGCTCGAGTTGTTCCTGATTCTGGCCTGTTGGTCTATTGGTTAGTGACCCTGACTGCTAAGCCGGAGGTCGTGGGTTCGATGCCCACCCACAACAAGTCTTTGTGTGATGAGCATAAAGGTTTGTTCTGTGTCTGGATGTAATTTATCTATAATATGTACTTATGTATTTACAAAAAAAATGTATTTAAGTAGTATATCAGTTATAATTACTAGATGGCGTTGTGTGAATGTGGTAGAATATTAAATAATATATTCACTTCGTCGAGTTTTGTATCGCACAAAAATTTTTTTTCGACCTAAGTGTTATCCCTGTTTCAAAAATAATATTAATGATTATTTTATTATTTCATTCATGTTTAGACCTACTTTTTATTCTTGATTCGCCTCGATTATAGGACTGTTAAATAAAATTCTTGCAAATGTTCAAATTTTGAGGATGTTTCATTTTTTTATTGCTAAATGTGTTTAGGCTATAGTATTCATTTAATTATTTAGCACATATTATAATTTAATTATATTTTTTCTTGGAGTTATACCTACCATACCCGCGTTTCAATAGCTATGTTAAGTATGTCCCATGTAAAAGGGGGCAAGCCTGATGTAGAAAATCTATCAAAATTTAAAATTATTTCTATTAAAAAGACCGCCTTGTAAGTTTATTAACATTTCCACATTGAAATTCATTGACACATCTCGCCAAAGACTCGAAGGGTAGTAACTCAGTAAGGCACGCACAATTTATTCATTTCGCTTCGTTTCTTGAATACTAACTGGGCTTGACAAGGGAAAAACACCCCTCACATTATAATATATGAGAGAAATTGAAATGAACGGGGCTGTAACGAACAAAATGGATTTTTTTTTCACTTAAAATGGAAGGAGGAAAAACGTTTTTAAGCTGACTGCATATCTGCAGGTTTACTACGAAACGAATTCCGTAGCTTTTCAAATTAAGTATCGTTTTCGTCGTCGGAGTCCGGAGTTTTAGTGTTGAATAAACCATTAAATTTATCGAGGAAGTTTATTGGCTACATAACATTACGCTTCGACCAATAGAAGCTGAGTAGTGGAGAAACAATGATCCGTGGGAGTGAAGCCCCGGGCAACAGCTAGCTAGTGTTTTATATCTAAAGGATTGAGAGGGGCCAAAATTTTCTTTTAGAATTAATACTTTGACTGTCAGTCCTGAATTCTTAATAGATTTTTTATGATCCTAGGCTTACTGATTTAGTGGTACAAGTGACCTTTCCTTGATTGACTTTGGGTCTTGTAGGTTTGATCCCCACGTGGGACAAATATTTGAGTGACCAACTGTACTGTGTGTACTTTCCAGTGTGAATCTAATAAAAGATGGCCGGATGATTTCGAAAAATACTCCAAAGACTTGTTCACATAATAAAAAAAACGAAGAGAGAGGAGTCGTGGAAGATGGCTTTTGCCTGGTAGTGGGATGACGCAGACTAAATGTAACTGAGTAAATCTAAATTATCGATGGAAAGTCTATTGCCTAGGCTTCTGTACCTCATAGCAACCAGAGCACCATTAATACCATTTTGTATTAGTTTATTAGGTAACGTCATAGAACTATTGTTTGAGTAAAGTTTCTGTCGGCGAGTCACGAAGTTCGCTTTCAGCCAACACAATGGAGCAAGGTCACGAGGACGTTAATGACGGTTGATCGACTACAGACGATACTTCGGGCTCTAAGCACAAATGTATATAATATGTAGGTTATGTTATAAAGAATTACTTAGTCTTCAATAGCAGAGCATGAGGGGACTTGGAGAGGGCAGTTGTTCAGGTAATTAAGAGATCATAATCACACCTTTGGAGGAGAATCGTGCCCAACAGTGGGACGTTTATGGGTTGAAAAGAAAAAATCACGCCTAATTAACAATTATACATTCTTCTAAGGTCTTTAAAGTCCACAAACAGTGGTTAATACCTAAAATTCATGGTGAATGCAAAAACAAACAAATATCACTTAAAAACCCACCTCGTAATATAATCCTCAGGATACGGCACTAGGATCCCTTCAGGGCTTGGTTGCGGAGTGTCTCCTACCCAGAAGTATGCGTCAGGCCCAGTACCATCATACGCAAACCCTCGCACGTAGACTGTGTTCTCATCGACCGCGTATACGGTGCCTCTGATGCCGTGAGCATACTGTGTGAGGCGGCCGATCATACGACCGTAGTACGGTTCTGGTCTTCGCGCAGTTACTGATCCTGGAAAGAAAGAAAGCTTTATTTAGAAAGAAATATTTAAAGAGAAAAGATTTGTATTCTTGTTTGTGATGAATAAACTCCACATCGATTGCCAAAATTATTTTATTAATAGAATGTACTGTTGGTCCATGTTTAAGAATACATAATGTCACTACCCCATCTCAATCCGTGGGTGTCGTAAAAGGCGACTTAGGGAGTCACCTTATGCAGACAAGAGCACTGCAAGAATAGGAAAATTTGAAACAAACCCACTAAGTACCAACCCGTCCGGCCAACGTGGTATAGTAGGCTAAATTCCCTCCACATTCTTTGGAGGAGACCCGTGCCCAGCAGTGGGACATTTGTCGGTTGGAATGATGATGATGATGAATAGAATGCTACATTAATACTGAGTAACATAGGCATATATATAGTCAACATCAACAATATTTTGCAAAAAATATACTAATAATTGAGAATCATATAATTTGCCGCTTTTAGTTGCTCAATTAAAATAAGTAAGAAAAGTGTTCGCACACGGATCTAAAATAAGAAACGTATTTATATTGCTTCCATTTGAAAATATACAGTAAAGTTCGCATAATAAATCACGTAACGAACCAAGAAGGCACAACACAACGAACGCAATGTCCTTCGAGCCTACAACAATACAACGTGTTTAATACGAACTGACAATAATTTCCAAATTTAGGGAGACAACTTCAACCCAAAACGCCTCAAGTCGTTCCACCAACTATTCAATTTTGATGCTTAAGTTAAAGTTTTAAGGAACAAATTAGCATGTTTGTAGCAAGTTTTTTCGCAAACCAATAATGTTAAAAGCAGCTATCGATCACTTGACGGAAATGGTCGCTGATTCCATTAGCAGACGGATGTTCGAGTTGATAAGTCACCATGAGAAACTTTCTTTGGATTATAAATTTTCGGGAACTGGTAACTTATCTGTAGAAACTAGGGAATTTTTTTTTTTTTATACCACGACGGTGGCAAACAGACGTACAATTTTGGAACCTTTTGTCAATATTATGACTTGATGAAATTGGTCAGTTCTAAGCTATGACTTGAATAAATTATTTCGCAAAGAGGCTCACATATCATCAGCTTTTTTAAGGGTATGTCTGATCAACCCATCTCCATTTTGTCATAATGAAATGAAATGAAATGTCGTTTATTCATCTAGGTTAGAAGTTAACACTTATGAAAGTCACAAGTTAAGAATGTAACAGGTTATACAGGCCATGATTATATGCATACGTGTGTGTAGATTATGGCTTAAATTCTTTCAGCTTTAGATAGAGGAGTGCTGATAACGATGATTATTTTACCATTCTTTAACTAATAGAAAGCAGTATGATCACAAATTCAACTCGTTATATCTCATGGGGACGGAGTCCCAGGAGCCATTATCATTATCACTGCTACCCTGCCATATTTATCTAATATCCTAAGCGGAATCGCCGCCCCATTAAGGGATATTTTGATTGACATACTCACCCCCGAGATTCGATGCGTTGGGGTAACTTAGGGTTGCAATTTTTGCGTTGTATTTTTTGTATGGAGGAAAACGAAGAAAATTGAAAATAGATTTTCAGTGTTAGTTCATTTACTTCTCATCTCACTAATGTTATACATTTTTAAAGCGAAGTTTGATACTCCAAAAACATTACCCTCCTTTTGGCAGTCGGGTAAAAATAAATTTAGATACAGCTTTCTGAAACTGCTCGATTGTTAAGTGTAATTAATTATTAAGATTGTTGGTACTTTTATTACTTCTATTCTATTACTTTTATATATTTTATTTCATATTTTAATCTATATATATAATGTGAATGCTGTGTACATTTCTAATTGGCAAACATATTATATACCAACTTTTTATACTTTACGTGCTTTTTGTAACATTTGTATGTCATGCTGTAAGTGTACCTTATTATAAATCTATAGTAATACTAATATTATAAAACTGTAGAGTTTGTTTGTTTAAACGCTAGGATCTCAGGAACTACTGGTTCGATTTGAAAAATTATTTTAGTATTGGATAGCCCATTTATCGAGGAAGGTTATAGGCTATATAACATCACGCTACGGCCAATAGGAGCTGAGCAGTGGTCAAATAAAGAACGATGGGAGCGAAGCTGATGCGTGATGAGCGCGTGACTTTTAGTAAATAAATGGGAAACATAAAGATTATGAATGTTTGTTACTTAATCACGGCAGAACGGCTGAAAGGATAGGTATGAAATTTACTACACAGATAGATAGTACACGCGCTAGTCAAAAATATAAAAGTACTAGCTTCGGCTCCACTCCACTCGCGGCTCCACTTATGAGGTATTATATTATGTTATTTTATATACCATATTATTGTAAGCGAAAGTTCAGGGTTTTGGCTGAAAACCAGCTTTTGGTTACCGCTTATGGGGCCCAAGCATAAGCTGACGCTTAAACTCTTTGCTTTTGGTATTATAGATAGTTTTTGTTTTTTTTTTTTCATTACTTTTGTAATAGATGTAAGAAATGAATACTGTAAGACTGAAACCAATAAACTTCTTCTATTCTATTTTATTCTAGGTATGTTGGTAAAATCTAATATGCTATTCCAGAATATAATCTGTCTGTGAGCCAAATTTCATACAAGTAACTTCAGCCGTTCGGGAACCCGAGACAGCCCTATCTCGCCCTTCGAAGGGAGACTCCCTGCCTACACTTAATACAGTTTTGTTCTCGCATTTCGATACTCGTTTATACCCAAACGCTTCATTTCTAAATAATTTTTTTGGTACAAAATCATTTGTTTCTGTGAATATTATTTTGGCTGGTATTGGTATCCAGGGAGTAAATTATTTATATTTTCACAAAACCCGGATATATTTTATTATAGGTGTATTTATATATATATAACTTATTCCTAGTTGACATTTAGCTTTCCGCCAGTAAAAGTCCCGTCGAAATCGGTTTAGTAGTTTCGGAGTTTACCTCAAACAGACAGACAGACAAAAAAAATTTCAAAGTGTGTTTTTGTTATAAGTAGCGTATAGGTATGTATATAGTTACATTGTATACACACTTCCATTTCATTTCTTTTGCGGATAAACCACTGAACGAAACTGAATGAAATTTGCCATAGTTAAAGTTATAAACTTTGACCTGAAGGAGATAGTGTAATTATATCAGATTCAAGGTTTATAAATACCTATTTATTTGCCGGAGTTTCAGTTGAATTGCACCGTCCACAATCACATAAAAGTCGGCATGGGCTTCGCTCCCATCGTTCTTTATTTGGCCACTGCTCAGCTCCTATTAGCCGTAGCGTGATGATATATGGCCTATAGCCTTCCTCAATAAATGGGGTATCCAACACTAAAAGATTTTTTTAAATCGGACCAGTAGTTCCTGAGATCTTAGCATTCAACAAAACAAACTCTTCAGCTTTATAATATTAGTATAATACGCAATGAAGACCCTTTGTATAACAAAACATGATTTTCCTTCTCCCTCTAACAAAAGTTTCGATCCTCAGTGAGGCTACAACTATTCCTCGCTGTATGCTATCGGTACACATGATGGCAATAAGCCGACACAGATCAATGTTTGACCTGTAAAGTAAACAGGGGTACCTTATGAGAATACGATAACTGCGCGGATCATATCCGATGTAGTTCACTACTAAAATGATAGATGGAGGTGATTCATGATTCGCGAGGGCATTGAACTTGGTTGTGGATACACAGCTGAGCACGGGCCTTCAAAGAATGTAGTGGGAATTTAGCCTACTAAACCACGCCGGCCAGACGGGTAGGTATAGGGTTTGTTTCGAATTTTTCTTTTCTCGCAATGCTCTTGTCTGCTTAAGGACTCGGTCTTGTCTCCTTAGTCGCCTTTTACGACACCCACGGGTTGAAATGGGGTAGTGACATTGTGGATACGCATTCTGTCAATACAGGTGATTGTGTTTTAATGTTTTAATTTGTACTTTGAAGTGTATGCGACTATTGCGTAATAGGTCCTGCGTTTGTACCCCGGGTCGGGCTAACGCATTACTGGGTTTTAAATTCTTGAAGCCATTGGAAAAATGGCGATAGGCTAGGCCCCTATTTTTTTTATACAGCGACGGTGGTCTGTTGGCTATCCGTGTAGTGTCGTATTAAGAATGGGGTAGACAGAGAATTTCCTTCAACCTGCATCTATTCTGACATAAATCTTTCGTTTGTTCAACATTCAACAATCTTTTCATACGCTCGCAAGCTTAGAGTACTTCTGACGTCCTTTCTTTAGAACTAGTAGTACTAAGTAGTAGTTTTCAATTCGTTGTTTTTTCTTGCGGATATGTTATTTTGCAAGCTTTTATTTTATTTGCAATTCTTCTACATGGGTCAGAAAATCTTTAAAAGCAGAATTTGACTTGCTTCTCGGTGTTCGATTGAGAAGAAATTTTTAATACAGTAAATAAAATCAATATTATTTAAAGAGCTGATCTTTGTTGAGTTTGTTGTCTTTAAAAGGACACTACTTTATAATAATGAAACACATAAAGCTTGTTTTTTTTTTAAACATGTGTATGTTTTTTTTTTCAAACAATTCAAGCAAGCTGTTTAGATACTAAAGTACTAAGTAATCTGTGATAAATTTAAGTCCAAACTTAACGCTTCGTAGATAAAACAATTCTGTTCTCAATATTAAACCCAGCTTAAATTATTTCGTACGAATAGAAGTAATTTTAGTTAGCAACACCAAAATTGTTGTGTTGCCAAGCTAAAATATCCAGTAAAACACTAACAATCGTATTGTTCGGCGTTCGGTTAAGTGCGTATTTAACAACATGCCTTTTGAGCCAATAACCCTTTACTATTCAAATAAAACCCAATAGGAGGCAATAAGGGTTAACGTTTACGTCTCCAATGCGAATAACGTAAAATCTTTATACAGAGAGAATTTAAATGTAACGGCTTTCAAACGTGCGAGAGTGTGGGTAGTTTTGTACAACTCACTCTAATAGCAAAGTAGAATAGCGTCAGAGAAAAGATTAACAAGTCTTTTAGTATATGGCATTTGAATGACGAATTATTGATATAAACTAGTGAATATTGTCCTATTTTGTTTGTTGTTGCGGGAAGTGTATACGACTGCTGTGCAAGAGGTCCCGGGTTCGATTCCCGGGTCGGGTGAAAATGGTATTGGGCTTTTCTATCATGAAATTCCAGTATTTAAATTTTCTCGGAGTTTGGTAAACATATGTTCCCGGTTGATGACAATAGGCTCGCCCCCTATTTCGAGGGACCACAAATAGCTGGCGAATTGTGGGTGTGAAACACCTCTGCCTACCCCTTCGGGGCAAAAGGCGTGATGCTATGCTATGTTATGTTTGTTTTAGAATTAGCGCCTGTTTCACCATTAGCTGTTATGTGTCTGATAGGCTATAATAGTGAAACAGCTCCTTCAGTATTAACAATAGCGACCATAAAATATAATCAGAATCATAATGATAATCTAAACCGAATATGGACGATTCGTAGTGCGTGCCCATAAAGGGTGGAGGGGGGAGATACCCCCTCACTGTAGTTTAGACAGTATTGTGTTTGCTTAGCACTTAGACATCGCCCTTTATGCGTCGATACACGGACGGTTATTCAACTGTAACGATTGTGATGAAAATTTCTTTTTAATCATCGCGACTTAGGTCTTGTTCCTCTACAGCACTGGCAGATAAATGATTAATAAACTATCTGAGGAAAGGTAACAGATTTTATATATGAATAATATGTTTTTGTCATATTCATATCTATTTTAATATCGTAAAACTGTATTAAAAGCCGTATTAACTATCAGGAAAATAACTAGGCACAATATTCTAATTTCTTTATTTCGGTCTGTATTAATTTTAGTTTGGGCATAATATGAAACAAGTTAGTTTTTACTTAGTGAATCAAAATAGTACTGCATTTCATTTTTCAGTCCAAAATTTCTCTGCAGCAGAAGTGTGGCCCTAAAACACTTCCTTGGGGTACACCAAATCATTTTATATGATATCATAATAATTATTACCAACATATCCCGAGTATTTTAATACCCATTTGATAAACTGCAGACACAACGCTTTAGTCGATAGCAAAGGGGTGACCGAAGCACCCAGTAAGCTTCGCATGGAATCTTAAGCATCCCTATTTATCCCATGATCCCTTTGTATCCATCAAATCAGCGTTTCCTAACAATTCCCCCGACCCACCCAAATTGTATGCACCCTAAGTCATCTATCTTACGTTCGGTACAGTTTGGTCACCCTACGTATTTATTAACAAGCTTTTCTTTCAACAGGCTTCGTTATTTTCGTGTGAAATTGTTTTTATTTTGCTGTTTTATCTACTCTCTTGGGAGAATCAATGGAATGAGGACGTTGATAGACGTAGTGTTTTTTGTTTATCCATATATATTATTATCTGAAAAAAATATTTATTTAGTTGGATGAGCGCTAGGATCTCAGGTCCGATTTGTAAAATTCTTTTAGCCTTGGATAACCCATTTATCGATTAAGGTTATAGGCTATATAATATCACGCTATGGCTAATAGGAGTTGAGCAGTGACCAAGTATATAACGACGGGAGCGTAGCCCCGCGTGTCTTCTACAGAGAGAATTTAATTTAAAGTTAGGATGTGTTACTCAATCACGACAGAATCGCTCAAAGGATATCGCACACAGATTATAGTCTAGAATAACTTAAAGCCAACTTTTAGCTGACATACCACGTGGGTGGAAGTTAGATAAAATAAATATATCTAGGGTTTAGTGGCCACACTTCAACTATCATCATCATCATCATATCAGCCCAATGACGTCCACTGCTGAACATAGGCCTCACCTAATTTCCGCCACAGCAACTATGATCTATATTTACAATAAATAAAATTGAAGTGTCTGTTTGTAATATCAAAATAACAGCTTTTAAGAGTACCTAAACTTAAGAAAGTAACTATATTATGTACGTTACTTATACCTAACAAAAACCCACTTAATTTTTTTTACTGTCTGTCTGTTTGTTTGAGGTAAACTCCGAAACTACTAAACCAATTTCGACAAGACTTTTACTACCGGATAGCTAATGTAACAAGGAGTATATTGGAAAACACATCAGGATTCCATTCAGGAGGAAGAAAAAAAAAGCTATGAAATCGCATGCGAACAAAGTTGCGCAGTTAGTTTTAGATATATAACCGTATGTATGATCTCATGGCTAATAACTGCAATTATATACTTACTAGAAAATTAAAAAAATAAACGCATTAGCCTTGCTGTTCAACGCTGTAATGTGGCTAGCCTTTTTGGTACGTTTCCTCAGGAATCTGATCTCAATCAGGTATTCTATTTATAGGAATTTCCTGTAAATAGAGTATCTGGTTCTTTATTGTAAATAGGTTAGTTGTGCATAATTTTTAACTTATGTGTAAAAATATTTATTTGATTGAATAACATTAGATGATTATATACCTATTATTATTTATATATTTTATTAATTTTTTCTACAAAAACAAGTCATATCCAAACAGATGTTATCAAAGTCCACATCGGAAGCTATTTCACTATGCCTATAGACAGGTCATTGACATAAAACCTCCATGCTTCACAGCTCATGTTTAGAGGGCGGTCGTGCGGATACCTATGATAATCGCATCACTATAAGCCATAACTGTATAGTAAATGCATTTTTACATTACCGTTTAAAACGCTTAATTATACATGTTCGTATAACGAAAGCATTTGTAGTTACGGTCCAGGCCTTAGACTCTCTTTTACATATTTCCTTAAGATCTGATTAATGATTTTGCCATGAACTCTTATTCGAATTTACCTATTGGAAATCTCTTTAGGAGGCTTATGTCCAGTGGACTTCCTGAGGCTGATATGATGATGATAATGATGATTAACTATTGTTAGTTAGAAAATGATGTAATACCATTATGGTACCACATTATTTTCGTATCACGGATTATTCGTGCCACACACATAAAAACATAATGTTTATATAATTTTAAATCCTTTTAGTGTATCCTTAATCCGTGTAGTGACGGATAAAGAATACAAAATGTCACTACACCATCTCAATCTGTGGGTGTCGTAAAAGGTGACTGAGAGAGAGAAAGAGAGAGAGCAAGACTGACTGACGCGACGCGACGCCGCCGCTCGTCGGACCGTTCTGCTATTTGTTCATTATTATTATGATGCAATATGCTACACGGATCAAGTGGCGTTTCAATTTCAATTTCCTTAATTTGAAATTTGATTGTTGAGTTGTTTGCTTTTCTCTTTGATACCTGTTTGTTCTGTTTTAGTTAATTCTATAATCTTTTTAACTTAACTAAGTATTAGAAAAAAAAAAAATGTTTTTTCCTCCTGTTTTTTTTTTCGAGTAGGTAGTTAGTCTGCTGTTTTCGATACCGTTGTCAAAAAGGCTCTAGTTGAAAATCAGCACATGGCACTTTTGTGCCATGTATTTTAAGCTGAACTGGAGCCTATTTTGGTGACTTTAATATTTAAATATGTTAATCTGTGTTCTGTTTGTGTATTGTGTTTTTTGGTCACCAAATAAAATATTTTTCTTTCTTTCAAGATAAGAGCAAGAATAGGAAAATTCGAAACTAACCCTATACCAACCGGTCTGGCCAGCGTGGTATAGTAGGCTAAATTCCCTCCACATTCTTTGGCGACCCGTGTCCTGTATGGGTTGAAATGATGATGAATCCGTTTTTGCGATTTTTCACGGGCAAAGATTTTTTTGGATCCTTGGAAATGTGAAAACTTGTTGATAAATTATATTTGCGTAGGATTGAAAGCGGAAACAAAAACAATGAAAAGCTTTTAATCGATATAACTTTTTCGATTGCGAAAGAAAAAAGGCTGTGGTTTGATTTACAACCTTTGCGGTCCGATAGAACCGTATGCAATATGCAGTATATCATTGGAAACTATACAATATCGGTACTTCTGCGAGGACTTTAATAGTTACTTACTCGTTCCTTATATTATGATTTTTAAACTTGCCTTTAATTTATTTAAAATCTATTGCAAAAATCAGTCAAAACTTTAACTAAAAACACCGGTCAAAAGTACTTTTGCCTTTGTAACAGAGAAAGGTTCAAAACATTTAGCTGATGATAAAATATCTTGTGGATCCAGCTTCGCACGACACGGCAGATGCTAAATCTACGACAAGATACATAACATCGCTTCACGACTATTACGAAGAGAGAAAAGGGGTAGGCAGAGATGAATGGCATTGTCACACCCAAGAAGTTTTCCGGGGAATAAGTGCTAAAAGTTTTTGTTTTATGGTTATGGGTTGCATAACCATAAAACAAAATTCAAATATTTTAAAGTTACCAGTGTCAAATATACTTTTATATTTGTTTTAAGAATCTTGTTTAATAACACTAGATAAGCCATCAAGAGACTTAGCTCCCACAGCCCACATATTTCAAAAGCACAACAGATATCCCTCAAGATATCATTAAACATAATCCTACATTGTGTGGCAATGGTAACATTCTGTCTTTCACAAGAAATACATACGTACAATGAACAAAGACGAGTATCGTCGTGGGAAACGTAACGATTTAGAGAAATCATCTGTTTACTTGACAATTCCACGGATTGTACTTAATAATGTGTTTGTTGACAATTGTGTTAAGTGAAAACATGCCAATGATCGTATTTGTTTTACTGCGATTTCTAGTAAAGTATTAGCTCAATTCAAGGACTGATCAGTCGTCGCTGAAGTTAATAATGAAGTCGAGTCAAATAATTGAATATCAATAAAATAAAAATTAATATGTTGTTTGTTAATTAATTTTACTAGATTATGATAATATATTATTCGGAAAGGCCACCATTTCCACCGTCTCAATAGCAAAGCAGGAGAAAAAAGCAATCTGTATGGGGTCTAAACCTACACAGAGCCGGGGCCTTTTTGTGTGGCACCCACACTTCACTCTTGGACCTGTTTCACTCTACTTAATCATTATAGACTAGACTGTTGAAAAATATATTATGTTGCTTAATTTAATTATGCCAATTACATTATGCAATAAAATTTCACACTGATTTTAAGTGTCACAATAAATAATAACATACAGTTTTGTTAATACGTTTCTTTGGCCAAATGATATCATATTATTTTCAGAATGTTATTATTACAAAGAAAGCACCACAGCCACAGATAATGGTGCAGTAACTACTTTTGATTGGTCTGCAAAATAATTATAAAACTAAGTATGGCAGGCGATCCAATCCGATTGAAATAATGTGTAACTGTTAAATGACGAATTTTGACAAATAATAATAATAAATAACTTCATTAATTTCTTATAAGTTTACAATATCTAAAATTAGTGTTAGGTCTCCCTTTAAGCTAAAATTGCCTGTATCAGGAGACCCCACTCTTCCGTAACAAAATTTCTAAAAACTTATAAACTAGGTGTACAAACAAAGCTTTGGTTAACTAAAGGTAAGTAGGCAAAGGTAAGTCAAAATTAATTCTGCTTTCAGCCGCTGTATCACAGAATAGTGTAATGTGTTTTTTCTCACAAGAGAAACATATAAGTCGGCGTAATTAGCCAGATGTCTTTATACCTAAGGTTTAATATGAGTATAATAAAAGGATCTATCAACACGCATGACGTGAATGACCTTCACCTTGCAAATTCTCGGAGACAAAAGTCATTATCATTAACCTTGTCTATGGCACGTATTCACAAGATCCGCCATCAAACAGAGATGATCTGTTTTTGGAATTTAGCCGTGCAAATATTATTATTATTATACTCTCTTAGCTGTGTTATTTCTTTGAATATTTCATGCCTGTTTCACCACCGCAGTGGTGGTTAATTGTAATATTCCAGTCCAGTGATGGAATGCATCATGCTGGATTGCAACTGGCTAAATCTAACCGTCACTGGAATGCCCTGGATCCAGTGAGCAATAATAAATGGATATTAGATTAAATAGATTTAAATAGATTTATCAGACACAGTGAGTTTCAGTAAGAGTCATTAAGTAAGTATGTGTGATTTTGATGTTTTTATTTTACTGGATATCCATTCCGTAGTTTTTGATTCAAAGACTAACTAACATCCAAATATCCAGCATTCGCAATTTTATGCCAGAAATATATTCTGAATGAATAAACCTTTGCAACAACTCAAATAGACAACAAATTAGAAAACCACAAAAAGTTGCATCGCGTTTCAGAACGAGCCCTTTGCCCTAAAAGGGTTCAGTGTTGTATAGGTACTTCATTTTATAAGAGTACCTATTAGATATGAAAATTGCCAGGACTTAGAACTTGAAGTTTAAATTGCAAAGAATATTAATTACTGTCAAATATTGTATTGTGCCGCCCGCATCCATCCATCGCTCGCTGTGGCGGAAATTAGGTGAGGCCTATGTTCAGCAGTAGACGTCATTGGGCTGATATGATGATGATGATGACTGTATTGTGGATTTTATGTTGATATTTTATATAAATGCTAAACAAGTAAAAAGATCATCACTTAAAAACGGCTCGACCGATTTAGCTGTATTTTTACTGAAATTCTGTAACAACTGATTTATTGTATTTGTATTTCGGAGTTACAAGACAGGTTTGAGTAAATAAGCTTTTTTTACAAAATCTAACATTAATAACGCAATCAGAAGAGCAGTCAAAGTACCATTTGCATTCGGGCGAAGCTGCGAACAGAATCTAGTACTTACACAATAATGAATATCAACTTTACTGCTAATTGTTTAACTAAATATTTATAACGCAGAATTCCTTGATAACTTGATCTTGGCTTACTTAACGTTATAGTTTATTATTATGACCACATCATGATCATTAGATCAAGCCATATGGCTGGCTGACATAATGTAAGTAAGAAGCTTCTAGAAATAATACTTATAAGTCAAACATATTTGAGTATAGCAAAAAGGTTTATGCGTCATGGGCTACATAAAAGAGTGGATTGAGTTTCTAGCCAGTTCTTATAAAGGCTCTACACTGTCTAGGGGCGGTTCTATGTAGGGGCTATCGGGGCTGCAGGCCGAGGCCCCCGGATATAAGGGGCCCCCAGTCTCAATAGAAAACATTGTTGATTAAAAACAAAAAATTCCTATCGTTAAGTTTATAAAATATTTATTTAATTATATAATCACACTTGGCCGGTTTTTTTTAATGGCACTTACTTGATAATATAGACAGGCCCCCTAGGGTCCCCAAGTATTATCAGCCCAGGGTCCCACAAACTCACGGTCCCCCCTGACCCTGTCAGCGAACTAGTCGTAGGTAAATAGGCAGAAATTTTTTTTTTAGGATTTCCTATCATACATTCCTTAATATGACTTTTATAAGAGCTACTTTGTAAACTAGATGAATAAATGACATTTCATTTATCATTGTCGCGTTACTCGTTGGCGCAGTGGGAGTGTGTAAGACTGCTGCGCAAGTTGTCCCGAATTCGAATCCAGGTTCGGGCAAAACGGTATTGAGTTTTTCTGTCCTAAAATACCCAGCATCAGTCCAGGGTTTGGGAATGTTCTCTGTTAATGGCAATAGGTTCCCCCTATTATATAGGACCAAACATAGCTGGCGAAATGTGGATTTGATGCACCTTGGTCTAGTGGCTAGTGACCCTGATTGCAAAGCCGGAGGTCGTGAGTTCGATTCCCACCCAGGACAAATCTTTGTGTGATGAGTTTGATTGTTTGCTCTGTCTGGGTGTAATTTATCTATAATATGTAGTTATGTATTTACAAAAAAAGAATAAGTAGTATATCAATTGTTTAGTACCCGTAACAGAAACAAATATAATTGCTTAATTTGGGACTAGATGGCGCTGTGTGAATGTGGTGAAACATTATTATCATAAAACGCATAACTCTATTATTTTAATAAATAATATACAAACATATTACATTATTTCTCGTACAGAATCAACATACGTAATGGAAATATTATTTTTCGAGTACCGAGTTTCGATCGGTCGGTCATCGACCTGCCTTTCCATTTCACATATTGACTCGTATA
Organism: Laspeyria flexula; assembly: GCA_905147015.1. Classification (NCBI taxonomy): domain Eukaryota; kingdom Metazoa; phylum Arthropoda; class Insecta; order Lepidoptera; family Erebidae; genus Laspeyria; species Laspeyria flexula. The sequence continues at coordinate 8,969,556 of LR989972.1, forward strand.
TTTGGTTATTTAATTATCTGTCGTATTCGAAAGTTATGGAGTCGAGTTACCGGCTTTTATGTCCTGCTGCATAACAGGTACAACAACTTTATTCCAATGTATTATGTCACAGAACAGAGATATAAAAGGTCTTTGTTCTGTGATTGTGTAACTGACAATATGTTAGTGGATGTGTTTTCCATTTTCGTTGCGATGTTTTGCCTGTCCAGGGAAGTGAACCCGAGATATTTTTCGCAGCAGTCTTGTTACACACTGCCGCTTAGATGCGAGTAAAGAAAAAGTTTGAGAACACTTTCATTACCAAATCGTTCGAAACGTGTCGCAATCTATACTGTATAAATAAATATTATAAATCTGTAGGCTTTGTTTGTTTGGTTGGTTGAACTGCCTCGGTGGCACAGCGGGAAGTGTATACGACTGCTGTGCAAGAGGTCCCGGGTTCGATTCCCGGGTCGGCTTAAAATGGTATTGGGTATTTCTATCATGAAATTCCAGTACTGAGATTTTCCCGGAGTTTGGTAAACAAATGTTCCCGGTTGATGACAATAGGCTCACCTCCTATTTCATGGGACTAAAAATAGCTTGCGAAATGTATGTGTCAATCACCTCTGCCTACCCCTTCGGGGAAAAAGGCGTGATGCTATGTTTTTTTTATGTTGGTTAAACACTGGCTACTGGTCCGATTTGAAAAAATATTTTAGAGTTGGATAGCCTATTTATCGATGAAGGCTTATAACACGCTACACCCAATAGTAGCTGAGCAGTGGACAAGAACAGGTCCACGGAAGCGAAGCCCCAAGCAATAGCTATCTGTCGATATATCCAATTTAGTAAGTTCCAATAACAACTTCTTTAAATATCAATATAGAGGCTATGAATACACGTAGGTAATTAATTCCAAGCAATTTGCTTCCAAGTACGACACTGTCGATAAATTGTTTACTTGTAAGAATTATTTAAGAAACAATAGTTTTTATGAGTGGCTTTGCTCAGTAGTAGTGTCATATTCTAATCATGTAGATACCTACCTACCTTTATTCACATACAGTGTGAATAAATAATAGTTGTTTGCAATTAATTTAATTGTAGTTTTAAGTAAATATCTCCCTCAAATTCGACTGTAAATCCTTAAAATATTTTTAGTTAAACTTTACCAGGAGTCGAATTGCAGTCATTAAAAAAAACTAAAAGAAGTAAAATTACAGTAAAAACTCGACCTCTACTACCACACAAAAATCCTTTACTATATTAAAAAAAATCGAAAAATAGTTTTACAATTTGATTACTTACCAAAAAATATAAATAAAAAAATAACATCCTGTATAAATAACAGTAATGTCATTAAATACAGAGAGCTGGTAGAACCGTAACTTAAATTTATAAGACAAATTTCTCTGAAAAGTGTATCAAAACTTACACGATTTATTTGTTAGAGGTAACTTTTGTCCAAAAAGGTAACAACAAGAAAATGGACTTACCGGCGGTGAACACCAGGAGAGCAACCGCAAGACAGGCATGCGGCACGAGGCCGCGCGGGGGCGGAACCCTCCCCGTCATTGGCCGAGCGCTAGGGGCGGTTTAGCTATAACAACGCAGCCTTAACCACCGCGAAGCCTTCTTACTTAAATTTCACTCACTCCACACACAAAAAACTTGATTTTGTTAATTTTCACTTGACAGTAATTTTGGCGCGGTTATTTTGACGTTCACGTTTTATTTTTTTTAAGCGCGGAGCGTTCGCACTCAGCCAGCCCGCGCCATAGACTACACTTTCACTCGCACTTAGGCATTGATTGCGTCATTTGTTTACTTTCACTTGATCAGTCACATTCGAGATGAACTTGCAAACTTACAAACTACTTATTGTCGTGCAGTCTTAGTTTAAAATTGGCTAAGGTCTGGATCAAAATAAAACAAGGTTTCTGCAGAAAAAAAATCTTATTATACCTAGTCTGTTTGTCAACCTTTTCACTCATAATATATTTTTAAATGAAAATTAATAATTTAAAAAAAAAAGGTAAATTAGAATAAGTAAAGGAAAGCTTTATTCAACTATGTTTTATTTCATCATATTATTGATGAAAAAAAAACAAAAAAAAATTATGAGTCAAGGTCAAGTTGATATAATTATTTTGATTAAATTATATTTTTTAGTCCCTATATAAATAAACTGGTGCGTCTTTGTTCGTCTAGAAATAGGCACATAGTTTAAAAAAAACATTCATTTTATAAAAAACATAGGTATTCGGATTCCCTTATAAGACATGAGGGCCTACCTAATAACATCAGATTTCAACACAAAAGGTAAACAGAAGCGATTCATGCAAAATCAACTAAATCACAGCTAAATCTACATGAAACTCTGTATAAAATAAACATTTAAAGCCGTTTCTAACTAAAAATATACAGTGTACAACTGTACATATACATAGCTAATTACAGCAGCAGCTTATTGTATTTAAAACTATTTAAAAGCTGTCTTTACGATGTCTAGATGTGTAAACATACAAGAGACAACTTTTGTATAAAAAATATCTAAGGATTAAATAATAAGAAAATAGAGGTCAATATAAAATAATAATCGTAATTAATAGCATCATCTACCTGTACCATGTACCTGTCATCCTGTGACGACATTAAACATAGGTCTTCCACAAGAACACTAAAATAATTTTATACCTATATAAGTTCTTATAAAACATATTTGTAGTCACTTAATTTATATAATAAAATCTATAAAAGTAGACCATTTCCTAAAGTCTACTAAAAGCCATAAACAATATTATTATATAACTGGATCTAACTTGAGTCCAGCAGATACCACATATCACATTGTCAATGAATAACCCTCCTTCTACCGCAATCGGGTAAAAAGCACCCAGCTAATTTAGCAACAGCCAAATTCTACAGAATTATAAAAACCTAATCCTTGCATTGGCATTCTACATTTTTACTTTAGTTTTTTATCAAAGAGGTTGCATATACCTAATTACAAACAAACAGTCGCTGTAGAAATGTGGCACTTTTTTCTGACCAGTATGTGACTTAATTAAATATCACTGGACTCCAGGCATATTTGCTTTCTTTAGTTTTCAAAGCAGACATTTTTAATATTTCGTAACAAAAATGATAAATATTAAAGGCTTGTGGCGTGCAATTGGAGAGGTCTATGTCCAGCAGTGGACTAGTACAGGCTGATGATAATGATGATGAAAGGCTGTTTTTAAGGTTATATGGAAAAAGTGAAACCATTATAAGATCAGTTTGTGACTTCCATCTCAATTATAAATAATATTTTACTAAATGAACTGTAACGCCTAGATACTAAAAGGGCGTATAATCCTTGGGTATAAATTCAGATACCTATACTAATAAACTTGAAAAGCAACAATGTATCAATTTACAAATTTTCATCAAAATCGTTTGAGGTTTTTCCGAGTTATAAGTATATAAATATAAGATAGGTTGGGGACAGGGGCACAGATTATAGTTACTACGTAACAGATACATCACTCCCATACAAAAGCGAAAATACCTACGTTATATTAGCCTACAAAAACGAACAAACGACGCTGCAAGAAGAAACGTATTCTACGCACGTGCGCCGAGAGTCGAGATTCCCGCGTACACCGCGTGAGTCCGTCATCGAGCAAAATCATTAGGGTTGTACAAAGAACATTAATGAAAACAACATGGCTGAAGTGAAACTTAAATTTTCTTATTTATGTTTAGTTTATGTACAATTAATGCAATGAAGTGAATGCGAGGTAAGCAGTTAACTTAAAACTTCTAATTTCACATTGAAATCAGACTTTAGTTAAGATTAGCCGCTAGACAATGCGTGACAACTTTTTGATTTAAACCCGTCAAGTACCTTCGGAGATTAGCGTGTACAAACATCCAAACAGACAAAACATTTGAATATCGTCGTATTGTATTCTGTTACTATTTTTACTTATATTAGTTTTGTTAAATATATTCAATGTACACACAATCAAACACTTAATGTCTGATTCCGACTCGCGCTTGACCAGTTTGTTTTAAGAACTCCACGCCACGCGAACTCAATCGTAATAGATAGATAGACAAACTCGAAAACGACTCGATAATGTAGGTAATGAAATACAAAATGCATTTATTTCTGTAAGACCGCACTAAACTTTCTCGTAAATTTTAAAGAAAGAGTACCTACACACAAGAAGCATTTTAAAATTACTAGGTACTACTAACTAAAGCCAGCTGAAATACTACTTTCAAACAACGTAACGTACCTTTCTACATCTTTCGGCAATGAAAAAAAAGAAATTTTTTTATTTTTCTTTTGTCTATGACATCCAACAACTTCACAATAATTAATCATCGTGTTGTTAGTCAAAACTTAATATACCTACGTAGTGTACGAAAATATCGTTAGTATCAGAGTACGTTATGCGTTTTGAGCGGGAAACGTGCTGTGCGCGATCTGTGTCGCGTGCGGCAGCCCTCTGGCGATTTGGCTCAGTTGTGAGCTACATAGCGGTAGGCACATAGCGCGTGACCTTGAGCGAGTGACGGAGGCCTGGCAGGGGACCCGTGTCTTGCATGAGTTTCTGTTATTATTAGGCATCACAGAAATAAGTTCCTAAATATACAAAAGTAGCTCGATATTAAAAGTTATTATATTTAAAGTAGACAACAATAGGAGGATAGGTTCAGTGAACTCTGCGCCATTTTGATCAATGAGTTCACCTGAAAGCCTTAATTTTATTGACAACAACTTTCATATTTATCTTTTTGTCTGTTGATAAGTTCTATATTTTAGTATGCTTATGTTAAAATATTATTTTCTTTAGGTAAAGAGCGTATTTACAAACAGAATGGCAACGTCGCAATTTAGGGACAAATTTCGTGGTTTTCCGCGCTATCCTATTTAAAAAATATGATTGCCAAACTTTTTAGAATTAGGTGAAAAGTGTATAAAAGGTAAGAAATCATTGCGTTTAGGAGTTCTATTTATATACAAATAACACATTGGAAAATTGCAGGGCGTTATATTTATATTAAGTATAATAAAATAACTGTACCTAAGTAATAATTTTTTTTTCTTTTATTGCCTAAAGTAGCAGACAAGCAGACGGCCCACCTGATGGTAAGTGGTTACCGCCGCTCATGGACGTTGGCAATGCTAGGGGCACAGCCAGGCCGCTGCCTACCTTGAGAGGATAGCTCTCTTTAAACCTCCTTTGAAGAAGGACATGTCATAGCGCTCAGGAAACACCGCTTTAGGAAGTTCACCCCAGAGCCGGCACGTACGTGGGAGGAATGATCGCTGGATATTCACGTAATTCGAAAAAGTATAGCAAAATATTTTTAAAATATAGCTCCGATTAAATAATAAACATTATTAATGATTAAGAATTATGACACTAAATAAATGGCGATTACCGTTCTGTTTGTAAATACGCTCTTAAAAGGAAATTACTTTTTTTATTCCACGACCGATGGTGGCAAAGAAGTATTTACCCGACTGCCAAAAAGGAGGGTAATGTTTTTAACGTTTACACTTCACTAGCTAACGAGAGGTCTCTTATATATTTAGCCCAGTAAATTAAAACTTTCGTTTCCTAGGACTCCTTAGTGACATAGTTTGGTGATGAATTATGATTGGCAATTCTTACAAGAGCCACTGTGATTATTAATTTATTGTTTTTTGTTTAGATGTTAACTATAAGGCTTACGGCTTTATATGTTGACGGCTTTGTATATGACATTAGGAGCATCACAGACACCCCGCACCTCACTTCCACATCCTGAAGAATATGTGTCGCTACATAGTTGTACCAGGCGACGATGAATATGTGAGAGATTGTCTCGTAATATAACAAAACTAATCGTCAGTCAAGTGTAGATAACTGAACAAGTCATGCGGCACAAACTAACTTGGAACAAGGAAATTAATGTGATCCAACATTGTTTCATAACCTGCTACTATCGCAATATAGTATAAGAAGCCCTTCCACTATAATTCTACTAATATTATAGGAGGAATGTTTTTTACTCTTTAACGCCAGAACGGCTGAAAGGATTTTCATGAAATTTGGCTCACAGATAGATTATAGTTTAGACTCTAGAGTATACCTATAGTACTACTACTTTTTACCGGCATAACACGTGGACGAAGTCGCGGGCGTAAGCTAGTAATTACTGCTGCTGCAAAGTTCCCGCATACAACCTCCGAGTCGGTAAAAATGGTATTAGGGTTTTTCTTCTTTAATATCTTTATTGTAAGTATGAACCTGTGTTTTAAATTCGTTTTTAAAATATGCGTGTGAGTTAATTTGTTTTTCTATAGCATCACACGGGTGTTTCAAGACCTAATTATAATAATATGCAGTTTCATACACTACATTTTCTAATCTCATGAAATAGATAATGAAATTGTGTAAAATTTGCCCATTTATCGAGGAACGTATATAACATTACGCTATGGCCAATAGGAGCTGAGCGGTGGCCAAATAAAAAACCGACGCGAGCGAAGCCCCGCTCGGCTTCTACTATAAATATAAAATGCTGTTTACAATGGTATAATTAATGTTCGACAATTACATAGTGTTTGTAACATTGTAAAGATAATTTAAATGTAGAATTAAAAACAAAGCTTCACACCTTTGACTTCAGAAGGGGTAGGCAGAGGTGCATTATACACATTTCGCCAGCTATGTGACCTCCCATGAAATACCTGCCAGATCTCCAGGCTCTGGGCTGATACTCATATTTTATGGCGGCGATCGAACCCTGTACCTTTTGCGGAGAACCGAGGCAAGTTATACAAGCTTTTGTTGTGTAAATATAAGTACGTTTAAGTACACCTGTTACCTTGAGGCATCGCAAAGTGAATGGCATCATCTCCAAGGCTTAAGTTACGACATAAAAACAAGACGTAGATCCTCTTTATAGTGGCGTTTAAAAACATTCGATAAAGATCGTGTACCTACGAGTACTTATAGAAATAGTAACAACATGGCGTATCTAATTATCACAACTACACATACGAGTACCTTAGTAGTTCAGTCAACAAAGGGGTTATAGAGTGCTTGAAAAGGAACCTAAACGATTACTTCGAAAACTTGTTAAGGATGCTTAGAAAGTGAACATACTAAAAGTCTTGAGGTTTCGGAGGTGAGCCGGAGTGGGGGGAGGGGCGGGGATAACCTTTACCCCCCTCCCCCCACTCCGGCTCAATAAAATAATAAAACTCAAAAACGGTACGTTCTAGGAGAAAAAATCCTTCTACTTAACGAAAGCATATCAAATTGTCTGCAACTTAGTGCTGTATACTTTTCCAAATTCCCCCCGTTTTTGAGATATGGCGCATAGAGCACGAACCTTGTGCCTAAAAAACGTAAAAACCATCCTTGAACTTCAACGAATATTTAAAAAAAGAATTGGCCAAATTGGTCCAGGCGTTGTTGAGTTATGCGCTTACCAACACATTTAGCGATTCATTTTTATATTATAGAAGATAATAAGTCCATGCTTATAAATAATTTGCATTGTTTATTGATTGATTTATTATAATTAATAACATTTTATTAATATTTGTTTGGATCCACCTATCCCGGTGGCTGTATGTCATCAATCTTGCAATATAAATTTAACTTACTTAGTGATGTCCGATTTGAGATTAAATTTGGGACGCCTATATAAATATGGTACATTGCAATATTTTAATAAATTGGAGTAGATCTGATGTTTGACCGCAAGGTGATTACGGGAACTCGGTCTTCAAAAGACGCAACTCCATTGAGCTTGGGTTCATTTGACTTGCCTTGACGAGTAATTTAAAAAAGTAAAAATCGATGTGGTCTCGATGTAACTCTGGCTCACCTCCGAAACGTCGGGACTTTTAGTATGTTCACTTTCTAAGCATCCTTAACAAGTTTTCGAAGAAATCGCCTAGGTTCCTTTTCACGCACTCTACACCCCCTTTTAGAGCCTTCGTTAACCTGACTATAGGGCCCAAACACGACCAAAACTATAACAGGACGCAACTTCGTTCGCGTTTGTACACACCCGTTCATTGTTTTTATTTTTCCAAGGAACCCTGTTATTCCACTGTTTTAGTAAAAATTCCGTCACAATCGGTTAGTTAGTTTTAATATATATTTGCAAAATCCTCGACACAGGACTAATTCAATTGTGCGGGCGTTTCATAAAAACCTAAAGAGCAATAATTATTTGGTCATACGCCTACGTTATTGTAAGAAATACCTAAAACAAAGTGCTCTATTTAATTTAACATTGTATATATCCTTATAGACAAGAATAGATCATCAATTACTGTAGGAGTTAGGACAACAAGCGTAGGTGGGTTGTTGATCATAAAATTATAAGAAGTTTTATCAACAATGGTGTGGGCATTTAATTATTCATCACACCTACGTATCCATGTTTTAATGGCATTGAGGCTAGGACATATAGTTATCAGCGACAAGCAGAGAATGAATGAATTTTTTTTATTCGCATCCCGCCTGCCCGTGTTTTCATAAAAAGTGGAGATTCCCTAAATTTTTTTCGAACTGACGTATAAACCTTATCAAAAGCCGTTGAGTACCTACTATAGAAAAAGAAATAGCAAAGGAAATTGCTTTTTAATATTTAATGTAAGTATAAAAAGAGTTAGCGGATATACAGAAAAACAGACGCGGAAAGCGACTTGTTTTATACTAACTACTTATTTGGTTCGATTCTCGGGTCGACTGAAAATGGAATTGGGTTTTTCTATCATGAAATTCCTTGTATTGAGATTTTTCCGGAGTTCGGAGAACATGTTTCCAGTTGTTTTTTATGGGACTACTACTACTATATAAGAGATCTATACTTCCAGAAACCAACCTCATATCAAACTAGATTGTCCATAAGGAATATTATAAGTAAAATATCCTGTTGTTTATTAAGGTCACAGGTCAGTATCTGATAAAGTCAAGGGTCAAGTCCCACGATGCCATGTCTAACGCCTACGCAAATGTAAACTTTTAGACTAAAATGTAAATTGTAGAGTTAATTTTAGTTTTTATATAAATTTATTTTAGTTTTTATATTATTAGTTGTTTTAGTCTGTCAGTCCAGACGTCCAGTCTAGACGATTAGTTTTATTAAAGTAAAGTGTTTCTGAACAACATTGTTTTTAATTTTTTTTTTTTTACCAAATTGGTCGAGATGTTCTCAACTCTTAACACATTCATTTATATATCATCATTCAACCCATAAACGTCCCACTGCTGAGCGTGTGTCTCCTCCAAAGAATGTAGAGGGAATTTAGCCTACTATACCGCGCTGGCCAGACGGGTTGGTATAGGGTTTGTATCGAATTTTTCTTTTCTCGCAGTGCTCTTGTCTGCATAAGGTTCCCTTAGTCGCCTTTTACGACACCCGCGGGATGAGATGGGGTAGTGACGTTATGTATTCTTAATCCATGACTTCACGGATAGGTTATATTTAAATAATTATGTAGATAAAAATATACTGTTATTTAACTATAATATAACATGTATTAAGTGCCTGACTTTCATTTTTCTTTTACCGAATAGGATACTATTTTGCACATGAAGTACACTTCTACTTTTACGAAAAGGCCTAACTAAGAAAACTAGTCATAGGAAAAAGTGTCTAAATTTAAATTCCAGAGACACATTTTCCCGTACCATTTACAGTAAAGCAGAATGACGTAGGTATGTTTATTTAGATTCGAGGTTCGTTGGCTAATGAAAACCAAAGCTCTCTGTACAAAGGAAGCAGACGAAATGCTAATACAACTGACAGTATTAATGTAGCTTAAGCTTATTCAAACATTAATTTTTATTTTAGTGTTCGCCCAGTGATATTCGTTATTGAAAATTTGAGGAAAACACCTACAAAACGTATTTTCATTGTCTCTAAAATCTAAAATTAGAAAACAAAAAAGAACAGAACGTAGAACTTCTAAAGCATGATGTAGCAGTTATCCCCTTTGTATTTAAAAAATAAGGAGTCCGAACACTTTCTTAACCTAATAATAAAAAAATACCGCAAAATATTGCAGGGACTTTTCGTACCACAAAAAGCACGCATTGAAATTACTTAAACATGACGTTTATGTCATTAAAAGCTATACGCGTAGTGTTTCCGAATAAAACTATAACATTTTATACGACCAAATGATGTTGGAAAGAGACAGCTACACAGCGAGTAGCTCGCACAAATCAGACGCCTCATTTTATCCCTCAAAAGCATGTAAAAGCACGTTTCCTTCCACCACTAAATACGCTACGGGAAAAACTAGCAAATAGTAGGTAGTAATCTAAATATTATTACAGACCAGAGGACTTACTCGAAATATCGACCAAATCAAATCAATTTTATTTTGCGAAAATATAGGTTACAAAAGGTCTTATTGCAAATAATAGAAACAGTTTCACCATATTTAGCTTTTCAGCATGCAAAAATGTTTCTGATGCTAATATTTATAATATTAATAATGATTATGTGCATATATTTAAATGTCTAGTTAATACAATGTCATTGAGAGCAAAATACAATAAAATGGTAATGTCAAATCATAAAGTAGTCAAGAAAGTTTGTCAATTGTAATTAGTCAACATTAGTCTTGAATCGAAATATCGATTTTAGACTTACTCGATTAAGACATTGATATAAAATTTGCAGAAATTTGACAGCGGTCTCGAAATCCGGGTGTCTTTTATACAAATGTTAAATTACTATTATGTTGGTAGGTTTGGACGGTTTTGTGTAATAAATTACTTTATGTACCTTTACATTTTTATCCAAAGAACAAAGAGATCTCTTAAAAAACCGATCTTAACAGTGAACATTTTCTTTACGACCACAAAAATTTATATTGTTTTGAAAAAAACCGGCATGTCGGACCATGCTCAATGTAGGGTATCGCAGCAAAAGAACTTACGTCCTTTTGTTGAGATTGTATTTCGGCAATAACTCAAAAATATTATATACCCGATCATGTTAAAAATAATTTTAGGTTTTACGACTTAGAAGACAGAGGTGGGAATACAATTTATGCTAATTTCAAATTGATTATAATTATTTCCGATAATATTCAAAGCTGAAAAAAATTATTACAGCTTCTGAGACAAACATGGAGAGCTACCTTAATTTTTTTTAACAAACTAAGTTGCGGCTCATGCAAGACATCTATTATCTAAATTTAATTAATATACATCGAGTAGTTTTTGAGTAAAATGCCTGGGACATACGGATGGACGCGAACGGACGAACGGATACGGTCAAGACGAAAAAAAAGGGTATCGTTTTTGCCATTATAGTTATGGAAATATGGAACCCTACAAAGACAACGCCCGCAAAAATATTAGCAAAATTCAAGTCTCTAAATAATAAAAAAGACATGACCGCTAAAAAAAGTTGATAAATTCGCTATTCAAAGAATTTGTTTGTAGTAGTGTAGTTCGTAGTTTCGGTGTTCTCGTAAAAGTTAATTTTACATAAAGGCCTTGAAAATTCTTGTAATGAAACTATTCCATTTATCGGCTATCATTAATAACATCAACATTAACGTAATTGCTCATATAAAGAATAAATATGAAAATCAATTAATGTAGGTGTACATACATACCTAATCTATTTTTTAAAATTGTTTATTTTTTTTAAACATACCGTCTCAGTGCTGCCTGGTATTATTTAAAAAGTATTCCTTTTTAACTTTAGTTTAAAATATAACTGGTGTAATGTGGGCATCTGAATAATTAAAATGTAATAGCAATTTTACTATTTTTCTTGGAAATTAATTTCATAATGTTGTTTTTAATAAAAAAAATTGTTAATTATGAAATTATAACTTTGTCACTTATTTTAACAAACTAATTTTATAAAAAAAAAACATTACACTACATATGATTTTTGTTAGAATGTTCGAACATAATTATTATAATACAAATTGTTAATACATAAAATTACAAAAGGCAATAATATAAATTTATTTACCATTTGAGATATATCACGGCAATACAACCCGGCCGTGGCCATAAGCTGACTCAAATGTAGTTTGTTTATCAATGTGGTCATTAGTAAATTTTTATCCCGGACAATATTTATTTGGTTTTAATTGTCAACCTATATCAATTCTTTTGAAAACATTTAACACCATAATTATCTAGGTATACGTTTTCCGTTCCGATTCTTTATTTTTGTCACATAATGCACACAGGAACGCTTTGCGTCCAAATTCTTGTTACGAACCGCCATATTGGGCTACTAGATATAAATTTTATAAAACCACATATATTTACACTATCTTAAATATTTACTTTTCAAAGCATTTATTTATTAATAAAAGATTATTATTTATATTTTATTTTTTTGTTTAAAACGCGGGATAGTGGAAATAACACAATAAATAATTTTGTAGAGTTGGGCATTAAGTTATTTACTTAACATCATAACGAAAAAGTTTCTATATAAAGCTGATTAAAAACAATTTTGTACATACCTTTTAAATTTTTGCGTAGTAACAATTTTCTAAAAAAAATTGAAGTTTTGACTATATAAGAGCTTTTTAATTTGCACACTAAAAATATTTATTTAGGACTTTAGAAAACACATACATTACGAGGTAATGCAAAGATTTTTGTATAATTCTACGAATTTTCTTTTTGGAAAAATGTCGTCCTACTTCAAACAATCAAATCAAAAAAGAAAACACAAACTCCTTGGAATCCAAAATCGTAGATATACAATATTCCATATCACAAAAGCTCAAAATTATCAAAATTCCAGAATACCTAATCCGAAAACTGCTAACATATCATTGCACGAAAAAATCAATTCTTTTGCCGTCAATCGCCGAATCTTAGCCAAATTTTTTGAATTTAGAACTCGCAAACCGAACATTAGACCGACACCAGTTTATTTTGCATGTTTAGTTTATTTTTTAAGAATAATTTATTTAAAATAGTGATGTTATAGTTACTTTGTGTTGGTAAATTGTCAATAAAGCGCTATACGCGCTGGCCGCGCCGCGGCTGAGTTGGTACTAAGCGCTTTTGACGGGTCTACCCCTGTTCGGGAAAATTCTCCAGCGTTTTTGGGAGATTAAAACCGTTTTCAAATTATGTTGCGGCTGGGGATGGTAACTATTTCATTTATTTTAAACACGAATGTTAAATGCAAAAATAGGTTTTACTTGCTCTACAATTTTATAAGACCTGAACCTGAGTTTTTATTAGTTTCGGTAATGTTTTAAAATATTTTAGATTTAAGTATCTGTGAAAATAGTTGTAAGTTTTAAATAAATAAATAAATATTTTTTTTGTAGAAGATAAATGTATGTATTTTAATTCAAATAAGTAGTATTTCTCTTTTCACTAAATATTTACCTAATTGAGTTGAGTTCACGAAATCATTTGTATTTTTAATGAATATGGTTGACGCTTTATCAACAGTTTTAAAATATGTGTAATTTTATGTTTAATTAACCAAAATTTTCATCAACTATGTGACTCAAAAATGTTGAAATTACTACTGAAAATAGTTTCAAAAATATGTGTTGTTTAAAACTACAACATTTTAAAACAAAAAGTTAATCAATAAATCATAGTAAAATAACCTCGGCATCAAACCATCCAAGTTCCGAACGCTAAAAACGCTACAAAAATTCTGTCTCCCTATTGCAAGTCTGGCAACCCCCCTCTACGTAGCCGCCCTGCGTAGCCGACAGCCGTAGACCCCGCCCGCCACGCGCTACGAGCTACGAGTGCTACGACACACACACACACACAACGCTACGCTAGCTTTTATTATGTTATGTTAGGGCACATCTACACTAAATGTTTTGTTCAAAACATTCAACAAAATATTATGTTGATGAAACATTATCTATACCTACTAATATTATAAAGAGGTAATGTTTGTGAGTTTGGATGTAGGACGTAATCTTCGAAACTACTCATCAGATCTTCATGAAATTTTCCATAAAAATAGTCTAAAACCTAGAGAAGGAACCTGTTTACCGAAGGGTGGAAGCTAGTACATAATAATTATTTAGCTTTTTAAACTCAAACAAAATTTAATTAATTTTATATTAATTTTGTGAACTAGGTATATCATTAATAACTCATTAATGTCCCACTGCTCTCACTCGGCTCGTGACGCCTCTTCTCTATCAAGAGAGTTGAGAGAGAGGAGAGTCTCTATAAGAGAGAGGCCATAATCTACAAACGCTGGTCTATTGCAGGTTAGTGGATCAGACATATCGTATGTGAGTTTCCTCAAGATGTTTTTGCCTTCAGCGTTAGCAGATAGTAACTCACTTGACTAGTCCATATAAAGTAGTTTTACTATTCATCGGATTAGGAAGTTTTATATTAAGTAAATAAAAACTGACATCAAATGTTTTGTGTAAATGTTTCCGTTGTTATACCGCCCCTATAATTACGCTGTGCGGGCGGGGGGTGGGTAGCGACCTAAGCTGTCTGTACCAATTATGTCGCGGTTTGGAAATGACAACCTTCCATATATATTTTGGTAACAAAAAATCGTAAAATTCGTCAGAGGAAGATTATTTTTTAAATTAAATTAGAATCGAAATATTATTTTTGTTATGAAAAATTGTTTTTTGATGCTGGCAAGAAGTAGGCTAGCTAGCCTAATGGTAAGTGATTATACAGTGTACAGTGTATCCCCTTATTACAAAATAAGGACTAAGTATTAAACCAGGTTTAAATTGACGTTAGCCATTGTTTAGTGTCAAAGTTGTCAATTTAAACCTGGTTTAATGCTTAGTCCGTCTTTTGTAATAAGGAGGTATAAGTATAGTGTAACATGTGTACAAATCTTATGTTTTATTCGACGATATACATAGCCAATAGGTTTTTATAGCCTTACCCGCGTAGTATATATAGCCTATGTACTATTCTAGATTATAATCTATCTGTGTGACAAATTTTATACTTATTCCTTCAGCCATTCTGCCCCCTGATTCTGAGCTGTCGGAAAACTTTCGGCCGGAAATGTCAGTTTATTTAAAGTTAATAAACATAATAAAATCTTTTAAACTTTCGCGACTTGAACACATATTAAAATATTATAAAACGGGTCTACGTCACATATTATTATAAGGATTAGTAAATACCTTATTTATTTGCCCGACGTTTCGATCGAATTGCACCGATCGTGGTCACGGGCTGACTTAGGTGGCTGCCGAGCATTGTGCTCGATGCGCGCGGGTTTCTGCGACTACCCTCACTTTTATCATTATTTTTATTTTTATCAGAACTGTCGGTCGACACACCACACTAATGACGTCTTTACACTAGTCTTTAGACCATATATATATATATATATATATATATAATAAATAAGGTACTTACTATTCCTTATAATATAATACGTGACGTAGACCGATTTTATAATAATTTAAAAAACAATGTTAAAAAATAAATGGTTGTAGAAAAAATCTCACATTAATCAGTTTTTATTTTCTATACGGTAAACTATTTTCTAACAGTTACGTCGTTTTAAGATTTGAAATGTTTACGATCCGGGAGCAATCCGACGACTCAGAATCAGGGCACCACTGGCGTGATTCAGTAACTAACGTTCATCCGAAATACGTGATTTAGGATGGATATATTCCATCCTAAATCACGTATTTATAATACTAGTTGAGCTATTTATTAACATTAAGAAAGTCAATTGGTTATTTAATTTCAACTCGATTAATGAAGACCTTGTATCGAATGAATACATACACGGATGTTTGTTTGCAAACACAAATAAATAATATTGATAACTATATTCAAACAGAACTAACGTAAATACAAAAGTAATTAATTCACATTCAATTACAACTTCTGTGAATAATTTTCAGGAAATAACTATTACACGGAATTCAATTTGGTTTGGCTGGCTTACTCTGAATTTCAACATTCGATTGGTAGGTTTTGATGTCAAAAAATGTCTGTCAAATGTAAGAAAATTTAGATATGGTCGCTGTCACTTTTAATCATTTGACAGCGACATCAAAACCGTCTAATCGAGTGAAATTCAGAGTAAACCCCCTGAGTATGATACAGATGATATATTATGATACAGCCAAAAATTTATCACTCACTATATAGCCATCCTGTTGAAAAAGATAATAATATTAATAATCATAATCATATTTATTTGCTTGAAACATGGTATTTTACAGTTCTTACATTTGTTATAATATTATAAGATCAACATATTTCGCCTACTACTAATTCAGCATGCAAATATTGCAATTTATTCGAATATTATTAATTAAAATTATAAACTAATACTTAATACAGATTTAAATTAGCCTAGATATTATTACAATTATAATTTTTTTTATTTTTATTTTTTTTTTTGTTTTTTTTTATTGTGTTAGGTTGTAAATATTGTTTATTTTTATTTTTTTATTTAAGTTAGTTGATTACCTTAGTTTAATATAGTTTATATCGTTGTAAATAATTAATGGAGATTATAAATATACACAAGCAAAAAAAAATTATTCATAATTATTCCAACATTGTGGAAAAGTTTACAAATTAGGAACAGTATCTACCGAATTATTGGATACTTTTTACCAACATACCATACCATGCATATAGTGCATGTACCTACATTTATTTGAATATTTATTATAATTTAAAGCTATCCCGTTACCTACAAATATTGGTTCTGCTGGCCCCTGATCCTGAGCTGTCGGAATATTTTCGGCCAGAAATGTCAGTTTAATTATTAGAGTTAAAAAACATTATGTTAAAGAAATAGTTGTAGGAAAAAATCTTATATTAATTAGTTTTTAATTTTCTACACGGTAGACAACTTTATAACATTAAATAACTTTAGCCGTAAAAATACATCGTACTAAGATTCGAAAAAGTTTAAGATCCGGGAGCAATCCGACCAGGGGGCTGGTCCACTAAACACAGAAGCCTCTGGTGGCATCTAACCCAAAAATAATAATAAAAAAACAACCATTTCAATCACAAAAAAAAAAAAAATTACTGTATCATACGGAACCCTCGATACGCGAGTTCAACTCGCATTTGACCGGTTTTTTTAAAAGATGTTGTTATAAGAACCTAAAGTATTTTGCAAAGTACTTATTAATATTAGTCTTTAATTTATTAACATTTAAAATTAATATTTATAACTAAAATATAAAACTAATTTATATTTATAACGGATTATTATAATAATATAATCACCATTTTTCATATCAAACTCATATGACACGAAGTTCATTTTAAGTTACAAGTTATCACAATTGAACATACATTAACTTAATCGCTACAGCCCCTACGTTAACGGTAGGGTGACACCCCAAGGGTAACAACCCCTACGGTTATGTTTAGCCCAAGGGAAAACTGTGCTTTAATATATCCGACGGGTTTTGTCGACTGGTTAAAAAAATCTCTTCTTTATAATATTGAAAACCTCCGCTCGAGTATGTTTCGACTAAAAAAAGCCTATCTACTATTCTAAACTAAACTATACGTGGTAATGGATTTCGCGCAAAAATCGTATCTACACTATATAAAGAGGAAAAATTTTTATTTTTGTAAATAAACTTAAAACTACTGGAACGATTTCAAAAACTCTTTTGCTGTTAGAAAGCTACATTATCACTGAGTAACATAGGCTATATAACACCATGCTACGGCCTATAGGAGCTGAGCAGTGGCCACATAAAGAACGACAGGAACTTCTAGTCAGTAATAAAGATATTCAATAGTAATTACTTGATAATATAAGATCGACGCTTGTTTCAATTTAGCCGTGGAAGATTTTTACTCACACGGATAAAACGTTTTCGATGATTTATATGACATTGAGGTCTGCGGGAGGGGCACTTCCAATTAGTAAAGAAGTAACGCCACTAACATCCCTAATATAGTGACATATCTTTCAATTTCAATTTCAATTCATTTATTTGCGAATTATGGGTTACAATTGGTCTTATAATATAGAGGTATCACCATATTCTACTGTTCAGCATGCAAACAATAATATAATTGATTTTAATTGTAATAATTTCATAATAATTTAATAATTTCGATTCTAAAATAATAACAAATGTCAAGAAATATAGAAAAATACACAGATGTCAAGGATTAAAATAATAACGAATGTCAAGGAATAGGTTCAGAAAATATACAAATGTTGTGGATTAATATTAAATTATTAAATTATCATTAAGAAAGTCTGCTAAATTATAATAACATTTACTTGCCAAAAGACATTTCAAGCTTTTTTTGAATTGGTTCACATTCAACTCTTTTATTTCTTTCGGCAATTTATTAAAAATAACAGGAGCCATATGAAATACACTTTTATTCATTAGCGCAGTGTTGGCCTTACGCATACAGAGTCGATATCTATCTCGTTGTTGCCTGTTGTAATTTTCGGAAGCAAGGTTATATAGGCCTGGATTGAGCTTTACAAATACTGCAACTTCATAAATATACAGGCTAGGCAGAGTAAGAATTTTATTTTTTTGAAATAGTGATTTACAGCTGTCAGTACTTTGTAATCCAAACATCGCTCTGATGCACCTTTTTTGTGCTTTAAAAATGATCTCTCTGTTAGTCGAGTTTCCCCAGAAAATCACACCATACCTCAGTACTGAGGCACCTAGTCCGTGGTATGCGGTTAGTACTGTGTCAGCATTTGCAACTAATGACAATTCATGGAGTGCGTATACAGATTTGTTGACTCTTTTGCAAAGCTGTTCAATGTGTGGCTTCCACGTTAACTTAGAGTCTATAGTGAGGCCTAGAAATTTTGTTGTTTGGACTTCACTCACGAGTTCATCTCGGTAGCTTACTTTAGGTGTTAATGAAGTTGAACGTTGACTAAAGTGCATTATATTTGTTTTTCCTATATTGGCTTTTAAATTGTTTGAATCTAGCCATTTTATGATAACATTAAGTGTATTATTTATATCCATCTCATATGTCTGTTTATCATTACATTTGACTGCTACCGTGCTGTCATCCATCCATAGTGTATTCAAAACCAGGCAACTATCCAAATACGGCAACTATCCAACTACGGCAACTATCCAACTACGGCAACTATCCAATTGCGGCAACTATCTAACTGCGGCAACTATCCGGGTTTTACTCTACACTTCCCACTCCAACACCAACGGCGACGACGCAGTTCACCCATTAGTAGAATAATATTTTATCGCCACATAAATCAAAAAGAATATTATTATAAATTCGGCATTGAAAACCGTTAACTATTGATAGATCTAATTTGTATTTGTAAAACACTGACAAAAGAAAAAAATATTAATGTGACGATAAAACATTATTCAACTAATAAATAAATATAAATGACTGGCCTGTTGGTCCAGTGGTTAGTGACCCTGACTGCTAAGCCGGAGGTCGTGGGTTCGATCCCCACCCAGGACAAAACTTTGTGTGATGAGCATAAAGGTTTGTTCTGTGTCTGGGTGTAATTTATCTATAATATGTATTTATTTACAAAAAAAAAATTATTTAAGTAGTATATCAGTTGTTTAGTACCCATAACACAAGCAAATATAATTGCTTACTTTGGGACTAGATGGCGCTGTGTGAATGTGGTAGAATATTATTATTATTATTATTATATTATAATGGGACGAAATAAACGATAAAATATAGCGTTTATCAATTAGCGTAATGCTTTCAACGTTAAGAAGTACGTCCTTGCAATCTCTAGAAATGCTATTATTTTTTATAAGCTCATTATTTATTGCCGGTATTTCTTAGAAAATACTGCTTTTCTATAACGTTGGAACTCGGAATCTGAAATCTCTATTCAAGTTATTTTTCAAGAACCGTCTATTAATTATATGAGGCTTGAAAGGGAGGGGGGTATTGGGTTCGGTAAACTCACAAAGCAGAGTAGTGTAATAGTTATAATAGTCATAGTCATAATCTTTATTTCATATAAATCACATACATGATACTTATAAACGTCATACAAAGCCAAAAAAAAAGGTGTCAGCAAATTTGCCTAAAGCCAGTTCACTGACAAGGTTGAGCTCTGAGAAGAACTTGGCAAGAAACTCAGGCCACTCTTCTTAATCATCATTGATAGTAGGTACCTAGTTACAATTTCAATTGGTTATAGTTTGAAATAACGCGGTAGTGAGATATCACGTGATTTTTGCGTCCTAACCCGAAAAGAGGCGCGTTAGTTGACCGCTTCTGAAATTTGGTTTAGTTTATCTTAGTAGTAGGGTTAGTCTAAAACCTCACGGGTTTTAAAACTTGTTAAAAAACATCATGTGATTTATCAATTGGGCTTAAAACGTACTATGCGGGTATAGGCAGAAGCTATTACAGTATAAATCAATTTAAAACAAGTATTTAAATACTATAATCTTCTTAAGCACAAGTATGGGGTCCCCGTTGTTCATAGAAGGCTTGTCCCCTAGTGCGGTGACGTAGGGTGGATTGATTTTCATCTGTTACGCCGTGACCAAACTGTTGAGAGGGCGATACTCGACGGAAAAGTGATGATTGTGTTGTTTATTAGCTGACAGTCCCGAGAGGTAATGTAATTGGATTTTTTTATTGCAAACTAGCCTTTTTTACCGTGTTTTTTTGTGTTGTTTTTTTACCTTGTTTAGTGTACGTCCGAATACCAGCGCTGTCTTGATCTGTTTCAAGACAGCTATGATGCTGAGCTAAGAATATTTTTGTCTCACACATATTTTACTATAAAATTGTATTTATTATGTAAGTAGTTTGTAGTAGTTTTTAGTAAGTAATTGTTAAATACAATAGATATTTTTGATTTTGACTGGCCTGTTGGTCTAGTGGTTAGTGACCCTGACTGCTAAGCCGGAGGTCGTCGGTTCGATCCCCACCCAGGACAAATCTTTGTGTGATGAGCATAAAGGTTTGTTCTGTGTCTGGGTGTAATTTATCTATATGTATGTAGGTATTTACAAAAAAAAATGTATTTAAGTAGTATATCAGTTGTTTAGTACCCATAACACAAGCAAATATAATTGCTTACTTTGGGACTAGATGGCGCTGTGTGAATGTGGTAGAATATTATTATTATTATATTATTTTTTTTTTTTGTTTTTCTAAATATTATGTACCCACTGTGAGAACAAAATAAATATTTTGTCTTTCCTTCTTTCTTTCTTTTTCTGGGCTGACTGACTTTTTTTAGTAGAAGCATATCGCAGTGACCACGGAACACAGTGACCATGTTAATCCGATTAAGTCGAGATTTAATTATGTCAAAGACAATTTTGGACCAAATAATATCTCAAAGATACTAATTGGTATCTTCTCTCTATATGAACATAAAGCAAAAAATTGTCAAGCGCAATGTTTAATTTTAGAACTCTTTTTCACTGTGAATGCGTAAGTAGAGTTGGCTTTCTAAAAATACTATAAGTTGTGTGGGTGGGTACTGAGTACAATTAATAAGTTTATTTCTATAAGTAGATTTCACAATAAGATCTTTAAATAGCTTATATACGTGGTACAATTATTTCTTCATATGATATGATATGATATGATATGAAACAAGAAATGAAAAATTGTAAGCAATGTCCACGACTAAATTCGTGTGGACAAAAAATCTCGCGTTCTAATATCACTGAACTCAAATTTTTTTTTCAAGGAATCCTAGAATATTTCAAAAATCAAAGTAAAAGTAAAAGTTCCGTTGAAATCAGTTCACTCGTTTCAAAGTTTACCACAAACAGACATTTTTTTTAAATTTTTGTTTGTCGTCCTAGGTACCTACAGACTTTCGTATGGCTTCTCTAAAAAGCTGTTATTTTGTTATTAGATACAAACAGCCGCCTCAATTTTATTTTGAAATTGTAGAACTTATGTAAATATTTGTATAGTCTATGGGTCTATTTGTATACCAGGGGGCATAGGGGGGCATCACGAGCCAATTGCTATTCACTCGTTTATTGAATATATTGGGGCCGATCGCGTTTCTTATCCGATCTTAAATAAGTGCAAAAAGTGCACTTAAATAAGTGTAAAACTTGATCTAAAATTTTAAGCCCTTATTGGTGTTTGCGTTTGTGTTATTTAAGGACGTGACCTTAAATAAGTATGGTTTGACTTAATTAGAGATGGTAGTTTCTTAATTGGTAATTATCTTCCTACTGTAAAGGTAGTCCATTGGGAAAACCTCTTTAACATTTATTCCACCTGATAGTTCTTGGTAGGAAATTCCTCTGTATTCTCGCGGTGCGAGATTATAGGTTCGTCAGGTGTGGGGGTGAACTCCTGCTGATAGCGAGCGGTGTGATGATAGAAAATGGCCGTGGAAATAATCTCAAACGGTTTTTCAGAGTAGGTACAAACCATTATAATTACATAATATCTACCTACATTATATTATTATTTTATGGTGCTAGTCTTATGAAACAAATAAAAGGTGATATACTTGCAGATTCATACCACAGAATGTGTCCATACATTCTTTTAGCTCACGGTAAATTTTAAAATTTTATTTTGTACTACAAGTAACGCCATCTAGAGTTCCGCGTGAAACTAACAAGCTAATTAAAAGTAGAGATTCGTTCGCTCAACTTTGGGTGGCAACTTGAATTGTTTACATTTAGTACATAACTTTTTCGATAGATGTCGCCTAAAGTATTCTACTTCATAATTATAAATTGGTTTTGTTCAAATTATTTAATAATTTATTATTTTCATGGTAATAGTACAACGTTTTGCTTGATCTAAGAAATAAACTTTTAATCATTTGATAAGATTATTTTGTGATGATTTGGTGATATTTATGAGTTTCGTGTTTATTGTCATGCGGTTGAAAAAAATATAGCGTTTTTATTTGGCTATTGTTGTTGTGCCCTCGTGCCCTAAACGAATTTATTTTTTGAATTTGATACATAATATCTATTACCTATTCCAACATCAAGTCATTGTAGTGCATAATACATAAACATCGATCGCATTCTGATTGCAAGCAAACAATTGAGTAGAAACATTTTGATTATTAACATCAACATCCTATCAACTCATGGATTAGAATAAATTCTCCTTGACGCAGCCATGACGCAGCTAGTGCACACAGCAACGCCCAAAAACTGTAAACGTCAAAATCAATCATTCAAATAAAAAAATAAAACAAACATCCATAGTCAATACAAAAACCGGTATTTTAACGGCTCGAAACATAAGAACAAATAAAAGGCAGACGATGTTATCTTTTGACCCATAGTTTGTAAACGTATGACTCAACAATGCGTCAGACTCATTAAAATTTTGCATTACCAACACATAACGTACCTAACCCTCTACTCTAGTGACTTACTTTAATGGATACCTACCTATTAATATTACTCACTTTTATATTGTTGTAAGTAAATATAATTTCTAAGTATTTTTGTTACAATAGCAACTATTTGTTAGCATTATGTTTGTAAATTTCCCTGTGAATCCTGTGATACAAGGCTTGTTTAATAATGCGGATGGGCGCAGGGTGTAGATATGTACGAATTGTAAATGTCTGATGGCAAACTAACGATGTGCCCAAATTGCAAATGATGCCATATCAGCTGGTATATATATCAAAAGTATTATTCCTAAAAGACAAAAACTTGTGGCCAAAGAAACTCTTGCCAGCTCTTTTCAAGACTCAATCTTGTCAATGGCCTTAAAAAGTTAACTGGCACCTTTTTGGCTTTATGTGACCTTCCTATGTATCATATAGACCATATTGATCAAGGTTAGCCATCTTTTTTGGCAGGAGGACCAACCTTGTAAAGACAATTTGACAACGGGTTGCTCTACCATACTTTGTTTACCATCTTTTGTAGGAAGGACCATTGTACAACATAAATTTACTTGTGTTCTTATTATGAGCAAGATCAGTGGACCGCGACCGGATCCGTTTGGTACACCCAAGATCTAAAAATCTAGATGATTAAGTATTATTGTACCTATGAGTTTGAGGTAGACCCTGGAGTTGGAATTTATCAAGTCGCCAGAAGAATTTCAACTTTATCATCGACGCCACACGCATTTCCTAGCAAGGAAACGCTCGGCAAAAAAAATGCCACAAACGGTCACCCATCTATGGATTAACCTTGACAAACGTTGTTTAATCTCATAACGATAAGTAAACATCTCAGTAATTTTAGGTTTAAAGAGAGCTATCCTCTCAAGGTAGGCAGCGGCCTGGCTGTGCCCCTGGCATTGCCAACGTCCATGAGCGGCGGTAACCACTTACCATCAGGTGGGCCGCTTGCTCGTCTGCCACTACAGGCAATTAAAAAAAAAAAAAAAAGTCGCTTTAGATCCTAAAGAATTAATGAGAAAAAATTGACATCGAAACCTTACTTAAGTATTGATATTACGTCTTTACACAAAGGTTCTTATTTTTATCTTATAATAATAATATTAGCTGACTGATGAACTGAAGTGCATGTATCCGGCACTGACAGCTGAAGTATTGTCGAGAACATAATTACGCTTGAAGAGGAACTTGCCACATATGTATACGTGTTTCTGAGGATAATGACTATTTCTAATTATTCCATAATGTTGATAAAGAGCTACTAACTATTTATATTTAAGGTTCCTTCTAGGTACTTCTAGCGTATAAAATAGTGTCAGTAGTGAACATCACAATACCCTTTAATTGTCGTATTACTAGTTACAGACAAAAAATACGACAAAAAGAAACGAAAACCGTAAAAAATCCGCTATAATTACGATTGAATTCCGGTTTTTATCAGTTTGGTTCGAAGTTCAAACAAGACGTTTTGAAAAATGGCTTCCATTTAGCTAGGTACTTATAGAGCATTGAAAAAATACATGCTTAAGTGGATAGTATAAGTGGTAGTTGGATACCAACACATTATTAGTATACCTACACATTATAGATACCTAGTATTCGACAGACTAGATTGATGATTCGATTTTGATTAAAAGTACTTTGGCTTGTGTATTTTTAAAATAACTAAGTAGACATGTATCTTAGAATTGGCTCTATCGACATGGATTAAAATTTGCATTTTGCACATTAAAAGACAACAAAAAATCTTAACGAGCCATCTCGATATTTACGGTATGAAAATATATAAGTAAAACACTTTAAAACTCGACATACAGAGTGTTATGAACACAAATATGTATGTATGTCCACAAAGGCGAGTAATCTACAAGCAAATATTTAGTTCATGCAAATGTCCTTACATACAATAAAAATTTGCACACAAAGCCCGTTGTCCAATCTGTGCGGAGATATCACAAACCGGTGAACTAATTCAACAACTGTTCATTGTAAACCGAAAAGGATTTTATTATCTGGAGCTATGATTCTCAAAGTGATCTGTTGGACCCCAAGGGGTCTACCAAAAGTGTCCGTCATAATTTGAATTTGAAAAATGAATGTAAAAACGAACGAGTTCCACACGAGCAGATCAGTGGGCAACAAGGAAAAATAAGTGCTACATCAGCATTTCAAAATAATTATTTGACTTGTAGAGGACAAGATGGCGACAAGAGACAGGGCAAGATGGCGACCCTTAGTTAAAAGATATAATTCCTAACCGAAGACAGTGGACACCTATAGCAGGTTGATGATGATGGTATGCCAACTAAAGTTAGGTAATTAATTTTCTAAAAGGATACATTGATACGCAACCAGAGGTAAATCCAAGGGCCAAGTCTGCTTACATAATCGTAAGTTCGTAACACAATCCTACGCCGAGATGGTGTGATTCGACAACTGTGATTGGCTTACTAAGTCAATTGCGCCATATTGCCGGCCTGTGATTGGTCCATTGGTGTACTATTGACGTGTGTAAATTAGCAGACTTGACCACCTGGTCTATTTATCTAAAAAAACATGGTAGAAGGTCGATAAGATAAAGTTTGGGAACCGTTGATCTTGCGTCTCAATTTTATTGATTTGTTTTAAACGGGTTTTTGCGCAGTTAACGTTTTTCTTTCTCTGTTGAAAGCAATTTCGTTACAAGTACTAGCTACGTAGTACGGAGTTATTATAAGTATCCTCGCGTTTCCCGGGCTAAAGCAGTTTTAAACGTTACGGGTTATAAATATTGATAAAATATTTTAATGCCAGAACGAGATATTATGTTATGTAATACTTTGAATTGAACTGAAGCTGAATTTAACGATACCTTAGTACTGAACCATTGCAAATGCCAATTAATATTAGGTATATAGGTTAGTACGTAGGTATATTCGAGTTGACGATACAAAAGAGCAATCTGACGAGTCAGAATCAGGGCCCCAGACTCGTCGGATTGCTCCAGCCCCCTGATTCTGACTCGTCGGATTGCTTCCGGATCGTAAACTTTTACGAATCTTAGTACGACGTATTTTTACGGCTTAAGTTATTTAATGTTAGAAAATAATCTACCGTATAGAAAATTTAAAACTGATTAATTTAATGTTTTTTCCTATAACTATTTATTTCTTTAACATTATGTTTTTTAACTTTAATTACACTGACATTTCGGGCCGAAAATTTTCCGACAGCTCAAAATCTTGGGGCTGGAGCGTAAATTTTTTCGAATCTAAGACTGAAGTATTTTTAGCGTAAGTTATTTAATGCTAGAAAAAATTGTACCCTATTAGATTTTTTTCTACAGCTATTAATTTTTAAAGATAATGTATTTTGAACTTTAAATAAACTGATACTTCCGCACAAAAACTTTACGACAACTCCGGATCAGGGCCAAGAACGGGTAGGAGGCGAGGATCAGTATTCAGTATGAAATTTGGCACGCGGACAGTCCGACAGGCTACTTTTTACCGATATATTACATGTGCGAAATAGTACCTATAGGAATAATAGATAAGAAAGTCTGAGATATAAAGAAAGAAATAAGCTGTTTTCACTTGGTAACCATTAATTTAATCTCATGATTCATTTAAAAGACGTTTAAAATTACTGATTCGCTGTAATTCACAGAATTGTAATAATAACCACAATGTCTGGTGAATCGCGTTCTTTGAATTGTTTACGTTACTTTTGTTGTAAATATTAATACAGTTATTTAGTGTGTACTTAGCAGAAAATATTATAGAAACTTCGTGACTTTAAGTGTTTCCCAACTTCTTGGAAAAATGATGGCATGAAATAAAATGAGTAGGTATAATAAGTACTTACTCCCACTATTTCATGGGAATTTATAAATAGTGTTTAATTAAATAAGTAGATATTGTTTAGGTAGGTACCCAAATAAAAATTATCTATAAATCTAGTCAATTTGAATAAATTCCTAGCTAATAGCTTATCACTAGACAAATTGACACTTATAGGTACTAACAGCAAAGACTGAACTAAAAGCAATAGAAAATTTGAATTTGAAAAATCATAAATTAATTTAGAACCTATATATCCCCGCAAGCTGTAATAAGTTCTGAGTCGCGGGAGATTTTACAAAATACACAATTAGCGGACTCAAATTTCTACTGTTCATCGCATTCGCAGCGCGCGCTTTCTTAGTGTCGGCTACTTATTTGAAATGTTTTTATCACAGAACAGAGATAAGTTTTTATAATATAAAGTCCCCCGCGACTCATTTATCGCAATATCTTTTATATAATATATATATACCTACCTACTGTTTATTATATCTCAGTTACTAAGTGCAACGTTGCATTGACATAGTGAATGAATACTGGTCTTTCATTCTATAAATAAACATGAACTAACTTATTGCTCGCACGACTTACAAGTTTTGTATCACTTACCAAACATCTGTCCATGTCATCTACATAAAATATCTATTAGGTAATCTACTGATAAATGAGTCTTATCTCAAATTCGTTTTTAAGTTACTCATAGCCGATCCAATCTATAAAAAGCGTGACATATAACCTACATATTACTTGATAATAGATTATGGCTTACTCGTTTATATGTGTCGTTTATTAAATAACTATAATAAATGTAAAAGTAAGTATGTTTGTTTGTTAATCTTTTTATGAATTTTCAATCTTCAACCACAAGAAAGAATTGATGTAGCCGCAGCAGTGGAATTCCGCGCGAAAACCGCAAATTCAGCTAGTATGTTTAAATTTTCAAATTTCGAATCATTGCCATAAAATGACAGTGATGTCAGTGTTGCCAATAACTGACTTACTACACTAAAGGTTATTCGGATAACGGTCATTGAGCTATAATGGCAGGTTATAAATCATTTCGATTTTAAAGTGATCTGTCGTTTACAGTTAGGCTTATAAATAATGAACTGCCCGTTTAGTTTGTTTTAGTAGCGTGTGAAATTATAACGGAGGTGGAACTATTGCAATGTCTGTAGGTTGGTATTGAGTTATCTGAAGATATTCGATAGTTCATGAACAGAAGGGTCAATGACACACATCTGCGTCTGTTGCTATAAAGTAAACACCATTACGGTCACTGAACTCATGTATTGTAACGACTACTCTCAATTTTCTTTACTTAGATCTCTTCTTTTCACTAAGTTACATATATAGGATATAATAGAATTCTAAGACAGAAAACAATCACAATTGAAAATTTTACGTAGCCCCCGAGAAGCGGTAATAATTTTGTAACAGCTGCACCGATTTTGATAAAGCATTTCTAAGATTCCAGCTTTTAAACAGAAAAAATACTAAAATACATCAAAATCGTAGTTTTTTGCCTGCCACAGACAGACACACAGACCCGTCAAACTTATAACCCAAATAAAAATCCCAATATCATTTTTTCAAAACCGGTGTTCAAACCCGGGACCTCAATACGCAGCAGTCATAAGTTAACACTCCCTGTGAGCCATGCGCCATCGTGGAAGTCTCGACAACATACATTAAAAATGTTCCTAGAAATTATCATCGAGCCGTACACTGAACTTATACCTACATATACAAATAATAAGTAACACTAACATTAATTTAATATTTTATTTATAGTACCAAACTAGATCGCAAGCCCACGGACTGAGTAAAAACTTTTGCAATAAACATGACCTCAATCCTGTCGTCGCCCACACCCACCCATACCACTGCCACAATATTCTCTTAACGTTATTATTGCCTATCATGTCGCACTGTTGCTTTAGTCAGTAAGATTTTTAATTCATGAACGCATATGTAATACATAATTTAGGTATAATATTTTTAATTTGTTAAAATATATGAATTTCAGAACGGTATGACAATTTTATGGCAGTTTCGCCATTTTGTTTGAAAATATTTTTAGTTTAATTTCATTGATTGCATAGTTAGGAATAAGAAGTGCTTTTGTAAGACGAAAGAATTATTCCTATTATTTTTCAGATAAAAATAAAAGTAGTTTATATAATGTTTTGTATAACTTATTAGGTTTTATAAGTAATCTTCTTGACTTCTGAATATTCCTATTTCCTATGTCGATGTGAAGTTAGACTTACTAAAACCGGTAAAAGAGTAAAAACCGTAATTATTTGTGCCCGCGAAGAATCGCTAAGGGAGTCAGTGACACATTTGGGAGAGAGGAATGTCGCTATGTGGATAGATTGCAGTTTATAACAGCTAATTGAGCGTACATCGCAAAAACTACGCTAATCGAATCAAATAATTGCTGGCAGTTGACATTCGTTGACTTAAAATTGGACCATTTAAACAAAATTTGGCATTTTGGTCCAAAAGTTCGGTGTATTGTAGTTCTTTCGTTTAAAATGTAGTCTTTACTGTTTTATAGTTATGCTAAGGAAATTGGTGGAACAATATAACAAAACGTGCAGATGTTATTCAGGTCGAGATTTGACATCAAACAAGGTAGTCTTTATTTTTTACTCACCCTTTATTCCTTACAGCCAGTGGCAAGATTT
The DNA here is from genome assembly GCA_905147015.1 of Laspeyria flexula. Lineage (NCBI taxonomy): Eukaryota > Metazoa > Arthropoda > Insecta > Lepidoptera > Erebidae > Laspeyria > Laspeyria flexula. The sequence goes on from LR989972.1 coordinate 8,999,401, forward strand.
TTACGAGCCAAAGGATAACAAATGTACAGAAATAGGACTCGAGGTGAATGGTCGCGTGTGCGTTTATTATTCGCTCATAAAAATAATATAGTCCCGAATTTTCACACATGACGAAGCCGCACTCGCTTCCTGTGGTACGTGTAATTTATTACTTTTATTTTTGCAATAATTGGGGTGATATTTTAAGCAGCTTACTGCTTAAACCTGTAAACCTGTACCTAACTTTTTTATTGCTTTACAATACATTAAATATAATAATTTTTAATACAAAATAATATCTTACTTTGATATTGATTTTTTTTGTAAAATTATATTTATGTAGTAGACAGGTACAAAAAGTCCTTTTTTTTCCTAGTAATAAATTAATAATCGAATTAATTATGTTAACTGAAGTAATTCGTTATTAATTGCAAAAAATGCTTAGATATAAAAAAACTACCACCTATGTTTCATGGTTTTTAAAGATAAAGTATATAATAGTTTTGAGACAGAAATACCATGATTACTATACTAATTGTTTATAAATTCGTTTTATATTAATATTCCTATTAAAATTTCGTCATGTTTTACACATATATACTGCTTTCATACGGTCGACATAAAAAGTAGTTGAATATAACCATAATTTCAAAACGCCTTTATACCGTAGAATTTAAAAATTACTTTTTAAGACTAGTACCAAAATTGAATTTACATTGATAATTCAATTATGAATATGTTCACTCACTTTTGAAGATAGTACATGCATCATCAATTCGTCACTCAGTGTTTGTTAGAATTATAGATGATAAAATTATTTTAATTGCTAGATACAATAAATAGGTTCATTTAAGAGTTCTCCTGAAGTGGTGCAAAATGTTTTAAATTAATTTTACTACACAATGTAATACTAATACAGCTGTGCATTGCTGTGGCTTACGTTATACAAATAATATGTAGGTATTCTCAATCAATGGGAACTTTATTAAAATGTGCGCATAGGTATTTAGGTAAAAAAAAATTTGGTGACGTATATGTATATAGACTCTCATTAAAAACTTTAAGTACGTAATGATCAACATGGTCTATATATTTTGCTATGCTCACCTTTGTACTTAAACTATTATATTAACAAGCCACAGCGAGGCACGTTTTAATTCAGTTAACATCGTTGAATAAACGTGAAGCACCCGTACAAAATCTGAACATTAAACAATAGTCAACCTATTCAGGACTTTCTCAATTTTGGCGAAAATAGAGAGCCGTGGCTGTCCAAAATATGTATCTACCTACCCACTTAGCCTGAAAGAAAGGAAAAAAAGTTTTACCAGTCAAGGCAACCGAAATAATGAGCTCTCGTGAGTGTTTCCCACATTTCTGTTCATTTGTATATTATTATAAATTCTTAATTTATTTCACTATCGTATTGGTGTGAATGTCCTCAGTCCTACTGACTGTTGTATTCGGTTTGGAAAAATTGTTTACGTTGTGAACTTGTACAAAGTTTTCTTTTCTGTTTGTGAAAAATGTACATAGTAAATAATAGTTTTGTTCAAATTATATCCCATTTAGAGAATACAAATAAAACTGTGGATAATCAATAGTATGATGTTATGTGACCCTTGTCAACGAAATGTGCCAAACAAAAGCGCAAAGAGTATGGCAATCTGCTCCAGGACAGAGCCACTCTAAAGCGCTTATTAAGGGACACGACAGAAAACGTACCGTGTTTAAACTTAGCCTGAGCTAGTCCAAAATGTGCAGATTTTGCATAGAGTCAGAGGAAACTGCCATACATGTTCTCTGCTCATGTGGACCACTCATGTACAAATGCAGGCTGATGGGATACAAAATCTCTCTGCTCAGAAACTCTGGAGGTTCCTAGCTTCTACAGGACTAAACAGAGAACTATAATCAACAAGGGCGCTACAAAAGATCAGTCCTGGTCGAGGTAGTAAAAGGGGCTGACGGCTCCAAGCCCAATGAATAATAATATTAATAAATAGTACGATGTTAATACACACCTCCTATTTTCGGATTAGAGAGTTAGAGTCGGATAATGAGAGTGATTGATTGCAACAGTGACGCGCCTATTCATTATTATCAATAACTATCTTTGAAGTTACCAAATCACTGAGGTAGGTATTGAAATTTGTGATTAATAATGAATAATGAATTTCAAAGTTGGGTAATCGGATTGCCTTGCCGGAGGTCTGTTGCCGAAGCTCTTTACAAAGGTGAACCCTACTTTGACCTCGGTTCCTAAATATGGTTAAGTTTTTAAAGGCCAGCCGAGTTACTGTTTCCAATTCAGATTTTTCCTCATTTCTTGGTTTCTTGAAATTTTAACTGTAGCTTAAATAATTAAAGCGAGTAGGTAGCGATTGAAAGTTAATCGTTGTTTCTAGAAAGATTTGTTATGAACGGGCTGTAAGGTTTCCTTAACCTTTACCGATCTGACTTTGAAAGTATTTATATTATTATTATATATATTCAAGAGAACCTAGAGACTTAACGTACTAAAATAGACGCATAAATTGTATTTACGTAGACGTTCACATTTCTGCCATGTTATGGCACCCCATAACGTGGCAGAATATATCCGAGAATGGGAAGAAAACCTGCAAGTTAATGAGTGTCATTCTGAATTTCGACAGTCAATTATTATTTGACACGGTCGCAACTTCGAATAACAATAGTTCGACTACTCACAGCTTCGACAGAACATTATCTTCGACTGGCATTAGTCCGACAAAACATACTTCGACAAAACCCTTTTTCAACAGAACCCTTCTTCGATTTGTGTTTGTTCAACGGATTATCATAATTATGCCACCTTTCGATTGAATTTTCAGCCGTCCACCATCCTAACCACCAGAAATATGATCGGTTGGACATGCCATTTCATGTGAATTTCCTTCAATCCATAATGAACTTAGAACTTTTCCTGATTTATATGTACATATAATATATTTAGAGATTATTTTTGTGAAATAAATACCTATGCCAAAAAAATTATTAATGTTAAAGTTGACTTTCATCTTTAGGTACATAATATTTAACAGTGTAATACAATTTAACAATATCCATGCTATCCAGTAGATCATTGCAAAATGGGAGTGCGTGTGCGTAGTTTTGGTGGTCAAAATTAAAACAATTGATGATACGATGTGAGATAATTATTATGTTTAGCGGTTGCTGCTTAGTCAAAAGCTACCTGATTGCACAATATTCGTCCTTACTTTGGCGTTAATTCTCTACCTAAGGTTAGTTGTAGCTTTACATGCCACGCTTATTACGTAGTTGCAAGGTTTAGTCTCCCATTGCTAATGCAAGCGGGTTTAATAAATACTTCTATTATACTCCGTCGCGACATCATGACACCAGTAACAGGTGCATAACATACTTAGATTATAGCAACAACGCATTCTTGCAAGCTTGTGACTTTGTGACTAACTGATAATCTAAATATAGATTAAAAGATGACATAATTTGTCTTAAATATTAGCTGATAGTGTGTAATAAAAAAAGCCTTTGATTTTGAAATTGCTCTTTTTTGTAATGTAAAGTTTTCTAATAGAAAAGCCTTTAAATTTCTTATTATTTATCCTATTATGTTGAAAATTTGGAATAATGTATAGTTCATTTTTATTGCTAACTTTAAATTAAAGAGTTCATTAATGTCTATAAAAGCTACAAGCACGTGGAGTAAAAAAAATCAATCACGAACTTGTAAATGCCGTAACAAATATTTATGTGACATCAAAACTCAAAACACGCTTTAAAAGTTCAATAAAACTTAGATAAACAAGAGGACATTAGCAAACCAAAGAGATTAATGCCTCGCATCTTGTTCGTGACAATTAAATCACTTTAGATGTCTTACAATTCGAGTGGCTGGCCACCGGGGCCACACGGTGCATGTCGCTTACATAGACAACACGCTGAGACGTTGTTCGGCAGCTCATTTCACTAGAAACAAACTAATTTTAGAATTTCCGTTCAGCCCTACTTGGACATAATGCGCTCAGCCCGTTTAGTTGTGGATTTTGACATGTGGTAACGTGTCGCCAATTTGTTTTCTTTTGCAATGGTTCTGTGTTTTATTTTATTTGTTTGTGACTAATGTGAGATCGTGTTTTTATGTTTATTGGTGAGTTACTTGTTAATTTATTTTTTATTAAACTTAGGCGTAGAAATCTCTATGGAATTTTGATTTTGTTTCATATTTAATGTAAAATTAATGGACTCGGACTTTATTTAAAAAAAAATACCAGTCTATTTTAGGATTATGTGCTTCAAATGACGATTCATGTACATAATTAGTAACATAGTAAAATTATTTTCTTAGAGATTTAATTTTGTCCTCCTTCAGTGTCATATTCACCGGACCACCCATGTAGATAGGTAGCGCGTCGGCGTTAACGTTCCACTTATTTAGATTTTAATTATATTTTTTTAATAAGATTGTATTCCTTTGAAATATGATACGGAGAGTTATATCTTCTTGTAAAGTTAACAAGATATTGGAAAATTATTGTAGGTAGATATTTATTTTTAAACTAGACGTTAATATTAAAAGATAACATATGTATAAATTTGAAAAACCTTATAACAAAACTACTTATCTAAACATCAAACATCTATTACAAATAAACATAATCGATAAAAAGCAATCTACGAATCAAATATACGAACACAATTGAGGAAATTGCTAGAAGTGAAGCAAATCAATGACAAGTTATAAAATGTTGATTCAATTCGCAACAATAACGTCGCGGTCCTTCAATCACATTGATAGCTTATCAAGCGTTTCATGCATCTATACTTCCGACTAATTCTAACAAGATTCTAAGAAGGATCGAACGATAAATAATGTTAACTATAAGGTAACGTCTAACGTAAACAAAAAGTGTAAACACTAAGCCGTATGACTCACAATGACGAGGTTCTCATTATCATATCACAGCCGCACGCATACGTTAGTAACCTTAGTTGAAATCTGACACTCGACCCTCATTCTTGTCTTCTTTGTGCGTTTTTTAATTTAAATATCGTACTATTTGTTGCAGTATTTAACCGATCAAGGCTGCTTTACGAGTGAGCGCTCGTGACACTACGGTGTGTCGCTTATATCACATGTATTTTCCTGCAACGGTGAGAACAAAGAAGTCCTTTCGCGAATTAATTTCAACACTTTCGAACTAGCGACGCACCAGCCTGTTGATCTAACACGTGTCGCGTGAATGCATACGTGAAAACGAGAGGATGAGAGCGTTCGACGCGCGCGTGCAATAAAAATCGAATGCAAAAATGATTAAAAGGAATGGTGATAATGTATTTGCGATCGCGTCGAGCAACAATCAGTGTCAAGGCGGTCGGTCGCCTGTCTCGCTCTGTCCCAGCGGCGGCGCGGCCACGAGGATCCCGCGCGCCACTGCCGCCAGGATGACGCCGCCCGACGCGCAACCACACACCAAAGAGGCTAACATCGCGCTCTCCACTTACGTGGAAAAGTGGAAAAACAGATATGAAGACGCTGAGAGAAAACACAAGACATATTTATTGAAATCCGAAAAAGGTATGTTAACTTGAATTTTTTAGTGTAATAAATCTTTAGTTTTTATGTGGTTTGTGGTTGTAACTGCGCATGACACAATATTTCCAGGGTCGTATGCAAACAAAACACCAGTTGAAAATCCTATTCTCGTATTTGTCGGATTATGACAGATAACCTGTTGCATTTACATTAATTCATGATCTTCCCCAATCCTGGCTCGTGTATGATACCTAAACTTCAAATATTTAATACCTACTATAAATGGATTAAAATTATTGAAATCCGTTGTATTACTTTAAGGTTATTATTGACAAAGACTTTTATGAAACATTTTATTACGCATCGCAGAAGTAATGACTAATCTTTAGTAGTACAAAACATAACAAAGTTACGGTTCCAACAGTTTAAAATTTATTTAAATGTCATTTTTTATTTTTCATGTATTATCGATTTTTGATTAAACAACACTATTTCGGTTTTCAAAATGTCAAAAACGTCATAAAGTGTTATTAGTACATTTTAGAATTAAATATTCCGCTAATTTTTCACTGTTTTGGTAAGTTTTGTTAGAAATTTAACAATGAATGATGTTATTTAAAACAGTTCCAAAAATTTCAATTTATCGCAGCTATTTACTTTAATAGTTATAACAGTTGTATTTTTGCAAAAAAAGATATAGAGAATAATTCGGTTCTTTTTGAGTAATGTTGATGTTTTATTATGTTTCGTAATGAAATTCTGAGAAAACTAAGTGCGTAGTTAATTAGTTAAGTGGGTATTTATGCATGATTTCATTTGCTAATTACTAATAATTATAAAACTGCAAATAGGCATTATTTTTAAGAAACTCTAAATAAAGCTATAGTAAGTACTTTAAAAACTAGTTTTAGAAAGTTGTGCGCTGCTTACACAATATTGTATGGCTACTCAATCTATTGTTGAATTATGAAACAAGGCTTGAATCTACTGTTGCAATGATTTAAGGTATTTTTTTAACCTATACGAATACAATACGAATATTTAAAAAATAATACAAGCAACACAGTCTTTGACAAAGTTACACTGTAGGTAGTACATACATAATTATATATATCATAAACCACACTGCTATAAATTTGTTATTCAGTAACAAGGAAAATAAATTAAATTTAGGTTTAATACACTTGGGAGAGAAGGAAAAATAAATAAAACTATGTACTACCAACATGTCTGGCCAGTGTGGCAATTTGTTTTAGTTGAAATAATTTTAATGTTAAAGGCCCCGATTGTGGAATCTTGGAAAGATCCCATATCATAAACTGTTTCAAATTTTAGCCCAAGGTCTATTTGGAGCTTACCTCTATAAAATGTTAGCAAATGGGTAACTTTTTTTTATAAATGAGGTGGCAAACAAGCAGTTTGTTCACCTGATGTTAAGTGATCTCCGCGAAGCGTAGACATACGCACCACCAGGGGGTCATAGATGCGTCATATTAAAGTTAGAAATCGTACAGGGATTTGCTCCCGTCGTTCTTTATTTGGCTACTGCTCAGCTGCTATTGGCCGTAGTGTGATGTTACAAGCTATACCTTAGTTAGTTAGTTATACCTTCCTCAATAAAAGGGCTATCCCACATATCACATCCCATTAAAAGAATTGTTCAAATCAGTTCAGTAGGTCCTGAGATTCTAGTGTTCAACCAAACAAACAATCAAACTCTTCAGCTTATATTAGTATAGATTTAAAACATTTTCTACCATTATGTATTTTTACTTGTACATATAAACTGATGTTTTGGAATGTTTCCAACAGTTCAGATTTGAGGGCAAAGTTTGACTTATCATCATCATATCAGCTCAATGACGTTCGCTACTGGACATAGGCCTCACGTAATTCCTACCAAAGCAATTAAAATTTCCTGTCTTTCATACACTAGGTAGGTAGGTATCTATATTACATGAAATGCTCGATTAAAAGTTATATATTCTGCTAGAAATCTTTATCATAATATGAGTCACCAATATTATAAAGATTACGTACTGGAAGTATGAGTACAAACAAAGATAACAGACTTTTATTGATGTGTTAATATAGTATATATTAGTGTCCGACCGAAATTTCGGTTTCGGTTTCGGTTTCGGCCGAGTTTCGGGCAAAAATCAAGTTTCGGCGACAGTTTCGGTTTCGGCCAAAATTGGCCGAAACTTTTGCCGAAACCGAAACTGATTTCGGAAGTTGTCGTGCACGCTCGACTAACTTCGTTTCTCGCGGCAACGCTTTGGCGGCCCTATTCGGGAATTGTCGTGCGCCATTCGGATAGCTCTGTAGCAACAAAACTTAGTCAGTGCGTTATCGCCTGACGCGAAACATTCTTTAGAGGTTATGCTTTAATGGAACTGATTACATGTAAATTTTTGTTTCGTTTCTGTACTTGATTGATTTATACAGGGTCTCTCGTAAGTAATAGATAACTCGTTACAAGCAAGAAAATCACATTTTTATTTCAGGGTTGCCAACGGTGTGAAAATGGTACACACATTTAGATTTTTTTAATTATGCTCCTTTGCCCACTCAATCCGTTGCTATTTCAAGAAATTTAGATATTTTTGTGTAATTGTTTTATATCGTACTCCTTGAGACTTGCATTATTTAATTTAATTACATTTTGAGTCCTCATTAACGTAAAACATTATTGAAATTAACATTTCAAGCTAATTTTTCCGATTTTTTTTTAATTTGTAGTTTTAACCCTTGATTGTCAAAAAAGGTACGGTGCTATAGCTGCCCATTATCTTAATAACATCTCTAGTATGTGTAGATTATAAAAAGGTATAATAGTGTGTACTTAAGCAAGCAATACTATATACAAGAGCAAAATAACTAAGTAAGGTCGAAATTTCGATTTTTCAACAAATGCTGTAATTTTTGTGATTTATGTTATAATACTCCAAGACATGATTTTATTCAATTAAGATACCAGTTTTAAGTTTAATAGTATCTAATTACATTTTTATTTGCGTTGATAAAAATCTATGCGAAAGGTACCAGGGCATGTCAATAATAAAACGAGTTTATTTCTACTTACAATATTTATTGCTTAGATTACTACAGCAAGTGCTCAAAATTTCCACTGCGAGGGCGAGCAGCAATGTACCCTCTACATCTCCTAAGTCCTAATAACAGATCTTTTGATCTGGCATGCATGGCCAGTTTCTTTGATGCATGGCTGTACACATTTTTTCCGACAGGCCCAGTAAAAAAATTCCAACGGGTTTATGTCTACCGATCATGTTGGCCATAAAATTGGACCCAAGCGCAGTGCATTGCTGCACGCGTCGGACACTTTGAGCACTTAAATGTAGTAATCTGAGCATAGTAATAAATATTGTAAGTAGAAAATAACCTCGTTTTATTATTGACATGCCCTGGTAGCTCTCGCATAGATTTTTATCAACGCAAATAAAAATGTTACTAGATACTATTCACCTTAAAATTAGAATCTTAATTAAATAAAATCATGTCTTGGAGTATTTTAACACAAGTCACCAAAATTGCAGCATTTGTTGAAAAATCGAAATTTCGACCTTGCTTAGTTCTTTTGCTCTTGTAACTAGTATTTATTGCTCGCTCAAGTACATACTTTTATACCTTTTTATAATCTACACATACTAGACATGTTATTAAGATAATGGACAGCTATAGCACCGTACTGTTTTTTCACAATCAAGGGTTAAAACTACAAGTAAAGAAAAAAATGAAGATGTTAATGAATGAAATGTTAATTTAAATAATGTTTTACGTAAATGAGGACTCAAAATGTAATTAAATTAAATAATGCAAGTTTCCAGCAGTAAGATATCAAAATAATTATAATATCTAATTTTGTTAAAATGGCAACTGAATGAGTGGTCACAGGAGCATAATTAAAAAAAAAATCTAAATGTGTATACCATTTTCACACCGTTGGCAACCCTGAAATAAAAATGTGATTTTCTTGCACCTTGACATTAGAGCTACCACCAGGTAACGGGTTATCCATTACTTACGACAGACCCTGTATAGTTAATTAAATATTGAGTCAGTAACTTTGTTTTGTTGTTATTAACAGATCAAGTCACATGTAAAAAAAAGATTGTTAATGAAAAATGTGAAGTGTTTTATTTGTTAAATTACGTTGTATAGGTAAACTTATTTCAAGATTTACTGTTTCCATTTCATGTCCTAATTAATGCAGAATAATGGGTAAAATGCACCAATTTCAGTATTTTAAGGAATTTTATACTTGCTCACGTGAGTTTCGGTTTCGGTTTCGGCCGAAACTGAAGCCACGGCCGAACATTCGGTTTCGGTTTCGGTTTCGGCCGGAAAACCAGTTTCGGTCGGACTCTAGTATATATATATATACTAGCGGACCCGACAGACGTTGTCCTGCATGATATACCAATCGATAGCATTTTTTTATTTTTTTTTTTAATCTAAACCATCCTCGAATCCACTTGCACAAAACACTCCACATACACAAAAATTCATTCAAATCGGTTCAGCCATTTAAGAGGAGTTCATTATCAACACACATACAGAATAATTATATATATAAAGAAGATGTATATAGGTTTGAATAGGATAAATGCCAAATAAGTTAATATAATAGAACTGTCTAGCATTTTGTGTTTTTTAGCTTAAGTAGAGCTAAAATTTTGTATTGTAAACATCTTGATTACATCAGTATTTTAACATAAAACATCTTATAATTGGAATGCATAATTATGAATTGACAAATATTGTAGTTTGGTGATTAAAATGTAATGGCTCCTGCTCAAAATCAGCACTGTACCGCTGCCAGTAGCAATCTGTTACTAGTATGTCAGCATTAATGCTGCCAGTTTCTGGGCAGAGGTGGCAAGCATTTTTAAATAAAAAGTAACTTGGTTTTTTAATATGCAAGTAATCTAAAGGCCAGATATAAAAAAAAAAACTTTCTTCTATATAAATAAATGATATTGAAGTGTCTGTTTGTGATATCAAAGTAATAGTTTTTTAGTCATACGGTATAGATGATTAACATCTTTAATAATTCATAATTATTACATTATGTAGTATGTAGGTATTGTTATGTACCTACACATATCTAAAAATCTTGTATCTTAATGTATATGTAATATAACATTATTTTAAACCTTATTTTTATTATGTTTTAGCTAAACGTGAATATGACGACCTACAACGTAGATACAATATCCTCTCTGAGGAGAGAAACCACCTTGATGGCGAGCTTCGAGAGAGGGAACGAGAGCTGGGCAAGCTGCGAACCGTCTCGGAGAAGCTGTTCCAGGAATATCAACAGCTTAAGAACCAGCATGAAGTGGACACAGGGGTTATGCACAAGTTAGTAGATGCATTATCTTTTTTTAATATATAATGCCTGCACCGTGGAACAAACCCTGTGTTGTGGGGAACTTTACAAATATGTAATTAACAAAGTAGTACACACAGATTCGAAACAATTATGTATGAATCACACAAATATTTGAATGGGAATCGAACCCACGACACTCCGCACGCCGGTTTTAGTGGCGAGGCTTTTAGGTACACGAGTTTATTTTCGTTGAAAAACATTTTTATCTGACCCTAATTCAATGTTTTATTTAGATAAATGAAACATTTAATTTAATAATTTTTTATTTATGTAAGTATTGTACATTAAATAAGAATACCATTGTAAATAATTAATAAATAATATATTATTTTACTAAACATGTACATAAACAGAAATTTTGATTTAGTAACGTAACAGAAACACTTGTTTTTATCATCAGCTGATTTGAAAGCAAACATGTAAAACTGACAAATAACACGTTCGGAAGTTTTTGTATATTATCTAAACTATTTAAGTTCACGGTGGCCGTAGAACCAATGGTCAGTAATTATTGAAATGCGTCGTGCATCTGCGTTATCTATCGCGGTCACGCTAAGTTACCACATACCAAGCGACCTAGTGTTTCTTTGTAATGGTATTTCGAGAATTATGATTTATTTATGTCAATGACTCGAGTTATTATTAAAAATATTAATGAATTTACGTCTATTTCTAAGGAAATCTTCGCTCACAATTCTTTTAGCTATTTATAATTTATGATGTAGGACAAAAGTATATTCTAACAGAAAATATGATTTATATGATATTGGCTTTATAGCTTGTAGCCAGGGCCTGATTAAACCTTTAAATTGATTCTGTCCGTTTTAAAGGACGCAGGAGTGGCCAACCGGCAATTGCTCAAAACCTGCCACTACCCTATCTCTTCATAAACATGCTTTCATTTATTGTAAAGTGCGACAAATGTATTTCTTTCGGAGCTCTACTGATATTATAAATTCGAAAGTTAGGATGGATAAATGTATAATTTTTCATTATTTCAACCCATAAACATCTTTTTTATTTTTTAGATTTAATTAGTACCTAGTGAATTCCTTTAGGATGTGGAATTTTAATGTCTTTTTGTATAGAATGTAAGATTAATAGTTTATTATAATTAACTTTGTACTCTTGTTTTAGGGTGATGCAGCAAGCAGGAGAATGGTACAAGCAGAACAAGCAGTTGAAGCGGCGCAGTACCGCACTGTTACAAGCGCTGCCTTCCAAGGCTATTGAAATTGATCTCACTGACTCTATGGACACAGGTATGGGATACCTTCAGCCTTCATTTCAGCCCAATGACTCCCACTGCCGGGTATTCATCAGCTACCCATTAATGTCCTACTGCCGGGCACGGATCTCCTCTCGTCTATCTAGAGAGCTGATAGGGTTTTTGGACTGCCGGACATGGCCTCAGCGACTTTGTGAATGCCGAAATGAATTAAATAATTATATTAGATTTTGAATTATATATGTAGGCCAAGAACATAGTAAATATATATTTAGCACTAGAAAAAAAAAACTGAAGCTATAGCTATATATAGCTATAAAATGATTTGTTTTTGGATATCAGCACAAATGGATTTTTAACTTAGATATATTCTCAACTAAAAACTTAGTTGTGTATTCTTAGACAACCAATAATTATTATTCCAAATGTTATGTTAATTTGAATATAACTGCTCTCAGCTTCAGACACAAGCAGTAACGAAGAAGTGGAGTTCCTGAAGCAGACAGTAGCAGACTTAAGCCAGCAAATAGCTTCTCTACAGACTGAACTCAATGCGGCCAAGCTGCACGAGTTTGAAGCGCATGAAGCTAATGTAGCTATTGGACAGGTAAAAAAAATGCCTAACTATATGCACTGTCTTATATTTAGATCTAGAAATCTGATTACTATGACCTAGACTTACTTTGTAAGACAACTAAAAGGTGCACGGTGTGTATAATCTATTGCTTATGTGTAAATCCAGGGTATAAGGCTACCTCCATACCAAATATATCATAAAATTATAACAACTATGGCGATTAAAAAGAGTGGCCTGAGTTTCTTGCCAAGTTCTTCTCAGAGCTCAACCTTGTCAGTGAACTGGCCGTAGGCAAATTTACTGACACCTTTTTTTTTTGGCTTTGTATGACGTTCATAAGTATCATGTATGTGATCCAAATGTATAAAAAGATTTGACTTTGACTTTGACCTTGAAATTTTATCAAAATTGTTGCAGCCGTTTTAGCGTAAAGGAGTGACAAATATACAAACACATAAACTTTATTCAAAACAGTTTCAAAATAGTCTTTATAATATAAGTGTGAAGTGAAATAAAAACAGAAAGTGTTATTGAAAAACTTAATAATTAATTTTCCAGGAGTTAGAAGCAGAGAAAGAGAAGTCTCTAGCACAAGAGAAAGAGTTACAAGAGTTACGAGTACAGGTGGAGAGGCACAACAGAGTGTCCAAACTGTTGATGGAAGAGGTCACCGCGCTTAAAGATAACGCTGATAAAGATAGGGAGATGGCAGAGACGTAAGTATTACATAATCTTTATTGTTTGAGTTTTTTATTTTAACATAATAGTGCAGTGCTAAATTCACTGTGCCCATACTTATATAATTTTTTTTTAACTTGAAATATCGTATTATTCTAGCTACAAGACAGAAGCCCGCGCAGCCAAGAAGCGCGTGAAGCTCCTGACACACCAGAGCGTGCTGCTGCTGGGCGAGCTGGCGCCCGACGAGCGTCTGGAGAGGCTACTGCACGAGGTGGACCAGCTCAAGGACGCCCTGGAGGACCAGGCTGCCAGGCACCGGGACCAGCTCGATGATCTACAGGTGCGCACTTACCACTACAATAAGCGAAGTAGACTTACTTTAACGCATACGCATGCCACATATTAAGCTTTCAGTTATGTATTAAGATATTTAAATATTTAATTCTTTTACTCCGAGCAGAGACGAATTCGACAAACTAAAAATCATTAAAATCGGTCCAGTCGTTTTTGAGATGAACATAAATGGTCCAACTAACACGACTTTGTTTTTATAATATACAGGGTGAAATTTTGTTTCTCTCCAGGTGGCATTACAAAATTCCACCCTGTATATTGTTCTACACGACACGTCATCCTATATGATAGATTTTAATTCCTTTACAGTTGAAAGTAGCAGAAAAGCACGAAGACACCGACATTCTGCTTTGGGAGGAGAAGATAAGACTAGCAGAAGAAGACGCACAGAAAGCTCTGGAACGTGCAGAGAGAGCCGAGAAAAGATTAGCAGAGTTCGAGAGGAGTCGCCCACCGCCCAAGAAGTCGAACCTTATGTCCAGGATCACTTACTTTGAAAATGGAGGAACAGGGATAAAAGAGATTGCAGTGGCAGAAGTTAAGGAGGAGATCGTTGAAGTTGTTGGTAAGAGAATTTTTTTTGTAGAAGAATTTTGATTATAATATAATAATATTCTACCACATTCACACAGCGCCATCTAGTCCCAAATTAAGCAATTATATTTGCTTGTGTTATAGGTATTAAACAACTGATATACTACTTAAATACATTTTTTTTTGTAAATACATACATATTATAGATAAATTACACCCAGACACAGAACAAACCTTCAGGCTCATCACACAAAGATTTGTCCTGGGTGGGGATCGAACCCACGACCTCTGGCTTAGCAGTCAGGGTTACTAACCACTAGACCAACAGGCCAGTCTATGTATAGTAATATTATAAAGCTGAAGCATTTGTTTGCTGGTTGAGTGCTCTGATCTCAGGAATGGATAGCCCATTTATTGAGGAAACCACATCCCTCCACAACCGATAGGAGTTAAGAAGTTACCAAAGATCTATCTACATTCAGTGCTTTATAAGGGACTATTCACACTTATTCAGCTCCATTCGCGTTGTGCTGAACGATTTTGGTCACACTTATACAGCTCTGCTTCTATCAGCCGCGTACGGCGTCGTAAGAATGAGAAAAGAAAATAATAAATCAAATCAAGGCAGGAACAATACAGGTCGCAACTTGTCGACAAGGAGTCGCGAAACATCCCTGTAATGAGCTGTGACGCCGCGTTCGACGGTGAATGAATGTGAAAAATCATTGTTTTCTATGGACAAAAGCTGAATAGAGCTGAATAAGTGTGAATAGTCCTTAAGTTTATATGAAATTTTATGAGTATGTTTGATCCACCAACCCTCACCAGGCCAGCGTGAGTAGATTATGGCCTAAACACTCTCAGCTCTCTAGTTAGAGGAGAGGAGACCCGAGCCCAGCAGTGGGACTTAATGGGTTGATGATGATAAGTTTATTAAAATAGTGCTATGATCAGCAGTGGACAGTCTTAACTGGTCTTAATGGTAGTTTAATTTTTTTTTTTTTTTTGCGTGAAGTTCCACGAGCAGGCGACCCACCTGGGGTTAAGTGGTTACCACCGTTCATGGACGTTGGCAATGCTAAGGGCACAGACAAGCCGCTGCCTACCTTGAGAGGATAGCTCTCTTTAAACCTCGTTTTACATTTTTGTTTAATGGAATGGTGGAATAAAGCTGGAGATAGACAGCAGTGGGAGGTTCTGGGGGAGGCCTGTGCCCAGCAGTGGGATGACACAGGCTAAATAAAAAAAAATAACGCCTACGCCGCTTTAAATAACATACAATTAACAGATTAAAACAAACTACAAAACAATTCCACAGAACCACCACTGGAACAGCAACCTATTCCTCAACCGCCCCCTATGCCCCCACCCCCACCTTCCATCCCAGCTCACGCCCCCTCAGTTCCCATAGCTCCTCCACCACCCCCGCCACCCCCTTCTTGCATGCCACCTCCGCCTCCTCCGCCGCCTCCTCCGCCCCCGCTGGTGTTCGAGTCGAGCGCGTCGGACGACATGGCCAGCATGTTGGCCAACAAGCAGGGCACATTGAAGAGGAGTAAGCAGACTGATCAGAATGGAAGTAAGAAACATTTTGTTATTTTATTTGTTATCTATTCAGTGAAAATGCGAACTAAATTCAAATTCATCTACAATGTTACTCTTATAGTAGAGGAGACGTAATCATCATCATCATCATCATGACATCATGAAGACGTACAAAAAACTTGTCATGGATTAAAAAAAGAAATCATAGTCATGAACAGTTTTCGAATGGCAAGTTATCATGCGTGTTAATAATTCAATAAAATTTCAGAAAATATCTGTCCCGTCTGATTATCAGACGACCGATATAACACAATGGTAAGCCGATGGTCTCATTCGACAGCTGTGATTGGCTAAGTCAATCGCGCCATATTGCCGGCCTGTGATTGGTCGATATTAGTCCATAGGTATATCTATGCTATCGACGTGTGTAATTTAGCAGGATTGGGCCCCTAATGTGTGAAGGTCGATCTTCCATGTGTGTTGTTAGACCATTATGAGAGTCTTAACTAAAGAATGTAACATATAATCAAAAGAAAAGCAAAAATAGTGTCAGCTGATTACTTGTGACCAAAATATTATGGTTTTTCTATCAATTTATAAGATTATTTTTTTAAATTTTAAAGTCCTACATTACATTTCAGTTGCTGGTACCTAATCCCATAATATTTGATAGACATATTTACGATTGTAAATTTTTTTTTTTGTTGCCAACAAAATAAATAAAAAATCTTTTTTTAATTTTTTTCTTCAGGTGGCGGTGCAATAGACGCGATAGTAGACCAGATCAAAGGTGGCAAGTTCCAGTTAAAGTCCACCGAACAGAAGTTCACGGACAAGAAGGCTAAGCAGGACGAACAGCCGGAGGCAGTGAAGGAGATGCTGGCCATCCTCGGTACGTTGAGGAAGAGGCGCACCTCCGTCAGACCTGCTTCATACAGTGACTGCTAGCGTGAGTCTGTTATACAGGGTGGAATTTTGTAATGCCACCTAGAGGAAAAGTACTTTAAATACTGGAGGTAGATCATTTTATTCAAAGGAAACATTCCTTTATATTTAAAAAGAAATAAAACTGCAAAACCATCAATCTACAAAATCCAGGTGGCATTACAACATTCCACCCTGTCACTGTTAAGAGGGAACGCGGTCTGCGTAAATTTGAAAGATTGGTACCTGTTCAGAGAAATTATGTTTTTTTAGATAGCCATAACTTTTTTCGCACATTGATTTGAAATGTGCTCTCGTTGTAACTATTGTAGCATATTGAAATACTTATAATGACATATGTCTTTAATTCTTTAATGTACACACAAAAACAAATTACAATTAAAAAAAAAAAAAAAGAAAATGTACATAGGCGAGCTTAACTCAATATAATACTCAAAATATGAGTTTTCTACGATGTCATGTCGTTATTGATTCTTGGAACAGCCTCCATACATTTTTGCCGGTCCTCCTTCATACAGAACCTTTCAGTCGTTCTGGCATGATTGAGTAAACAACCATCCTAACCTTTAAGGTGGAAGTTCCCGCGTATTGACTTTTTTATAATAACTGGCCTTATATATTAAAAGAAAAAATATCCAGAAACATTTTATTGTGGAAAAGTGATAAAATGAATAGTTTTATGTAAAACGAGTCTTATGTTTAGAGAAATTATCCTTTAGGATACAAGTCGGAACACCCACCTTAAATGCAAAATCAAATGATGTAGGATAGACAAATTGTATTTTAAAATATTGTCACTAGAGGGCGGCACTCTTATTTCATACAAATTGTAGTTTACGTTGTCACGATCGAGCGCGTTTGGCCACACCCAATTCGTACTAGGTCCTTTGTAGTATGTTGATGTTTTCCGTAGAATATATAATGTCATGTGGAGTATATTGACCTACTTCTTACCTTTATTGCTGTTTAAATTTGCTAGGACGACATGGGACTGACTTCTATGGAATATTTAATAAGGAAATGAAAAACTCTCCTATATCATGCTCATTTTGTGGAGCTTATTTTACATAATTATATTATAATAACTATACAATATATCACAATATCCAAAAAATTACAATCTAAATAATAAATATATCGTGACTTTAACTTTTGTAATTATAAGGATACATATCGTGGAAAATTCCGTGCCAATATCTAAAAATAATTGAATTAATTTTACGTAAAAAAATATTGAATTGTTTAAATATACATATCTGCACAAATTAAGATTTTTCAGACGTGCCAATAGAAAAATGTAGAAACAATATCTTCCGCTAGAGGCGCTAGTATACGAATTATAGTAATAATAACTTCCGCTAGGGACGCTAGTGTAAACAGCCAACTCCAGACTAGTGGCTAATTCACATCTCTCTATGTCTGATCAATATATTTTTCATGTGAAGTGTAGATACCATTGCTTTGAATGTAAAATAAATTTAAAATATATGACTGCAAATCGAAATATATATCTCTAAAGTGCCTTATAGTACCAATATGGTTGTCAGTGTGGGGCAAATTTTAATTAATTGTAATTGGAAAATATCAAAATTAAGCATGTGTTAAATGTAGTTTTCAATATAGAATTAATCAAAATTGTTAGTTGTTTGGTGGAAATTAACAAACAATTAATTATTAATTGCAAATTCAATTTGCCCAACACTGACGGTTGTATAATTACTATACGAATATTGTAATGTTGCCAGTAGAATAAAATTTATTTATAAATGGCAGAAATTTATACAAGTTAAAATTTTGTTCATTTTATTAGAAAGATTATAATTAATATTTTTATCGTGATTTATACAGCATTTATTTACTTAAATATTATACAAAATTTTACTTGGCTATATTGGTTGTTATTTTAAGTCGTATTACGGTTTTATTTTTACAACTATATACACTACTGTTGTGTTTTTGTCCTCGAATTAAAATCATTCAAGTTGTATCGATTAAAGTAAATATTGAAACTATTATTACGTTAAGTAAAATGGGACATTGAAGTATTAAGAGTATACAATTATTATTAATAATAAATGACAATTATTAAGTTGACGTTTTCAATATAATAATAGTATGACAATAATTATTATTTTGGTGACTTATTAGTTTTAATTTAATGTGAATTGATCTGAATACTCGTAAGTTTATGTTATAGTAAATATATTGTATAGTTTAAGTTTAAATGAAACGTATTTAAATATAATTATGGGCGCTTACCTGTGGCCCTATCGCCATGTCCTACCTGTAGGACCACGGGAAATATTTTTTCCCATGTCCGACTAACTTCATGATCGTTTACTAATTGTTGCTGGACCAGGGTGGTGCAAGACGATCTCGGGTATATACAAATTATAAAATAGACTTGCAGGCCTTAAAAACAAATACTTACCTTAATATTATATAAAAACTGATGGCCCCCGGGGCTATGGTATGTCCAGCTCTGATTTAAAACCATTAATTAATGATGACGATGACTCCCTATTTGTTAAGTACAAAGTTCTTCTTTGCCGTCTCCACTCATTGTAAAGTGTCATCACCTGTGGACCTATCAGTGGTACACGGAAGTAGGACCACGGAGTATACGCCCGTATAATAGTTTGTATACAAGAGTTACCCGCGGTGCCATTGTTCCGTCGTCGAAATTGAAGCGTTTTGTATAATAGTAGATAAGTATCGAGTTTTTATTATACAATTATACATTTATTAATTATATTGAATGATTGTTTTAATAATAATTAATTAGTATGTTGTTGTCCTTATGATCTTTGGAAATATATTACCAATTTAAGTAATGTATCAAACCTATGCGCTCTTCCTCCTCTTTCCTACAAAATTATCTTTGCTGTGCCTGACTGGGTCGATAATTATAATTGAAACCTTCATTACATGTTTATCAACATTGTAATCATATACATCAAATAGCCTATATTTTTTATTTATATATAGGACATCTACATAATAAGTATGAGAGCCTGTTAGAAAGCCACTGTAGATGACAGGTCCTTAAAAAAACAGCTCCATAGTCAAATATTCAGTCAGCCACACTGGACAAAAAAAAATTGCCGCCTTTTCTACTGAATGAAAGGCGTGAAGCTTATTATTATAGAAATAGTATGATGTCCGATTTTGCCACCCTCATTTTTGCCGCTCTGGGGTCCTGCTAACAAAATGGTAAGCCTATGGTCTCATTCGACAACTGTGATTGGCTTTCCAAGTCAATCGCGCCATATTGCCTGTGATTGGTAGGTACATATTAGTCCATCGGTCTGCTATTGACCTGTGTAATTTAGCAGAATATGGCCTGGTCAAATGCCCGGATTGTCACCCTCTAAAGCGAACCTTCCCTAACACGTTTTTTTATACCACGGCGGTCGCAAACAGCCGTACGGCCCGCCTGATAGCAGTTCAGTTACTGTAGCCTATGAAAGCCTGCAACGCCAGAGGCATCATGAGAGCATACGTAATCATGGTATTCACAAAAACTAATGTAAAAAACTCAATAATATAATAGACGTCACAATTTTTTTCATAAAGCGTAAAAAAAGTAAGGGACCACTACAAGCAATATATTGCACGTGAGATGGTTCACTCCGCTGCGAGTTTGAGTCCCTGCCTCCTCTTGTGCCTCGACAAGTCTGAAACAATGTTGTTAGTTTACAATCTATACTGTAAAGCTGAAGAGATTGTTTGGTTGAACGGTAGGACCTTAGGAACTACTGCCCCCTGATTCTGAGCTGTCGAATATTTTCGGCCAGAACTGTCAGTTTATTTAAACTTAAAAAACAGAATGTTGAAAAAATTGATGGATGTAGAAAAAAATCCTATATTAATCAGTTTTTAATTTTCTATATGGTAAACTAATTTCTAACACTTAATAACGTAAGCTGTAAAAATAAGTCGTTCTAAGATTCAAAAAAGTTTACGATCCGGGAGCAATCCGATGAGTTGGAATCAGGGCGCTGGTCCGGTTTGAAAAATTATTTTAGTTTTGGATAGCCCATTTATCGAGAAAGGTTATATAACATGACGCTAATCAAATGGTCAATGGTCAAATAAACGACAGGAGACCCTGTACGACTTCTATTTATCAGAAATATAAAGCAATTATAGTTGACCTTGAAATATTTCGTTTTAATAATGTATTTTACATAATGTTGATTTGATAACGAACACTCATCAATACACACACGTGTGCTTAGTGAACTTAAAACCATATTCTAATTTTATCCATCTTTATCGGGCCAAATTCAAAACAATCTGAAAATAAAATGTATTTTTATTGCCCGAAGGTACTTCTAGAACTATACCTACCTTTTCAGCAGCATTCCACCTTCCGTCTATAAAGAGCCACTGAAATAAATGCTGTGAAATTTGCAAAACTGTTTCGTCTAATACAAAATAAGTATAAAACAAGGGAAAATAAAAAAAATATAAATTAAAATGACAAACATTTATTGTTTTCAATTTATGTTGTCTACGTATTTAAGTAAATTTTTGTTCATGCTAGTCAAATGACGTTGTACTGGACGGAGTTATTATAAAATTAACACAATAATAAAATAAAACGTTGTAACCAAACAATATTTAACTGTTACAATATTTATTTACTGTTATTATAACAATGAATGAGTCCAAGAAACGATAAAATTATGGACCCAAAAAAGATGGCGGAATTAGCTATAATTAGCTTATCAAATAATGCGGAATACATTGCTATAAGAACAGATATGCCTCTTATGAGGCTAATAATAATAGATATAACATAAATAAATACATAACATAAATTAAATAGACATCAATTACAAAAACAAACAATGAAATGACTTAACATAATTATTTCGATTTACCTACCTATAACACATTATGACTCTAAAACTAAATTATTACAAACTAGACTAATTAATAAATAAGTTTTCTATAAGCGGGACGGGTCGCATTTTATTGCACCTACATACATTTTATATAATCTAGTAGGTATTTGGGGATACGACCCGTCTGGCAAAAAGTTCTGCGCAAAACATCGGAAAATGAAATGCAAATAACAGATTTCAACAAAAATAGCGTCATTTATTAAAAAATCTTTGCCATGATTACTTTTGGAGCGAGTTAGACAAATAATCAATTTGCAAACATTGAAAGACATAGTTTGCAACAACTTGCCTAGTATTGCATTATTTGAAATAATGCTAGGTACTGTAGAACCATAGTCCTAAAGTTTAATCACGATACAAAAAGTATCAAAGCTTTTCCATTAATTTTCATTTTCCGATATAATATGCGAACGGTTTTAATCTAACACTGGATATATTATGTATTGCGTATAAAGAATACATGAAGTTGGAGTTTCTTTTCCGCGGCATGACGGTAGACCGACGAGTACTAAAAAGTGTAAATAAATGTAAGATATTAAAGTATACAACGTTTTGTTTAAATACGAAGTCCACAAGAATAGTAAAATAAAAAAAAATTAGCTTAGTAAGCTACTAGTCACGACATCTATCTATTTCTTTAAAGTAAGAATCAAACTTGCAATACGCTTCTATTGACATATTTTACCGCTAGAGGCGCCACTGTGTTAGAAGGTAAACTTAGCTTTTGAATAAGCTCCATCTTCGCTTGTCTTTGTTTAGAATAATTTTATTAATTTTGTGTGTGTGGATTATTAACCGTCTCAGCCCTCTAGATAGAGGAGGGGAGACCCGAGCCCAGCAGTGAGATATTAAAGTGTTGCTGATGATGGTGATGATTTTATTAGAAATAACCTTGATCTTATAATGTCTAATAAGTCCTATGGCACTAATGAGAAAAATATTATAATATGATTACAACTCTTGTGGACTAGGTAGTAGTCGACCATTATTTGCTTTACCACTTTTAACCTAATAATAATATAATGTTATTATTATATTAATTGGTTGACTGTAATCAATGCTTAAATTAAATGTGCAATCTATTTTTAACTTTCTTAACAAAACAATAACAAGATAATAATTTACAAATGTCGCTTTATTATACCGTGGAGTTTATTTGTGAAAAACCACAAAAATAATAAAAAACGAAACTCAACTTGTTATAATTTGTGACCAGACAAAACTAGACATTATTGTTTTGTTATATGCAGACGATATTTACTCAAAGGGCAGTAAAGCAATTTTATTGTCCACTATACCTACATAACAAAACTGATGTTGTAAATAAATAAATATACCTTATTACATTGAAATTAGCTACATTATGCATTATCACAAATACTGTCGGATCGAAAATAATTATAATTGTTATCGTGGCGCCATCTATACCTATACAACTAGCGACCCTACATACAAAATAATCGACTTTTTCATTGCTTACTTTTTTGCTTAATATTGTAATATTGTAGCACTATTAATAATATCATATGGTTTTTTAGTTGATCTGACAGTTTTATTTTAAGTGATTATTACTTTAAATGTTGTTTTAAATGTTATAGATGGCGCTACTGGTTGTTTTCGATCTGACATTAATTATAACAAAAAAGGGACACTAATCGTTGAAGAAGCGTCTACAAAGCGTCACATGGTTTTATTGATCTTTTTAATTAAGTACGTACAAATAATACAATACGCTTCTATTAACTACTTACAAATACAAAGCATTTTATATTGCTATTCTCTTCCAATACTCATTTGGTCCCAACGTAATCAACCACTCCGTGCGAGTTTGATTATGTCTGAGGAATATTTATTTAATGACGTCATCATAAACTAGACAGTTAAATGTATCATTTTTAATTTTAAAATATTAAATAAAAAAAATTATAAGTTTCATAAATTTCAATAGAAGTCATTACTGTGGAGTATAGATACACTAGCCGTTCAACAGGAAGCAGTAGGTACCGTCACGTATAGATGCACTAGCCGATCAAAAGAAAGCGGTACCGTCTCGTGTAGTTACAATAGCCGTTCAACAGATGGTGTTAACATCGCGTAGGTACACATATGACTTGATAGGTGGCGTTACTTTAGCTTATAATTAGTAGTACCGTAGCGCAACGGCTAGTGTCCTTTCAAGACAGACAGGCATGAACTATTAATTAGTTAAAATATTCCTCGGACAAAATCGTCAGTACGTGAATCATGTCGCCTTACGTGGAGAACTGTCGTAGCTGGTCCACGACCGCTTGCTTGTTCTTCTTGATCCAGTCGATGTTCACCTTCGCTCTCTCGATAGCCTGCTCCACGGAGAGCTTCGAGTCGGCGAGGTATTTGAAGTTGTGACTACGCCATATCATGAACTGAAACATAATTAAATAGATTCTTTAAAATACTGTGTGATAAGTGCCCTGCTTACTAATTCGATAGACACCCATGAAGTGCACAGATGATCAGCCCCCTTATACAAATGGCAAATCGCTCATACTATTTGATCACTTCAATACATTTAAACACATTCCTGACATAAGCTATCGACATGTCACGTGATCAATGAACTATTTTGACATGTCGATAGAATAGATAGATCGAATCCTGTTGCCACTTCCCTAGAGGAGCTGATTCAAACCGCAGGATCGCGCTGGACAACCGGTCCTATTGGAAATGTCTATGTCCAACAGTGGACATCCTAACACTGATATGATGATAATGATATACTACCGAACAAGACGTCATGGCCTTACATTGGACCTGAATTCAGCGCCGCCCATCGAGTTCAATTGTGAATTAAACCATCCAAGGACTCATGGAAATATTCAAAAATGTATCATCAAAATCGGTTCAACCGTTATAAAAAGTTCAATGACATAGACCGAATCTACGTACAGAAGAACTATAGGTATTTATTTTATATAAATCTTTCGCTATTGATGGCCGGTTTCAATAATCTATTTATGGATTTGGCTACTAAAGTTAGAATTTTGACATAGCTTATGTCAAAATTATAATATAATAATAATATAATATTCTACCACATTCACACAGCGCCATCTAGTCCCAAAGTAAGCAATTATATTTGCTTGTGTTATGGGTACTGAACAACTGATATACTACTTAAATACATTTTTTTTTGTAAATAAATACATATTATAGATAAATTACACCCAGACACAGAACAAACCTTTATGCTCATCACACAAAGATTTGTTCTGAATGGGGATCGAACCCACGACCTCCGGCTTAGCAGTCAGGGTCACTAACCACTAGACCAACAGGCCAGTCAGTCAATTCTAACTTACAAATCCATATCCATATCAAAAATCAAGTGAAATAATAAATATTCGTCTCGCTTTGAGTGACGACTCAAAAAGAGTAACATTATGTTGTCTCAATGGTAACACATTTTCTTAGCATGAAGGTTTTAACCGGTTTTATTAAAAATATATCAACTCACATCATCGAGCTCTTGCTGTGTGGTGAACTGCTCCAACAATGTCCGGACGATGAAGCCAAGGCGACGACCTTGACCATTGAACCTGTCAACATTACACACAGCCATCAGTTGCCTGTTTGATCCGAGACTTTAGATGAACTTTAACTTTGGATCATTTTGGCAGGGCCGGATTATCCATTAGAGTCTAATGGATAATCCGGCCCTGCTAAATGTCTAATATTAGTAACTTAGGCAGTTCCCTATTATGTCTAATGATTAGACAGAATAGGGAACTGCCTATATAGTTACTAATACCTATAAACTTAAATTCTGCTTAGAACTAATCATATAATTTATTAACTTTAAGTTTTAATCTTGAACTGTAAATTCAATTTAACAATGAGGGTTGTATTTTATAATCACGAGGGATGTTATAACGAGAAAGGCGGACGACTGGAATGCATAATTTATGAGAAGGGTGTTACGCTCCAGAGGACGAGCGACCACTTTGCTAAATTAAAAACACTTTTCCCATTGCACGATTTCGAAAAAAAATAATAAAATATTTAAAAGTAACTTCTTTGTGGACCGTGACAAAAAAGGTCGCTGAAAACTAAAACTATAGGGTCAGTGATACAGTCGAGCTCATTAATATATTGGCACCATCAAGAATTCAAAATATAATGAGTGTTGAATAGCTCAATAAATACTATAGAACCTATGGATTAAATATATATCCTCATGTGAATGGTTCAATAAAATATGCTGTACATTATGCAATAAGTTGTAGTCACCATTTTCAGCAAAAATATCTAATGATGGTGCCAATATATTAATGAACTCGACTGTACCAGCAAGGAGGCTATCGTCTGTACAATAGGTGCCACACGCACCAGTGTATGTGGTATACGGAATGTTTTGTTCATTGTTTTCTTCAATTTACAAAATGAGGTTATAATTCCCAAAAAGGTCATCGTCTGTAGGTGCTGCACTCCCCAGTGTGGCATACGGAACGTTTTGTTCATTGTTTTCTTAAATTTACAAAAGGAGGTTATAATTCTCAAATTCTTCAAGTCTGGATTGAAAACTTTTTTTTTTTTTTTTTTTTTTATACCACGACGGTGGCAAACAGACGTACGGTCCGCCTGATGGTAAGCGGTTACCGTAGCCTATGGGCGCCTGCAACACCAGGGGCATCACGAGCGCGTTGCCGACCCGAACTTCGAAGGCGAACCTTCTTAGGTGTTCATAACCAGCCGATGATAATATAAAGATTTAACTTTTTTTTTTGCTTCATCAATTTATTCAAAATAATTAATATTTGTTCATTGTTACTCATACTCACGCATTATAAATATCTCCGATCCTCTCGTAGACGAAGTCCTTAGCGACGAAGTAGCCAATAGGCGAGCGCATAATGTGCGTGATCACTGTGCTTGCGTCTTGCCTACGAACCTCGGGGCCGTCGTCAATCGTCCATTCCAGGTACCTGATACGTACACAAATACAGTTTAAGGGCCGTGCGTTGGATAAAAATAAATGAGTGCAAATGTATATCAAATATATATCTATACAAATAAATAAAATTGGAGTGTCTGTCTGTAATATTAAAACAACCGCTTTCTACTAATGTACGGTACATAAACCAAAATAATTTTGTCTGTCTGTTTGTTCCGGCTTATCTCTGGAATGGCTGGACGGATTTGGACGAGTCTTTCACTGGCAGATAGCTGATGTAATAAAGAGTAACTTAGGCTACTTTAAGAAAAGTCATGTTGGTTTTGTTAAATTCCAAGCGGACGAAATCGCGGGCACAGCTAGTATACCTACTATAAAAATGCAAGATAAATTAATGTTTTATTGTTTGTTACTCTTTCATTCGAAAACTGCAAATTAGATATTGATAAAGTTTTATAAACATAGGTACTGTTTCACCACCTTCAAATAGATGTCTAATAAACTACCTGAGACTTTTTTGACAGATATAATATGAAAAATACGTCAAAAATCTGTCAAATAAGTTTCATATAGGCTATCTAGCACTTATTTGCCAGTGGTGATAGTGAAACAGGCCCTTAATGTTGTAAGACTTCTTTTACATTTATGTGGACCCGACGTTGGCGTGCTGCTCAAACGCTAGAATGAAGCTTATCTCTCGTACTGTAGAGGGTACTTACTGTTGAAGTATCCAGACCTCCCTGGTGCAGGTGAGTGCATAGAGCAGCGTGTCCCGCGCGGAGGCGACGTTGGCGCGCTCCTTCCGCGCCAGTGCGAAGCGCCACTGTAGCACCGACCCGCGAGAAACTCCTACGCAGTATACAGAGCGGTGCAGGTCCAAGGGGATGCTGTGGGACAATGTAAGCATCAGTCACAGTTGCTTCTTAACTTATATAAAACATAACAGCGTGCCTTAAATCTCCGTGGGGTAGGCAGAGGTAGATCATGTGATCACATCTACTTTTCGCCAATTATCAGGCACATTTCGAGGCTCTGGGCTGAACATAAAATGGAAGGATAATAAATGGCTCAAAAGACAGAATCAAAACAGAACCCAATGCTTCGAAATAGCAAAAATCCACAACAATAACAAGATGTTTATAGATCTAATTTTACGAAAATAAATTTGGTGTTCCGCAAGGAAGTGTTTTGGACCAATTTTTGTTCTTGATGGATATAAATGATTTACCTAATGTCACTCATCATAAAACTGTGCTATTTGCAGATGATACAACTCTCATAAAAACACTAAAATATAAATACCAATGGAATTTATCTCTATCCCTCAAATTTATGAACGAAATACTAGAAACATCTAAGTTGTGAAGCCAACACATCTTTAAATAAAAATTGTTTAAATAACTATCATCTTTTTCAAATCAATCTTAGACAGATAATATTTCTTCAAGTAGGCACTTACCCCTTAATACAAAATACGGACTAAGCATTAAACCAGGTTTAAAATGACAACTTTGACACTAAAACAATGGCTAATGTCAATTTAAACCTGGTTTAATGCTTTAAATGCTTAGTCTGTATTTTGTAATAAGGGGTCTTAGAACAAAGTAAATATCTGTAGTTCTACTCACGGATTATTCTGGTCAGGGTCGGATGTGTTCATCCATTTATCGTACAACTCTATGGCGTTCTCCTCACAGCCTGGCACCTTCATACGGCAGGCCCACGCGCTTAACGTCACCTGAAGAACATCGTCACTATTAGTACGCGTACTACTAGACAGTCTCATGCTACTAAATTACAACACATACATACATAGGCAGAGGTGCCTCTCACCCACATTTCGCCAGCTATGTTTGGTACTGGTATAGGAGCGAGCCCATTGATATCAACCGGGCACATATAATTGCAAACTTCGGGCTGATACTCAGAATTTAATAATACTAATAAAATTCAACCACATTCACACAGCGCCATCTAGTCCTAAATTAGGCAATTATATTTGCTTGTGTTATGGATACTAAACAACTGATATACCTACTACTTAAATACATTTTTTTTTGTAAATACGTACTCAATATAGATAAATAACACACAGACACAACAAACCTTTATGCTCATCACACAAAGATTTGTCCTCGGTGGGGATCGAACTCACGACCTCCGGCTTAGCAGTCAGGGTCACTAACCACTAGACCAACAGGCCAGTCACATTATAATATTCATATTTCATATTCATCAGAATTTTATATTATAAAACCTAAAAACCATTTTTTATGGTATCACGTATTTATTGTGTGTTAGGTAGAAGAAACAAATAATACCTATAAACACGTCGACTAACCTGCATTTTGACCGCGTTTAAGTTGTCCCCATTAATGATCATCTTCTTAGATAGACCGCCTGACTCCTCGTAGGCGCCTGTGATGAGCTTCCTCATGAATTTCTGGAAGGCGCCGTATGCTGGGGAACGTTTGAGGACATTCTCGATCTTTGCTAAAGCCTTCAGACACGTAGAGATGGGAAGAAAATCTCGCTCTCCAGAGAGGTAGCTGGCCAAACTGAGAAGAGGACATACATTGATAAACTGTTTTATTATACCATGATGGTGGCAGGCTTACGGCCTGCTTCATGGTAAGCAGCACAAGTGCGTTCCAAACCTTCAAACCTTTATTCGAAATTTTTACTTCAAAATGCTAAGTACTATAAAGACCAGATTTTGTGGATAGAAGTAGGTATTCTTTGCTTTAAATAATATCCAAATTGGAACACTTACTTGAAGGCGGTTGAATAGTCGAGATGGTTGGTCCAGGCTAGTGCGAAGGCGTCAGAGATGAGTTGCACTCGTCCCAGGACGGGCAAGGAGCCGAAGTCTTCTTGTTTCAACGCATTGATCAGGAGGTCCCAGTTGCGATTGTCATAGTTCACGCGGTACGGAGCTGTAGGGGAATATTATCTGATTATCAATTTATGGTATTTTTATAAGTAAAGTAGCGGAGTAGTAGAGTTAGGATAGAAGAGTAATAATTAAGGGTTTCTCCTTTGTTTGCAAAGTAGAAGTTTTAAACGATTTAATAATAGAATAGAGGTGTAGTTGCTGCATTAATTTACAGATTGATATTAAACCGTAAGAGGAACTAGTGCGTAAAGATTTTATTTTATAGCTGGAAATAAATAAATAAAAAAGTATACTATTTGATATTATACTAGCCGGCGCGACACACGTCGTCTTGTCTAAAACTGTTGACTGCTTAGAACAGTTAAATTAAATTGTTGTTTTAACGAGATACCTATATATTTTCCAAAAAAAAATCTCACCGATTTAAAACCGTAGACTTCCACAAATATTTCAAAACCAAAATTAGCCATATCACCGTTCTCGAGTCTTAGCGAGACAAAGAGGTATTCCTCGAAGCGCTACTATTTTGAGGCGCACCTGATGAGGCACTCCTTTTTTATTCCTCGAAGCGTACCTTTTAGTAGCGCTCCCGATAACAATTAATAAGAGATAAGAATACCTCGAGACACATGAACAGAAATATTTTTTTAAATTTATAATGTAAATAAATTTTAATAATAACACTCACCAATCATATCGTAATTGAAGAGCACCCACTCATAGGATTTTGAGCCATGTTCATAACGGTGATGCTCGGTAACACCTTCGTGTGCTGCGAGCCATTGCAACGGCGGCGCTGGAGATGGGGGATCATTTTCGCACAGGACTGAGAGCGGCACCCACCAAGACGTACGCGTCACACTCTTAGTGGCCAGGGAGAAGTAACGTTTCTGTGAAGGTACCGTTACATTTAGTTAGTTTTACTTGTTGTTTTTGCCGCCATTTAATTAAACCTCCATGGTGGTAAATAGGCGTGCGGCCTGTCTGATGTAGCCTATAAAGGCCTGCAACGTGTCGTGGACGTGGACATCGACAACTTGAGGCTCATTAGTACATCTCTATCTATCCAGAGGGCGAAGCTCGAAGAGCTGATCAGGCCAGATCTCCAAACAGCTGCAATTACGTGTAAGCCTCTCTTCAACAGCAGTACCCGATCAAGTGGTGAAAGACAACTGATCGACTAAAAAGGAGTCACGATCCGCAATGAATGAAGACCAGAACAAAAATAATTTACCTCTAGACGAAATACACAAAAGAAATACAGAACAATTAGGTACTTTGTATGAAATCGGACACAAAATAAACAAAAATCATAAGACTTGAAAGGTTTTTGTGTAGCTATATTATATCGGCACTTGTTGTAGAGTCAAATTCAACAAAAACTAATAAAAATTCTGGACAAAACTCACTTTTAGTACCACCTTCATCAGTTCCAACTAAATCTCGGGATCTACTGAACCGATTTTCAAATTTCTTTTAGTGTTAGTTAGCCCATTGATCTAGGAAGGTAATAAGCTATATAACATCACGCTACGCCCAATAGAAGCTGAGCAGTGGCCAAATAAAGAATGACGGGAGCTAAGCACCGCGCGACGTCTAGTGTTACATTAATCACAAATGAAATACCTTTTGCTTAAAAGGGTGTGCGGCAAGGTAGTCTGTTCTGTTCTTCTCTTTGTTAGCTTTACTTATAGGAACCTGGCGGTAAATTCAGTTAATTGATCACTTGTTCAAATAACAGTTACTACCAATCAATCTTAGATTTCAGTCCTCAGTTGTTTATGTTAAATCTATATTGGGTTGTTGCCTATTTTGGATTGGATTTTTGGATAGATCACAGAAGAAAAAAAATCATATTTTGTAAGAATTTGAACAACTAGAAATATTTGTTTCAACATTTATAAACCTGTTAATGTCTGCAATTAAAAGAAATTAACGCCAGTTCCAAAGAGAAGACAATTAGAAATAATACTAAATTAAAAAATAATGTTAATCATTAACAAAATTACTATATAAAAACTCCGTAAATTTAAACGTTTGCCTGAAATTGTTGTGCTAAGAATGTGAAGTATGAAATTCAAACACCAAATTCATTTCACAATCATGCATCGCACGCTTCAATAACAAATTGACCATCTTTTCTATAATCCCGAGAGTATCTTACAAGTTTGGAACCGGGTTAGTTCGTTTAATTGTGGACGTTTTGTGACAGTTATACCCATAACTATTAACTGGGGCGTGCTAATAAACTATAATAATATACTAAAGAAATCAAAATTGAGAAAAAACGAATAAGAAAGAAGTAAAGAAAGAAAACCTAATACAAATTTAGGTACCTACATCACACATATGAAACCAAAAAACGACACCTGTCTCAGCATGATGCTGCTGTGCTGTAGCACGGAATGTTGTAGCGATAATTTTCAGACAGGATCAAAGAGTGACCTCACTCACGGAGAAAATACTAACAAATCAATAATACCAACAAAACAAAAAAAAAACAAAATATAACAAAACATCACGAGACTTCCGATGTCACCTCTTTTTCGTC
This sequence comes from Laspeyria flexula, assembly GCA_905147015.1. Classification (NCBI taxonomy): domain Eukaryota; kingdom Metazoa; phylum Arthropoda; class Insecta; order Lepidoptera; family Erebidae; genus Laspeyria; species Laspeyria flexula. Next base: position 9,031,489 of record LR989972.1, read on the forward strand.
GGAAGCGAAAAAAGGGGTTTGGCCGATTTTGTCTTGGGTCTATTTTCATCAAATGGTTTCAAATCAACTGTTCCATAATGTATTTTTAACTCTTGCCGTAAAAAGACGGGTGTTATAAGTTTCACGTGGTGTGTCTGTTTGTGGTATCATAGCTCCTAAACAAATTTTGATGCGTATAGTAAGTACTTCATAGCCACTATTTATGAAGACTTTTTCAGGCGCTTTTAGTTTGCACTAGGTATCTTAGAAGCGTACTGGGTACACTTTCACTATCATCACATCAACCCAATGACGTCCACTGCTGGAAATTGAATTTACTTTCATGTTAATTTAATTTCCATCTAATTAGACATACCTGCGTAATAGTGAGCGACTTGTCTTCATAATCCCTGTGCACGGTGAGTATGGGGTATCCAGTCTGCGTGGTCCACGTGTCCATGATCTCCTTGACTGTGACGTTGCGCGTGAGGCCGTCGTACTGCCGACTGACGGCTGTCAGCTCGCGCCACAAGTCGTCTTGCTCCGCGTTGGAGTACGAGTACTTCAGAAGATATCTGCAGATTGGGATTATCGTAAAATAGTTGCGACTTAAAAATCAGCACATGACACTTTTATGTCATGTATTTTAAGCTGAACTGGAGCCTATTTTGGTGACTTTAATATAAATATGTTAATCTGTGTTCTGTTTGTGTATTGTGTTTTTTGGTCACCAAATAAAATATTTTTCTTTTTTTCTTTCTAAACTTTAAGTAAGGTAAAGGCACCTATTACGGAGGTAGTCAAAATCGGCTCCTATTACGGTGGTATTTCTATTTTCGAGTTTTATTCCTGTCTTTCTTAGTTTAAGTACACCAAAACGGGACCTACTTATTCTAAATTTATTACTTCATGACATAACTGAAGTTTGCATGTATAGCACATTGACAACACAACAAGATCAATCAGTTTGTGTAACGGCATCGACGTAAGAGGGGTTTCCATACAAACGAGGAACGACAAAAGTAAGTACACTAATATTTAGAAACTAAGTTTTTCGTATTAATAAGCCGTTCAAGTTTGTTTATGTGTTATTTATAGCATTTTCTTACTATTACACTAACTATTTAAATAGCTTGTTTTATATTTGCAACTCGTTTTATACCCAAAAAATAAGAAATAAAACACCGCCGTAATAGGATACGAATTTTATAGATTAATCCTAATTCGGTGGTATAACTCCGAAATAGGAAAAGTACTGGGCATGTTTAATTGTTTATAACTTTCAAATTATTAACTTATTGACTTAGTTCCAAGTTTAGTTGAAATAATTATTAATCTCATAAATTAAAAACCATATTCTGCGGTATGTGTTTTTAATTAGAAATCTGGTTAAATATGAAAACTGTTGAGTACAAAATGTTGGTTTCTTAGAAGGGGTAAAAATAGGAAGGTGTATTTTAATTTATCACAAATCATTTATTTTGTATAACTGTTGGCTGAGTTTTACACATCTGAACCAAAAAACTGTTATCTTTTGATTAAGCATTTACACTCTTTTATTTATCGAAATTTTTAACGGTCAGAATTAGGATTATTAAAAACACGAGTAGTTTTCCTATTACGGTGGTAGTTATTTCCAGGTAACTCTGTGTTAGGTTCTATGATCTCCTATTACGGCCCTATTCATCATGGAACATAAAATTACAAGTTTTAGGGTTTCGTAAATAAATAAATAGTATTATTTATTTTTGTGGATTCTTATTTGATACTTATGCATGTTTTTTTGATAAAACCAGAAGCGATAAAAACTTTTAAATTTATGTTACTTTTACAAGCTTTCTATTAACTTGCAATTACTACTTAATATGTAACATTTGTTTGTTTTATTTTTGTTTCTTTCAATTTAACTCAAAACTATGAGACCGATTTAAAAAATTCTTTAACCGTTTGAAAGATACGTCTTTACCGAGTAACATAGGCTACCTATATTTATTTCTAAAAATATTTAGGGATCCCTACTAAAACTTGTAAAATGTAATCATTTTGTAACCATGTACCAATTTCAAAATGTAAAATCTATATAAATTTTAAAAGCTTGAGGCCCTGATATTACTTATATGCCATCAGTTATGTAGGTTTACTATCTCATATTTTACTGAACGTAAAAAGAAAAATCAACCTTATTTTAATAACCTGAAACTCTTTTTAAAACGCGTGTGTAGATGCACGGTTCTACTATATTTGTAAATTTTATGAAAACTGAATGAAACATTTATATCATTTAATAAATATTATTTGTACGGAACTTAAATGAATATAATTTCTGACCCTCCGTATTAGGAGCCGTCTACCACCGTAATAGGCTCTGACCAAAATTTTACCTCCGTATTAGGGAAAATCGACCCGACTATTTAAATATTTTTTTTAAATAAGAAATATCATGAAAAGTAACATAGGCTCAACAGCAATTCAAAATATAAATTCCACTTTTGACGATAAAATTTGTTTGCACCTTTAAAAATGCTTAGAAATGCTTATTTTTGTTTCTTACTTTCAAATGTTGCGAAATACCTCCGTAATAGGTGCCTTTACCTTATTTTATTATTATCGTACTACCTCGGTGGCGCAGGGGGAAGTGTATACGACTGCTGTGCAACAGATCCCGGGTTCGATGCCCGGGTCGGGTGAAAGTGGTATTGGGCTTTTCTATCATGAAATTCCAGTATTTAGATTTTACCGGAGTTGGTACACAACTGTTCCCGGTTGATGAAAATAGGCTCGCCGCTCGCCCCCTATTTCATGGGACCAAACATAGCTGGCGAAATGTGGGTGTGAAACACCTCTGCCTACCCTTTCGGGGAAAAAGGTGTGATGCTATGTTATGTATGCTATTATTATCGTTTAGGTTTCAGACACATCATGAAGTTGGAATTTGTTAGAAGGATTCCAACTTGACATAACGGCTACCACTTTAAGGGCCAGAATAAACGAGTCTGACTGTGACTGACCGTGCCGCGTCGCTGTCAGCGTTGGTACATACAAAGTGGTTTGTTCGATTCACGGCGGTCAGTCGCGTCGGGAACTGGCAGCGCGGTCTTTTTGCCGGCGTGTGCGTTAATAGATTTGATTCAATTTGTTCTATAGTTCGCGGTAAAAATGAACGCCCGGGCTGCCCCGTCGTTTGTTTACGGAGACGAGAGTTTAGTGCAGCATTCATTATAACTAATGCTATGGAAACAGAGTCTCAGCATCAGCCGAATTGATAAATTCACAAATATCTTACTTATTGATAGCCTTCCTGAAGATATCCTCTCCAAGGAACATGGTCATCATTCTGATGAGAGTTGATCCCTTTCTGTACGAGATCTCGTCGAAGATCTCCGCTATACGCCTCGGGTCATCTATTGGTACAGACACCTGGAAACAGAACATTCTATTGCTAAAATAGGCTGAGGTTTTTAATAAAGGTCAATATGACCATCCCACTCGAACGATACATATAAACCATACAAGGGAAAGGGATAGCTACATACATTGGTGGCTTTTTTAAAATGGCTTACAAGAAATTGAGTTATCACTTCTATTAGTACAGAGCGTAGAGGCTTATTATGGATACATTAATTGCTGAAACTTCCAGTTCCATTTGGACATAATATATCTTTTGAAGTAGGTAAATGTTAGATAATCAGGAAAAAAAATAAGCTATAAAACATCATACACCTACCTATAAGAGGTAGACCAGTAATTAAAATGACTGTCACCGTGGCGCAGTGGTTAAGGTGGTCGCCTCGCCACTACATCGCCGTGCTGGGTGACGTGGGTTCGATTCCCACACGAGACAAATATTTGTGTGATTCATAGATATTTGTTTCTAGTCTGGATGTACTTAGTGTCCGTTAGTTTCATGTTTGTAAAGCTCCCCGCGACACAGGGCTTGTTCCCTAGTGCGGGCGTTGTCTTTTAAAATTAAAAAAAAAAAAAATTAAGACAGACGTTTAATTTTGTTCGCTTACCGGGTGAGAAGACTCCAAGGAATCCAGATTAAGTACCGACAGCATATTGTCCACGGCGTAGTTCTGGTCCGCGTGCCAGGTCGGCTCCACGAAGTTGACGGCGACGGAGGCTGTAAATGTGGCGAACCCTTCGTTGAGCCACAGGTCTGACCACCATTTCATGGTGACTAAGTTACCGAACCATTGGTGGGCCAGCTCGTGGGCTATCACCTGCGAAAATAAATGAAAATTTTATAAAATAAAAGGAAATTTGACAGAATAAATGGATATTCAAAAAAAAATATCAACAAAATAAAGGGGTATTCAACAAACTTTCAAATAATCATTTTTCAAATATCATCATCATCATTTCAGCCTATTGCAGTCTACTGCCGGACGTGAGCCTCTCCTAACACGCGACATAACAATCTGTCCTCCAGATAATAATAATAATATAATAATATTCTACCACATTCACACAGCGCCATCTAGTCCCAAATTAAGCAATTATATTTGCTTGTGTTATGGGTACTAACAACTGATATACTACTTAATTTGTTTTTGTCATATTCATATATCATATTATTATTATAGATAAATTACACCCAGAAACAGAACAAACCTTCATGCTCATCACACAAAGATTTGTCCTGGGTGGGGATGGAACCCACGACCTCCGGCTTAGCAGTCAGGGTCACTAACCACTAGACCAACAGGCCAGTTAACATAAATAGTCTATATAAAACTCAGTTTTCACCAAAACTTAGATCTGTATGAATGTGTTTAATTATCTCTACATATTATATCTATATCTGTGTATGAAATATTTAATGGCTATAGTATATCTGTGGTTGACATAAATAACTTTTTACAGATCTATTAAGTGAGCGAAGCTAGTGATGAATATTTCTTACCTCAGCGACTCTCTCTTTGGCCAAGAACGACGTCTGTTTTTCGTCGAACAATAAATCAGTTTCCCTGTACGTGATCAGTCCCCAGTTCTCCATGGCGCCCGCTGCGAAGTCAGGGATGGCGATCATATCTTGTTTGGGCAGAGGGAATGACACGTTGAACCATTGTTCGTAGTAGGATAACGCTTTAGGTCCGGTTATTGATGCATATTCCGTCTAGAAAATAGGTAAACAAAAATATTATTATTATACGTCGCTATAGTGCATGAAGAAAGAGTGACAAAACAAATCGTCCCATTAGAAGATAATGTCTTATCTTCAGATAAAACAAAAATGAAATTATTATAAATTTGGCATTAAAAACCGTAAACTATGAATTAATCAAATTTGTATTTTGTAAAATACTGACTAAAGAATAAAATAAAAATTTGATCAATCGATAGTTTACGGTTTTAATGGAATTGAATTCCGGTTCGAAATAAACGAATTTTATTTTATTTTTTTTATTTTATTTTAATGCCGATTTTTTTAATAATTTCATTTTTGTTTTATGTGAAGATAAGACATTATTCTTCTAATGGGACGAAATATATGAGACGAATGTGAAAGGAAACGTTGGAAGTCAAAGTCAAATCTTTTTATTCATTTGGATCACATACATGATACTTATGAACGTCATACAAAGCCAAAAAAAAAGGTTTCAGTAAATTTGCCTACGGCCAGTTCACTGACAAGGTTGAGCTCTGAGAAGAACTTGGCAAGAAACTCAGGCCACTCTTTTTAATCGCCATAGTTGTTATAATTTTAATTGGTTACGGTTTGAAATATCACAGAAAGGTACAGAACCAAAACACCATACTAAATCAAATTCAATAAAATTTGGATATGAGAAAATAATAATAATAAGCAATCAAACTTTAATTTGTTTTCGTCAAGAAGTATGGTAGGTATGTGGGATCACGTTGGAAGGGGAAGACCTAGAAGATCGTACCATGACTAAATAGGTGACGTTCTAAACTAGGGACAGATCAGGAGGACCCTAAACCGGCGAGAATGCATGAAAAGACTGATGAATGTTGAAGAAGCCAAAGATGTATGTTAGAATCGTAGCAAGTGGAAGGAAATGGTCTCTGCCTACCTCTCTGTTGGGAAAGAGGCGTCTAAGTATATGTATATATATGTATTTATAGAACATAAGCTTTTAGTAAAATTTAAGTCTTAAATCAAATCCCACGTATATTTAAAAAAAAATATTGTTCTTTTATTAACCAACTGAAAATTTGGCGAATCAACTAACCTTAACGAATATATATTTTATGTTCCATCTTATATAAATAACATGTTCATAATACCAATGTACATTGTATATTAATGAAATAAATGAAAAAAAATGAAATATTATTTGCTGTTAAAGTTGCCATGCAAGTCTAAAACAGAATGCAAAATTTACCTGTGACTCGGCATCAGATCTGGCCCATATCCTGAACTTGGTGTTGGACAGACCAGCCGGGCTGTCTGTATATGAGAACTTTGACACCACGAACGCCGCCAGGTAAGTAGACATTGGCACTGACTTCTCAAAAGTATCCCATACGAAGTGGTCTTGTGGTTTACTGTAAACATGTACAATACACATGTGTAAGAACTTGTAAGTAGCCTGCCAACGTAAATATGTAAGACAGGTATGTCTGTCACGTTCTCACTATGAAACCGCTAAACATTTTATGAAAGATTATTTAAAAAAACTGCTGCGGCTGTTCAAACCATTCGCGGTCTCGGGCAGATACAAATCATTCAACCGATTGGGGACTTGGGGAGCCACATAAACAAAACATTAGCTGGCCTGTTGGTCTAGTGGTTAGTGACCCTGACTGCTACGCCGGAGGTCGTGGGTTCGATCCCCACCCAGGACAAATCTTTGTGTGATGAGCATGAAGGTTTGTTCTGTGTCTGGGTGTAATTTATCTATAATATGTATGTATTTACAAAAAAAAAATTTAAATAGTATATCAGTTGTTTAGTACCTAGGTACCCATAACACAAGCAAATATAATTGCTTAATTTGGGACTAGATGGCGCTGTGTGAATGTGGTAGAATATTATATTATTATTATATTATTATACGTTTCTTCTTTCAGCGTCGTTCGTTCGTTTTTATAGGCTAATATAACGTAGGTATTTTCGCTTTTGTATAGGAGTGATGTATCTGTTACGTAGTAACTATTATCTTATCTGTGCTCGGGGAGCCACAAAAACAAAACATCATCACCATCATTACAACCCATACCTAAACGTCCCACTGCTGTCTCGGGTCTCCTCCAAAGATTGGGGTGGAAATTTAGCCTACTATACCACGCTGGCCAGACGGATTGGTATAGGGTTTGTTACGAATTTTCCTTTTCTCGCAGTGCTCTTATTTGCTTATGGTCGTCTTATACGACTCCCACGGGTTGCAATGGGGCATTATGTAGGTATATAAAAACAAATACTTTTTATAATCTATTGCACAAATTAAAGCCGAGGTCTGTAGTTTGGACATCTGAAATAAAATATTTAAATACTTACTTGAAAGACTTTTCGATTTCACTCCAAGGATAATACTCTTCCAGTGGGCTGAAAGCAAAAAAAAAAAAAACAAATATTATCATAAAAATTAAAGTGAGATAGTGACAATATGTATTCTTAATCTGTCACTACAACACGTAAAATAAGGAAATAAGTCACAAAAATAATACTTCTACTTCCAACGAAAATTAATTATTAATTTCAACATGATCGAATATATCAATATACCGTTTTTTATTTATTACCGAAAATCTTCTCAACAAAAGGACGTAACCGCTATAAAGATACGATCTTTTGCTGGAAAACTTACATTGAACTTGATCCTACCTACATGCTCTTAACCGTCTGTTTGTTATATTAAAATAACCGCTTATTAGTACATGCATATGAATGTATATATACGGTACCTACATATACTAAAATAATACAGTTGGACCACTGCCCCAGACTCATATTTTTTTACATTTTTTGTCTGGCTGTCTGTTTGTTACGGCTAATCTCTGGAACGGTTGGACCGATTCGACGGGACATACACGAGCAGTTTTCACCTTGTATTTGTAAATACATTTGTAAATAAAAAATATACTTACTTTTCAGAAGTAGTCATATTGAGGGGCATGTTAGAGATTGCCGTGAAGTCCTTGTTATGTCCTATGGTCATGTCGAAGGTCGCCTTGTACATGGGCTCATCGAAGCAGGGGAACGCCTTCCGAGCCGATATACTCTCAAACTGGGTCGTTATCAGGTATCTGAGGGTTTAATTTACATTATAGAAAATCTTGGGTATAGTAGAATAGAATAATTATAAAGCTTGTTTGTTTGGTTGAAAGCTTGGATCTCGGGAACTACTGGTCCAATTAGAACAATTCTTTTAGTGTTGGATAGTCCATTTATTGAGCTATACAACATCATGCTACGGCCAATAGGAGCTGAGCAGTATAATATATATTAATATATTGATATTAGACTATAGCTACGGGTGTCACGATATTTACCACAGTCGTGGTATAAAAAAAATATGTATTTATGTTTATTGGAGGTCACAGAAGTATACTCACTCTCTGGCCTTCGTTATCATGTTAACATAAGTACTGATGTATGCTCCATCCAACCCTTGTTTCAAGTTACCATAGAACGGTATAGTTATGGTATAGTTGGCTTTTTCAGTCAGCGTAGTATCGAGGTTCAGAGTCAACAAGTTGTAAGTATCATTCAATTTCATTTCAAGGACTCTTATCTTATCGTTTGGCTCTTGAAACCGAAGCATTTTCTCTGATATTTCAAAGTCTTTCGCATGGAGAACGATTTTATTAGTGCTTTTTCTGACATAGAGCTGAAACAAATAAAAGTTATGGTAAAATTTGGGGTTTTTCTTACACATAAAATTCATAATATGAATGTATTTACAAAAAAAGTTATTTAAGTATTATATCAGTTGTCTAGTATCCATATTACAAGCATTAGCTTAGTTTGGGACTAGATGGCGCTGTGTGGGAATGTCCAAACATTATTATTATTATTATAGTCTTGTCAAGTTACCGAAAACAAGTGATAAGCTTTCAATAATGCGCATGAAACGGAAATTTCATAAACTGTTTCATGGGAATTTTTGTAACAGACACAATATTTTTTTAATAATTTAATTTTTATAGAAGAGCAGACGACCTTAAACCTCGCCAACCTTGACCGAAAGGTTTCACTGTCACAATATACTTGTCACGGTACATTAAATTTAGTTTTTATTATAACCAATACCTATAATAAACTTATTTATTAAACATTGTATTCATGTTTTTATTACTTTCAGTTCTACATTGTCGTCGATCACTTCTTATGTATAATTTGTCAATTGGAAACTTTATTGCGAAAGTTATAGCCAAGGTTGTATTTTAAACGTTTACTTATGTTTGGCAAACGTCTTTGAGGATAATTGTTGACTAATATAGCTTATAAGCCCTTTTATGTCTGTGATGCCTTGACGACTCTATCGCGGTCATGGCTGCTAATCGCATATCATCAAGCCTTCAATTCGGAAAAGGTAGACAGATCACCAGACTCACATTTCGCTAGCTATTTTTGGAGTTATAGGGCGCGAGATTTCATTTATTATTTGATTTCTCAGATGTAATTTGTGTTGCGTAAATCCTTTTGAAATTACTGTACCTATATTTGCATGCCTAATCTTGGTACAATTTACAGGAGCTTTAAAACATGGTAACACCAAATTTTTGTACCTATAGGTATTCTAAGCAAATAAAGATTTTGATTGTTTGAGCCTACAACCAATAATTTTTTAAACGACAGAAATATTGACTAATGATGTATAGAGTGTGACTATCCTTTACTGATTATGATGACATATAATTTGCATGTAATTCAAGACTTGACTAATAACAATTAATGATAATTCGTTTTCTAGAAATAATAACTTATTTATAAATATTGTACCCCTCTTAGGTATGTTACCGATACACAATCTTATTGTAAGACCTTATTTTCCAAATCTGTGGCAAACAATAAATAAATGAATTTTGAATTTGAATTTGAAATTATATTATGGTCATGTAATACATCTCTACCTACTCTTCCAGGGAATAAATATTAAAACTATTTTTTTTAAATAGTACATTTTGTGCGTACAATATTATACGTATAGAGGAAAAGCCTACAAACTCTTTGTCATTCGCACAGTGTACGGACGCAGCTAACCGAATAGCAATTAGTCTGTCGCATGTTATTGGCAAACGTTCAATTAAGACGTTTTGTAAAATTACTAGAAAGAAAAAAAATTATGTTGCAATGAGTTAAAAGCCTGACAAAGAATGTACTACTATAATGTTATTATATTTTTTTATGTAAAAGTTTGAATAAATTAATGTTTATGATTATATACATTTATTTAGATGGTAGTTATAATAAAAAAAATAACCAATAAGCGCCTGTTTCATGACTGTTTTTGACGTATTTTTCATATAAAATCTATCAAAAAACTCTCAAAAGCTCATTAGACACTTATTTGAAGATGAATCAGACCCTAAGACACATTACGCGATAATAAAAATTGCATGCAAATATTTTTAAATAACACACAGTTAGCAAGGAACTGGCTAGGTGTACAGTAACAATTATGTAAGGTAAGAGTTATACTATTCACATTAAACTAGATTATGTTATGAATAGTAATGTGAAACAAAATTATGTAATTATAATATTCAATCACGCGAGAACAGCTAAGAGTATCGGAATTATGTTTGGCACACATTCACATATAGTTTAAAGGTAGTCTTGATACCGATAATTGCGCAGGCGGAGCTGCAGGTGGAATCTAGTATTATAAATATTATATATAAAATAATGTATATAATGTGTAATGTGTTATGTAAAATCAGAGACGCCCCTGGCTCATATCGCTTTCATATATTAATGGTTAGGGACATATTTGAGTGTCGTGTCGTGTGATATAAAAGCAGAACGCGCACAACGGGCCATCCTCAAGGTAGCTTACAAAAAACCTAGGCGATTTCCAACGAACAGCTTATATCAGGAAACGGGTGCAATGCGCGTGCGACAGTTATATATTATGGCCGTAGTTCTGAGGTACCATAAAGAGGCTTTAGTGAGAGTGGACACCAAACTATATTCTCGAAGGAAACACAGATGGTATAAACCAACATGCAGACTTGATTTTGGTAAAAGGTGCTTTAACTATATGGGGCCATTTCTTTATGGTAAGCTCAACAACAAAATTAATCTACTACCCATGACGAGATTGAAATGCAAAACACACACTAAAGATTTCTTAAAACATCTGGATTATGAGGACACAGAGAAACTAATAAATTCAAAACTTTAAACTACTTTAAAACAAAACACACACATACACACACACACACATACACACACACACACACACAAACACACTACAAAATGCCATGCCATTCACTTTTATTTGTTGTTTTTGTGTAAATTCCTTTACTTTTGTGATACATATTTATTTTATGTCTGTGCCCCGATGAAAGAGACTGGCCTCCACGACACAGGGAATCCTAGTGTGGAGACCAGTGATTCATTTGAATATTATTATGTAAAAATTTTTTCTGAACAATAAAGATTATTATATACACCAGGGGTCTCTGGTGCGCCACAACACGTTAGTATATTTCCACCTTGAGTGTCTGACAGCCTATCTAAAACTTATATTGTTGACATATTTATCAAAAAATCTATCACTCAAGTCTCAACTTTATCAGACCGGCTTCGCTCCCGTCGTTCTTTATTTGGCCACTGCTCAGCTCCTATTCGCTATAGCGTAATGTTATATAGCCTATAACCCTCCTCGATAAAGGGGCTATCCAACGCTAAAAGAATTTTTAAAATTGGACCAGTAGTTCCTGAGAACCTAGCGTTCAAACAAACAAACTCTTCAGCTTTATAATATTTAATTTGTCTAGTGGTGATGAGACAGGGTCTAATAATTAAAATTTTAAGTTAATTATAATTCAAGTGACACATTATATATTATTAACAGTTAGTTAGTTTTTATTAAAATAGGACTATTGAAATGCAATCGAAATTAAAATAGACACGTCAGTGCTATTTCCCTATTCGACATTGTTTATATTGTTACAAATGTTGGTCAAGGTATGTTATGACCGATTTTAATAATAACTACGACATCCATTTGCGTTTAGGTGAAGGTAAACCATACAAGATAATTACGTTTAATGTCCACAATACGAGAATAAAAACAACTTACAAATATTGTTCACTGTCAGACTTATATTTAATGTAAATAAAATGGAATTTAACTAGGTACCGAAAATCGACAATTTCGACGGTAGGTGTGTTTGTATAAAATATTATATTATCTGTAAAAAGCAGGGACGGTACGACTGTCAAAATATTATGTATCAATCAATAGCTTTCAATATTATGGTTACAAATATATATTTTAACTAGCGGACCCGACAGACGCACAGTGTTTGATATGACCCAAAAAATTTCCCTCTGCTGTTTATAGCAGTAATCGATCTAGGGATGCATTTAAAATGCAAGAGTAAAACACCGACGTGTCTAGTTCAAATAACTTTTTTTATAAAAATAATGAACTTTACGTGACATTGTCTTAAAAAAAAAATTTCTGAAAACGTAACTGTCACTGTCAACAGATATTTATGTTAGATAAATATAGTCTAATAAAGTATCTTAGGGCGCATATTTTCCAGTTTTTATTTTTTTTAAACCGCTTCTGGATACCGAGTAATTTTTTTTTCAGATTTTCGTTTTTATTTTTTTTCTCCCAAAAAACTCAAGTGTAATTTGTGACTAGCACAGAAAGATTGCTCTTAATAAGGCCTATCGCTGATAAAAAAACCACGTTCCACTATCTTTATTTTGTGTATCTAAACCATCCTCGAATCCACTTGAACACATACACAAAAATTCATTCAAATCCGTTCAGCCGTTTAGCAGGAGTTCACTGTCAACACACGTACAGAAGAATTATATATATAAAGATATTATAAAGCTGAGTTTTGTTTATTTGTTTGGTTGACCGCGCTAATCTCACGAACTGCTGATTCGAATTAAACGATTCTATAAGTGTTGTATAGCCCATTTATAAAGGAAGGCTTTACGCCATATAACATCACGCTATGACCAAAATAGGCTGAGTTGTGGCAAAACAAAGCTCCTGGCAAAGTTAATATAATAATTTGAATAAGAATGTATTACATACATTTTACATTTTACATTTCTGTCTCTAGCTCATTTCGCTGTAAACCAGCTGAATGCGCTAAGTATGTCTCCAATGCCACCAAACAACTAAAAATAATCACCCAGAACATACGTTCTATTCATTCAAACTCCGACTCTTTCCAAACTCTTCTTTGTAGAATAAACCTTGACTGTGAAATTATGGTACTTACTGAATGCTGGCTGAAACGTGATGACTCAGTTCCAACTATTGACAACTATTCTAATTTTCAAACACAGAAACTCTTAAATCAAAATGATGGTGTGGTTCTCTATATAAAGAAGTACAATATGTACAATTACACTGTCGAGGAACCAGACCTATCTGATGCTAGTTGTCTAGTCATAAAAATTGGTACTGAAAAAGCTATAATCTGTATCTATCGATCCCCCTCTATAGTAGATGTAAGAAACTTTTTGCAATCCCTCGACTCATTGCTATCAAACCTCACCTCTTTTAAAAATATTATTATTGTAGGAGACATTAACCTTGATATCGCCTCTTCTTCGCCCTCTCACCATGTCTTGGACTACTTAAACCTTGTAGCTTTTCATGGTCTCTTACCTGCCCATAATTTACCTACTCGAGAGAAAGCCTGTCTTGACCATGTCATGCTTAAACCTAACATGTCAGCGTTAACCCTGGTTATCGAATCTTCTGTCACTGACCATAATTCGGTAATACTTTGCCTAAAACTAAAAAAATATATCAAATCAAACTTAAATACTATTACCAAAATAAACTACGTATCCCTAGATATTGAGATGAGTGCTGTAAATTTTCAACCAATCTACCAACTGACTAATGCCAATGAAGCTACTGAATACCTAATCAACACTCTCTCTACACTTATTAGCTCTCAAACCTCGATTATTAAAGTTACCAACTCCACACGTCTCCTCAAACCTTGGATGACGATAGGCATGCTTCGCTGTATGCGAAATAGAGATGCTATGCACCTGAAACTCAAACACTCTCCTAACAATCCTGTACTAAGACTCACTTACTCCAGATACAGAAACTTTTGCACGAAAATCATAAAAAAGCTTAAAAGAGACTTTGACCGTACTGAGCTACGAGAAGCATCAACTGACAATAAGAAAATGTGGAAGGTGATAAAGCGGATCACTAATACTGACAAACCTCATGCACCTAGTAGTTATTTATTGGCATCCTCTCCATCACCTCAAACTTCAGTTGACCTAGTTAATGAGTTCTTCGTCAACATAGGCAAAGACCTTGCAAAGCAATTTACACGCCAACAAATGAGTCTACTGACACCTGAAGACCCTTTGTTTACACCCTCTACTCTCCAATCTTTTGTTATGTTACCGACTGACCATGCTGAGGTTGAGGAAATATTGATGTCACTCAAGACAGATACCGCCGTTGGCTGGGATAATATCTCTACTAAATTTCTTAAGCGCTACAGACTGATACTTACTCCATTACTGACTTACATATTCAACCTCTGCCTAGACACGGGCACATTCCCCCTATATTTAAAAAAGGCCATCATTCACCCAGTACATAAATCCGGAAGTAAGGACACTGTAAATAACTACCGTCCCATTGCAGTCTTACCTTCAATCTCTAAAATCCTAGAACGCTTAATAAATAAACGACTGATGAAATACCTAGAAGACAAACAGCTTCTTTCTCCCAACCAGTTCGGATTTCGAAAAAACCTATCGACGTGCAACGCAGTGAATAATCTCTTGGAACATGTCACTAGGGAAGTAGACAATAAAAAGAAAGTACTATCCATATTTCTAGACCTAAAAAAGGCATTCGATACTGTGTCTATTCCTGACCTAATTTCGAAGCTAGAAACAATGGGAATCCGTGGCCAATCACTTAACATCTTTAAAGAATATCTCCTAGACCGAACTCAGTGCGTAAAAATACAAGATTTCCTTAGCTCCGAACAGTCTGTAACTTTTGGTGTTCCTCAGGGTAGCGTGATCGGTCCGACGCTTTTTCTTATTTACGTCAACAGCCTCTGTAACCTAAAACTCAAAAACGGTATAATCACTGCTTTTGCTGACGATACCGCTCTCACTTTTTCTGGTGACGACTGGACAGATACCTTTGCTTCATCTCAAAAAGGACTTAACATGGTCACACATGTCCTCAACACTCACCTACTGACACTGAATACTGAAAAAACTAAAATCCTCACTTACAGTCTCCGCAGATTTAATCAACCTCCAGACACGTACTCTTTAGTAGCGCATTCATGTCTACGGCCTGGATACACTGATTGTACCTGCCCTAAATTAGAACGTACTAATACCATTAAATATTTTGGAGTGACACTTGACAATAGATTGAACTTTACAGCCCACATAGAACTAATGGTAAAAAGAATCAGAAAACTAATATTTGTCTTCAAGAATCTCCGTCATGTGGCAGAACCTCTAATACTTAGAAGTACATACTTTGCACTCTGTCAATCCCTCTTAAATTATTGTATCTCCGTTTGGGGAGGGGCCCCCAAAACGATTATGTTAAAACTCGAACGAGCGCAAAGAGCGGTTTTGAAAGTCGCCACTTTTCGACCCATTCTCTTTCCTACTACAGAACTCTATAAAAATTGTGAAGTTCTTACAGTAAGACAATTGTTCATCTTAAATACAGTACTTCTACAACATCAAAAAACACCCTATAAAACACTTACTAAAAGACGTAAGGACAAAGCATGCCAACCATACTGCAGTCGCTACACCACTACAAAAAGATTATTCTGTTTCCAAGGACCTCATCTCTACAACAAACTTAATAAACTACTAAGTTTTTACTCACTTCCAAATTCGTCACTAAAATACACATTAAAAAATTGGCTACTCAGTATTAACTATGATGACACGGAAAAATTATTACAGACTTGACGCCCTTTTTATTACATAATCTCAATTATGCTCTATACTCCCACATACACATTCTCTCTCTCTCACACACACACACACACTCACACACACACACACACACACACACACACACACACACACACACACTCACACACAGTTTGTTTACCTAATTACTCTTAGAACCTACTTAAGTACTAACACATATATTATATTTTATTCCAAAAGTTATACATAAGAACCTGTACGCTTCTTACCTTTACCTTCTGTTCATTGATCTCTGTACAAAATAAATATATTTATATAAAATCAACTTCTCCCCAGGGTCGGGCCCAACACCTTTAATACAAGTTGCTTTCACAACTTAGCAAAGGTGTTGGAGTCAACACACAATTGGTAACAAATATATTCTCTAAATTAAGTGTAGAATGCGTAGAATATTGTGTAAAATTGTATGTATTATTTTGTTAATAAACATTATTATTATTATTATTATTACATTACATCATACATGTCGTGGGATCGATCCCCACCCAGGACAAATGTTTGAGTGATGAGCATAAAGGTTTGTTCTGTGTCTGGGTATAATTTATCTATCTATAATATGTATGTATTTACAAACAAAAATGTATTTAAGTAGATCAGATGCAAATATAATTGCTTACTTTGGGACTAGATGGCGCTGTGTAAATGTGGTAGAATATTATTATTATACATACATACATACATACATATAGATCACGACTCTTTCCCAACAGAGGAGTAAGCAGATAAGAATGTATTGCAAAGCGCAAACACAAAAATGACTGAACTAGTTCAGGTAATTCTTTTTTTTAATATCCTTTAAAGTTAAAACTGCCTCGGTGGCGCAGCGAGAAGTGTATACGACTGTTGTGCAAGAGGTCTCGGGTTCGATTCCCGGGTCGGGTAAAAATGGTATTGGACTTTTCTATCATGAAATTCCAATATTTATATTTTCCCGGAGTTTGGTAAACAAATGTTCCCGGTTGATGACAATAGGCTCGCCCCCTATTTCATGGAACCAAACATAGCTGGCGAAATGTGGGTGTGAAATACCTCTGCCTACCCCTTCGGGAAAGAGGCGTGATGCTATGTTATTAAAGTTAGAAAACATTTAAATAAAATATCTAATGCGTAGAGGAAATGTTTCAAACGTGCGAGCAGAGCCTTAATAGGAGTTTTAATAGGAACATAATATATGTGAGAATATATTCTCAAGTCCCGCTATTTTCTATCTATGTGATGATAAATAAGCTCGTAAGCGACTTACAAACACAATAGAATAAATTATTCATGCATATCAATGCTATGGGTCCACGACCTTAGTATTGTCAACTAACTCCCACGATATGGTATTTAGATAGGCACGAAAATATTTATCTAAATTATAAGCTTCGGTGTCTTAGCGGAAGTTTGGACGACTGGGTTCTTGATATCTTTATATATATATATAATTCTTCTGTACGTGTGTTGACAGTGAACTACTCCTAAACGGCTGAACCGATTTGAATGAATTTTTGTGTATGTGTTCAAGTGGATTCGAGGATCGTTTAGATTCACAAATAAATAAATAAAAAAATGTAATCTATTGGTATATCATGCAGGACAACGACTGTCGGGTCCGCTAGTAGAATTATAAATTCGGGATTTCGTCGTTCTTTAAATCGTCGTGTCGGTCCATCTAGGAGGGCGGCGTCCTACTCTACGCTTGCCGAGCCACAGTTTCCACTCCAGCCCCCTGATTCTGACTCGTCGAATTGCTCCCGGATTGTAAACTTTTTGGAATCTTAGTAGGTACGACGTATTTTTACGGCATAAGTTATTTAATGTTAGAAAATAGTCTACCGTATAGAAAATTAAAAACTGATTAATTTAAGATTATTTCCTACAACCATCTAATTCATTAACTTTATGTTCTTTAACTTTAATTAAACTGACATTTTCGGCCGGTCAGCTCAGAATGGACACGCTTGTTCCATCGTGCATCGATCCTTCTGCAGATACGACCAGCTCACTGCCACTTCAACTTACTTATTCTATAGCTATCTATAATAATGTTTTTATTTCTCTCTCAAAAAGTAAGTACATTAGTGCTTATAATAATAATTTGTAACAACACAGTTTGAATACCTTTGAGAGAGCTGGAGTCTGAACTAGGTACTAGACCTGTATGACAAATCTCCAGGCTCACTCTTCCAGGGATTATAACATCTAATTAGTTACAACAACGCCCGCACTAGGGAACAAGCCCTGTGTCGCGGGGAGCTTTACAAACATGAAACTAACGGACACAAAGTACATCCAGACTAGAAACAAATATCTATGAATCACACAAATATTTGTCTCGTGTGGGAATCGAACCCACGTCACCCAACACGGCGATGTAGTGGCGAGGCGACCACTTTAACAACTGCGCCACGGTGACAGTCAATTATGGTCTAATATTCGAGAGACATAAATATTCTATATTAAATTACTAATATTATAAAGCTGAAGAGTTAGTTTGTTAGTTTAGTTGTACGCGTTTATCTCAGGAACTACTGATTTGATTTGAAAAATTATTTTAGTGTTGAATAGCCCATTTATCGAGGAAGGTTAGAGGCCACATAACATCACGCTATGACCAATAGGAGCTGAATCGTGGTTAAACAAAGATTTATATATGAGCGAAGCTCCGAGCAACAGCTACTTAGTGTGTAAGTAGTCGACAATAAGATTGCTTTACCACTCTTGGAGTAACCCTCTCTAGATAGAGGAGAGGAGACCCGAGCCCAGCAGTGGGACAAATGGGTTGCTGATGATGACCACTCTTAGAGTAAATGTCGTTTGCATTATCAATTTATCACAAAACAAAAATGTCTATATTTGCTTGCAAGTGACATCAGTACATTGTCACGTGTCATCAATGTCATGACATCGTCATAAATAATGTCTCTTATTCTGCCCTACCAAAAAAGAACGACATAAGTGCATTTTAAGTCTAAGGGAAATTGTACCTAAAGTTAGTTACTTTAAATGCGTTTATCCTGTAACATATATGATACAATTGCGCCCTTTTTTCTTAGCTAGGCAGTATTGAATTTGATGGATTTTTATGTTAAAAGTATACATATAGTAATTAAGTAGTCGACTTTACAACCTTGAAACACTAACATACTTAAAACTAGGCATTACTCTAAAAAAAAACAAAAGATAAAATTAAGAAAAACACCAAAACGTTTCAACCGTTAAATATTCAAATTCAAGACGACTTTTAAACTATTTTTATGTAAATTATGTAGTATACCGTTAGGTCAACCAGTTATTGCCATAGACAACTAAAGATTGTAGATTCTTTACGGTTTACCAGGTTTATTGACCGTGGTATATATTGTTGATCTTGTTTGACAAACGTTCAAACCTTGGCTAATAATAGGATCACTTTCACGAATGTGCAACGAAATCTAACAAAATATAAATAATAGTGAATGAATAATTTCAGAACGGCTGTGCCGATTCAGCTAATTCTTTTTATTTTGTTTTTAAAAGGATAAAATCTCTAACTGCCGCACTCAGAGACGTCAATTAGCAATAATCTGTCATTAACACAATTTTTTCATTGAATAATCGTCTTTAGGCGTATAGACTTAAGAATTAAACATTTTTACTAAATAAACTTTAAAGTTAAGTAACGTCTCTGAGTACGGCAGTAGGAATACTAAAATACCTAGTACATGGAAAAAGTTTATATCGTCATGGGAATGGGAACCGAATAGCACGCGGCCGGTAACAGACATTGGCTATTCTTTCACTTTCAAGCTTATGTAATTATGTATGTAACAATTTATTTGGCATGAACATTGAACCGTCCTAAATGGCTTGACTGATTGTTGGATACATAAATTAGATTTTCGCGTGAAAGATTTGGGACTGCTGGACGGATTAAAAAAAAATGATATTCACATGGAAAACTAGCTACCATTACCAACCATGGGAGCAAAACCATTGTTAGAAACTATAGGATATAGAGAGTACTCACATCAATATCGACGAGCCCAAAGAAGCTGAAGTTAGTTTTGGGGTCAAGATCGAAGACATACTTGACGTGGTAGTTGCGCGGCGCCAGGTCCCCCGGCAGCAGGTACTCCGACAGAGCCACTTGCACCACACACACCGACACTACACCCAACAGCCAACGCATCTTTTAGCCTGAGGACAAAAAAATATTAAAATTATAACATAATAAAAACCAGTCAAGCGCGAGACAGATTCGCGCGCCGAGGGTTCAGTACTTATCTATTATGGCAAAAAATAATAAGATGCATTCCTCGAAGTGCACCCAGTTGAATAGCACCTACGCGAATCGCACCTAACATATCCCTCGAAGAGCACCAACCAATACCTTTTGCATGGTGCTGTTTGTTCGTACGAAATAAACCAAATTTACAAACAAAAATATTGGTTAGTGACCCTGACTACTAAACCGGAGGTCGTGGGTTCGATCCCCACCCAGGACAAATCTTTGTGTGATAAGCATAAAGTTTTGTGTCTGGTTGTAATTTATCTATAATATATATATTTACAAAAAAAATGTATTTAAGTTGTATATCAGTTGTTTAGTACCCATAACACAAGCAAATATAATTGCTTACTTTGGGACTAAATGGCGCTGTGTAAATGTGGTAGAATATTATTATTATATTATTATTATATCATCATCATCATCATATCAGCACAACGACGTCCACTTAAATTTATTTTTTACCTTTTAGTTCATGTTTTTGTTTATTGAAAGCTTGTCCTTAAAAAATCTTTTTTTTATTATTTTTTTATTCTTAAAACCTATCTAGGGTCACCTGGGTTTTCTAAACGAATATAACGATACCTTGATTGTTGAAGATTCGTATTGTATTGGGAATAAATAAATTTACAAACATACAATAAAATAATACGCGTGAAAGAAAACAAATCGATGTAGACCATAGAAGGTTCATATGAGGAGAAAACACTTGAAAATATGCGCTAGTATACATAAAAACCACTACTTATGTTCAGTAATATTATAGAATGATATCCTCAACAACAAGAGAATGTAGTTTACCTTAGAGAAGGCCGGTAACAACTGACTTACACAGACTTACACTCGAGGATCTATATGTAGATACATATAATACATGACCTAGGTATTAAACATCATTTAATGTGAACCCAGATCACTATGGAATATTAATCACTATTTATTAAGTTTATTACTAATTAGTAGATATGGAATAATAGACTTGATATGTAGTGTCTCTGTGGCGTAGTGAAAAATGTATGACTGTTGCGCAAGGAATAAACCCGGGAAATAAGATTTTTGTTTTTCTGTTATGAAATCACTCAGCCCGGAGTTTCGAAACAAAATATCTCCGGTTGATGACAAGAGATTCGCTCCCTATTCATCATCATCATCACTTCAACCAATAAACAACCCACAACTGGGCACGGGTCTCCTCCAAAGAAGGTCGAGGAAATTTAGCCCACTATACCACGCTGGCCAGACGGATTGGTAATTTGGTATAGGGTTTATTTCGAATTTTCCTTTCCCGGCAAGTGCCTCTTGTCTGCATAAGATACTTCCTAAGTCACTTTTACGACGCCCACGCGTTGAGATGGGTAGTGACATTTTGTATTCTTAATCCGTCACTACACGGATTCAGATCAGAGACAATAGTGCCAGTGAAATGTATGGAGGAGGCATATCGGAACATCCACCCCAATTGAAAGGTGCGGGTGAAACGCGAGATATACAGTAAAATTGCACTGTAATCATTGACCATAGGCTATATCGATGACAATAATTATAATGATATGTATAATTATTCTTTATCGCTATGTTGAATAATATTCAGAACGAGAATATTAGCAGCCATTATTGTTTATTATGGAGATGTTTACCCTGCGGGTAGTAATTCGGTCAGGGATTATAATGTTGCCAGCCTTTAAACTACAATTACAGATATTGTACAGTTGGTACCAAGAGATGAAAGAAAGCCATGGCTATGTACAGTTCTCAATACAAATTAATGTTTGTTATGTAATATAGTTTTTATTTTAATCGGTAGGTTCAAAGCTAACTGTTTTGACAATTATAAGTTAAGCATGTAACAAATATAATCCGAAAAACAGGTTTTAGCTAATCAGCCAACGAAATTAATTTGAAAGACAACAGGGGCATAATAGGGCATGTAAGTATATCATAATGGTGATGTCTGTGTATAAATTTATACTAAAAATTACAAGTGAAGAAATAAATATTTGAGCTATTTATCACATATTTTTTTTATTCAGATATTTCATTTCAAGAGAAATCTTTTTAGGAGATTGGCGAAAAGAAAGAAACGATGGCAAAATTGGCAACACCAAGCACGTCCCTCTATAAGGGGATGTTTTGATGGGACAAAATATGGTTATATTATGTATATTAGGTGTTTGTTCTTGGTTTTTTGTGGTAAACAAGTGTTTGGACGTAGATTTATTGCGAGGGGACTGCTAATATACTGAGTGTTGGAATTATAACTGGAGTAGCACTTATGAATAATGGAATACGGAAAATGAATAGAAATTTTATTTGTTCCAACTTCTTTATCGATGGGGAGGAATAATAACGTTGCGAGAAAATCAACACAGAAAAAAGGCTGTCAGTATGAAATTCTTGAAAGTTTTATTCGTAAATTATATTATCTGATTTGTTTTTATTTAACTTTAGTCACGAACTGTACAAAGCCAGGCCAGGCCAGGCGGACTTCATACTATTCTCTATCCATCAAAAATTAGGAGATCCGAGATAAAAGTAGGTAGGTATATAGGTAAAAATAACAATTATGCGACACTACAGACAATTTTTTTAAAGTAGAATAATGCATAGGTATACATCATATGAGCCCAACGAAGTCCACTATTGAACAATATTCCTCACCTAATATCCGCCACAGCGAACGATCTTGAGCCGCCCGCATCCAACGGCCACCCGCAATCTTTATAGGTTATCATATCATAAATAAATTATGTGAATAGATCTAGGCCAATTTTGAGCGAATACAAAGATCCCAATGTTTTTATTCACTTTCTGAATTTTTAGATTTAAATTTAATTAAGTTTGTTATTTGTTTGTTGTCTAATTTGTAGTATTAACTGTAATTAAAATAATATTTGTATGCCTATGGGTACAATGTAGCGTTCACTTTTTTAATAACGCAAGATCTGTAAATTTAACCTACCTACATTGACAAATAAATATTTCTGTTTTTATTTCAATGTTAACCCTATTTTAAACCTGGGAGTCGCAGTCGGGACTCCAAAAACGGAGGTTATCAATTCGACTGTTTAATTTAAAAATATAAATATGAACACGTTCTAATCTTACCTACTATTAATATACATAAATAACAAAGCATGATTAATTTATCTAAACTGGAGTGAATTTTATAATATAAAAAATATACAATATTGTTAACTATTAGGTAAGTATTAAACAAAATGGCTTGACGAATGTGTGTTATAATTTAATTTTACGACAACCATTCCAAATATTGAGTATATTAAATATGAAGTACCTACTTACTTATCATGGTCTAAATTAATAGTCGAATCTAAATAGTCTCGTACCGCGCGATTTCAGTGGAATTTCCCCGGAGGTGATAATGAAACTTGCTAACGGCACAAGATTTTTTGTAATCGGTCCAGTAGTTTTTAAGTTTATTTGTTACATACAAAAATACAAATGAAGGAAGAGTGACAAAACAAATATATGAGGCGAATGTGCAAGGAAATGTTGGAAGGGGAAGACCTAGTAGAACGTACCATGACCAAATAGGTGACGTTCTAAAGAAGGGACAGATCAGGAGTATCAGGACTACCCCCAATCGGGGAGAATGCATGAAAAAACTGATGAATGTTGAAGAAGCCAAAGATGTGTGTCAGAATCGTAGCAAATGGGTGGGGTTCTTCAAAAAAGGAGTGAATAGGTTTCTTAAGGGTCAGCAACGCGCTCGTGATGCCCCTGGTGTTGCAGGCGCCCATAGGCTACGGTAACCGCTTACCATCAGGCGGACCGTACGTCTGTTTGCCACCGTCGTGGTATAATAAAAAAAAAATGGAAATGGTCTCTGCTTTCCCCTCTGTTGGGAAAGAGGCGTGATCTATATGTATGTATGTAAAAATACAAATATTAGTATAAAAGTATAGATATAGATTACTATAGTAACTGTGCTGTATCACTTGTCAGGAAAATTGTATGTTTATGTGCAATAAATACATAAATTATATTAAGATTATCACATACACGTGGTATATTAATGTGCAGATATATTATTTATATAGTATTTATATACATACTTACTAACATTTTGATTGGCCTGTTGGTCTAGTGGTTAGTGACCCTGACTGCTACGCCGGAGGTCGTGGGTTCGATCCCCACCCAGGACAAATCTTTGTGTGATGAGCATAAAGGTTTGTTCTGTGTCTGGGTGTAATTTATCTATAATATGTATGTATTTACAACAAAAAAATGTATTTAAGTAGTATATCAGTTGTTTAGTACCCATAACACAAGCAAATATAATTGCTTACTTTGGGACTAGATGGCGCTGTGTGAATGTGGTAGAATATTATTATTATTATAGATTATCACAACAATTAAACTATTAATGTCTCTCATAATGTAGTTAACAATTAAATGTGAACGTGAACTTCCTACAGCGGTGTTTCCTGAGCGCAATGACATGCCCTTCTTTAAACGCGGTTTTAAGAGAGCTATCCTCTCAAGGTACGCAGTGGCTTGGCTGTGCTCCTAGCATTGCCAACGTCCATGAGCAGTGGTAACCACTTAACCATCAGGTGGGTCGTCTGCTCGTGCCACTTTATGCAATAAAAAAACGTAAGAAAGGAACCGTACACTCGTCCAATATATAATACATCCAATATACAATATATTACAGATAACAGCTCTAACAAAAAATGTATATACTGGGTGGCGCAAAAGTAGTGGCACTAAAGAAAATGCTTTTTTTTTTTTTATTATACATTTTCTGTCATTCTGTTGTTGAAAATTGTGTAGTGAACAAATGTAAAATACACTGAAAATAAACATGGACCGTTTTACTCCCCAAGAACGTGGAATATCAGTGATAAGAACACAACGTGAATTTCGTCGACGATTTCCCCACCGTCCGGCACCGATTGGTCGCACAATTCGACGCTTTGCCACACACCCACTAAAAGTTACTGTATGGTGTGGCATCTGTGTTGACAGAGTGATCGGACCCTATTTTTTCGAAGACGCTGGAGGCAATGCGATAACTGTCACTGGAGAACGCTACAGAACCATGTTACGTGAGTTTTTGATACCCAGTTTGGACGAATTGGGGCTGGAGCACATCTGGTTTCAACAAGACGGCGCTACGGCACACACAGCGCGCGACACTATGGACTTAGTGAGGGACGCTTTTCCAGGCCGAGTTATCTCTCGTTTTGGCGATTTGCCTTGGCCTGCAAGATCACCCGATCTGACCAGTCCAGACTTTTTTCTTTGGGGTTTTTTGAAATCTCGGGTGTATGTGAACAAGCCACAGACTCTCGCAGCTCTAAAAGAAAACATTCGTCAAGAAATAACGAACATATCGCAGGAAGTGTTACGGCAAGTTATGCAAAATGTCATAAATAGGGCTCAAATGTGTATCAACTCTGGAGGTCACCATTTAAAAGACATCATCTTTAAATCCTAATGGTACGAAATTTAATGGCACAAATATACATTTAAAAAAATCTAAATCTAGTTTTCTAATTTAGAAAAAATGTTATAGCTGAACCAAATAGGGTCTTTACTTTTGCGCCACCCGTTATATGTACACCTCTAATCAATTACCTGTGAAAAATTAGTTACATCTTGGAGAAAATAAATATAAAATAAATAATAATAATAAAATTAAAATGTGAAAATATCGCTGCCTGTACAAGATCAACTTCCATTCATCACTAAACGTAACCAGTAAAGGTCTTGACTTCAACTGAGTGACACGCTTGGTATTAATGAAGCTCATAGCACACGTGGATCTGAAGACTCCGAAGGTATTCAAATCCTTTGAAGGTGTTGCCTAGAGTGCCAGCATTAGATAGGTCGCTAGTTCAAAGGGTCTTCAACAAAAAGAGCTGTTCTAAGAACAAACAAGTCAAAATATCATACCTGTATCTCTACTACCAATAAAAATCGAGTAAAAAAAATTTCCACAATCAATTCATAATTTGCAGTCACTTATTAAATAATTATACAAATTTCTATAATTTTTTCTGGTAATCTGATTTAATATTGTGAAAATAATATATAAAACTGCCGATAAATAACAAAAATTTCAAACTTAACGGTGACATCTGTCATACTATAATCCATAGATTATACACTATACGGAGGGAATGGGAATGCTATAATCTATGCTATAGACAAGAGTTTGTTGTGTGTGTTTTAATTTATTTTTAAAATGTAATGTAAGTTGTGTTGAGGCTTGTTGAGGCTTGTTTTGTATGAAGTTTTTTATTTGTATACCAATTGCAATTTGCCAATACTGGTACAGTCAGCGTCAAATAGTTAGTGAAACTCAAGGTATTTAAATTTATAGATGCAACCAAAAAGTCAATAATATCGGTACCTACAAGCTAACCTAACTATTTGACGCTGACTGTACAATAATATTATTATTAATTTTTCAATAAAACGTAGCACAACTTGGCTGTTTCAATTGGAATGGATGTATACGAATGCTTTGCAAAAGACTCGATTTCCGGGTATTGCCGGGATGTAAATTGTTTTAATCTAATTTTAATAATGTATAATTTGTATAAAATTACATGAGTGTACACAATTATTAGTCAGAATTATTTAATTGTAAAATTTATTAGGTAATATGAATTTTGTAAAAATTTCTTCTGCCACTAGTGGCCAAACATGCTGGTCCAAGCTAACATTAATAACACAATATGTACCATGTTTATACGAAATATATTATTTCATGTCATTTCACATCGAACAGTAGACTGTACCTACCTATTGGTTTTCTCTGTCATGTAATTCCTAGTATCAGCAGTACTACTTAATATTTATTCTGTGGTATTAGATCGATAACGTAGTTATCGAAATGTGGATGTGTTGTACTCTAACCCCCTTATTAGAAAACACGGACTAAGCATTAAACCAGGTTTAAATTGACAACGTTGACGCTAAAAAATTTCTTATATCAATATAAATCTGGTTTAATACTTAGTCCATATCTATAATAAGGGGGTAATAGTCTGTGTACCAACCCTCTTGGAGACAAAAAGACGTGATGCTGTTATATCATTTATTCCACGGAAAAGAATTTTCTGTTCCGTGATTTATTCTATTAAGAAAATAGGTACACTTGTTACCAAAGGAAAAGAGAAAACAGCTACAACGAAAAGGCTTTAAAATTAAACAAACAATAATATCTTGGTCCGTTGTCAAGTGGGAGCAGTCGGCATTAACCTGCGTGCGGTGAATTTTAAATGCTTTAGTGAGGTCAGTGTCGCGAAGGTTGAGGCATTGAGGTCGGATGTAAAGGAAACTTCCTTTGTTATTTACATTCAATCTATACTCATAATAATATTATCATTTCAACCCTTAAGCGTCCCACACTCCCACTATTGGGGATGGGTCTCCTCCAAAAAATTTGGAGGGAATATAATAATACTATACTTACCACGTTGTCCAGACAGATTGGTTTAGAGTTTGTCTCAAATTTTTCTTTTCTTGCATAGCTCTTGTCTGCATAAGCTTACTCTCTTAGTGGCCTAAGGGCCTTTTACGACACTCACGGGTTGAGATGGGGTAGAGACATTATGTTTTCTTAATCCAACTCTTTACGGATAGATATAGTATTATTATTATACTTACCACTCGTAATAGTATTATAAAGCTAATTAAGAGTATCGACCGCTGTGGCGGAATTAGGTGAGGCCTATGTTCAACAGTGAACGTCATTGGGCTGATATGATGATGATGATGATGAAGAATTTGTTTGTTAATAGAGAAATTAACCAAATTTCCTTGTGATCTATACAAGGTAACTACTAATCGAGTTATTGTATTGCACAACAAAAGGCTTTATTGGTTTCAATTACGTAAATTATGTAATAGGACAAGTATAATTACTGTTTATCTAAGATTCTAGATAAGTCAGAAAATGTCTTGTTTTCCTTATGATTTTTCAACATGCTAACACTTGTCAAGGTTTACTTCCGTCGGTCTTTGTTTGGCCACTGCTCAGCTCCTATTGGCCTTAGCGTGATGTATATAGCCTATAGCCTTCTTCGATAAATAGGTTATCTAACACTAAAAGATTTTTTCAAATCGGAGTAGTTTCTGAGATTAACCAGTTCAATCAAACGAACAAACTCTTTAGTTTTATAAAATTAGTATAGATCAGAAACAGTTAGATATTGTCATGCAGTCGTAAACATAATATAATATTAGATCTAGGTTACACAGGTGCATAAAATAAATCTAGACTGAATTAATTGAACATAAAAACCGTATTAAATGATAGAATAAAATTTATGTGATTATATTTTGTTTAAAAAACTAAACTAATACAGTCGAATAACGGAATTATAAAATTTATGATACCTACATATTTATCAGTTTGAATAACACCTAAGCTTTTTTAAACTACTAAAGTGACAAACAAAGTATACAAACAGTTCGATAGCGTATCCTTATCTGTGCCAAATTTCATTTAAAAAATAATAATGGGGCCGATCGCGTTTCTTATCCGATCTTAAATAAGAGCAAAAAGTGCACTTAAATAAGTGTAAAACTTGATCTAAAATTTGAAGCCCTTATTGGTATTTGCGTTTGTGTTATTTAAGGACGTGACCTTAAATAAGTATGGTTTGACTTAATTAGCGATGGTAGTTTCTTAATTGGTATTGTCTTTCGACTTATTTGACAGTTCTGTGATCTTAGTGCAACCTTAATTTAAGTCGCACCTAATTTGCGTGTACTAATATTTCACTCATATTTCTTGGCTCAATTAAACACTTATTATTTAAAATGTTCCCTTTTCATGCTGTTATTTTACAAAGAAGGTATAATGAAGATCTTCGACGGCAAGTATTACTTTGTTTTAACTTGTTTTATTAATGATCTAACCTCACTTTTGCCGAGTTCTGATTTTGGTCCTTTTTATTTTTTAGATTAAAAAGAAGGCTTATGTATCGTCATATTAGATTTATGTAAACTATATAAATATAACTTGTGAATCTACAAACTGATACTTTGACTTTGACTTTAACATCTAAAAGTAAATAAACAACATGACGTTTATGACACTTTTTCCGATTATAATCTATGGTAGTGTCCTTAAATAAGGTTTGTAGCATTTGGTAGTTTTTTAAGAACGTATCCTTAATTAAGTACTAACACGATCGCATAAATTTAAGAATGTGTCCTTATTTTACAAATTTAAGTTCATCTTTATTTAAGGTTGAAGAGAAACAAAATCGGGCCCAATGTGACTTCGACTTCGCATCAAAAAATCTTTCCATTTTGATGTTATGTATAAACATGAAACTAAGCTATAAATTTTCGAAACTTAAATTATTATATATTTTATTTGTTGTTTTTTGCCTGTTTCACCACTGGCAATTAAGGGCTAAATAGCCTAAGAGCCTATACCTATTAAACTTAGTTAACAGATTTTGACATATTTTTCACATAAAATCTGTCAAAAAAGTCTTAAGTAGTTTATTAGACACTTATCGGCCAGTGGTGAAACAGGCCCTAAAAAATCTTGTATGCACAAAAGGCGGGCTTATTGATAAAAAAAAATATTCTCTACTATCCAAACTTTGGGCGATGTAGAGATGAGAACAGGAAGGCAGGTCCAGGTATATTGGCGTGCTTATTTTATTTTGTGCAAGCGTGTCAATAGTCCATCATCTGCCTGGCTCCTGGCCTAGAGGTAACCAGTTACCACAGTCATCCGCTAAAGATGCTGATTGTAAAAATGTGTGTTGTAAACAAGTGATCTAGTTGAGATAATTCTTCATTTCCTCAGACAAATAATTACTGGGCTTCATTTTTACTCCATTAACTTTCACAGTGTTTATCTAAGATATCTAGTTAGATGTTAATCACTGTTTCACATAGAAGACTGTCTATGGAGACCTGATAGAAAAACGGGAATTTTAAATGTAACGTTTGTTTTGATCCAAATTCATTAGATACTTACCTACATTTTCGCTCAAGAATGCTGAGTTTGTGGAATGAAAGCCCACCGAGGATTTCCCAAGGCAATTAAAATGGGGTTATATAAAAAGGAGTGAATAGACAGTAAATTTATGATACTCGATGTAGTAATGGATTAAGAATACATAACGTCACTTCCCCATCTCAACCCGTGGGTGTCGTAAAAGGCGATTAAAGCAGTAAACCTTTAGCAGACAAGAGCACTGCACTATGAGAAAAGGAAAATTCGAAAGAGTACCCTAAACCAACCCGTCTGGTCAGCGTGGTGTAGTAGGCTCAATTCCCTTTACAATATTAGGAGGAGACCCGTGCCCAGCAGTGGGATATTTATGGGTTATAATGATGAATAGACAAAGACCACATCTCAATTAGGACATACCTAACAAATTCATTCTTCGCAGAGTGATTTCGTTACAAGCTTACAAAATAGTGCAGTGAAATTGAAAACCTTTTCTTTGTGTTGAGGTGTAAAACAAACGAACTATCAAAATAATCACACTTCCCACGGGAATACGTACAATAATACCCGGATAATATCCATATATCCATTGAGCCTATAACTGTTGTCCTCTCTGTTGAACATAAAACAATTTGCGGGCAATACGTCTAGTTATATCGGCGACGGATGTCGGCTTCCGACTTATGATGGCTCACACCTCGTATCTCACGACACGACCGACGCGACGGGACGGCTGTATCGTGACGTTGGGACACACACGTGGTAGACCTCTCAATGTTTGACAAGTGATATATTTTTTAACTCTTTTCTCTTTATATTTGTATAGTTACGAACACTGATCTCAGTTCTATGGGCTCGAAGATAACATCTAACTGAGCCTGCATAAGTGCATAGTTTGTGATACATTCTGATAGTTACATTTGCTACGTATAAAAATAATATTAGGTATAGGTAGGTTTCGAAACTGAAGTTTTAAGATTTTCATGGAACTGACGAACAAAGAATATAATAGGGAAACTGACGATAACTCGACGGAACAAAATATTGAAACGAATTGAGAACCTCCTTTCGGTTAAAAAATATTAACTCAAATTCTGCAATAAAAATCCAAAACGTATTTTTTATGGCTTTTTTAAATAATAATAATTAGATCAACAATAGTACAGCATTAACAATGACAAACTGTGTAACTAATTAAATTATTATATTGTGAACATGACATTGGTATTGAAATGTAGAAGTCATTCAAAATATGAATTTAAATTTAATATTATAGTGGCCAATGACTCTAAATTAAGTTTCACTGCATTGATATTATCATTTTTTCCAGATGTATTGTGAGAACAAAATAAATATTTTTTCTTTATTAATTATTTCTTCTTTATATTATGACTAAATGACTAAATAACTAACCGTATCGATAGACAGTTAATATTTGACCTACTTGGTTGAAGGAAAGTTTTCTCACTACCGTACTTGAATTACCTGATGATGTCTACAGCTGCTGTTTCTGATAAAAACATGAAATATGATTCTCACACACAGTTACACCAGCTATTTTAGGTCTCAAGTAACACACCTCTAGAAGACGAATCTAACCTGCAATTTACTAAAAAAAAAGGTTTTCTTTTCAACCCGGAGAACAGACCATGTAGTACACACACCGCTATAGAGACTGTTCAGTTATATATTTCTAGTGTATTATATCTATTTAGTGACGTAATAACTACAAATTACGTCACAAGCGGATGAAACATTCACCTGAGGGTATGCTGCTAACATTAGCTATTCATTACCTACCTATTCACTTAGACATCGCTATAGAACTAGCCGGTGCGCTAACTGCGACCTATTTTTTTGTTTGTCTTTTAACTGGAGGTTTTTCCATTGACGTGTCTTTTTGTTTGGAAAGCAATTATCTTAGAAATAGATTATTTACCGAATGGAGATAATACTAATAACTAATGGATATCTTTAACTTTATCTTGTGCCAACTTTGTAATTTATCGCTTCATCTAAGCTTCTATACTACTATTAAAAAGAGGAAAGATTTGTATTTTTGTATGTAACAATAAACGCAAAAACTACTCGACCATTTTCAAAAATTTCTTTTGCCGTTATAAAACTACATTATTATCACTGAGTAGCATAGGCTATATAACACCACGCTAAGGCTAATAGGAGCTGAGCAGTAGCCAAATAAAGAACGCTCCCCGCGCCCCGCACGACATTCTTGTCGCCCGCTCGACCAGTTTCCAGACATCCAATTTTCTGTATCTATTACTGGACTGCTGAATCTTCTTGTAAAGACCACCAGTGCTGTGTTTTTCGTACCTACTATTGGACGCTTTACTGTCAACTCGTACATCTTAAATGGACTTGAACTTTCATCATCATGAACAAAAACATAGAAAACATTACCCTCTTTTTTGGCAGTCATGTAAAAAGTGTTTGGAAACTAATCGAACAGGAAGTTGGCTGACTGTACATAGAAAATAAATCAAAATACCCAAGTAGGTAAGCGCCATATTAGATCATCAATGTGCTAATAGTTTACATAAGAGGTTATTGATCTTGTTACATACAAACTTGCAACTCGTTAGGTCATAGGCGTGAAACAGCAAAACGAGGCGGTAACCGCGATTTACGATAATGTCAAATTACAATAGATGTGAAATGTTTAAGTTAAAATTCGAAACAAACTCTATACCAACCCTTAATTCCCTCTAAATTCTTTGGTGGATGCCCGTGTCCAGCAGTCTGACATTTAATATTTATGGGTTGAAATGATGATGCTGATGATGAATAAGTTTTGAAATTTATTCTTTTTTACTATTTTTTTCCTACGTTAGGTTATTTATTATCTATAATATAAAAATGAATCGCTAAATGTGTTGGTAAGCGCATAACTCAACAACGCCTGGACCAATTTGGTCAATTCTTTTTTTAAATGTTCGTTGAAGTTCAAGGATGGGTAGGGTAGGTAGGTATACTTTCATAAAATCATAAATTAAGTAGGTGGTACGAAGTTCGCCGGGACAGCCAGTGTTAAATAAAATTATCTTGTAAATATTTTAATATGCATAAAGAAAAAAACAAACTAATTCATTTACGTTCTCGACTCAGTTATTTTTTTATTTAAGTCCGTCTGTAGGCCCTGTAGCCAGTTGTGAGCCGACTTCTATTATTATTTTTACGAGAAGAACCTATTAGTAATTAGATCATAGGTTATGTGTGTGGTATTTATTAACAATGTTTGAGTAATTACAAATTTATTTTGAACCTAAATAATTATGTCAGATTTTTTAATGCATACCTACGGTAGTTTCAGGTATTTCATGAAGCACACCCAAACGAAGCACACCCAGACGAAGCACACCTAAAGTATTCCATTTAGCACACCCGTAGGTGGGCTTCAAATAAAAAATTAAAATAATTAATTTCCTATTCCATGAAGCACACCTACGAATATCACTAGCCCGCGCTTAGTCCCCGCACTATGCGAGTAATATTCGTAGGTGTGCTTCGTGGAATAGGAAATTAATTATTTTAAATTTTTATTTGAAGCCCACCTACGGGTGTGCTAAATGGAATACTTTAGGTGTGCTTCGTCTGGGTGTGCTTCGTTTGGGTGTGCTTCATGGAATACCTCGGTAGTTTGTGTGTGTAAATAATGAAAAAAAGTAAAATAAATTATTATTAAAAATGAAAATAAGTCCGTTTCACGGAAACGAATACGGATATGTAGTTACAGTTACTAGATTGGTTATTATGTAACTACAAAAGCGGTTTTTAACAAGACACCTTTCTATTTTTCGGTTTTAAGGCCCTATACTAAGCCAATGTTGAGCTAATCCAGGGGGTGAAGCAGGGAAGCTGAAGCACGAGCCCCCCGCGCCTTTCAACAATTCATCCCAAAGAACAAACTCGCATTCACGTCAACCAGCGGCGGCCTTATTCTCGCGCCGTCCGTATTCTGGTCGAACAAAATAATTATTAGGTACGGTAAAATATTTCTAATGTTTTCTATTTTTAAACCAAAAGTACTTAGTTTCTTTCTTTACCCGACTGTCAAGAAGGAATGGGAGGGTAATGTTTTTCGCGCGTATGTATGTATGTTTTGGGCATGTCTGTTCCATTGTGACCTTCTGTAGCCTAAACGGCTTGGCTGATTTTAAAGTGTGAGGTGTCATTAGATTCGTATTTTTTCCTCAAGTGTATGTGACGTCAACAAAAAATTAATATGGCGGACGGAAACTGTCTAAACAGAATTTTTTTAGTGCTATCGCAATATAGATATCAAATGAAATGAAATGAAGCCACTCCTCAGTTCCTATTACCCGTATCATGATGTTATATAGCCTACAAACAAAAACTATTTTAGGGTTTTTTGGTTTTTTAAATTAACTCTTGTTCAATAGACGATGTCTGAACTGAACATACGCAAAACGTGCACTTTAAATGAAGTGATATACAAGGAATTATAGTTTGTACCAAGTGTTATAATCGTCTAGCATCGTATTAAACACTAGAAGTCGCGCAGGGCTTCGCTCCCGTCGTTCTTTATTTGGCCACTGCTCAGCCCCTATTAGCTGCAGTGTGATTTTATATAGCCTATAACCTTCCTCGATAAATGGGCTATCCAACACTAAAAGAAAATTACCAGTTGGACCAGTAGTTCTTTAGATCCTAGCGTTCAAACAAACAAACTCTTCAGCCTTATAATATTAGTATAGATTTTTCGCGTTTTTGCAACTTTTTCACTGATGCTTCGCTCCTATTGGTCTCAGCGTAATGTTATATAGCTTAAAACCTTCCTCAACAAATGGACTATCCAACACTAAAATAATTTTTGAAATCCGACCAGTAGTTTCTGAGATTAGCGCGTTCAAACAAACAAACTCTTCAGCTTTATAAAATTAGTATAGATTACACGTGCGATATAAACAAATAAAAATAATATGCATTTTATATTTAAGTGATACATGGACCATGTTACTTGAGATAGTTACAAGAGTAGGATAATATGGATAATGTAATTTCGGATGTCAACTTTTTTAAAAAGAGAACGATCCTATTTTTACGTGGGAAAAAATAAAGCATTTGGAAGAAAAACAAGTATTTTTCCTAAATATATTAATTATATTTGTTTATTCTCATGAAAAAATACACATAGCATAAGCTAACGTTTTTTTGTCTTTGAATCTTTGGAAACTTTCTTTACAATCAAATTGACAATGACATCTAATAACTTTCAAAGGGCTTAAGTGAATATTTCTTTCGACTTTTAAAACTAATATTTAGCTAAATCAAGGTACACCGAGAACAGCAGATACTAGCCAACTAAGCAGGATTCAACCGAGATAATGATAGGGTGATGATAACGTGAACAGTCCTTTTGTAAAAACCAAACAAAAATAAAAAATAATTTATATAAATATAAAATATAATAAGTAATAAATAATTTTATAATTAGTTACTAAAGCAGGAAATAAACTAGCTGATATGTTACAACTGTTTTTGACGTTCGTAAGTAGGTATATATACAATTGTTTTAAATAAATGAAGAATTTTTGACTTTGACTTTAACGAAATTCTTATATCTCATCAAAAGTTACTACAACAGGGCACATTTTCTTTATTATCTTCAAAAATAGAAAAGTATTGTAGCGATCCTTCAAAAGTTAACTGTTGTCTCTTACGATATGGTAGAGTTGGATAACCTTCAGAATCGAAACTTCTCTTACGACCCAGTATATTTTTAAATCCCCAATAAATTGTTCTTACCGATATGAATTGTTTTCTCTCAATGGCATGCCTCGAGCTTGACGAGAGTAAATTTCAGAGTAAATAATAGCCAGTCCATAAAAATGACAACAACTTTGGTATCATTATTGTTTATTTCCAATACTCTAAATTTTGTACGTTATTATAAAGTAGCCACCAAGTTCATGTGACGTATGTAACAGCGCCGTCTTAGCGCTCGCTGGTTGTTAGCCTCAGCGACATCTTAGCAACACCGGCCGCCGGTGACGTGATAAGAATAAAACCAATGCAAATATTATCTCCGATATTGAGAATTGTTGCAAGATATTAATGTTATGATAATTGATTCTTGTATCCAAGAAGTTTTCTTCTAAATAAATAAAATGTTTATTTAAAAAATACGAAAATAGCGTAAACCAAAAATTTAATCAGAGTGACGTGACCTTCCTTCCTAACGGCTCGTCGCCGACTGCGAGGGGGCACAATAAACAACCTACACTAGTACCTCATGTGAACGCATAAGGTTCAAATTGCTAAGATGTTTGACTTTAGTCAAATCTATCAAGCGTCGAATTAGATGTGTTTTCGCGAATTTCTCTAAATAAAAAAAAAACTACGTGTCTTAGTGAAATAATTTTTAGGTAATTCTCTAGCTTATTAAATTTCCTTTATTATCATAGCAAAAAATATATTACTTTACGATCTAAATATAGCAAACTGCGCGACGAAAACATTTTCTAAGGGTCATCTTTGTGACCTTTTTTCTACGAAACTATTATAATTACATGAAATATTTTTAGGTAAGTCTTTTCTTTAGATTCTCGACTTTATCCAAGTAAATTTTCTGGTTTGTAGTATATACCGATACGGCAAACTGCGCGACGAAAAATTGAGAGTTTTTCGGTGTTTCCGTTTGGACAGCGCCTTAAGAATAATTTTGTCCTTAATGTGAATATTAAAAGGTTTTTTTATTGCTGAGTATAGGCAGACCTGTCATCTAACGGTAAATTAACACATACAAATTGTCAATATCAGACCTATCTAAGTGGCTAAGTCCACCTTAAAAAAAACCCCAGGTAAATTGGGAATCAGTACCTAAGTCACATTTATAACCTAAACAGACGAATCTAATAAGATAGGTAAGTTTTGTTAGATCAAGAAGTTGCTAACGTATAAGGGCATAGTACCAAAGCTTAGTAAAAAGTTTAAAATTGTTAGAAAATTGGTCTACTCTCCTCTATCTAGAGAGCTGAGAGGGTAGTTTTTAGGCCACAGTGCGGGTTGGTGGATCAGACATATCCTTAGAATTTCTCTGTAGTTTTCCTTCAACGTTAGCAGATAGTAAGTCACGTGACAAGTAGATACCTACATATAAACATGTTAGTAGTTAGATACTACTTTAATATAACTATTTTTTATTTTAACCCTCAAATGTCAAAACATAAATAGCTTTTTTTATAGAAGCTCAGTATAGTGGTTCCTCTTTGCCTGATAGAAAGAAAATAGGAGCCAAGATTACAATGCCAGCTGATCACAACAAAAGAGGCAGTTTATTAATTAACAACAAAAAATCAACGTCAAAATCTATCATGCAATATTAAAATAATCTGTCTATGAAATATGGAGATCGAGAACCACATTCACACAGTGCTATTTATTGTACAACTCTATGGCGTTCTCCTCACAGCCTGGCACCTTCATACGGCAGGCCCACGCGCTTAACGTCACCTAAACAACATCGTCACTATTAGTACGCGTACTACTAGACAGTCTCATGCTACTAAATTACAACACATACATACATAGGCAGAGGTGCCTCTCACCCACATTTCGCCAGCTATGTTTGGTACTGGTATAGGAACGAGCCAATTGATATCAACCGGGCACATATAATTGCAAACTTCGGGCTGATACTAAGAATTAAATACTAATAAAATTCAACCACATTCACACAGTGTCATCTAGTCCCAAAGTAAGCAATTATATTTGCTTGCGTTACCTATATACTAAACAACTGATATACTACTTAAATACATTTTTTTTTTGTAAATACATACATATTATAGATAAATTACACCCAGACATAGAACAAACCTTTATGCTCATCACACAAAGATTTGTCCTGGGTGGGATCCGAACCCACAACCTCCGGCTTAGCAGTCAGGGTCACTAAACACTAGACCAACAGGTCATAGTGATAAAAAATAGTGTGTAAAAAGCTATATTTAAGACCACAGTTTTTGTATTACCTACGTTTGGCAAATAAACTATTCTATTCTATTCGAAAAACTTAATAAGTAGTTTGCTTATGTATAGGTAGGTAGGTACTTACGTATATGACTAGATAATAACAAACAATAATTATTATTAGCAGACTGTTTTCCTCTTTAATTAAGGTACCTACCTAAGTTAGATACTTGTGCATTTTTACACGTAGATAAGATTTTAGGAAACAGGTATCTATGTAGGTAGGTAATAGCTTTTCTAAGGCGAGTGCTAATCTTAAGATGTAATCATGAGATTCCATCCATCTAGACGGCAGATGTAGGTAATCCAAATTTTATAAAATTTAAAATAGGTACGCGAAAGGGATCCTAGTTCCCACCAAGGTCACCTCTGTTGGAACGCAAGATTACAACCATAATGTGGCACACGCTTTACCATAGTAGCTGGTAAGGACGTATAATTTTTGTCTAGACCACAAAATGAAATTAAGCAACCTAATCAATGTTGCACTTAATTTTAGAATGTAGGGACAATCATATTAAGTTTTATATTTTATTTCAATTGTCAATGCTATTTCCACAGTGTTTGTTTGAAACCAATAATTTATTAATTTACCTAATTAAATTAAATCAGCCCGAAATAAAACAAAAATACCTATAATTTAAATTGAAACCCCCAAAACCCCACAAATAACAGCGTAAATGCATTGTAGTTAAGAATTCATTTAATATTAAGTACCCTCGTTTGCGTCGCGTAGTAAAAAGCTGTTTTTTAAACAGAACTTTTTCATAACATGCATCTAGGTAAACCTACCAAATTAATTATCACCATCACGATTTATTTTTACTATATATAATAATAGTTTTCAGAAAAAAATTATGAATCATTCAATATAACAATCCACAATTATAATAAAACAATTACGTAAACAATAAAAATTAGATCACTTACCGTTTCAAATCACTTTATGAAAATAAACTAAAAAACAAAAATGTTTTTCTAAAACTCCTTTCGTAAACATAACAAACGAAATCGTAAGATTTAAAATAAAAATAAAAACAACAAATATGTACTCACAGTGCTTAGTACCGCAGACTAACTGCGACTGACCCGCCTGCCGACTACCCAACTACCAACAGTGACTATTGTCAGCTGTTTATACCTTACGACACGACAACGATTTATAGAGAAAATTCATTAATATAATAAGTTAGGCAATCATGTTTTGATAATAAAAATGGTGATAAAAAAACAACCTTAAGTATCTAATTGTATTGAATGAATCTAGATCATAATATTTTTGCTGCGATAGACGATTGCATAATGTCCAGCTATTATAAAGGGGAAATACTATTATAAAGAAACTACCTCGGTGGCGCAGCGGGAAGTGCATACGACTGCTGTGCAAGAGGTCCCTCGATGGAAAATGGTATTGGGCTTTTCTAACATGAAATTCCAGTATTGAGATTTTCCCGGAATTTGGTAAAACAAATGTTCCCGGTTGATGACAATAGGCTCGCCTCCTATTTCATGGGACCAAACATAGCTGGCGAAATGTGTGTGTGAAACACCCCTGCCTACCCCTTCGGGTAAAAAGGCGTGATGCTATGTTATGTAATGTTTTTAAAGAGGAAAGATTTGTATTTTTATATGTAACGAATAAACTACAAATTACGGACTAAGAATGAAACCAAATTTAAATTGACAAGTTTCACACAATGGCAAATTTAAAACAAATGGCTTATGTCAATTTAAACCTGGTTTAATACTTAGTCCATATTTTATAATAAGGGGGTATAAGTTCAATTATCCGCCGTATGTAGGTACATTCTATATACAGTAAGTAGGTAGATCTATATAGATATACTATACCATCAGCAATCCATTAATGGAATAAATAAAATAAAAAATCCCACTTCTGGGCTCGGGTCTCCTCTCTCTATCTAGAGAGCTGAGAGTGTTTAGGCCCTAATCCACGCTGGCCTAATGCTAAAAATGGTGGATCAGACATACATTTACAATTTCTTCTAGGGTATGTGTGTTTCCTCACAATGTTTTCCTTCACCGTTAGCAGATGGTAAGTCACATGACTAGTACATATAAATTCCACAAAATGAAATCCACATCCATACTGCTGGTCGGAATCGAACTCGGACCGCGTGTTTAGCACGCCGGTCACTTATCCATTCAGCCACCATCGCTTCCAAATTCACTATAGCCAACTTCAAATAGCAATCTCAACGCACATTACTTTATTATACAAACAACAAACTAAACAGTCCAGTCGTCAGATATAAACGACAACAAGTAAAGTTTCACTGACGTGACGCACAAGCACAACACACCGTGAATAGTTCACGAACAAGTTAGTCAATACCACACGGCGGCTGTCAATCAGACTGTCTAACTTACATTGTACACCTTAGCACTTTTAGTCCATTGAAATGTTACATTTGCTTTGCATTTGTTAGAGGACGCAATTTTATTTTTGGGACATGTGTGGGGGTCAATAGAAGCTTAACCTCAAGTTTGTGGGGTCGCCACACTTGTCCCCCGGCCGCCATCTTGGAAAAGGGGTGAAAACACTTTTTTTATAATTTGTAAAGTCATAATTTGTAGCAAATTGTTTTGCCTACAAATGTGTTTACATAACTTTTTGCCCTAAACACATGTCCCAAAAATAAAATTGCGTCCTCTAATAAATGCAATATTAGGTCATTAAATTTTAACATTTCAATGGACTATTTATGTATTTACTATGCACAGAGTCTACAAGTGTTAGAATTTAACTAAAACGCCGTTTGACTTAAGTGGCGTTAGATACGCTAAAAGTGTGCCGAAATGCCGCCGCTTACAGGTTTCGTACTAATTTTCGAAAGACATATTTTTAATACACCGATACTTTTAATACCTCAAGTAATACATTTATATTACATTTTAAGCATTTAAATCTTATAAGTTGTATAATTTTTATTTTTATAAACTGTATAAAAATTCATGATTAAAAAAAAAAATTTTTTTACAGCAACTTTTTTATTTTTTTAAATTACTCTTCAAGGCAAGTCAAATAAATCCAAACTCGAGGAGGTTGCGTCAATTGAAGACCGAGTTCCCGTAGTCACCTCGCGGTCCAACATCAGATCTACTCCAATTTATTAAAATAATGCAATGCATCCGATTTATATAGGCATCCCAAATTTAATATCAAATCGGACATCACGAAGTAGGTTAAATTTATATTCCAAGATTGTTGACATACGGCCACCGCGGGGACAGGTAGATCCAAACAAAAATTAATAAAATGTTATATATATTATAATCAATCAATAAACAATGCAAATTATTTATAAGCATGGGTTTACTATGTTTTTATAACTTTTAGGATGGATTATTTACCGAGGTACAAGATTCGTGCTCTGTGCGCCATATCTCAAAAACTGTTGGGAATTTAGAAAAGTGTACAACATTAAGTTGTAGACAATTTGATAAGCTTTTGTTAAGTAGAAGGACTTTTTCTCCCAGAACGTACCGTTTTTGAGTTATAAGCAAAAAAACTCAAAAATGGTACCTTTACCCCCCCTCCCCCCACCCCGGCTCACCTCCGAAACGTCAGGACTTTTAGTATGTTCACTTTCTAAGCATCCTTAACAACTTTTCGAAGAAATGACTTAGGTTCCTTTTCACGCACTCTACACGCCCTTTTAGAGCCTTCGTTGACCGGACTATTAGTGTTTTGGAAACTTAAAATTGATTGCCCCGTCTAATTTTTTTTAACTACCCTCTAAATAATTTGCCGAAGTTCGATTTTTTTATGCTGCGTTTTTAAACCATAAACTGTATAACTGCTAGTCCGGGTTGTAAGTTCCAAAATTCCGGTTTTTTCACATATTATTAGTATTGGTTGATAGATTTTAGAGATGACTACCCCAAATATATTTAACTCTCTCGCAATATAAACAATAATTATTACTACTACTGGAAATGTATCTATTACGTCATAATAAACACGTGGTTTACTTGTTAGTTTATATCCGCAATGAAATGTCTTTCGATTAAAATTATTTGACTCATCAATAACGAACACTTTAACTAGATATGATGTCATACATACAAATGATGGTATTAATTTTTGTTTAAATTAAATATGGCTAGAATATGTCGGATTACTAGTACACAGAAAAGTTACCAAAACTCCTAAAACCTACCAATTATTTCATGGTGTAGATTAAAATCTATACTAATATTATAAAGCTAAAGAGTTTGTTTGTTTGAACGCTTGGATCTCAGGAACTACTGATCCGATTTGAAAAATTATTTTAGTATCAGATAGCCCATTTATCGAGGAAGGATATAGGCTATATAACATCACGCTACGTCAAATAGGAGCTGTGCAGTGGCCAAATAAAAGTGACGGGAGCGAAGCCCCGCTCGACTTCTAGTCAAAGATAAAGTTTGTAAAATATTGTAAAATCTATTGCTAGGGAACTACTATTATAGGCGTGTGTGGAAAAACGTGAAATCTATTGATTACTCGGCATGCAACAGCACGCTCTTCCGTTGCGCGTTGTTACAAATAAATATTGACACACTCAATATAAGTAGGTAGTCTTTATTTACTTAGGTCAGTGTTAGCTAGGCCGCACACTGGAATAGAAGACTTGTAAGTACGTCATTATTACGCCATCTGAAAAAGACATAAAAATAACACGCCATTTCTCCGAAGAGGTAGGCGGGGGATAGCTGTTTGGTCTCATGTACTTAATAGGGGGCGAGCCTATTGCTAATAATCGAGCACCTTTAACCAGTACCTACCTTTTTTGCTAAACCTGGGGATCGAAACCGTCACCTCTTGGCAGTGCCGGATTTATATTTTTTATATTAGCCACTTTATTTCCGCCGCCCCATATACATACCTTTCTAAAATAATAATTTTCCATTTGTAGTAAGTACTAACTAACTGAGCCCTTTGGTTTGAATACCTCATAGTAGCCTATTAATACCTCATAGTAGAAAAACGTCGTTAGACAAGGCGTGTTCCTTGAAATTTTGAAAATTCGTTATCCTCTGAAATCTGCCGCCCCTAGGCCGCGGCCTATTTATAAATCCAGGACTGCCTCTTGGCAAGCAGTCGTCAAGACATCGTCCGAACCAGATTATGACACGTTTCAAAATATTTTATACCCTGCGTTCTTTTTCATATAGGCCAATTAAAACTATAAATTAGTTAATAAATCATTATTTTGATTTCCTTTATCCCACAACAACGATACCTACATTATATAAATCAAGAGAAAGGTTCACCGACCTGAGACGGAACTAGGCACTATCGCGGTCAACGATCCGGCAGATGGCATTAGAAATAAGTAGCACTATTACCAATAACCTGATTTCGGCAATAGTGACGTCATATGCAGGCAAATGTCGTGTCGTAGGTCAGGGAACTCAGGGACTTCAATCTGAACCATCGGAGGGCTCCCGCATCGTATACTTTTTCGAATCTAACGAGGTGTCATCATCAGCAACCCATTAAGTCCCACTGCTGGGCTCGGGTCTCCTCTCCTCTAACTAGAAAGCTGAGAGGGTTTAGGCAATAATCCACTCACGCGGGCCTAGTGCGGGTTGGTGGATCAGACATACTCATAGAATTTCTTCTAGGGTATGTGGGTTTCCTCACGATGTTTTCCTTCACCGTTAACAGATGGTAACTCACTTGACTAGTACATATAAATTCAACAAAGTGGAATCCACATTGCTACTGCCGGTCGGGATCGTTTAGAAAATTTTAAATGTTTTTTTTTCTATATCCATTTTTACCTGTTAATTTATACTGACGTTAGCGGACAAAAAATTCCCGATAGGTAGTTCAAAATAAAGGCCCCTGTATGCGTTAGGCCTTAC
Source organism: Laspeyria flexula (assembly GCA_905147015.1). NCBI lineage: Eukaryota > Metazoa > Arthropoda > Insecta > Lepidoptera > Erebidae > Laspeyria > Laspeyria flexula. Next base: position 9,075,706 of record LR989972.1, read on the forward strand.
CGGAGATAGGTATTTACCATGTTAGGTAAATACAGACATTTCGACGTCTATATTAATTATTCACGAATATTATTCGACTGTCTAATGTTTTGCTCTACAAGGAATGTGTTGGTTTGACCAGTCTTTTACATAGATAAAAAATCCCTCCGGCCGCGTACGAAACTGTAGGTTCGTGACCAGTTACGGTAGAAGAAAAAAACATCTTCATATGATACCAGTTACGTAGGAATACGTTTTTTTCCTTACAAGATACTGAGTTACGTAGTTACGAATAAAACATAATTGGTCCTTGTACGATACTGCGTTACTTGAACATATTTAATACCTCGTGAGAATATTAGAATTCGGAAGTTGGGTGAGGCCTATGTCCAGCAGTGGACGTCGATAGGCTGACATGATGATGATGATGAGAATATTAGTAGGTGTGTGGGGGCAAGATGGTTCAAGATGGGTGGCAGGCAACAGGCTGAGGAATAGAAATAAAAGAAGTCCATTGTTAATCTAAATAAAATTACTCTTATTGAATATTTTAACCAACCAGCCAAATCTACTAAACAAAATAAAAAATCAATGACTAACAAAAAAGTCATCTTATCCTAAGAGTCACTTAATATTTAAAATTTTAAAGAATATGGGGAAATAATTTCTAGACAGTGGCCAACTGTAATTTTATTGTGGTTCAGATCTTTAATCGCTTCGTTAATCTCAGCCTCAATTTCTTGGTATTCACGGTTTAATTTTGTTTTTTTCTTAGATATGTCTATGGCTGTAGTTTCTTTCTGTAAAACATCAAGTAGATGAGCGAGTGTTGGTCTTTTACGACCAACATATCTGTTTAAGCGACTATGCCAGCCTTCTAAATTGTTAGTTGTCCTTATTTTTTCCGAAGAACAATTGCAAACTTTTGCAAAGTCAATCTTTTGCAACCATTGTTTTTGAAAATATTTATTAAATTTGGTTACATGTTCTCCAGGAGGATTTTTGGACATTATGTACTCGTACCCCTTTTTGATGTAGGCTTCGGGTAAGCGTGCAAGGCCAGCACATCTTGAAACATGTCTTCGTGTTACCCTTGTGGTTATTTTCAACAATTTAGCTTTTCTGAATACGCACCTGTTAAGGTGATAATAACAACCCTTAATTAAAATTTTTGGATATACATCTTTTGTTGCTTTCATTGGTGCCAACTCGAAATCTACTGTAATTTTTTTCGGTTGCCAATTTTTTATCTGCGATTTAATTAATCTAAATACAGTCTTATACGTATGCAAAGTTTTGTCCGGAAGCAAGCAATATATAAGAGGTATTATAGCTGAAGTGGCTTCATTAACTCCGTGAATGACGTAAAGCTGTTTATATTCTAAAGGACACGAACTAAATGTGCCATCAGCCATAATATGCTTAAAGTTTCCAAATAATGCTGGACTTTTGTTACAAAATAATAAAATCTTCTTAGTCATCTTCATATTCACACAGCAAGAATTTTTTGAACTTTTCTGGAACTATGGCTTCTGTTGACGATTTTGATCGCAGTCTTGGTGCTCCTACAACTTTATTCCTTTCATTATAGAGTCCTGTCTTCACACTGTTAAATGTAGGTATATTTTGTATCATATCAATGCCTTCTGCTTCGAGACTATATAACATACTGTCATATTGCTTCTGAATACTTTCAAAATTATGACTGCATTTTCCTTTCAATTTATCTAATTCCATTAGAATTTTATTCTTACAGTTATTTTCTTTACAGGAATCATCGTGTATTTTTGTTTTCACCACTTCGTTTCTTACATTTAGAGTGACACTGCCCGTACACCCAGAATTGTTATTAAAACACATCCAAAACGTAGAATCATTTGTATAAATTTTTTTCCTATGAAATCTGCGTCCACCCATCAATAATGATCTCCCTCCTCTCTTTGTTGAAATGAATGTAATTTCATTAGTCATTTCAAATGAAATTATTGAATTTCGTCAACAAGATTTATGTTCAAACAATTTAGGTGAAAATTTATTGACATTGACAATAACACTTACAATAAAACGTCAAGTATCTAATGAGTTTAGTATATAGTATGTACTGCGATAATAAGTATAAAAAGGTTGATATGATATCTAAAATTGAGTTACTTGAGTTACCTAGGAAGAATAAAAAGTATTTTCTCGTAATCATCAGTAAGTTTCCTGTGTCGAAACTCAGTATCGTGTAAGGAAAAAAACGTATTCCTACGTAACTGGTATCATATGAAGATGTTTTTTTCTTCTACCGTAACTGGTTACGAACCTACAGTTTCGTACGCGGCCGGAGGGTAAAAAATAGTCTAACAAAATTTCATTTCAACAAAAATGGAAACTCAAGATTTTTCGACTGGCCTGTTGGTCTAGTGGTTAGTAACCCTGACTGCTAAGCTGGAGGTCGAGGGTTCGATCCTCACCCAGGACAAATCTTTGTGTGATGATCATGACTGTTTGTTTTGTGTCTAGGTGTAATTTATTTATAATAATGTATGTATATACATAAAAAAATGTATAGTAGTTTAACAGTTGTTTAGTACCCATAGCAAAGCAAATATAATTGTTTAATTTGGGACTAGAGGGCGCTGTGTGAATGTGTGAAAATATTATTATACCTATTTATTATTATTCCACAGCCGCTCGGTCGCCGCCAAGAATGACATAATCAGAATCTAACAAGCTCGGTACAAGACTAACGAATTTACGGAATTATTTTATTCTTCACAATTGCAACAAAAACCCTGAATAACCAGTAATTGTAACATGTTGTAACACTAAGGATGTATCTCTGTCTGTAACTGTCTTATTTATTAGTGTAGGTATATTGTGTACAAAAACTTCATTTAGATTCTGTAAAGGAACGTTGCGCGTTGGTCAATCCATCTTACGTAGGTAATACAAAATGATGTAATTTTTTGTAACAATAAATTCTGAACTCAAGGTTGGACGGAGTTGACAACTGATACCTTATTTCTTAAAACTACTCTATTCGATAATTCTGTGTAAATATGTATACGAATCCCCTAGAACCTTGATGGATTATGATGAACCCTAAATTATATTATTAAGATTGTTAATCACTACATAGTATAAAACAAAATCTTTAAAACTACGCAACGGATTTTGAAGCGGTTTTTTTTATAAAGTAATTCAAGAGAATGGTTTATAGGTATAAGATACATACCACGCGGAAGGAAGCTAGTCTATAATATAAAAATGAATCGGTAAATGTGTTGGTAAGAGCATAACTCAAGAATGCCTGGACCAATTTGGCCAATTCTTTTTTTAAATGTTCGTTGAAGTTCAAGGATGGTTTTTACGTTGTTTTTTTATTTTTTTAGTTTTAATGTAGGTAGGTAAGGTAGGTAGGTAGGGTAGGTAGGTAGGGTAGGTAGGTAGAGTAGATAGGTAGGGTAGGGCAGGTAGGTAGGTAATGTAGGTAGGTATGTAGAGGGTAGGGTAGGTAGGTATACTTTCATAAAATCAGTAGGTGGTACGAAGTTTGCCGGGACAGCTTAGTATTTAATAAATAAAACCAGTAAATGATTCCAATGATTTAATTACAAAAATCGACATTTCTTTATATTTATATAAATCGTTAACTAAACGATATATAACATACTTAATTAAGAGACAAAAATCTTTAATGTGTTGAGTTTCAAAGTCATCCATCATCATAAACAACCAACCTGCACAGGTCGATTGTTATAAGGTTGTCATCAAGGTCATAGTAAACAGAGCATCTAGCCATATTTTAACCCCTTACCGCATGTTTTTTTTTTCCTTGGTGAAAAAAATATATGTGATAGAAAATAAGAAATAAAAATACACCTATTTTAGCATTTTCGTGTTTATTGCGAAAATAATGAAAAAGTACAGTTTTCCTTTTTGGTCCATATTTGGTACAATGAGCAAAAAAAAAAAAAAAACAATTATAATCTTCCATAATATTATTAAGAGTATTTGAATAATCAGCTTAAAAATACATTACGTTGTATGCAATAACATAAAACAATTTCTTTTATCATTGAGACATAGGCTCACCCTGCATTTTTGGCATTCAACATGTGATCTGCCACTACATTCTGGTATCTTACATCGCTGCGGTCTGCATCGGTCCAGATAAGCAGATGATCTACTTGATCTAACCGTACATCTCTGGATGACATGATGGCAATGGGCCCTCTAAGTCTCTTCGCTTCAATGGCATTTTCCAGGTCCAAAGAAGGTCGTCCTCGTTTGCAGCCGGTAGTTTTTGTAGTTAGGCATAAACCCTCAGCTACTGCACACTTAAAATCTGCTAAAGGTAGTGATGGTTCTGAATCATTTAATCCTCGTCTATACAACAGCCAGGCATTAACTGTGATCATGTCAATCATGTGAAAAAATATGCGATGGTTTACATTTACAGGAAATACATTTTACTTTTGTGCATATTGGTACAAATAAGGCACAATAGAAAAATAATATTTTTGCATGATGTGCCACGTTTAGACCAAACAATAAAGAGTACGTAAATAGTAATATAATTACGTAAAATGATAAAAACTTACGTTATCAACAATCTTCAATAGTTTTTACTACCTAATATAATTTTTTCGTCACAAACAAACGTAGTTATATATTTATTTCACAATTTTCAAAACACAATATACCGGTCGCGACCTGTTTGACAACTTCATGTGATGATTTAGTTACAATATCTGTTCATAGATGGAACTATTTTCAAATAGTAAGGTAAGTCAATGGATCGTATTTGTTACGGTATGCACAAAACGACAAGAAAATGTAGTATTAAAAAAACTGTAGAAGATTTTATACTTTGGTTCATATTTGAACCGCGATGCGGTAAAGAAAACTAAAGAAAAATAATAAAAAAAACAAGTTTTCCTTTACACGGCTCGTATTTTTATTGCTATTCTTGGTAGAGGTCTCTTCAAATTTCTAGTTCGTTCTGAAGTTGGGGTGCAACTTCAGAGCGAACTTAAATTTTTAAGAGACTTATACAATTTTGATTTTATTTTGGTTATTATGGCTAGATGTATTGAAAATCTGATTAATATATGACCTAAGTATATGTATAAAGTTCGTTCGACTAAAAGTGTATGGTATACTGGTATAATTTATTTCAAATTACACTCTCAGCTCTCTAGATAGAGTGGAGACCCGAGCCCAGCAGTGGGACATTAGTGGATTGTTGATGGTGATGACACCAATGCAAGCCTAAAGACATTTAGTTTACCTCTGTGCTACATAAAACACCATAACAAGCTTCATATTGTCGCGCAGCAACAAGGAACGCTCGAGAACACGAAATAAAAATCGCGGCACAACAACAAAAAAAACTTATCGAAGATTCGCTGGACTATTCGGGAAGACAAACAACAAAGGGAATAGGCGAAAAGATAAGAACATTCCATCACAACGGCTGACAAAGAAAACTAACCATAAACCTGGCACATTGTCGGATTTACAATTTGTTTTTTGACACTGAATCTGACTTCCTCCCGGGACAGAAGATGAGGTTGATTTTGGTGCTAACCATGTTACTGATAATTTCTATAATGCGGACGCCACCATCTGAAGCAACCAAGTTCGAGGACTTGGAACTGAAGAATCCGATTACAGTTTGGATAGACTCCACCCCTTTGATATCTACTTCACTCAAGGTTGACAAAGAGTCTAGCCACTCTATTATTAACGAATTAAAGTGGAACAGCACAGCCCCAAACAGGAACCTTATGAAAGAAGTGTCGCCGTCTTTTGAATTAGTTATGGAAGATACAGGTGTAGATAAATTCTTAAAACATTCTACTCTCAAACATAGTGCAAAGGAACTTGCAGCACTCTCTGATTCTGAGAGCGACACTGAGGGCGGGTATACAGAATGTGGTGCATTGAAAGAGGGGAATAAGATGTACTTCCATACATGCATTGGAGATTTACTGGTAGTCACCTTGGCTGGATCTATGAAGATGACGTGTATAGAAATTGAGCGCAGAGTATTCTTCGGACCAGTGACTATAAAGAATAATATTCTACCACATTCACACAGCGCCATCTAGTCCCATAGTAAGCAATTATATTTGCTTGTGTTATGGGTACTAAACCACTGATATACTTAAATACATTTTTTTTTTGTAAATACATACATATTATAGATAAATTACACCCAGACACAAAACAAACCTTTATGCTCATCCCACAAAGATTTGTCCTGGGTGGGGATCGAACCCACGACCTTCGGCTTAGCAGTCAGGGTCACTAACCACTAGACCAACAGGCCAGTAAATTAATTGTAACGTCATTGGTGTTTCACTGTCTCCAGTTAGAACCCTAGTACGTAACAATATTGATAAAAACAAAATTACATCTATTATTCTTATTGCAATACAACCGTGACCTACTTGTAATAACAATTTTCAGCTAAATTATGATGACCAAAATCGTTTGAAACTCAACGCATATTAAGAGCCAGTTGCAATACTAAACGAAGATAGATTTTATACAATAAAGGTGCGATCATTTGAGCGCGTAGGACCGCAGCATAATTAACCTATTGAACGCCAACGACGTTAGGTATAATCGACAAGCGCAAGTGTGCCCTGTGCAACGATGACGGCTATAGCTGGCCGACATTCTTTAGATTTAGGGCCTGTTTCACCATTGCCAGATTGTCTAATAAACTACTTGAGACTTTTTTGACAGATTTTATATAAAAAATACGACAAAAATCTGTCAACTAAGTTTCATATAGGCTATCTAGAACTTATTTAGCAGGGGTGAAATAAGCCCTTAATATACCAATTTATCAATTAATTTGTAAACTACAGAACTAACAGTTTATGAAATAAAGTTCATGTAATCTGCTAAATGCGAGTAATGGAAATTCTCTTCCTGCATCACTTTCATACGACTTCCAGCGTCAGCCGCGGATGTCACGTGTGTCGAAACAAATTGAGCCACACCCTTGACCCAAACTTAACCATCGTATTTTTTACCGATTTGTAACTAAATTGGTCAATGTTTGGTGTCATTAGTGACTATTTTAACATGCGTAGTCTTTACCATTCGTTTGTGAGCCTAGAACTAGATATAAACCACGCTACGCCAGTCGAAAATACGTTCTTATTATTATAACAACAAATCTCGGTTTTATTTAGCAAGCATTGCGTCTTTGGCGTTTTAAAGGTTAATAATGTTACTATTATTTTGCCAACTATTCTCTCTAGTCCTAGTCCATACTGTTCATTGTATTAAAACTGGCTCATACTCAATCAACTTTTCTATACAAGACTTTAACTACAAACTAATTAAACTACTATTTCTCTATAAAAAATATAATAATATTGAATTTCGAAAGACTTCCGTAAACAACCATTAAAATGCACACTTTTTCTTATTTTCTTTGACGACAGAATGCAAACATTTTTATGCCGCATATGACAAAGTTTTAGTATCGGATTGTATCATAATTAAATTATATAAGACTGTTATTAACCTTTTGACCGCCACGTCAAATCGGTATCACCGTGCCTTGTGCGCCAAGCTTTTATAATACAGTACATTTTTGACGTGCCATGCCGTCATTGGCGTGGTGAGTACATTTTTATTTTACGTGTATAAACGTACGAGTCTCTGGCGTTCAAAGGGTTAACACAATTGAAAAAAAAAAAACGAAGTCGCGCCTTTTCTCTGAATGGGTAGGCGATTGTGTTGATGGCGAAATGTGGGTGGGTACCCTCATTTCGCCATCAATGCTACGCCCTATGTATAGTCGACCATATTATATTTGCTTTACCACTTTTGACAAAAATTTCCGTTAAAATTAAAATTCAATGAGACTCATTACTGATGACAACTGTCACTGTACTGATGTCACTTGCAAACAAAAATAGACATTATTGTTTTCTGATATGCAAACGAAATTTACTCTAATAATTGCAATTTTTTTGTCGACTATACCTACAATATGATTATGAAAATAACTTAATTATGAAACACATTAGTCTAACTTAAAAATTTTCAAAGTTAACACCGATAACGTTTTCTAGAAGAATTTCGGGGTACTTTTAAACACATGTATTTAAAAATGACATATAATTGCATTAATACTCTTCTTGTACAATTTAAATCTTATTCAACTAATTCGAGACATTTTTTATACAATATAGAAAATACTAACTTACAAAAAAATTCAAATTCAAGCCACCAATTTATTGCGTTACTTACGTTAATAAACCTTCTGAACACATCGAAGTTCAACACTCTACAATTGAAAGTTCGTTCTACAACTAAACAATTTGGGGTGTTAGCGGTTCAGATGTCAAATGAAATTAATCTCAATATTTATATTAATGAACACAAGGAAAATTGCATACAATTGTTTGATATTTTATTTATGGCAATATTTGTCGGTGGTTTTAATTTCTATTGTCATGTGTGTTTTGAACCTCTGAACGCTGATGTCTGTCTGGACGTTTATAAATTTTAGTTGAATATGTCAATAATATTATCTACTTTATTTTTGAGAAATAAAGGTTATATAAAATATAAATATTTATATTGCATTTTTTTTTATTGACTCAATAATTATATCACTATATTTCAAAACTCAAAATACACGCAACCCGCCGTGTGCCAACATTTTATAAACATCAGCGTTGAGGGGAGAAAAACAAATGAAAATGATTATGTTTTTACTTTTTAAGTTCATATAATTGCATTGAATGGTTTATTTTAGGAAATATACTTCTTAAAACGATTCATTTTACGAAAAGATATAATTATAATACAATATAAAGCAAAAACTAATCAATTTGTTTAGATATACAAAAAAAAAAGACTCACAGTGTTAGTAATTTTGCAAACAATTATAAAATAAAAATACCTCTTTGCGTTGTTTTCAGTTTATTAAAAAATGCACATAAATTTTAGGGAACTGTAAAGTTCTCTTTGGACGTAAACTTAAATATAATCAAATGATAAAATAGGTGAACGCTTTCGCTATTCTTTAACCTAAATGACATATTGGGGAGAGAAAATTAAAAAAACATACATTATATAAGCTTTTTTTCGCTGACGTTTTTTCTACCCTCAACAATGGACGTCCTACGACTGATATGATGATAACTTGACTGACGAATGTGCTTTCATAAGAACTTTTCTATGTGCGTGCGAAATCAAAAATACGAGTGTAGAAAAAAACGCCAGTGTAAAAAAACCTGTTCATTTTCAAATAAAAAAATATCTTAGATTAATTATTATATGCTGGATTTCTATATTCAAACTGGGGATCGTGTTATATAAATAAACGATTGAGAGACAAGATACATTTTCTAGTAGATCAATGTACACTCAAGTCAGCCGTATCATGTGTGACGGACTTGTTTGTAATTTAACCTATAACGATAAAGCGAAAATAGAAATTGCCCTCTTAATCTCTTATTAATAACTCACATTTTCAATTGCCGGCCAAGTTAGCTGTGGCGGTTTATAGGTTAAAATAGATTTGAATAACAAAATAGTGCACCGAGAACCTTTCTTTGTCGGCAAAACTGTTATTATTATTATTTGTAACAATTTCCAGTCCCCAATACATCGTGAGTATAGAGTCAATTGATAAAAAAAAAATTAAAATCATTCCGTTTTAAAACTGTTACATAATAATATTATGTACAAAGATTGTGTTTTAAGATAAATTGTCTTTTACAACTAACGTACAACTAAACAACTATATTACAGTTTCTTTTAACATGGTGAAGTGTGTTTTGTATGAAATAATCTCATGATTAACCTAATAATAATTTTTAACCTTATAACCATCAAACTGGTAAATGAAAAAGACACCAATTTTAATAAGAAATAAGGTCACATTTTCATTGTTCAGTTCGTGAATTATATTCGACTGATCAAAAGGTTAATATTATGGTAAATAGAGTCTGCAATACAAACCTAGACTTAAAATATCTATATTTGTAAAGCCTGGCTATAAACTAAAGAAGACTGGCATCAATCAAATCATTTTTTTTTCTACCTAATATGAAAAAAAAAAAATTTACATTTTTTATTATTAATTTTTTGATCTATAATATTATTAAAACTTGCGATTTACACATATTTAACTATAAAATAACAGAGTTAAGTTATTAAATAGTTAAAAATTGATAATATTTTTCAAAGACATGATTTGAAAATTAAAGTAACGGGTTTTATCGATTTTGAATATATGAATTATTTTTAATATAAAACATACTTCACCCTAAAATTAATATTCAAGATATTCCACACATGATAGACCGAACTCCTCGACGAATATATAATAAGTTTCCAGCCAAAACCGCGTGAATGAGACATATCATGGCATGAAGAATTCCCCGAGGGGTAGGCAGGGGTGTATAACACTTATATTTACCAGCTATTTCCTATGTTAGAGCAGTTTTGGCTTGAAACATAATATAATCATCCCATTACCAATCTAAACTAATACTTTAACGACTTGCCAAGTCCATACACTATAAAACAAAATACATAGCGTTATCAACACTATTGCTATGACAATATGGTCTATAATAGCTTATAATATAAGTAGTAAAATACATTAAAATTTCTTATTACACTAAAACCTCACTCTGTATCGGCTCTGTCTCTATATAATTGTAATACCAGAAATATAGCCATCTCTTTCACACATACTGTATGTGTTACTTGTTAGTAAGAGATAACAATACACTGGATACATATTTCAACTGTTGTTAGACATAATCTCTTTATTGCTTGTATATCAGACATACTATTGAAACAATATAGTGACCATTATAATTGTATGATGATAACAAATTCGCATTATACTTGTTGATCGGAACGTTACGCGATTTTTTATATCTTTCTCTATCCACAGCGTTTCAGAACTGAAGCTTTCAGTAATTAAGTGTACGGCAGACATCTATGTATAAAATTGAATGACTACATATATGTCGCTAAACAAACGCTTAGCAATATGGTTAAACTAATTCAGGTAATTCTTATTTTAACCAATATGTTTTTGTAGTCCAAGGAAGATCCTTACGAAAAAAAAAAGATTATAATAGAGTGAAAAACAAAAACATTTTCTCATTATACCATTGAAACTGTTCTTAGCTGTCAATAGCTTTTGACAGAACGACACCTGTCTTATCAATCAGATAGTGATGACTTGTGGGCAGGTGTGTGCTGTGACAGACACACTTACATAATAGTACAGGGCTTTACTGTTATAATAATATTTTATACAACCCTGATTGTTCGAAGCGACTGCGCACATACACAATGTTTAACACTATATTGTTTCACACACACATCTAAGGGCGAGGCCACACCACCGCGTTGTGGCGTCGCATCGTCTACAACTGGCCGCACACCAAAGCAGCATAGGTTCATTTACTTACATTGTATACGTACATACTAGTGATATGCCAAATATCCGTATCCGCGGATATGCATTTTTAACGATCCGGCACATCACTAGTACATATGAGAAGCATTTGCTGTATGCCCCTTTGGTGTGAGGTTGGATTACGAGGACGCAGCAAGTCGGTGTTTGTCCTTAGACTCAGTATAACAAGAGTTGTCGTGCGGAGTGAGGTGTGAGAGCCACACTTACATGATGGCGCAGCGCTTGTTGTCGTGCTGGTCGCGCGCCGGCAGCGGCACCGCCACGGGCTCCGGCGTCACGGGCTTCAGCGACTCGGGGTCGAATGTGTCGGGGGACACCACTGGCGAGGTTAGTGGCATGTCGGTGTTGATGCCTACGATCTGTTGGTGAACAAGTATAAATTTATTCAGTTAATTAACAATACTTTAATTCAAATAAATTTCCAATGTAATAGTATGATGACCATCATTCACCACCACACCATCATTATCATATCAGCCCAATGACGTTCACTGCTGGACATAGGCCTGACCTAATTTCCGCCACAGCGAGCTATTTTGTACATCCAACGGCCACCCACAACCTTGACCGGGTCACCGGCCCACCTAACGAGGGGACCGCTCCACGGTGCACTTTCCAATACGTGGCCGCCACTCGAAAATGTGATAATGCCTGTCTATGAATATCGATACTAAATTATTATTTTCAAAACATAATCCAGACTTTATGGAATTTCGAATGGCTGGCTGGAAAATTTGGCATTTTTTTTAAATATTCGTTTGTGTCCTTACATGGCTTTTTGAGAAGAAAAATCCATAATTTAGATACTTGTTTAAATAAATAACTTTTGAGGAAAATACTAAAAAAATAGTATAGGGATAAAGTTCAAAGTATTGAATCAAAGCGAAGCGGGTAAGTTGTGGGTACATTATGATAGCTGCTTAACACTGAGTATATCAGCATATCAGCCCAATGACGTCCACTGTTGAACATAAGCCTCACCTTATTTCCGCCAGTTTTGTGAGTATATATAAAAAAAAGACTGACCTCAGCATTCCTCCTGTGTAATGACGGTAAAGTAAGGTTAGCAACACTTTGGAAGGGCTGCGTGAAGCGCGCGGCGAAGCGCTCGAACATTCTTGCGCGCTTGCTCTCGATCTCTCTGTCGGGCTCCCCCCACTCCGACAGCGCGGCGGCGGTCAACTCGACAAACTCGTCGTCGTGCGCCTTGCGCTTGCGCCCCACCACCGTGCCCGTGGGCCGGGCGTGCTCCGACCCTGATGATGATACTGGAATTTTATTCAATAAGGCAACTATCACAACTAACTACAACAAATGTAGGTAGTCAGGGGTGCAAAACGTTGTACTAAAAAAAATTTCATTTCATATACAACAGTTGGTATCAATCTTTTTTTCTTTTCTTTGACTTCTTTGACTGGCCTGTTGGTCTAGTGGTTAGTGACACTGACTGCTAAGCCGGAGGTCGTGGGTTCGATCCCCACCCAGGACAAATCTTTGTGTGATAAGCATAAAGGTTTGTTCTGTGTCTGGGTGTAATTTATCTATTCGTTCGATCGATATATTTTATATTCCTTCTTGTCGAAGAAATTATACTAGGAATGGCTATTTGAGACGCTCATGTACTTTTTACAATAAATTTTTAAATAGCACAGATATTCTCCGACTCTTTGTCGAGGTACAAACGGCAGGTAGAAGCTTTATTGTGTGTGTAATGTTTTGTGATTGTTTGTGTTGTTGTATTGTGTGTTAATTAATATTCAGATACCATTCATGTTATCTTTTTGCTTATTCTGTCTTGTTCTCGCAATAACTAATTTTATTGTTTAAAAAATGTTATGGTGAAGTAGGTCTTTTAGTTTCTAGTGCCTCTGTAAAAAATTTTGTATGTGACTGTTTTTACCTATATTAAATAAATAAATAAAAAAATAAAATATGTATTTACAAAAAGAAATTAAGTACTATATCAGTTGTTTAGTACAAATAACACAAGCAAATATAATTGCTTAGTTTGGGACTAGATGGCGCTGTGTGAATGTGGTTTTTGTAAATACATACATATTATAGATAAATTATACCCAGACAGAACAAACCTTCATGCTCATCACACAAAAATTTGTCCTGGGTGGGGATCGAACCCACGACCTCCGGCTTTGCAGTCAGGGCCACTAAATGCTAGACCAACAGGCCTGTCAATCAAAATATTGTTTTGTTTTTTATTTGACTCCTGAGCTAAGTATACAAATACTTGTGTTTCAGAAGTCGTAGTTCCTCCTAAGTTGGCCATATCAATAACAATTGATACTTAAAATAGTGTGTGATGTAATGTAATTGATGTTTCTGATTGTGTGTGTTTGTTGAGATATGTGTTAAGAGTGTCTGGTCAGGATGTAATAGTGAATAATATGCTTTCTATGTAGTCATACGATAAATTTAGCAACGTACGAACGACATAGAACGTACTGTTTCAGACAAAATAATATTTTTTCTATAGAATTAGACATCTCTTGTCGGTCCGCGTTTGTGCGGCCACATGATAAGATTTAAATGAGTTAATACAAAATATATAGAAAAAAAAAAATTGTCTGATACGGCACACCTACCACCAAAATCAAGGCCATATCACCATATTTTCATGTGAACTAAGTTGAACCTTAACGCACTCACCATTAGCGCTAGCATTGGAGCGCGTGCTCTTGTTGGCGAGGTGTCTGAGCGTGATCTCCTTGAGCGGCTTGTACGACGATCTGCCGCGGATGCTGCGCAGTCCACGTAAGTACGAGCTGTCGTCTAAGTTGCCCTCCTCCATGAACGACGACGACTCCGTTATGTCCATTTCCATCGTTGTGTTGTTGCCTTCAAATATAAAATATATAGTTATAAGGTGCTGTTGCGCGCAAGGAGTTCAGCGTTCGAAGCTCTGGTCGGGCAAAAACAGTATTAGGATTTTCTCTTTTGAAATTCTCAGTATCAGCCAGACGTATGGAAATTTGCCCGGTTAATGGCAATAGGCTCGTCCCCTATTACATGGGACCAGACAGCCGGCAAAATGTCGGTGTGATGCGCTTCTGTCTACCCCTTCAGGGAAAAATCGCGTGTTACTAAGTATGTTTATGTCTTATACATATAAAGACTATTGATTGATTAACTGGAAATAAGAGGTTACAATTCTAATTTGTTTTAAGAAGACAACGCCCACCCTGTTTTATAATAATAAATTGCGTAGCTGGGGATTTTAAAAACATACAATTAACTGACTCAAAGTACACGTAGACTCAAATATTTGTCTCGTGTGGGAATTGAACTCAAGTAACTCGCCGCTAATACCAACTTTATGGAACAATATTTTTTGTCTAAAACGGCACGCGTCTGAAACGTTACGTATCTGTACATACAAACGATGTTAAATAATGAATGCACCTATTTGCAACTTACCAGTATAGTTAGCGAGTAGCGAACTATTAGTCTGGTCAGCTAGGCGCATGCTCCGACGATAAGGCGACACTTTGACTCGCGACTTGCTAAAGTTAGTGTCTGTCTTGCGTTGGGCCTCCTCACCTGAGAAGGAACGTCACACTACACTTATCGTTACCGTATTCCATTGTATATATATTCAATGTAATGCTAAATGTCATCATCATCATCATCTCAACCCATAAAATTAAATATCCCACTGTTATGTTGTTGTTACCCCTAAATGTCAGCTAGATAAATAATAATACCCAATCGTTGGAATGTACTAATTGAAAGTTTTTTTATTTAGTTTGATTTATTTACAAACTAGCTAACCCGGTGAACTTCGTACCGCCATATCTTATTATTCGTGATAATGTTCCATTTTCAAATGTTTATAAAGAGTTTTTAAAACACAAAATTTTAAATTTTACACTCAATTTTTACCCACGACGGAACGGAGACGGTATATGCGTTTGGGGTGAGAGGCTGTGTGTTTGTGTGTTTTTTGTAAATTTTCTTACATACATGCCTTGCATCGACAATAGCAAATACAACAAAAAAAGAATTAACCAAATCGGTCGAACCGTTCTCCCGTGAATACATCACATACTTTTCGGAGAACCATTTTTATTCATATAGATGATAGTATTTTACAAAATGATACAAACAAAAGAGGATAGAATGTTCGGACATTCGAGAACGCAAGCGGCGGCGGGGGCTCCGGCGGCTGCGAGGGCACCGGCGAGACCGGGCGCCGCACTCCTCCACAGACTGCGACGATGATCACACATAACACGACGGGATTTATATTTTGTACGCATAGCATTTTAATTTCACTGAATATGGTCAGGACCGAGCATTATTAAGCCCTTATTTTTTGAAACATTCAATATTTAATTTAAATTTTAATAAACGTTGGGGCAACAAGTACATACATTAGTTTTTGACTGACTTCATAATATGGCTAAATCATTTTTAAATTATAATAAATTCTCAAAATTAATTTGAAAATTATAAATTTATAACACATAAATTACTTTGCAAATGTGCTTTGAGTAACCTTAGCAATAGGAGACATTTGTTTTTGCCGTCTAAGCTAATTGATTCAAAAGAGAAACAAATTAAATATAGTTATAATAAATCATTCCATATCTACTTACCCTCATTGCCCTCAACTTCAACAACGATTTCCACATCATTCTTCTCTTCTTGACCCTTCTCAGCACTCTTATCTCCCACTACATCCTTACTCTCATCCTTCTCCTCCCCGTCTTTCTTTTGTTCATCCTTCTTCTTATCTTGAGGTTTCGGCGAGTCCGCTGAACGAAGTTTTCTGTCTGTTGCAGGGGCATCCTCTTTCAATTTCAGTATTTTTTCTTTTGGCTGAAATATTCAATTGTATTTATCATTGGTATAATATATTAGTGCACTCTGGATATAAATGTAAAGTTAAAATTAATTACTTAATAATAGGGTGTATAGAAACAAAAGGTAATTGGATATTTTTAAGGTTTGTATCAAATTAAATATTACGTTAATAATGATTTCATGAAATAATAATAGTATCAAAAAAATTATCACCATTATTTTTCCAATAAACCTTCCAGTTTCTATTCAACCTGTATCCCTCAACTTATCCCAGAACGATTTAATGCTGCTATCCAAAAAGTTAAGGCCACCCCTGATAACTATGTTCACTCTATGCTAAAATTATATTAAATAAATTACAGTAAGGATAGATCCTATATAATAGACTAAAACGCAAACAAGATCTAAGAAGTAATGGCTTAAAATAGCTCATTATTGTAATGTACAGAAATGCATATAATTAAGACGTTTCCTACAATCAGGTTAATGCTGTTAACATAACAAACATTGTAATGCATTCGCATTTAAGGTGTGATTTCATTGAACGACCTACTACGACAATCTACTTCGAAACCGCACTATTAAAGTTTATAAACACTAATCATAATGTCACCACGGCCGTAGCTAGAAGGGGGGGGGGGGGGGGGGGGGGCATTGTGGGGCAATGCCTTACCTTGAAAATACCAAAAACGATTAAAATTAAATTGTTTGTTCATAGTTTGAGATAAAAAAAATTGTAGCGATAGGTATTTATTTATTTATTTCGTTATAAGAAACATACAGTACTATGATAACAATAGAAAGAGAAGCAATAATGCTAGCAATGTCACCAATTAAGCTTCTAAAAATTCAATTGCACTATCTAAACCTTTCAGAACATACCAGTTTGTGACAGTCATTTATACATGGTGATTGATTTAGGAGTCCGTGCTTCGAGGGCAGATCAATTATGATATTTGCTTTACTTCCGCTCTATCTGTAACCAATGCTGCCCTACCTCAAATTCGACTCTAGCTACATCCCTGAATGTGACTACACCATTACTATCCGTGGGTGTCGTAAAAGGCGACTAAGGTAGTAACCTTAAATATACGAGAGCAATGCAAAAAAAGTAAAATTCGAAATAAACCCTATACCAACCCGTCTGGCTAAATTCCCTCCACAATATTTGGAGGGTACTGGTGCCCAGCAGTGGGACGTTAATGGGTTATAATGATGGGATTTTTTTTAAATCAGTTTTCTTTCAAATTCCTTCCCTTCATGTATATAATGCACAGTGAGATTGCAGCTTAACACTTCATTGTATGCTATTAAGCTGTACAAATATTGGACGTATTAACGTACGGTGTAGTATGAATCTGATAAGTAGCTATTTTGGTCTCCATTCATTGTATGTGAGGTTGTGGTTATTTCGTGTTACTAGTACGTAGACAATGGATATTATTTACGCATGTTTCATAAGTTTTACACAATTGTAATTCCATTAGGTGTTTTATGGTAGTTAAACTAGCCCACTTGCACCATCAACTGAGAATTTTTTTTAAAATTCTGTTTGTATTGTTATTATTAATTCTAAAAAGTTTACTGAAAACCTTTAAAAGATCAAAAACGAAATCAAAAACTACGAAATATGAAACTAAATTTGGACGTTGCCATACCTCTGTGTGAACGCTCTTAAAGAGCACTGGGTGCTGGTTAGTGGTTTATTTAGTTGCGTATTAAAATAGATAATAATTGGTTTAATTAATGATAAGCAATATGAGCTTGCGTAGAGTATGTGTATGTACAGTTTTGAAAGTGTGTGTGCTTACGATTAAATGTATTTACATGCAAATAAACCAGTATTAAATTCGCATTTCCATTGTACAAACTTGAAAAAATAATAATATAATATCTTCTATGGAAGACAAGATAATATGCGCAATGAAAATGCAACCTTCAATCCATATTAAGATTAGCAATAAGAGACATTTTCGCTTGTACAATTGTCGACTTACTTCGTCTGTCTCCTTGTCTGTCTGTTTGTCGGAGGCAGGTCGCGGCGTCTCTGGCGTCCGCGTCGCCTTCACCTTTACCGCAACACCGACACGCTGTATTAGTACAACCACCACTCCACACACACATGTTAACGACGTAAGCGACATTTGGTTCGCAAGTAAAATTGACATTTATGATCATGACTATAAGAACTTGTATGGCAGAATCTCAATGAATAAGGATGTAAGATTTGCTGGCAAGCAAAATTTACTCTTATGACTATGTGTCTAAGTACTTGTTTCCTAAATACACTCGGAAGTAGTTTACATAATGTTTAGTCGTGCTTGGTTGCGAATATAGTTAGGGATTTTAATATAAAAGAATCTTATCCCAGAAGCACATACATCAATTAGATTTGGCTCATAACTGCATAATAAAGTTTTGATAATAATTGAACGCGTTGTTAAAAATCAAGAATGACGAAAGTACTTACATTTTTATTGTATGAAAGTGTTCAATACAAAGTTTTGTATTTGATAAAATGTCGCTTACGTCCTATAAATTTTTATGTTTCGATTTAACAACTCATCGTTTCTCACAAGCATAAACATTAACAAGAAAAAATAAATTACAAAATCTAGGAAAAACGCCTAAAGCTTAGGCCAATCCAAAGCGTCCAGCCTGCGTCCACAGCGATCACTCGCATTCTCGGTAGAGGCCGCGGCCGCTGATCGTGTACCAGCAGGACACAGGCTGAACGCATGGTCAAGCCTTTTTCTTATGAAATCGATAAGTTTCTTAGATATCTGTAAAACACTATTAAGAATGTATACTTTAAATATACTAACGGATATGCTTATGGCTTTGTACACGTTCTTAGAAGTGTTAAAACATGGAATTATTAAAGTTAAAACATAAACTTTGACGTTATGCAAACAAATGAAATAAAAAAATCGTCACGTATGTTAAAACTGACTATACGTCTAAAATAATCATTTCAATGGACTTATGCACTTTATTTTTGCATATCATAGTTAGTAGGACACAACTGCCTTGTATGTAAAACCTTGCATTCATATTGAAAACCCACCCTTATCAACAACCATAAAAAATCAATTTAGTTGATGAAATCCTTCACCTATTAACTTTACCATTCTGAAACCACCACCAAAGGGTGTAAAAAACTTGTTTTATTTTTTAAATTATCTCTTGCAAAAAATCCCCGTCGACCAAATAAAACGACACAAAACTCAAGCATAAAGAAACTACAGGTACCAAATAAAGGTACCTGAGATCTGCGGGTAAAACTCCTGCTGGGCACATTCTCCGGCGTCGGTGGTTCGAAACACTCCACGTCAGATGTGTCGTCATACGTCAGTTCCGGGAACAGTTCGTCATGATCATGGTCGTCGATCACAAGCATGACGTCATCGTCTTCTGATTCCGCACTCACCGTTCCGTTCTGTGCGTCATCAGTGCCGTTGCCGAGCGTGACGTCTGACACCCCGTTGTGTACGCCACTGCCGTTCTGTTTCGGTTTTGGAGGTTCAGCCTTTTTTGGTTCTGGTTTCTCTTTTTCCGACTGTAAACAAAAACATTTAGTTTTATTGGTAACTAGCTCATCCGTCAGATTTCGTTCTGTTTAAAAGATAGAGTGAGAGCCGAGCACATCGTCGATTCCACCGCGTGCGGTCGCATGTGGCTCTAGTTCTCGTCATTTGTCACTGAACTGTCATTAAAAAATGACAGTTTAGTGACAAGTGACAGAAATAGATATAAACCTAAAGTGCAAGTGACATTTGCATAATGAAAAACGCGGTTTTTGGCTTTGTATGACATTTTTAAGGGGTTAAACCAATATTATGGTACCCAAGGTCAGATTAGCTTGTATTATAGGTACCAGAGTTCTTGAAATTGTTTTGAAATGGCATTTTAAAATCAACTTATGATGATTTTTTTATTTTAACAGTCCTAACACAACGCAAACTCCGGCACTGTAAGACAGCAACCCTTGCAAATATAAAATTATACTAACTTACAAGTTCCAGAAAAACCTAATCTTATAACCAGCATTGATTTGGAGGAAGCTATTTAAATTATCCGCTTATCAAAGAAAGAGATACGTTAGCATATTATGTGAATTGTATTAGCATGGAATCTATACCTTTGCACTCTTATCTTCTTTACTATTCTCTCCTTTACTCTTTTCCGCCTGCGGTTCGGATTTATCACTCTTCTTTTCTGTTTCCTTCTTCTCAGATTTCTTATCTTCCTTTTTATCTGCTTTCTCGTGTTTATCAGCCTTCTCTGCGGCCTTTTCTGCGACCTTTTCAGCAGATTTCTCTATCTTATCGGCCTTCTCGGCTGCTTGTTTTTCCTTCTCTGCGTTAGCAGCCATTTTCTTTTTCATGTCTTTGACTGGACTGTCTGTATTTCTCTGTAATTGAATCAATTTCTTAACTTTAATACTCGATATGTATGAATATTGTTATAATCGGTATTTGCATTTCAGACATGATAGGTGACATTGCGCTCACAAGATTAATGAAATAATAAATTTTATTGGTATATCTAGAGTTGAGTTTTCTTTAAAGATATTGAATTCATATTTTTTTTTTCATCACCTGTAGTATTTGCTTTCCTACACTTAAGCGACGTTATGGCAACCTTCAGAAAAAGTCTATCCGACTACCAACACATGAAACATCTTCAAATAATATAAATTAATCAAAAAGATTCTAGAATATCAAACTCCTTTTCATCTATATAATGTCGTAAGAACTAAGAAATAAGACTTAACGTTCAGACGGCGACTTTTTGGCTCTATGTTTCCACGTGTATAGTTTTCCCATATACTAGTTACACTTATTTACACGACGACCATTATCTATAGGCTCGATTCGATTTGCCCTGTTTTTGCAATAAGCTCGCAAATGTGAGTGTGATGCATCTCAGCCTACCCCTTCGGGTAAAAGGCGTTATGCTATTTTAATAACATACCTTTTCTTTGTCATCATTGACCGCGGACTTACGCGATACTTTCTGACTCATAGTGACCTGTGAACAAAAGAAAATACTGTTAGAGACATGATAATTGCTTGTCTTCTAGGCATACTACTGTGGCAAAACGATAGTGCATATGGAGACCGTACTGATTCACTACTTTAGTACCCAGAAGCTATTTAATTAATTAAAATAATAATTCCTATGTCAATTATATTGCGATTTCTAATTACATTATATGGAAAAAACATTTATAAATGTGCAATAGCGTGTTTAATTGCCACAGGTGTTATGGTCGCCTTACTAACAAAATATTATAATTTTCAAACTACCGCTCGTAAATTCTATCATCGATTCATTGTCGCATAAAAATGTGTACAGGACAGTAATATATTGGAAATTATAATTATTTTAGAAGAGTAATGGGGCAATCATGAAGTTTAATAGGTTAGATGCTGATCTCTAAAATTACTGATCTGATTTAAACGATGTTTTCACTGACAAAAAGCTGCGTTTCATAATTATACAGACAGGAATTTGCGGTTAATTACTATATAGTCTCTACAAAAGAGCGAAAATAGCTTACGTTATTATTAGCAGTCACAACACATATCAACTTTTCCGACACAAAACTCATTTTTCTATTTCTCAAGATCATTGGCGATGAAGCACAAAGCACTCTATACGAGATATGAATAACGACTAATTTCGGTTTCCAGTCTACAGAAATATCCTAGCCTCTGTCTAGAATATCCTTTAAGTGATTGTGAAATTATTTTAGCATACTTTCACTAGTTGCATTATACAATACATGCAATTCTCTCGGCATTATTATTATATTTGCTTTTGAATTTTAATGCAAAAAGTATTGTAAATACATATTTCTATAAGTGAAAATCTTCTACCGGGGCTTCCCGCATAGCTCAGACGGAAGAGCAATGGTCACAGAATGCCGAGGTCGCGGGTTCAAGTCCCGCAGTGGGTTTGAACGTTACCATTACTTATTTAGGAATTATATAAAAATTGAAAATATTTAGGGGGAAAATGCAAAATTCCACATCCGTACGAAGTAAAATTTTAGCAAAAAGATTCCAAAGTTAATAACAAATTTAAACATCGATTCAAGACCTAATCATCAACAAATTGAAGTCCACTGCAGTTCATAAGACGCGGACGTGACTCTATGCCATGCAATTTTTACTGCAAAGCCCATTCAAAAGAGCTCGTCGAGCTCGTCATTTGTTTACACCCACTCAACCATGCTTGCGACGACACAGGTGTGCTCCACAAATGGTCATATAACTCATATATTATCATGATTCCGCACTTATAAGGCCCTTATTCAAGGTCGCTGTGAAGCATCGGCTTGCTTCGTTATTAGTTCCCTTCTAATGCAACATAAATAGGCGGGGTGAATGAACTGTGACGCACACATAGAAACGATGTAGTGTCGTGTGGTGCAAGTGTTTGGTAGGGTTTTTAATTTGTAGGCTATTTGAAAGAACTTCTACTTGGCCTTTATTCCGACAAGAAAATAATAAAATCAACGGGTTTGTTTTATTAATTTATAAACCTATATATCAGTTGTGTGTGAAATTTTGAATTGAATGGATTTTGGTCGGATTTATCCGACTTAAGAAGGTTAAAGGGTTAATATACCAGTTTTTTTTAAATTCTCGAAATAACGAGACCGCATGACATACCACATGACTTCAATCTATCATTTACTTTGAATTGTTTATTTTTTATAAATCAAATCAGTTATTTGACTCAAAAGTGTTGAATAAAATTACCCTTAATTTAGAGTCACAGAAAATACGCCCTTGTTTTTACAAAATTTATTTTCAGTCGATTTCTTGACGTAGACAAAATCTAGCTCTTCAGGTAAGCAATCCCTTAATTAAAAAATAAAAACGTTCTTTTCAGCACAGATTTTTTATTTACCAAAGCAGCAGTATACTGTACCATTAAAGCCACAAATTATACATTCTTCTTGGTTAATCAATGTCCCAAATAATAAACAAAAACAAGTTGGAACAAGTAGTTTATTATTAAAACCTGTTTAGTCAAGTAGCTACTAATTTATTGCGATAGTGATCACATAAGGGTTTATGGCGTTATTTTGAAGATTTTTTTAAGATCAAATAGATACATATTATTATAATTAGATCAGCATGACACATCATAGTGTATATACCTAGGTTGAATGTTAGTCGACCTGTTATTTAGAATTCCAGCTATTTTTTATTCAAAATACCACATAGTTGCTTTTAATTGTAAATAGACGTTCTTATAAAAGAACCGCGCCATACTAGATCATTACTTTTGTTTTATTGTTTTTTTACGATCGTTTTGCCTTAAAATAAGACTTAAAAGCCAGAAATTGCAGTAGAAGGCGGTGGAGTCGTAACGAAACGCCATTTTTAAGTCATTCCTAATATTACTACTTGCTAGTCACCAAGAAGGCAGTCTTCTGTTCGTAGGATGTTTTTACTTCGCTTCCGAGGATATATGACACATCATCATCATCAGCAACCCATTAAGTCCCACTGCTGCTCTAACTAGAGACTGAGAGGGTTAAGGCCATAATCCACTCACGCTGGCCTAGTGCGGGTTGGTGGATCAGACATACTTGTAGAATTTCTTCTAGGGTATGTGGGTTCCCTCACGATGTTTTCCTTCACATATGCCACAAGAAAGCAATATTATTTGTATTATTGTAAATTGAAATGGATTTGATAAATTATACTAATACATAATCACTCAAACAGTAACTCAAAAACGAATTACTCCAACTCGCTTCGCGCCTATACCTTGTATCACACTTATACTATCGATAAAGGTCGTCAAGGGCCGCTCTTACACTTGTGTTAACAGCTATACATCATTATACATCATCGGCTACATATTTAAATTGGTGTTGAACTATTTGTAGAATGGTAAATTTATATTCGGGATGGTGATGAGTGGAATATGTGAAGTTATTTTGAGTTTTCGTGTCTTATGTAATATGGTGCAGGTGGTTAAGGTCAATGCACTTGAAGGTGTTGTCTTTTATTTTTTATTAGAAGTCGCTCGGGGCTTCGCACCCATCGTTTTTTATTTGGCCACTGCTCAGCGCCTATTGGCCGTAGCGTGATATTATATATATATAACATTACCTATAATATTCCTCGATAAATGGGCTATCCAACAATAAAATATTTTTTCATATCGGACCAGTAGTTCCTGAGATCCTAGCGTTCAAACAAACTCAAGTAAATATAATTAAAAAATATTAATAACCCGACTGCAAAAAATCAACAACGCACTAATAATACCTGATTAAATTTAAATACATAACATATGTATATATTTGTAATCTCCATTTGATTCCCTTTATTTTGATACTCTACTCGATAGGTTTGGTTAAAAAAAAAATAGAACTACTTACAATTTGGAACCATTCAATTATGTATAATCTCTTTTTGAATATATGTAATCTCCTTTTGATTCTCTTTATTTTGATACCCAACTTGATAGGTTTGATTAAAAAAAAAATTGAACTTCTTACAATTTGGCGTCAAAAGCCCGCCGTTAAGTCTTTTTATTTTTAAAACCTATCTAAGGACACTTGGGTTTTCTAGACGAATCTAACGATACCCTAATTGTCAAATTCCATCCAGCCGTTTGGAAGATTCGTGGGAATAATTTACAAACATACAAGATACGCGCGAAAAACAATACCCGTCCTGACAGTCAGACAGTTACAGCGGTTTTCCAGATAAATAATTGTTCATTTTATTCGATAGATATCTCGTAGCTTATCTTGCTCGTCAAGAATACAAACTTGTAGATATAGCAACTAGCAACGACGACCAACTTTCAATGACGGAATGGTACCGCTAGAGAAATTACCACTGACCACCGGTTATCTACCAATATCTTGCTACAACAAACACGAACTTACTCCGAATCCTAGCGGTAATTTCAACAACTTATTTACTATGACTTAGCATAATCCGTGAGAAGCAAACCAACATGGATCCAGTTAACGAATGATCAATGAAGAATATTATTTTTAACAATTATGATCATACTATTTAGTCGTATAAATAAAAGGAAAGAGAGAGAGAGACAGAGAGAGAGAATCGAACTTAAAGGTAAATCTAACTTGGACTAGACCATAAGAGAAGTTGTAAACAAATAACAACCAATAAACATGCGTTATCTTTGTAGTGACGGATTTAAGAATACATAATGTCACTACCCCATCTCAACCCGTGGGTGTCGTAAAAGGCGACTACGGGAGTAACCTTATGCAGACAAGAACACTGCAAGAAAAGGAAAATTCGAAACAAGCCCTATACCAAGCCATCTGGCCAGTGTGGTATAGAGGAGGCAGAATTCCCTCCACCGTGGTTGGAGGAGACCTGTATCCAGCAGTGGGGCGTTTATGGGTTAAAAATTTGAAATGATAATGATGATGATGAAACGTGCTTATCATGGATATATTGAAAACTAGCTTCCAGCCTCGTCTTTGTCGATGTCTGTAAAAAGTAAGCCTATCTCAAAGTCTTAGACTATGATTGTCTCCCTATGTCAAATATCATAAAGATCGGTTAAGTGGATTAAGCTTGAAAGCGTAACAAAAAAAAACAAACAGTTATTTTTCATTTATTGGTGGCATCTCCGCTTTAATCGAGTTTTTCTAGCCCATTTGTAACAAAAAATATATAACAAACGACTTACAGGAACAAAATCCCAAATAGCGGCAAACATGAATGCACTTATATATTCTATGGTAACTTAAAACACCACATTCACACCGTTACACGTCACACTGCACTATACAAACTGAACACCGTGCATCTGGCATGGCACGCGGAAGAATTACCCATAATTTGGCTATGCCGACGTGCATAACTCGTTTTTTTCTATTCTCAGTATAAATAAACAGGTTGGCCGAAACTTTCTCCAACTTATTTATAGATAAATTTATTGTTGTATTGGAATCCGCATTTAGGGGTAATTAGTGACTCATTTAGGAAATATGCGATAAATAATATAGCTTTTATATTCTTCTGCCTCCTGCCGTTGTATCGCTTGAATATAGCAGCTTTACATTCATACATATAGATCACGCCTCTTTCCCAACAGAGGTGTAGGAAGAGACTATTTCCTTCCACTTGCTAAAATCTGACATTCATCTTTGGCTTCTTCAACATTCATCAGTCTTTTCATTATAGCAGCTTTACGTTCTAAATAAACTAAGTAAGAAAAGGCGTATAAATTAATTTCGTATACGAAGATAACAGTTAGAGTAAACTGGAGGGAAAATTGTTAACTTTTAGTTAACACTCCGGTATTTACACTTCAAAAGTAGCAGGGTGCCGACTCTTTCTACAGTAGGAATGTGGTAAAGAAAACGAAAGGACATAATATATGATTTTTGACGTCATTATCCATAGGTTCAGGTCGCACCATGAGTTATGAGCGCTCTGTTTTAGTGGTAGCATCTATTCTACGCATGTGTACACTGTACTTTTTGAACTCGACCAATGTGTACTAAGCGCGGGCGTTTAGCATCGACTTAATTGTCCAATCGCATGCAAGAGCTTGCTCGGTGTGTGCTCCCCTACCCCTTGTTACCAAACAGACCTAAAAAATGCGTTCTGCGCAGGAATGGGCAGCGCACATAACTCGTGGCGCAACCTATAAAAGGACTCCTTTCATCGGATATTGAATCCAGCCAATAATCAACTAACTCAATTTCTTCTTGAAATAACATAACATAACATCACGCCTTTTTCCCCGAAGGGGTAGGCAGAGGTGTTTCACACCCACATTTCGTCAGCTATGTTTGGTCCCATGAAATAGGGGGCGAGCCTATTGTCATCAACCATTTGTTTATATTTATATTTGGGAACATTTGTTTACCAAACTCCGGGAAAATCTCAATACTGGAATTTTCATGTTAGAAAAGCCCAATACCATTTTCACCCGACCCGGGAATCGAGCCCGGGACCTCTTGCACAGCAGTCGTATATACTTCCCGGTGCGCCACTGAGGCAGTTATTATTGAAATATCTTTTTATAAAAGATCTTACGACATAGTAACAATACCTACTGAAAAGCACCAAAATGGCCACTGTTTGATATGTAGATAAATTATTCATTATTACATAACAATATCGCTATACCCGTACAAACTGGTCACTAACTAACTACGACCTTGACAAACAAAATTATACACACAAGGACCTCAACAAAAACGATTGTTAATGATATTTTTTAAACAAGCAACACTAGTTATAGCCTGATAAGGTGTGGGTGATAGAACCGTACATTTATAGGTACGTATTTTTTTTTAGTTTTTGATAAAGAATATAATTTTTCTTATTTAATACAGCCGGTATATGACAAGATTTGATAATGTGGGAACTGACATATTACCTAA
Source organism: Laspeyria flexula (assembly GCA_905147015.1). Lineage (NCBI taxonomy): Eukaryota > Metazoa > Arthropoda > Insecta > Lepidoptera > Erebidae > Laspeyria > Laspeyria flexula. The sequence goes on from LR989972.1 coordinate 9,103,395, forward strand.
ACGAAACGTTAAAGGTCAGTATTATTTATTAATTTTGTGAGTCACGCCTTTTAATGCAATTTATAGTCAAGTTTATCACGACAATTTTACATTCTTACAACATCAAAATGGAAAAATGGAATGGATAAATCCATAAAGCACGAATGCACGACAGCTCTTACAAATACACTATAATAAGGAAGACATCATCATCATACCAGCCCAAGGACGTCCACTGTTGAACATAGGCCTCACCTAATTTCCGCCACAACGAGCGATTTTGTGCTGCCCGCATCCAACGGCCACCCGCTACAATACAATTACCCCAATTATTACAGGCCACATAGCTCGCAGAACTGATGGCCGATGGGGCAAAAGGAAGACAGCTTCTAAAATAATCTACAAACAAAATACTTTCACATTTTACATCTAAATAGTCAAAAACTTAGCTAAACAGTTACGTGACACAGCAACTAGGATATTCGACAGAAGATCGCACAAACCATTGTGTACCATTTTTTATCGCTTTTCGAAACGATACACTCTAAGATTTCGTTTATTTTGCTCCAAATTTCTGTCTGCTGTCTGGTGCATTGATCTCGACTGACAAAAAACTAATATTATAAATAATGGAGCTATTTCCTGTAATAGCTTTTAGATCTTTCGAAAGTAAACTAAGAAACGGACTAGACGTTTTGTTTACACGTACGGAAAAGCAACAGGTTTTTGTGTTATATTTAAAAGGTTTGAGCTAGATTACAACTTGTCTGATTGCCCACAATGTCCGGAACATAGCTTGCGCTTTTCCACTTAGAAATAATATGAAAATTTTTCAAGGAGCTCTGGAGAGCATATTCCTATGAAATAGTACATCTTTGAAAATCAAAACTAAAGTCAGTCTCCAAAATTTCTTCTGGCATTAGTAAATTATACAATATGATAGTTATGGCACGTGGGTTATGGTTGATGCCGCAAGTGAAGAAGGAAAGAAGAAGGATGAGAAAAAAATAAGGAAGTGAAGAAGTAGCATTTCAAGCTTCTTCAAATGCTACTTCAACGGCTATTTTCGAAACACGTTAACAAACAGGTACTTCTGTACTATACCAAATTTCACAATAAGATGTTTTTTAGGAGGTTGGCCAACAAAACAAACTTTTACAATCCCTAGTTCATAATTGCTGTCAATTAACAAGTCGCTAAGACAGTATGTGTTTGTAGTTTTTGGGCGAGTGCCACAAGGGTCAATGTACGAGGTAATGATGGTATGAGCTATGGTTCGAGCCAAGCTTGGACCAATAGACGGTAAGTGTACGGTACGGTAGACTGGTAATAAAAACTCTTCAAATTACATAAGATAATAATACCGTATTAGCTAGGCTAGGCGTACCTGATGTTACCGGACATTAGCACCGGTAAAAACCTACAGAGTTAAATTAAACTGAGCAGTTTCCCTTGCCTACTTCATCTTCATCATCGTATCAGCCCAATGACGTCCACTGCTGGACATAGGCCTCACCTAATTTCCACCACATTGAGCGATATGCCTACTTAGCTTTAGCATCACGTACCTAAGTGTTAATGCCCAATCCGTGACATATCCTTTTGACTGTAAACATTTTAATATCCACTAGTGAATCTGACAAACGCTATCCTACTATTCAAACTGGAACCAATCACACAGATTCACAAAATTGTTTTAAAATCCGTTAGGACTTTTTGCATTATGATATTCTAGCATTCAGTTATTTTCAAGACTGCAAATTGATTCTAACCTTCACTTAACTGAATTCACCGTATTACACGACCTAATTATGGACAATATGGACCACTACCCTAAAGATACATGAGATAATATTGCACTAAATTTTACAAGAGGTGAATGATAAATCCAAGGTTAAAAGCGACTTTATATAATATAATATACAATTATCTGGTATAATTAATCTATTTATGCATAGCAATAACCGTCCGTTTAGTGACGGATTAAGAATACATAATGTCACTACCCCATCTAAACCCGTGGGTGTCGTAAAAGGCGACTGAGGGAGTAATCTTAATGCAGACAAGAGCACTGCCAGAAAAGAAAAATTCGAAACAAAACCTATACCAACCCGTCTGGTCAGCGTGGTATATTAGGCTAAATTCACTCCACATTCTTTGGAGGAGACCCGTGCCCAGCAGTATGACGTTTATGTGTTGAAATGATGATGATAGCGATAATCTACTGAGGTGATAGTTGGTCTATACCAACCTCAGTAGATCTTGTTAAGGACCGAAACCTCTCTGTTGGGAAAGAGGCCCGCTCGATTGTATGTATTACAGATAGCTGTGACCCAGGGCATAAATAAATACGGTACACACGTATAAATTTATACACAAGTATGTAATAGAATAGTAGAATCTACTGATGAGCTAAAATATACGTACAAATATTGCTAAGTTCTAACAGAGACACCTACACTGAAAAAATTGAAAAAAATTAATGGCATAATTACGTTATCCCAGGGTCAACTAGTTTTTAATATCATGTGTAGTAAACCTACTCGCCTCGGCGTAACTTTTAACTAATCTAAATAGTAGCAAATGCGAAGGATTTAGTACCTGGACGCCCACCAGACTTGCTGACTGGTAAATGGGTTTATAACTGTTAGAGCCGGTTTCACCACTGGCAAAAAAGTGCTAGATAACCTATATAAAAAAACTTACTTGACAGATTTCTGACGTATTTTTTGTTTTTCTCATAAAATCTGTCAAGAAAGTCTGAGGTAGAAGAAATTCTACAGGTATATCTCATCCACCCTTTGAAGGTGGTGAAACACGCCCTTAATTTTTACTAATATTATAAAGCTGAAGAGTTTGTTTGTTTAGTTCAACGCAGTAATATCAGGTACTACTGGTTCGGATTGAAAAAGTCGTTTAATAGATAGGTCCTTTTTTTTATTAATTTATCGAAACAGACTTAGGGTGCATGTTGTGTGTCATGTCCCTCCACCATTCGCGAATCGCGGGTCTATTTAACCCTTTGAACGCCAGAGACGTCTATACACGTAAAATGAAAATGTGCTCACCACGCCAATGACGCCATGGCACGTCAAAAATGTACTGTATTTTAAAAGCTTGGCGCTCAAGGCACGGGGACACCGATTATTATATTAATATATATATATATATATTATATTGATATGTACTAAAGTGATAAAATGAATTGTTCTAGTGTCAATGTTCAGAAACATTGGCGAAATAAAAAATAAAAAAATTAAAATGTATGGAGGAGACATCGGAACACCCACCATAATAAAAATGCATGTATTGCATCAAGAAAAGAAATAGGTATTGTTGGGAGACTGTTCAATTAATATTGTAGTTTACATAACACTTATTATAATAAAACATGGTACAATGTCACAGACAATGTCATAATAAATTTAAGTATTAATAATTGTAATATTATGAATTATTTGTGTCAAAAATTACAAACAATTATATAAAAACCGTCCATGCATCATTGCAAGCCATAAACGTCCTACAGGGCATGGATTTTCTCCAAAGATATTCGAGGGAATTTAGCCTACTATAGCACGCTGACCAGACGGGTTGGTATAGAGTTTGTCTCGAATTTTCATTTTCTCGCAGTGCTCTTGTCTGCAAGTTAGGTCCCTTAGTTCGCCTTTTACGACACCCAAGAGTTGAAATGGGGTAGTGACATTATGTATTCTAAATCCGTTACTACAGGGACATAAGAAAGAACATCAAAATTTAACACCATGTTTAGACTATATAAAGCTATGTTCACAGGAAGGAGGGTCTATAGTAACGTGCATGTTTGGCATTATAATGCGCTATTGTGTACGTGCCTATATTGTTCTTACGCGTTGCTATAATATCCCGAGGGTATGATCAATTTATATGGAGCTGGTTAATGAAAATTATCTACCAAACTTAAACATAGGGTCACGCTTTTTTCCCCGAAGGCGTAGGTAGGAAGAAACACAAAGAACAAAAAGGACGTAAATAAATGAGTTCGTTTGTTTATCCTCTTTGTTTATCTGTAACCAACTGAAATTGTAACTATTAATGATGATTAAAAATAATAAATAAATAAAAAGAGTGGCCTGAGTTTCTTGCCAAGTTCTTCTCAGAGCTCAAACCTTGTCTGTGAACTGGCCTTAGGCAAATTTGCTGACACCTTTTTTTGGCTTTGTATGACGTTCATAAGTATCATGTATTTGATCTATATGAAATAAAGATTATGACTATGACTATGATCGTGCTTTTATATTCTAATCGAGCGAGACCGACATTATTTTTCGCATAGGATTCGTTGAAAAACAGGAGAGTAACATGAATTATAATAATTTATCATAACGTATTCCCGAGTCACGTGGACGTGAGCATTACAACATAAAGATACAAGGAAAACACCTACAAAATCCTTTAACTACGCCTTTACACACATAAATAATCTTTCAAACGCATTCAACCATGTACCTAAACCATTATTGAGATAAATCCTCGAGACTAATAGTTGCATACTTCTTCATACATATTTGCAAGTTAAATGCCAGCACAAAGACATGCTGACGACCTGGTTTAAACCTTTTCGAAAGCATAGTTAGGATATTTGTGGAGAAATTAGCATAGGCAAACGTTATGTAGTTGTACTTCAAATCTTTGTCAGGCAGAGTGTGGCTGCATAAAGTATGAAACACAATGATATTCCAACAATTTTATCACCTAAGAAATTGAATTGTAAAACGTTCTACTCTGTTACTGAGAGAGCAACACAGTAAGTACCTAATGGATTACTGTTTATGGAAGAATTTCGCATGCTAGACAGTAACTTAAGTATCTATTTGAAATTATAATACTATTGATAGCAGGCAAATCCACGCAGAAATTCAACACCCTTGGCGGGGTGCTGACTCTGCGTGGCGATTTTGGTGTAGTAGCTTCCATACATTGTTTGAGAAATTTGCACGCTAAGACAGATATAACTGGTGTATTTATTAGCTTAGAGGATTGGCTCCGGAATTGGCCTCGAGTTAATGACCCTCATTCTGGTAACGAAAGGCCTTTAGAGAAGCATTTTAGTGTTAATAATTTGAACTTTATAACTTTAAAAATTACTCAATTTAAGGCCATAAATTAGACATTAAAGTATTTATGAATCATACAAATATTTATTTAACTCAAAAGGAAAAACATTAATTGCATTTAATACACTTCTTCCATAGGTTTTTATAATAAACTAGTTAGATAGATACATATCGTCCCATTAGAAGAATAATGTCTTATCTTCAGATAAAACAAAAATGAAATTATTATAAATTTGACATTAAAAACCGTAAACTATCAATTGATCAAATTTGTATTTTGTAAAATACTGACTAAAGAATAAAATAAAAATTTGATCAATCGATAGTTTACGGTTTTAATGCCGAATTTTTTAATAATTTCATTTTTGTTTTATGTGAAGATAAAACATTATTCTTCTAATGAGACGAATTATATAGATAGATACGTAAGTTGTATAAAACCAGCCTACCATACAAGCCACACATATCTATAAGCTAAACCCATACACCTTTTTTTTGGTGAGTCGTGTTAAAACAGGTTAATGAATAAAAAATCCAAAACCGAGCAGTATTGTATAACAAAGAACTTGTTGAATGCGGTAGTACGGTAGAGTGAGCGTCACACTTCACTCGGTTCGGTGGCAAGGGATGGTCTTAGAGCGACTACAGGTTTACCGCTCCCGGCAGTCACGGGATAATGTCTGACTGGCCTGTTGGTCTAGTGGTTAGTGACCCTGACTGCTAAGCCGGAGGTCGTAGGTTCGATCCCCACCCAGGACAAATCATGAATGTGTGATGAGCATAAAGGTTTGTTCTATCTCTGGGTGTAATTTATCTATTGTGTATTTACAAAAAAAAATGTATCTAAGTAGTATATCAGTTGTTTAGTACCCATAACACAAGCAAATATAATTGCTTGCTTTGGGACTAGATGCCGCTGTGTAAATGTGGTAGAATATTAAAAAAAATGTAGCGCTAACTTCAAAGTTCTAATAACAAAATCGTGTTTTAAACCCATTTTAACCCTCGAAAAGAGGAGAGTGTTACAGATTCAATTAGCTTTTTTTAATTATTTAACGTCGGTAGCACTCGTAATGTTTTCAGGGGCCCGATCTGGGACTAGCAAGTAGCACAAATATCCAGAGCGACAAAAATAAGTGCCGGCAATATTTGGCACCATCCATTTGCTATAATATTCTGAATAACATAACATAAACATAACATAGCATCACGCCTTTTTCCCCGAAGGGGTAGGCAGAGGTATTTCACACCCACATTCCGCCAGCTGTTTGGTCCCATGAAATAGGGGGCGAGCCTATTGACATCAACCGGGAACATTTGTTTACCAAACTCCGTGAAAATCTCAATATTGGAATTTCATGATAGAAAAATCCAATACCATTTTTACCCGACCCGGGACTCGAACCCGGGACCTATTGCACAGTAGTCGTATACACTTCCCGCTGCGCCACCGAGGCAGTTATAATAATATTTGAGAATAATACTATACAGTAGGTAAAGTTCCATTGGCGGTTGATAAGCCCATGTCTACAGGGTCCTTTATAGCCCTTATAGTAATTACTCTGGTCCTACGTAGTTGAACTAATGGTTAATGAAGCGATTATGTGCCTTACCCATAGGTATGTATTTATGTTAAGAAGGCCGCAGTTAAAAATAGTCATTGAGTAGTTCCTGTTGCTACAAATTTAAACGACAGCAATACATAATAAAGACAATAATAATGAAGACAAAAATATAATTAATATATGGTGAAGGACCGAGTGTTATGGCGCGTGTTAGGAGAGGCCAATGTCCAGCAGTGGACTGCAATAGGCTGAAATGATCATCATTACAACCCATAAACGTCCCACTGCTGAGCACGGGTCTCCTACAAAGAATGAGAAAGGAATTTAGCCTACTATACCACGCTGGCCAGACGGCTTGATATAGGGTTTGTTTCGAATTTTCCTTTTCTTGCAGTGCTCTTGTCCACATAAGGTTACTACTCCCTTAGTCGCCTTTTACGACACCCACGGGTTGAGATGGGGTAGTGACAATATGTATTCTTAATCCGTCACTACGCGGAAAATGATGAAATGATGATGAATGATGTAGTGTTCGTTTGTTTGAATTTACTAGGTATCAGAAACTGCTAATCCGATCATAACAATGGTTTTAGATTGGTTTTGGTGCTCAGAGGGGTTTTTAATGAGTACGCTGGCTTTGGGCTAGCGAACCTCACATAACCGTCCTATTTTAGAGGACAGTTTAGTGCAAAAACCTTTTACTATCGAAGTTTAAAATTCTTCCAAATAGGTGACGTTCTAAACAAGGGACAAATCAGAAGTCCCCCAAACCGGCGAGCATGTATGAAAAGACTGATGAATGTTGAAGAAGCCAAGGATGTATGTCAGAATCGTAGCAAGTGGAAGGAAATAGTCTCTGCCAACCCCTCTGTTGGGAAAGAGGCATGATCTAAATGTATGTATGTTTAAAATTCACACAAAGATAATGTTATAGTAACCTTGACGGCGGCATACTATAGTACACGTTTTTATACAGAACAAATACTACAATATAGATATATACATAAAACGTAGACACACTACAGATAATAATCTGCCAAATATTTCAAGGCTAACACTAAATACTAGAACACTAAGTACGCTCTACAGATAACACAATAAGATTCGACGTGGGAATTAGATAACAATGAGTTATTGGGGCACTAAGAGGCCATTCATCTTTTTATCTTTAGAAAATGAATAGACTACTCAGAATAGCTTCTTGTATAACTGATCTACAGCATCAATATATACATCGCAGTATTAGAGCTTGAACACAATACCTATGCAACGTCGCATCTTAAAAATAAGATAACAAGACGCATTGCAAAAAGTTACTAATTTATCGCATCGCCATTCCTACGATGTTACATGTGGACTGTCGTCGAAGGAACGGTCACCCGAACGGTGTGGTAGACGCCTTGCCGTACGATCGCATCAGCAAGTTGCATGTTCAAATCACACTGATTCGATGTTTAAGTAGTTAAAGCTAACAATTAATTATCTAAACAGCCTGAAAAACGGATTTTATACAACTGCTTGCGCTAGAGGTACTGGATTCGGTCGGACAAGAACGATATTGCAGTTTTGTGTCATTTATCAGTAATAGTCGGATGCGTGTTTGGAAATGTGTCCGGTTAATAGCAATAGACTCGCCTACTTTTACATGGCTAACATAGCTGGTACAAAGGATTTGAAGCACCTTTGTCTACCATCGAGGAAAAAAAACGTAAGACCTGTTTCATTCTTCACCGTGCAATGTACTAAAGAAACATACACATAAAATATATTCGAAACATACACATAAAATATATTTAAATCTATTGCCATATTTATCATAGACACCTTGAGAATAGTCACACATCAAAACATTATTGTTTCGTAGACAATACTTTAAAAAATGTATTATGTTTCACACATGAATAGAAAACAGTTTCAAATATGTTTTTCTGAGAATATTTTCGGCCTAGTCCTTGAAAAAGATAGGCTATGGACCCAGAGTATGATGAATTCATAGAGAGAGATCTATGTCCAACTGTGGGATGATACATACTGAGTATTACTTTGACTGTCTAACTAGCTCAAACCCTCAGTTAAATCTGATCTAACGACAACTTAATAAAGAAATCCCATTAACTAAACATATACAAAATTCAAAACATTATCCCAAGTTTATTAACAAGTATAAAATCACATCAGTGACATTTGTTCACGATATGATAAGAACTAAATTGCCATGTGGTGGCTATAAATAGAAGACTACTCGACAAGTGGACATCATCATGTCTAGAGGGTTTAATGACTTATGATCATAGGCCCACGACAATGATAAAATAAGTTATACATCGTAGATTATGAGCGTTTTCAAACAGATATTTCTTATACACTCGTATTTGACAGGCGCTGAAACCATTCACATACCAAATTTTGCGAATTGGACTAACAAAATATTGCCACCAGAACTATTGGCGAGTAGGCAGGTAATTTAGCTCAACATTCAATTGGACGAGGTCGATAACGTTGCGAAATTTTAAAGAAATTAACATTTGACGACACTTTAGGACCATCGACGAATACATTTAATTTTCAAATAAAACGTCGTCATTACGAGTTGAGTCTGAGAACTTTTTGCGTATTGTAAAATTGCCGATAGGACAAAATTCATCAAACCCGTGCTTATAACTAACTGCACACAGTTTTTGCTCATACGTGCTTTACGTAACAGATAAGGCAACGATAAACCTTCCCAATTGAAACAGCAGTGCACAAGGGCTCCAAATATCCTGTCATGCATGGGGGCACTTTAAAATAGGGTTTTTATCTGTCTGGTAAATAACAGGGGAGCGTATTGTGTGGTAGCGTCTATTTTTCATGTTGATTGAGTTAAAACAGTCTCCTTACTTGTGTAAATATAAAAAAATATCTGGATAACTGCGCTACACTCCGTAAACAACAGTGGTGAAACATTTTATATGCAACAAACTTAAAATTCAATGACATGGCGCCGAACGATACAGGTCAATTGAGATTTTCTTGGATAAATTTTGCGTTGTTTCGAATTTCGATCGGATTTTATAAGAATTTTTTTAACACAAGTCATTGGATGGCTCCAATGATTTCTGAGATAATAGCGTATATAATTATGTATGTATGTATGTATGAGATAGATAGATAAGATAACGATATTTAAAAGTAAAATTTCGTTGTATTTAAAAAATATTAATACTGGCCATCAATGGAAAAATAACATTACGTACATAATTTAAAAAGTCTATTGGACAATAAACATCTTGGTTGGTAAGGTTAAACCCAGCTTTCAACAAGGATACATCAGATAAATACAATTATATTCATTCATAACCCAAGTACTATACTCCATACTAATATTATATTAAAAAGGGAATATTTGTATTTTTGTATGTTGTAATGAGAAAACTTAAAAACTACTGGACCGATTGCAAAAATTCTTTTGACATTAGAAAGCTGCATTATCACTGAGAAATATAGGCTATAATAACATCACACTACGGCCAATAGGAGCTCAGCAGTGACCAAATAAAGAACGACGGGAGCGAAGCCCAGCGACTTCTAGTATACAATAATAATATTAATTCATAACCCAAGTAGTAAGAAAGCAATTAAACATAATTAGAATGTTTAAATACTCAGTTAAACAATGCTTTGTTCCTTAGGAAAGAAACAAAGAAGTACTTATGCTCATACATATTTCATGAACATTTTTTGCAAAATGATCATTATTACGCCTATGGAAATACGGAGCATTTTTCTTTGTCGCGTTTTGTTTAATAATTATTTGTTAGAGAATTAATTTGTTTTGTTGCTATGGGGCTTACATGTTTTGCATAGGGTACCTTTAGACATATTTTACAAGAAACCATATTTTTCCTGCAATATTATAGTTCGATACAATTTCCCGTTTCAAGTGACGTTGCAGAGAACATCGCAGGCAAGATTTACGTGTCGCGGAACAAATGTTCCCGAGTGTAAAAAGGGAGTAAGACTCAAAAGTTGAGCGACATTTTATATTGTAGCTGTTGAATAAAAGTATCTAATTATGCGTTAAATTGTACAAAATATACATACAATTATAACTCTAAACAGTAACCAAAAGAAATATTCTAACAATGAATCAATTAAACAACTTTATCAACATTGATAACAGAGTTCATTCACCTACAATACACACCACACCTACAATTTTATTATGCAGGTAACACTGTTATTTTAATTCAACGGGAATTATGTGAGGCCTATGTCCAGCTGTGGACGTCATTGGGTTGACATGATGATGAATGAAGTATGGCTTTTGCCTATGTTTACACTCATAATACCTTTACAAATGTTTCAAACATGAGACTCCCAAAACATAATTTAAATTATTCATCAGCAACCCGTTAAGTCCCACAGCTGGGCTCGGGTCTCCTCTCCTCTCTAGAGAGCTGAGAGGGTTTAGGCCATAATCCACTCACGCTGGCCTAGTGGGGGTTGGTGGATCAGATATACCCATAGAATTTCTTCTAGGGTATGTGGGTTTCCTCACGATGTTTTCCTTCACCGTTAGCAGATGGTGAGTCAATTGAATAATACATATAAATTCCACAAAGTGAAATCCACATTGGTGCTGCTGGTCGGAATCAAACATGGACCGCGTGATTTGCACGCCGGTCACTTATCCATTCAGCCACCATCCCTTAAATTATTTTAAATTAAAATTATTGATTTACATAAATGATATTGTATTTATAAATGATATAATGCAGAGTGCAATATTATCAGGCAACTATATAAACATTTTAGCTACTAAGATAAGAAGGTTATGACAGGTACCAATGATAAGATATTGGACATGGTCAAATAATTTTTTATACACTTACTTATCATCTGTTACTGGTGAAGAAAGTGCTATAGGATCTATTCTAAGGCCATAGGCAATTCAAGAGGTGTGAGGCTAGCTGATAAACCTTCTTGTTTATAGCTGATCCACAATATTACGGGAGATTTGTGACCAGTTAGACTATGGTAACCACTTACCATCACGTGGGCCATGTGTTTGTCAACAGTGGCAAACAGACATTGCAATATTAACTTAGTGCTAAAAAAGTTAAGGTAGATAATATTATCAAACAAAATAAATTTCAAATTTCAAATCGTTTATTGCGAATATAGGTATAAACAGGTATTTATATAATATATGGAAATAATATGTGTATAAAATATATGGAATGATAATTATTATCATTATCAGTAAGGTTTTTGGCTAATATAGTACAAACTAATAATTTTTATGTTGATTTCCAAACTCGGGTGTGTTATTTGATTACATAGATAAAAGTTATGTTTCAAATATGATCTTAGATAACGGCCTTGTAATAGTTAAAATATAGTGTAATAAATCTGAGTTTAAGTTTTAGGAAGTAAAATTTTATTTACAGGCTTATTACACTACACTGTGTTATGGAGGTGCCATATTATAGTGTAATAATGGATCAGTCGGGATAAATAATATAATATTAAATATTACACTACATGGTGTTTAGGAGGTCACTTCGGCTCCTGAAAACGTTTAATGTAATAAGCCTTTTGTATAATTCAATACGGATGGTATTTTGAAACAATATGAGCTACATTCAAATCTAAATTTACACTGTTTTTTTTTTATATTGTGCGTTACGCGACAAAAACCCGCCAAAACTAGGTAGTTGTATGTCGACAATAAAAGCGAATCTAAACTTTAAGGTCAGAGAAGACTTATAAAAACAATACTACATTGAATTCCTAATATCAGCCAAGATCGAATTTCATACATGTTGCTTGTTTTACTTAGAAAACATTGTGTACACTACGTAATATGAGCGACTTGCACGTAAGACGGCTCGGTATGGCTATATATTATTGTACCACCAAAGTAATTACTTCGGAATATACGCCGACGCATAATTTCAAAGTGACCAAGCGTGCGCAAGACATAACCTTAAACGTAAAACGACTTAATAAACAATAAACTTTGGAAAGTATTATTAAAGCCACTTTTGATAATATCTTACCGTAATCTTAGAAGCCTAATTCAAGATATAAAAAAACAATAATTGAAATGATGGCGGGCGGCACAATGGCGCGCTTGCTATTTTTTTGGAAAATACGCTAGAAAACAAACGTAATACTTACGTAATATAAGGATAATTTAATCCACACTCACTTTAAAGTAACACTGATTGAAAATTCACCAAACTTATCGAGTAACGATCAAACAAAACAGCAAATTATCGTGTAAGCGTCGTTGAAACACATAGTTTTTCCGGAACAGTTTGTGTTGCCATCCATAATGCCGTCCCATTATCAGCCATTCTCTCGACGCTCAAAAAAAAAACACAAACTCACTCAAACAAGGAACTTATACCAGGAGATTCTGATATAAGTTCCTTGCACTCAAAGACATGCATGACAATTAATATAAAAATAATATAAAAATAAATAGTCGCAGTCCTGTATTAATTTCCATCGTAATAAATTAAAACAATCAATTATAAATTTAATAAGAAATCAAATATGTATTTATTGTAAAAACAAAAACATGCAACGATCACAGAATACTTTTTTAGACTAGCAACACATTTTGATAATACCAGTTTATAAATTTAATTTACCTCCCCATTGTGGAAGTTATAGCAGGCTGATCTTGTAAAATAAGATCATTTGATTCACTTCTTGTATCGGGTCTTTCAACAAGGACTTCCGAATTTTGACGGTAGCGGCCAAACAGTTGATTTATTGAAGGGACATCTGTGAAATTTGTTGTCATTTAATCAGTCTTCAAGCCTTTCATATACAGGGTGGAATTTTTTAATGCCACCTGGAGGGAAAGTACTCTAAATAGTGGAGATACTATTATACAAATTGAGCAATTATATTTACTTGTGTTACAAACAACTTATACTACTTAAATACATTTTTTTTTTATGATTTGAATTATCAATAATTCGGACTTTTTGTTATTCGATCTGTTGGAATTCAGCGTTTTAGGACAAGTAATTATAAACGTTCGGAATGTTGAAATTTTGGAATTATAAAAATAGTATGAATGAAAAATTGGAGTTGATATATTCGGCAGTTTAAACCATTCGGAATACAATTATGAAAATAAGGATTTTGAAATTCGTCTTTATGACTTTCGGAATAAAGTTTTTCGTAATTATGTAGTATTCCCAATTTATTAATATACTTTTGCCAGACAAGAAAACAAATTGGACTTTGGAGCACCTACACAATCAATATGTCAAGCTCAAGCTCAAGAAATTATATGTGACAGACACGACTTCCTCAGTCCTCCACTGCTGAATGAAGAAACATTATTACCTTTAATCTGCCTAATAAACTATCAAATTTAATAGGTGCCCGCCCATGATACAAGCCCCATTTGGCTTACCCAATACAGTGCCTTTAGGCAAAATTGATAAAAGGTACATTAAATTATTCATCTGCAACACCGTAACAATCTGTCAATTACATGTCAAAATAACCAAAAACCATGTGCGCATAATTTCCATACGGCTTTAATAAATTCAAAAATTTCTTGTTCTGCATGATCTTAAACAATGGATTACGTGGTGGGTAGTGTGGCGGCCTTAGTAACAGGTAACGTGACTCCAAATCGTCCGAGACTATTGAAAAAAGCTTTAACACCAACAAAACACCAACCGTCTCCAAACGTTACTCCAAAAAGTGAATTTGTTGAAGACAGGTCCATATTTTTATCTCCAAGTATGCAGAAGAAAAAGGCTATAGTCAAGAAGTCGCCGAAGAGAATCTTCCAGAACCCAGATTTAGAAACAACGGATCATGGTGATGAAAATTTTAATATCACTAGTCCCAAGGCTGATAAAGTTAAAAAACATTTGAAAGAAGAGTTAGAGGGTGATAAAATCATAACAGAGTGTAAATCGCCTAAAAATAAAGGTAAACCGCCTAAAAATAAACGAGAATCCGTTATCCCAGAGGATAGCAACGAAACAGTTGGAGATGTTAATGAGCATACTCCTAAGAAAAAAAAGAAAAAAAACTCTGTGTCTCTGATTCCGAAACTACCCACACAGCTAAAGAATGCAGCTAAAAAGAACAAGAAACCGAAAAAAATGAAACAAAGACGTAAATCAGTTATTGATGAGAATGACAAAGAAAATGATATCATAGTGGAAGAAAAGTTAAAGCCTAGAATTACTCTGAGTCCTACAAAAAAGCCAAACTATGGAGAAAGTGTGCAGACAAGTGTATCAGGTAATCAAAACATAAACACTCCAAAAACGAAAAATAGAAAAAGGAAACAGGCTGTTGAAGCAAATCCGGAATTTACAGAACCTATTTCTGAAGAAAGTGAAATTGTAGAAAACAATCAAGGCACACCAAAATTGAAACATAAAAAGAATAAAAAATCAAAACTGCAAAATAAAACAGAACCAATGGAAACAGATCAAACAGCAGTTGAGCCTAAAGAGAGTGACAATTCAAATATAAAAGAAAAAAAAACAAAATCAAAAGTGAATCCAAATGCAATCACAGAAAAAGAATCTGACTCGGAACACGAATCGGACAATGAAATAGAATCTGAAACTGAAGAAATAAATAAGAAGGTGTTTGATTTAGCAGCTGTTACTGAAGAAAGTACTGATGATGATGAAAATGGAAAGCAGGAACAACCACCAAAAGAAAAGGTGAAAAAGAAAGAAGTTAATAAAGAAACATCAGAAGAAGATATAGAGGATGTAATTAAACGGACATTATTTGTAGGAAATGTTCCTTATAGTGCTAAATGTAAGAAAGAAATTAAGAAAATATTTAATAAACATGGACAGATTGAAACTATTCGGTGAGTTAATAACAAGTTGGGCACAGAGTGACGGAATGAACCGTGTACTAAACAAATCTTCAGCACAGTATCTTGACAGTGATTTGTTTACTAACATTCTAGACGCATTTCAGCCCAAGTATAGATGTTTGACATTATATAATAACAGGGTTTCAATAATCTCGTATCAATAGACCATGATATGATTTAAACATAATCTTCTCACCATATTACAGGATCCGCACAGTTCCAGTGAAAGATGCCAGGTACACTCCAAAGCTAGCCCTGATCAAAAGTGAACTTCATCCGGAGAGAACTACTGTCAATGTGTACATCAAGTATAAGGATGAGGAATCAATTGTGAAGGTAGGTCCATTAGTGTATGAATCATCATCATCATAACAACCCATAAATAATATGCTAAGATGATGATTACTGCCTCGGTGGTGCAGCGGAAAGTGTATACGACTGCTGTGCAAGAGGTCCCGGGTTCGATTCCTGGGTTGAGTAAAAATGGTATTGGGCTATTCTATCATGAAATTCCAGTATTGAGATTTTCTCGGAGTTTGGTAAATTAAATGTTCCTGGTTGATGACAATAGGCTCGCCCCCTGTTTCCTCTGCCTACCCCTTCAGGGAAAAAGGCGTGATGCTATGTATGTAAGATGTTGATAATGATGATGATGATGATGATGATGATGAGGAGAAATTAACTCATCTTATGATGGTCATAAATTAAGATAATTCATGAATAGTATCGGACTAATCGGCTAACAGTCAACAATCAGTTAATTGAAATGAATAGCTTTTTTGTCTTGTTAGTAGTAATTGCCAGATAAATTGCAATAGCAATCACTCACAACTCCCACTCAACTGTATACATAATTTACAATAACGACACTTACAATGTTCCCGTAATACCAGAAAATAGTGTCGCTATAGAATTGTGGTGAAGGTCGTCTAGACAACTCATGGTCAGGCAGGGGTTAAAAAGTGTTGGACGCATAAGCGACACTTTTGAATGGGCGACGTCGTATCTCATGACATTGTGTATAAATCGGGATGAAAGTAGGGTTCATATTACTACATTATCTGGGATTTACTATAGTAATGACTTTAGTGAACATGTAATGACATTTATTCACAGGCTCTATCAGAAAATAACACAGTGTTAAACGGTCACCATCTCCGAGTCTCTCGTAGTTCTCACTCGGGAGCTGAGCACGATCCTAAATGTTCCATCTTTGTTGGCAACTTACCATTTGCTATGGAGGACGAAATGCTAAGGCAGAAGTTTGAGAACTGCGGCGAGATCGAGTCTGTCAGGATTGTTAGGGATAAGAAGACGAATGCTGGAAAAGGTTAGTGCACATTAACCCTTTACTGTGGATGTCAAAGGTCGCTGGGTCTGACTGGATGCGGAAGACGGAGGACCGAGTGTTATGGCGCGTGTTAGGAGAGGCCTACGTCCAGCAGTGAACTGGAATAGGCTGAAATGATGATGATGGAGATCAGTGGTCGATAAGGAAATCTATAGTTAAAAGCAAACGGCCGACAAAAAAAGAGGGGTGTTATAAGTTAGATGTGTCTGTGTACCTATACAGACAAACACACGTTTGTCTGTGGCGACGCACAGTGGTCCGGATTTTCAATATAGTGGACTTAGGGCCCAAAGTCAAAATGTTCCGATGCTCATTTTGGCCAGAGCTGCAAGTATATGCAAATATTTTTTTGTGGAATTAATGAATACGTGTAAGATAATAACATACAAAAGGTTTCATTGCTAACACTCTTGAACATATCGAGAAAAAAAACATTTTTAACACACAAACATACATTTTTATGTTCAATATTTTTTTTTGGCGAAAGTTAACAATTTCATGAAAAGTGCTAGAACAAATGTTGATGAGCGCACCCTTATCTGCCCGTATGAATTTTTTCAGCCCGAAATTTTTAACTTGTCCCTAAATCCACTATATTTAAAATCCGAACCACAGTGCGTCGTCGTAGTTCTTAAACGCCGATTTTGATGCAATTTTTTTGTTTGAAAGTTGACATTATCAAAATGGTTCTTACTGCCGTACTCAGAGACGTTAGTTAACTTGTAAACGTGTAATACTTTAAGACTATATGCCTAAAGACGATTATTCAATGAAAAAATTGTGTTAATGACAGATTACTGCTAATTGACTTCTCTGAGTGTGGCTGTTAGAGATATTTTATTATTATAATTGGTATTGCATATTAGCAAAACTCGCTCAAATTGAAGAGGCAAAATTATGGCCATTGGGCTTTTATTTTGCCTTACTATTAAGTAGCATTGTGTTTCATTTGTTGTTGGTATCACCAAAGGTTGTTATCTAAGTTTATTGACATAATATTTTATTACAATTTTTTATATGTACTTTTTTTTCAGGTTTCGGTTACGTGAACTTCTCATCGAAAGACAGCGTAGAATTATCTTTAGCACTCACAGAAGAAGATCTAACTGTTAAGAACAGAATTATTCGCGTCAAGAGATGTACCCAGCTCACTCACAAACAGAAACAAACAGACAAGAGCCCAAAACAGTTTAATCAGAAATCTCAAGGTCAGAGACAGAGACCCCAGGGTCTTCAGAGACAGAACAAAGGACCCCAGGGACAGAACCAAGGACCCCAGAGACAGAAACAAGGGCCCCTGAGACAAAATCAAGGTTTCCATAGAGGAGGGAAGCAAGGTCCCCAGAGATATAATCAAGGTTTCCAAAAAGGAGACAACCAGGAATCCCAGAGAGGTAGATATCAGGGTGGTCCTAGAGATAGCGAAGGAGGTCCAAAATATGGGGCTAAAGATGGGGAGGGGAGAGACGGAGCTCATAGAAGAATCATGAATAAACGAAAGAATCAGGTAATTGGGTAGTTGAACCTAAGAAAAATAATAACAGATTTTTGCCCAGCAGTGGGATATTTATGGGTTGAAATGATATGTCATGGATAATTTTATACATTTATTATTTACAAGCTCATAGTAAATACTAGTTTCCACTCAATTCCATCTCCTGGTTCTAGATTCTAGACAACCTTAATGCGAAATTTCGTGATGATTGGTTAAGTGGAGAATGCGTGTATGTAATAATTCATTTGCTCGATATTTCTCAGTTCGGCAGTCTTGATTATTATCTTTAATTATTTATTTTTATATAATATATTATGTTCTGATAAACATGTGAAATACAAAAACCTTAGCTAAATTTTTAATATTTTTTAATCTACAGGATGACAACAAAGGCGGCGGCGAAGGGCCTCCAAATAAAAAACAGAAGAACATAAACCAGCCGAGCAAAGAAAAGAAAATCAGAAAAGAATTTGTTGGTATGACTGCTGAGAAGAAAAAGGTTAGTCTACAATATAATGCAGCCTCCATGTTTTTCCATCATGGCTAATAGTTCTTAGGAAAATGTGACTTATTACTAAGACTATAGAGTATATAGTGACTAGCTCCGAGTGGTTTAATTTTTCATCAGTTGGGCTATTGACACCTAAGGCGTGGTGTTAGTTACTTTATCCTATATCATATATTCCTATTTCAAAATTTTTGTTCTTTTTTATTTTCAGAAACGAAAATTGGACAAAGGACAAAAGAAGAAGAAGGCTCTGAGTGAGATTTTAACTAAATAATGTTGTGATAAAAAATGGACGACATTTGAACTGTAACTTATTATGATTAAATACAATGTTTTAAGTAAGTACCTACTAGTTATTTTAATATTCGTATGGAGGGTGGGGTAAATTCAGTATCATCATCATCATATCAGCCCAGTGATGCCCACTGCTGGACATAAGCCTCGCCTAGTTTCCGCGACTGCGAGTGCGGGTTTACTTAATTAGCAATATTTTTCACATCGAGAGGAATCAGTTCTCAAGAGCCATTTGAGTAATCATTAAATCTCTAATCAGTAAGTTTAAATTAAGAATATGTCAGATTCATTTCACACACACAAATAAACCAACAATAGGTACATACTTACATATTTACTACACCAGCCCCTGATTCTGAGCTGTCGGAATATATTCGGCCAGAACTGTTAGTTTATTTAAAGTTAAAAACAGAATCTTAAAAAATAGATGGTTGTAGAAAAAAATCCTATATTAATCAGTTTTTAATTTTCTATAGGGTAAACTAATTTCTAACACTTAATAACTTAAGATGTAAAAATACGTCATCCTAAGATTCGAAAAAGTTTACGATCCGGAAGCAATCCGATGAGTCAGAATCAGGGCCCTGATGGTGTCTAATATCAATGTAGGTCTTGAAAATAATTAATCTTATTTATAAAGGAGTATAGTCGTTTTTAGAATGTAATTAAACCTAGTAAATAAAAATACAAGTTTATTTGGTACAGTATTTATTGTATAGTTGTCATTACAAAAATGTCAATGTTAGCAAAAATAATCACAGTCTGACACTTCTAAGTAGATTTTACAACATAAATACAAATATTCGTTGCACACGACACCTACCGGCTGCACGACGCAATTACATGTATTTGCTAAAGCGATATCTTTCGACCGATAGTAAAAAAGTTATATATTATACGAACTCCGTATACTTAAAATCTAGATATTTATCTACCGAGTCTATCCGTAGAACCTAACATAACTGTACATCACTAAAATAAAAATAATGTGACCAATACAAATTTCTACCATATTATAAAATTTATGATGCCTTCAATTGATACAAGATGGCGCAGTATTCAATTATTATTTTTGATCTTGACTTAAATAATAATTTAATATTCGAACCAGTATGTTCCAAATAGGTTTTCATAAAAAGTTTCTTAAACACCATTATTGTCTATGGCACCATCTTATTCTATGGTAACTCATTTATCAGGTATGTTCAACATTGAATGTCAAAATCTTACAAATAATGTCCCTTACCAATCATAACTAAATATTTTTGATATTATATCGAGATAAAGTATATTAACCCTAAAGTGTTAGATGCTATATAATGTCCTATAGAGAACATAGTCAAAAATATTCGAAAAATGGATTATTTTTTAACATTTTTTATTATTTTTATAGACTGAATCGTGGAGTTTAATACTGCTTTTAATTTATTATTTTTAGTATGATGTATATTGTATGTAATTATTTTCCTAAAAGGCATGTGATGTCTATTTTTCTACACACAAATGAATGACAAAAGTAACGTGATAGTACTTTAATAAAAAAAATGTCTCGATATAAAAACAAAAACATAAATTAACCCTAAAAAGCGTTGGACCAATCATTATTGCTAACATTCCCGCTAACCCTACGTAGATACTCTTCACTAATGTATAAATATAGGCTACTATTTACAATCCGACTAACAGTCATTTAGCTATAAGTACTAAGTAAAAATCAGTTTGTTCATATATTTGAGCAATAGATATTAAATATTTACAGACAAAATAACCTATGAATTACTTTTAATTTAATTAATTTTGGTACAGTAAAACATAGGCAACATTTTCTGATAAATATTTGGAATAGACTGGCTGTATACTTTCGACTCCTGTAATGTGTTTAAAAAAAAAGATTTGTTAGGTTGACAGATAAAATATGATATGAAGTGGCAAAGGAAATGTGATGTAATGCCTATTTATTTTTTATGCCTATTTCTTTATTTTTGTAATATTCGATAGTATACAGTCGCCTTTGGTCTCCCTTCACCTAAGAATGAAGAAATTTCGATACTGACTAAAATTAGGCGTGGTCCACACATTAATTTTTTTCACACAAAACACAACAGAATACTAACTACTTACTGTTAACGTCATGACTCGATAAATGACGTCTAATAAAATGTTATAACATTTTGAGTTACTGGTATAGCGTTTCGACAGTAGAAGCATGTTAAACGCATTTGATTTCAAAATCAAAATATTTTGTAAAAAGCTGGCAACTGACTAATAATTTTTTCCACAAAACTTCTAAAAAGTAGATACCAATAAGTATATACTTGCCATAAACGTCAATTACAAAAACCTCTAGACAATTGCCAGCTTCAACAGTTGCCATACTCAAATAATCCGTTTTGAATAAATAATGGAATTTTTTAGCCTGTGTTACCACTAGCTATATCAAATGTTATTACAATACTAATAATGTTTGAATATAGTAACAGATCTCTTCGTCAAAATATATTAAAAACTAGAATTTTTGATTCTTTGAACGACAAGGTGTAAATGTATTGCCATTTACGCCAAGCCGCGCTAATTCGAACAAACTGAATTCCAAAATTGTTTGTATATTTTCATGAATTGTATTTTTGGTCATTAAGTCACAAAAAAACAGTTAACCATTATTAATTCCAACGGATTTTAATTACATTAAGACACGAATTAAATGCCATAACATTAATACAATGCAGGACGGAAGAAACGCCTCTTATGGACCAATGCCGTGATGGCATATCTAATTTCTTTTGAATTTTAGGATAGTAATTGTGACGATTAAGAATAGAGCGATCCATGCTAGGGTCGAGACGAAGCCCATATAAACTTCGGGATCCGTGATTGGCCAACCTCTAGTGAGGATAGATCTTAGGGAATTGGTAGCTAGGGTTAGAGGAAGGCACAAGGAGACGTATCTTAGGATCCAGGGCATACCCTCAATGGGCCAGATGACCCCACTGAGAAGGAGAGTGGGGTAGAATGAGCCCAACGCCAGTTGGATCGCGTTACGTTCCAGTTCGCAGGCTGCAGATATCACGAAGCCGAAGCACATACCGCAGAGTCCTGTGAATAAATAACAATTATTAGGGTTCGTTGATAGAAATAATGTTACATAGCATGATTAGATCAAGCTGTTCTTATCATATCGGCTGCAAAACGTGCACTTTTGGTCAAAGGCCTGCCCAAGAAATTTCCGATAGGAGTGGTTGTATGCGGCCTGCATCCAGCCCATACCTTAATCGGATCAGATCATCTGTCCAACTTCCACAATATATTATAAACGCGAAAGTAACTGTTTTTTATTTGCTAAGCTTGCACTTCTTAACTTTTTGAACGCCAGCCACGCTATGACGGCATCTTTGTGCCCTGTACCCCAATTTAGAAATTCAGTTTTTAAGATGTAGCAGTAAAATACATAAAAGTAATGAACTAATCATTATTACAACCCATAAATGTCCCACTGGTGGGCATAGGTCTCTTCCAAACATTTTGGAGCTACTATATAACGCTGGCCAGACGGGTTCGTATAGGGTTTTGTATCGAATTTTCCTTTGCTCGCAGTGCTCTTATGTGCTATAAGGTTGCTTCCTTAGTCGCCTTGTCCGACACCCACGGGTTGAAATGGGGTAGTGACATTATGTATTCTTAATTTGTCACTACACGGAACAATGATTTAATATCTCTTGTATTTTTATGCAGCCATGTTTGTTGGTTATAGTATAGTCGTCGTAGGCGCACAGGACACGCTTGCGCTTATCGAGTACCTATAACCGACGTTGGCGTTCAACAGGTTCACTCAATCGATCTTCGTCAAATTTCAAATACTTAACCCTTTGACCGCCAAGGACGTGTTATAACGTCTTTCAATAACTTGATCGAGACGCCAACGACGTCTTATAGCGTCCATCGCACTTCAACTTTTAGTGACGGATAAATGTTGGCTAATGTCGATTTTCAGAATCAGGAACATTTATAACTGTTCATATTATTTATTACTTGGCGTAGGGAACACAGTTTTTCGTTATTAGCGTGGCGGTCAAAGATTGTTTACGACCTAGAAAAGGGTTCTAATTTTATCAGGCGAAGAATAGCCACTCACTATGCTGAGTTACTATAAAATCAATAATATTGGCTATTTTTTTTCAACATACCATGCGGGCGAACCCACAGGCGGAAGCTACTTTACTTTAAAATATTATACAAATATGGTCCTTGTAAAGAGGCCTACGAGAAGTGTTACTTCCCAGAGCGGACTTTTTTGTATAAATTAAACGATTCATGTTTAATTTATGACTCACAAAACTACGGAAATTTTAAGTTTGAGTTGTGTATTAGTTGGTGTGATATTCCACTAGGATTACTCAGAAAAAGCTTTCAATATTTACGTAGTATATATGATTTGTTATAGTATCATTAGTGGAAACCGCAGAATTAAAATATTTATATAATGCGCGATGGGCAAAAACCGTGTAACTATGATAACTTTATAGTTCAATATTTGTAGTTGTATAAAGGCGGTGATACACTTGAAAATAATTATGTAGGTTTTAATTACTCTTAGTGCAAGCTTCTGTCGTTCATCTACTGCTGGGCAAAAGCCTCCTTTCTGATTCCACACGACTCTAACCCCTTATTAAAAAAATTAACTAAGTATTAAACCAGGTTTAAATTGACATAAGCCATTATTTTAATGTCAAAGTTGTCAATTTAAACCTAGTTTAATGCTTAGTCCGTATTTTGTAAGTCCCTGACTAAAAATGTCATGCTGTCGGTGAAAATTAATTATAAAGTGCGGTCAAAATGAATTTGTTTATTTTTTTAAATAATATTTCCAAGGACCAGTTCGAAGAATTTTAAGTAACTTTGTGTGTAAGTAAATATTTACTTTTCCGTGGTCGCGAGATATGAGAATAAGAATATTTATTTTGCAAAAACATTGTTCAAAAGATGATACACAAAGGTCTGTAAACACCTTTACACATAATGATCGTAATGTTCAATGACAAGCAAGTTGTGGTTTAGTTGTTTAAGAAATGACGCACAAATCACAACATTAGACATCTTCTTGAAATTAACATTTTTTGTCATCATTATGAATTTTTTGACATTATAATATTAAAAATGACGGTAATTATTTTGAGCATTGATGATAAATCAGTAACGTTTGTTGTTTAGATAAAAAATCAGGAAATGAATTATGAAAATTGTCGATGAACATCGCAGGTATTATTGTTAGTTTTGTTTTTGTATGACCTTCCTTTGCACTCGTATTTTTTTGTGTAAAACTATTCGAATACTATATAATCTGACACAAATAGCTGTGCAATGGGATTCAGTCTTAGAGTGAAAATGATTGGAACTAAATGTCATTTTTGACAGCATTTCAAGTACAGTGGCGCCTTACTTGTGACGTCATAGCTGCATAGAAAGCTGTGTCAACTGTCAGATTATAAAAAAAGGTTAATTTAAATTATACCTACTCGTAGAAATACCACTACTATCTAGGTAACAAATTTAAATTTGTCTATAAGTAAAAATAATTCAATAAAAAAATAGCAATATGGTACCACTATAATTATGTATATCCTCATAATTCCAGAAATTTTATAAAGAAAGTGACGTATTCTCAATTCGCTTTCGTATAGTAAATTAACGACCTGACCACAGAAAGCGTTTACACGGTCAAGCGTTCAAGCGGTCAGTCGCGTGTTCGCTGTGTTGTATTGCGCTGTACTGGTTGTCCGACGCGGTCAGAACACCTCCTCTGTGTAGGCGTGTCTATGTAACGTAATACAGCACAACGAACGCAAAATTGACCGCTTGACGTTTTCTGTGTCAGAGATCCTTTATAACTAAGCTATTTTCGTAAACTTACCTTGAAGTAACGTCAGCATAATAACGAAGACGATATTTCCGTTATTTTTGACTCCGAACACCACAATCATGAATATCAGCACCAAAGCAGTTTGACCACACATGACCACGAATTGTGTGACCACGTGAGAGAACAGGATCTCTCCGGGGGACACTCCAGCCACCCAGGACCTGTCCAGCAGACCCTCCATACGTTCCACTATTAAAGCTGATGATGTCAACGCTACTGCCAAGAAGAAGACAATCCTGGAAAGAAAAATAGCTGA
This sequence comes from Laspeyria flexula, assembly GCA_905147015.1. Taxonomy (NCBI): domain Eukaryota; kingdom Metazoa; phylum Arthropoda; class Insecta; order Lepidoptera; family Erebidae; genus Laspeyria; species Laspeyria flexula. Next base: position 9,128,722 of record LR989972.1, read on the forward strand.
GTTAGTAAAGTATCGATTCATTTTTATAAATTATGTTTCTTTCCTAACAGAGGGAGAAGAAGGTAGAGATTCAGAGATCATTTCGTTCCACCTACACACGTCTATAACAAACCGATGAACCAATCACAGGCCTGCAATATGGCACGATTGACTTAGTAAGCCAATCACAGCTGTCGATTGTGACCATCGGCTTACGATTGTGTTAGCAGACTTGGCTTGCCATGATTCTATCTGATTGAAATCGTAATCGTAAACAAAAATTATGTTTCTTGAAAAATATTAAAAGTAAGTATTTCATGATGAGGATGATACTGGTAATGATTATACAAAAGTTGTTGCAAATGTCTATGAATCATACAAATACCTACTTGATAGTCAAAATAAATTTTCAACTTACGTCAAGATAACTCCAGGTGCGACGAAGTCAGTGAAGGAAGGGTTCTTGTTGCCGTAGATAGGGTCCATGAAGTCAATGGGAATGTCGCCCAGCTTCGGGTTGTAGTGGCATGTCTCCAGCAAGTTCTAGAATTACAAATAATACGTTGATGAACCTCCTTAAGCATGATTTTGTAACATTGTAATTTTGTGCAAATATTTTCATTTATCATAAGACATTTAATTTGAGAAGAGAATGGATCTAGATATATGGGAAGTGCTTCTATATCTATACAAATATTATAAAACTAGGATCTCAGAAACTACTGGGTCGATTTGAAGAATTCTTTTAACTCTTTGAACGCCAGAGACGTCTATAGGTACACGTAAAATGAAAATGTGCTCACCACGCCAATGACGGCATGGCACGTCAAAAATGTACTGTATTTTAAAAGCTTGGCGCTCAAGGCACGGCGATACCGATTTGACGTGGCGGTCAAAAGGTTAAAGTTGGATAGCCCATTTATCAAGGAAGGTTATGCTACGGCCAATAGGAGCTGAGCAGTGGTCGAATAAATAATGACGGGAGCGAAGCCCCGCTCTACTTCTAGTTACACATAAAATTCTCTCCGAATCCTGCTGTCGGGGCACAACGATTTAGCTAAATAGGAGTGTTTCTGCATGGTAGGGAGCCGACCAACAATTATAAGAAAATCTCCTAGCAAAATGGCGAATGGAAGAAGTTCTGAATACATGAGTGTTTTCGTTAGAAGGGACTTGTTTTCTTAACACTAAATATATACCTTTAGAAGACTTTAAAAAGCCCTCTAGAGAATTAATATCTTATCTTACTTCAAAAAGTAAATATAATGCTTACCTTTGCAAAGTCCCTGTACGAGAACTGTATGTCCCTGTTGAGCATGAGTCCTATCTGCTGGTTAGACATATCGAGCCACACTTGTACCTCGGAAGACATGATGGTGTCGTTGTCAGCCGTGTCCGCTGTTGAATTACATTCGAGTATTTAATATCTTTACGTAATAAAATAGAAACTGGATATGAGTTAAAATTAAATGGTAAAAAAAAAGTATGATTTCAAAAATCAGTATAAATAATTTTTAAATTTGGATGGAGAAATGTGAAAGATACCAAATTGTTATCATCATCATCACGGCTGAACAAAGGCCTCCTCTATCTCTTCCTAATTCTCTTCTCCTGTCTCTCCTTTGTTGCCATATGCCATCAGTTCCTCTGATAAGCTATATAATGTTATCAACCAAGTAAAATCACTGGTATATGCAATTAAATTAGAAAATCGGAAGAATTAGAACAACTCAATGTGGATCAACATCCACTGTAATACCTGCTTTCTTACAAACAACATCAGGCTGATGGAATACGTCAGTGGACAGCAAAAATGTTGTGGCCTTTACTCAGTAGGGGTACAGAATAGACTGACAAAAAGAATAATACCACAACCCAACTTACCTAAAGCCAATCTCGCGACAAGTGATTCAGTATAATTTTCGTTAAAGTAAAGAGCGCCCCAAGCCTCGCCATCCGCGACGGCTTGTTTGGCGTCGTCGAGGGTCACGTAGTATTCCTTCACCGTGTGATTGTTCAAGTGGTCTAGATATCGACACGAGAGGTTCTTCATAGAACACGACGCGTTGTACGGACAGTACCCGTCAATAATACGGACATCGTCGTTCACAACAGCCTGGAAATTATAAAAATTGGTTAAAGTTTTCAACATTTAACAGCAGAGAAAAACCGTTTAAATGCACCACAAAATTTGAGCCTTCTACAAAAGATAGCATCGCCTTTACAAACCCGTAAATTAGATTTGAAAACCATTCTCAAATCTAATTTGCGAAAGAGAAGAAAAGCTGACAGAAAATTTAATGTTCTTTTACGGAATAAAAACATACAAATATAATGCTAGATTATAAAAGTGAGTGAATAGCCTCACGATGTCTGCAGAGGAGAATGCAAGACGAAAACTGCGGACCATTTACATTAGAAGAAAAAGAAGAAATAAGATATTGTGTTTTCAATACTCACCAATTTAAGACCACTAGGGTCTCTTCCAATTGCGAGACAGAAGAGTATAACCTGCATGACGGGCAGCACGAAAATAAACAACATCACGCCAATATTACGCCACATCCGCAGGAAATTCTTCTGGATTAGCGCCTTTATTTTACCGCGAGAAGTTATCTGGAAACAGATGTAAGACGCGACATATAGTCAATGGCAGATGAAACCAGGCTCTTGCATATTTTAGGCTCTTTCTCACATCATTTATTTAATATACTCCTTAAGAAGATGAATCGAAAATAATTACATTTAGGTCGGTAAGATATTTGATTAACCTCTTATTTCTGAAGAAATGTAGGTACCCAAAAGACTGACTGTCATTCATGTTTGGTAGTAAAAGTAAAAATAATGTCGTGTCATCCAGCATTGCTAAATTACCATATAATCATGAAATATAAAGTGTGTAGATACTTACATTCAGGCAGTCTCCACAGTCTTCACACTCAGGCGTCACATCTACAACTTTGCCAGGAATCTGGAATTTAGATATTACATCAAATTAGGTTAAAGTTTTAAGAAATTTTAGTTAAAAAATATAATTATAACTTGAAGTTTAGAGAGCATCAGGCAAAGGCGTTCCAAGGTTTTTTCTTCCAAAAGCTTCGTATCTGCTGCATTGCTTTTTGCATCACGCCTATCATACTTTTATTTAAGTTCATTTAGTTGTGGTAGGTAACTCCAAAATTAAAACAGTCATTGCGAATATTTGAATCCAAACCTGCAACTACTTTTCAAATGCACGATTTGATTCATCATCAACAACCTGTATTAGTCCACTACTAGATATCAAAGCCTTGATTACAGCAATAATTAAAACTGAATACACTTACATCACCGTTGGAACCAGCACCGTGCTCTACGATGAGCACCTCCTTGCTCTGGTGGAAGTTCAGACCTCGGACTTGAGGGTCGTCCGCCGCGTACGGCGCCTCCTCGCGCTTCGACATCTTGTTCAGTCCTAGGGCTCCACCAGACACGTTCAGTTCCACCACTTGGTTTGCTTGTCCTGGAGAAAAATACGTTTATATAAAGTATTTGGTTGTTTTTTTGTTAATTTGCATATAATTTTTATTTTCTTCATAACTTAATGCGAAATTTCACCGCAGCCATTCTTCAATAGGATCAGAAGTTTAGATCCTACGTATATTTATAATGATTTTACTATTTAAAATCTCTAAAGTTTTAGTATTTTATGAGTTATGAATTCGATTATTTAAAGTCAACATGGTTTGTATAACAACATAGATTTCAGATATTTTTCGTGGTCATCTTTGAATGCTGCATGGTATGGAGAGAGTTAAGTATATGCATTGGTTCGTAAAGTGGCACGTTTTGGAAGACTATAATAATATATGTAATGATTATATTATGTAATTGGTCTAGGAACTATTCGAATAACGAACAACGTAAACCTATTAATACTGGGGTGATTTTTGTCAAGTATTTTTTATCAGTCCTTATTTCCTTAACATGGAAATATTTTCTAACTGTTTACGTTTCTCAGACGTTTGCAGCTGCTGCTATGTTGTTCATGGAATAGAAATTTTCACTGTTAAGTTCAATGATGTAGAAAATATTTACACGCTTAGGTTAGAGAGAGAGAGTGGACTTTAATATGCACTTTTTGTACATTCAGTTCCATCATTTAATATGCACTTTTTGTACATTCAGTTCCATCATTTAATATGCACTTTTTGTACATTTAGTTCCATCATTTATTACGTTTTCCTTTTCCTTTAACTTCTGACAACATCTAAGAGTAGCCTGGTAGGTAATTATCTCGATATTTTTATCAAATGTTTTAAAATGTAAATATGATTCCTGATATTTTCAAACGTTTGACAGTGATATTAAATCTGACTGCGGCGATGTCAAGATTTAAAGTAGGCCAAGTGGCACAATGCTATGCCCTAAACATAATCAACACAAAGAACGCCCAAACTCAGAATATCTATTTGTGGTCGACACCAATATTTGACCTACATATTTATATGGGTAACGTACCCACAACCATATCATCATTTCAATCCATAAACGTCCCACTGCTGAGCACGGGTCTCCTCCAAAGAATATGGAGGGAATTTAGCCTTACGCTGGCCAGACGAGTTGTTATAGGGCTTGTTTTAAATTTTCCTTTTCTGGCAGTGCTCCTGTCTGCGTAAGGTTACTCCCTAAGTCGCTTTTTACGACACCTACGGGTTGAGATGGGGTAGTGACATAACGTATTCTTAATCCTACATGGATAGTATTTTATTTGATTGACGAACCATATCATAATTCAGTCACAAACTGCAACGACTGGACAAGCTACTTCAAGTTAAGCAGTCAAGTTTATATCGGCATGGCGTCCCTCTATCCTCTAAAAAACCTATATCTGTTCTGCGCACCAACCGTTCTATGCATAACATTTTTTTAATTTATTTATCTAGGTTAAATTACATAAGATTTGTAGATAGATACATAGAATGTAATATTACATACCTACTAAATAGTTATAAAGAAATCAATTTAACAAAAGGTAGTATTTAGATCTTGATATATTAAGTATCTATTTATCTTATTATTTTTAATATATGTTACTTCCTATACATTGTATTTAACTTATATAATTTCCTCAAGTAACAATTTCTCTTTTGTTTTTGCACCTACCATGTTCTTTTCTGAATCACCCAGGTTGGCAGGTAGACAATGCATTTGGCATTAAGCCCACCATTGTACCATTAATGTACATAAAGCTTTTAAATAAATAAAAATACTGACAATGGGCGGTCATTGTGATTTCTTTCAGAATATAAATTTAATCTAAAAACACTATAAATTCATTTGTAATTATATTTTATTCTAATGTAGGTACCTAGTGTACCTACACAATTCTTCCCACCTATAGGTACGTACATAATTAAGCAATTTAGCAAGACTTAGTGTATTGTGTGAGGAAGCCCTTACAAGTCACAGAGATCATTTAGGTTACATCTAACAATAGTGCAACAGCCTTGACTGCGCCTGCGCAACGTGACGTCAGAATCACTCATTAACTACTTATGTAGACATGAACCTTTGATACGTGAGGAAACTCCCAAATACTATTGTATTAGATAGAAGAAGAAAAAATGGAATTTAAAGATTTAAATCTTTTTTTACTAACCGTAAAAAGTTTAATTAATATCCAGAGGAAAATCAAGTGATATGGGTATTTGGAGTTTATATTGAGTTGGGATAACGCGTCCTTTTCAGTGTTTAATTAGTATTAACTACGCTTACGACGACTCTAAAATAACAATGAATGTGTTTATATAAATGGGCTATCCAAAACTAAAGGAAATTTTCAAATCAGACCTAGACAAGTGGCAATTCGATCTATCTATTCTATCGACATGTCAAATTAGTACATTGATCACGTGATATGTCGATAGTTTATATTAGAGATGTGTTAAAATGTATTGACGTGATATGTCGTTTAGAACAGACAGATTGAAGCGATTGCCATTTGTCTAGGGGGGAAACAGTTCTGAATGAATGAATATTTTTACTTGCAGAATATGGGTACATTGAGTTTCTGAGATTAGCGCTTTTACCAAACAAATTCTTTAGCTTTATCATATTAGTATAGTTATAAATAACATAAATTGTACGACAAATACCAATTGCTCTGTTAGTGAGTCATTCACTTCTCGCTATAGTAAGACGTATGACATGTCAGAAACTATTTATCAACTAATAATCACGTACGAATATGGTATAATTCAAGGTATACTTAAATTAGTCATCAAGTTTATTGAATAGAAAATACCCGAGGGTTACCATCAAGGCTCGTGTGTGATGCCTTATATAAAACATTTTATCAACCACAGAGGTCAAAATTCTATCATCGGTGTTTCTAGCGTTGGCTGTTACTGTTCCAATCCTATGGTTTATGGTGAATGTCTTAAAATCCTATATAGAGAGTACATAGGTTTTCTAGGTCGAAGAAAAAGTAGGTGGAATTATATGTATATTCGTCTTTAAAAATTTGTTCTGACTGGGTCGAGCCTACTCACAATTTCGATAACATCATCATCATTATCATCATAACGTCCACTGCTGGACATTTACCTTACCTAATCGATTCAATTTCGATATACGATTGTTCAATTAAGATTCGATTGTTTGTTAATTGTTTAATTTAAAAAAGTCCCAAATATTTATTATTATTATTGTCAAATGTTTATTTTTATTGTCTAACGGTAGACTAGCATGCGGCCCACCTGACGGTAAGTGGTTACCACCATTCATAGACAAGGATTAGTTGTGAAGGTCTTTCCTTCACAACTAAACTTCTGCCTACCGAAAAGAAAAAAGGATATAGAGAGGAGAAGGAAAAGAGAAATATTGAATAATGAATTGGGCCTTTGAATATTGAAAATGACAGCGACCATATATAAATTATAAATATTAAAGGTGGACACATTACTGTGGCGTGGTGTGCCAGAGACACCCCGGCGCATTTCAGTTTCATAAATTTAATATGATTAGAGACACATTAGTATGTCATGGCGCCACGACACGTCTCTGGCGCGCCACGCCACGCCACGCCACAGTAAACAATTTAGTCGAAATTGTGAGTAGTTCTTCTGGATATTTATGGGACAGCGATGATAGGGTCATCAGCAACCCATTTAGTCCCACTGCTGGGATCGGGTCTCCTCTCCTCTAAGTAGAGAGCTGAGAGGGTTTAGGCTATAATCCACTCACGCTGGCCTAGTGCGGGTTGGTGGATCAGACATACTCGAACTTCTTCTAGGGTATGTGGGTTTCCTTACGATGTTTTCCTTCACCGTCAGCAGATGGTAAGTCACTTGACTAGTACATATAAATTCCACAAATTGGAATCCACATTGGTACTGCCGGTCGGGATCGAACTCGGACCACGTGATTTGCACTTCAATCCCTTATCCATTCAGCCAACATCGCCTTATAGGGTGAATATGAAGAATTCGATTAATGCGGAGTCTGAAATTCTGTGTGTAAAATGTCCTAAGACAGAAATAATTTAATCGTGGTTGTCCTTAACCAAATTTTAAAATAGGTTACTGAAAAGACGCAATACAAACACAATATTACATTAAAATCTATGCAAATAATGTTGCAACGATTGTTTGTACGAGTCAATAATAAATTGTTCGCGTGCTGAGGCGACCTTAGGAAATGGGGAACAATGCAAGGTCCTACTTAAATGGGACGTGACCATTCTTTCGACAATTATTTTCGTCATAAAATATTTTATTTGTCATCTTTCTGCCCGTATTGAGAAAGTGAATACTTGAGCATACAAATGCATTTTGTTTTGTTTATTTAAGTTAAATCATGAGTTTTGTTATTATCAAATTTTTTGAAAAATATTTGAAACAAACCCTATACCAACTGTGTATAATAGGCTAAATTCCCTCCACATTCTTTGGAGGAGACCCCCCCCCAGTGCGACTTTTATGGGTTGAAATGATGATGATGATGAATCAACATCTGATTTGTTTGTTTGTTATCGCATTCACGCCTTAATCACTTAATCGATTTTCATGAAATTGCACATAGGGATAGTCTAAGACCAGGAAAAGGATTTGTACTTTTACTGAGCTGTCATGGAAAGTTTGTTTTTTATTGTTAAACTTTTTGTTATAAGAGGTAACATTTTTGAAATTATAAATTTCTACATAATAGCTAAATAACCGCTCAATCAAAGGGCTAACGATGCAAATTTCACTAGAAACATACAATAGGCGCATTATGATACAGCCATAGCAATTTAAAGTCTAATCATGAGCAAATGGTGGCTATAACAAAGCGAACCTCATAAACTTTATGATCATACATTATACTTATTTAGTTCATTGTAAGTAATAGTGCTGATTTGTAAACGGCCGATTTCATAACTATATTGTATACGGATATTAATAATGGAACATTTCGCTTAATGTGCTTGTTAATTAGGAAATATCCATTAATTTGAGTTTGTCGGTAGATTATTGATCTACGTATTACATGCTTAGTTAAATATAAAGAGGCGCCACCGAAAAGAGACGATAAAGAAGATAAATGTTTTGTATGCATAAAAAAAGTCGCGGCTTCTTCCTCGAATGGGTAGGCAGTGATGTATCATATCCACATTTCGCCAGCAATTTTAGGTCCCATATAATTGGAGGGTCTGTGTGTTGACGGATTAGGAATACATAATGTCACTACTCCATTTCAACCTGTGGGATTCGCACAAGGCGACCTTTAGCAGACAAGAGCACTGCGAGAAATAGAAAATTCGATACAAAACCCAATTCCAATTCCCTCCAAAATGTTTGGAGGAGACCCGTGGCCAGCAGTGGAACGTTTATGGGTTAAAGTAATGATGAATAGGGGGCGATTAAGGGCACATTTGTTTCCAAACTTCGGGCTGTTTCATGACAGAAAAAGCTAATACCATTTTTACCAGATTCGGAAATCAAATCTGGGTTGCGCAGCAGTTGATACAACTCTCGCTATTAACAATAACCATAATAAAGGTGTATGAATATGAAACATTGTGCTTACCTTGTTTCCTGGATAACTTAAGGAAGACATCCTCAAGAGATATACAACTGTACATAGTGAGCAGAGCCTGAGGAGACTCCTCCGCAAGCAACCGACCGCTTCTCATTAGACCAATCTGGAAATAAAATTATATATTCAATAACATTCCGTTTAGTGACGAATTAAGAATAATGTCATTAATCCATTTCTACCAATGGGCGTTGTAAAAGGCGACTAAGGAAGTCAAGACCAGACAAGAGCACTGTGAGAAAAGGAAAATTCGAAACAAACCCTGTACCAACCCGTCTGGCCAGCGTGGTATAGTAGGCTAAATTCCCTCCACATTCTTTGGAAGAGACCCGTGTCCAGTGGGAAGTTTATAGGTTGTAATGATGATGAATAAAAAATTGTCAAAATGCTCTTTATCTTCGATTTGGTGGAGCTATTTTGAAAGTTCTAGTAACTATAAACAATATTATTCCAATACTTTAAACATTCCTATTCATATACGTGTGTCATGATAGGTAATATTAGGCACCGCGGCTCTCAAAAAATAATAATTGAATTCAAATCTTTACGTCATACCAATAATTATAGTTTAGAATACACAAACAAACATCTGTATTTTTTGTTTCGATAGACATACAAAAAACATAATGCTTGTTTTTCGTTCACATTAAACATCGGATAATTATTTTAACATAAAATGTTTATTTTTATATCATTAAGGTGCTAAACAATAAATGACGTAAGCAGTCTTTGCGACAGTCAAATTATGTTATTATTACTCAAACTTCAAAGGTTCAATCCAGTGGTGGATTGGAACTGGAATAATTTAACCATTATCGCCAACGTCGGCTATCCGCGACACCAGCAAGTGTGTGTGATGACGGCTATAGCCGACAGTAAACAGGTCCATAAAAATACAAGATAGAGATATTAATTCATTACTTTTATTGACTTCACTGGCCTGTTGGTCTAGTGGTTAGTGATCCTGACTGCTAAGCCAGAGGTCGTGGGTTCGATCCCCACCCAGGACAAATGTTAGTGTGATTAGCATGAAGGTTTGTTCTATGTCTGGGTGTAATTTATCTATAATATGTATGTATTTACAAAAAAAAAATGTATTTAAGTAGTATATCAGTTGTTTAGTACCCATAACACAAGCAAATATAATTGCTTAATTTGGGACTAGATGACGCTGTGTGAATGTGGTAGAATATTATTATTATTATTATGAGTTATATTGCTGGAGCTTTGACTATTAATTAAAACAATCAACAAATTTAGTCTAAACTTCGACTTCATGACGTCGACACGAAGTGTGTTAAGATCAATCGATTGACGTAACACCAAAGTACACGTCGACTCTGGAGAGTATTTTAAACTATAATGTCGTAACCGACACGTGATCATAAACGTGATTTTAGATCGTAATTACGTTCACTAGAGATCGTCAGACTTGAGATTAAGTCGATTACACACGGTATGGTCTATTCAGATTAGCGGAAAGATTACTTTATTTATATAAAGAAATACTCAAATTTACTTAAAACATTATTATTTAATATATCTGCAAAACCATTAATGTCCCACTACACACACGTTCTCTAACTAGAGAGCTGAGAGGGTTTAGGCCATAATACACTCACGCTGGCCTAGTGCGGTTTGGTGGATCAGACATACTCATAGAATTACTTCTAGTGTATGTGGGTTTCCTCACGATGTTTTCCTTCACCGTTAGCAGATGGTAAGTCACTTGACTAGTACATATAAATTCCACAAACTGGAATCCACATTGGTACTGCCATGACGGTCGGGATCGAACTCGGACCGCGTGATTTGCACGCCGGTCCCTTATCCATTCAGCCACCATCGCATATTTATTACGTACGTACGCCGCGTACTTTAAAAACATACTTAATATTAATCAGACTATAAACAACCATATTTTGTAAACCACACAAGCATTTGTCCTTAGAGATCGAATCTTATTCTATCGTATATATCATCACCGCCCGGTTTATAGATGGATGATATATGGGTTGGTATAGAGTTTGTTTTTAATTTTCCTTTTCTTGCAGTACTCTTCCCCCTGATTCTGACCCGTTGACACACATTACACACATAATCAATACACTCAAACGATTCAACAACACATAACATCCCCAAATACATGACACATACACACATACAGGGTGTATACGACGATACGACATTAAATGACAAGGCAGCCAGTGTTAACCCTTATAAACATATTCTAATATAAATTATTTAAAAAAAAAAAAAAAAAAAAAAAAAAAAAAAAAAAAAAAAAAAGCTACACATTATTTAAAGTCGAAAAATTTAAGAATATAAAACTACACATTATTTTTCTATCATGACGTTTTCGACATGACGACGACAACAGTGCGGAACAGAGTAAGAGATAAGATAATATGAAAGAGTCAGAGATATTTAAATGAATTGAATGACGTAATGACAACATACGATCAACGTAAATACCTACAGGTTGTTTAAAACTGTGAACAACTGTGACATAAAGAAAGTACATTTGCGTCTAAACTATTGCAAATTTCTGTTTAATTTTTTTGGTATAGCCTTCTAACATCACATGCTACACGTGGTTTCATTTAATGTCGTATCGTCGTATACACCCTGTATAATTACATAGACCCTTAAAAGACTTAAAACACTGAACCCTAGACTATAATTATGTATACATTCCATAGAAACTGTATCAAATAGCAGTTAATGTTAATATTACATATCGTAATAAACTACCTCTCGGGGCGGAATTACCCCCGAGGGGACAGCAAAAAAAGACCCGTCGGATTGCTCTCGGATCGTAAACTTTTTCGAATCTTAGTACGACGTATTTTTACGGCTTAAGTTATTTAATGTTACAGAATAGTCTACCTTATAGAAAATTAAAAACTGATTGATTTAAGATTAGTTCCTACAACCATAAATTTTTTAAACATTATGTTTTTTAATTTTAATTAAACTGACATTTCCGTCCGAATTTTTTCCGACAGCTTAGAATCAGGGTGCTGATCTGCATAAGGTTATAGTCCCTTACGACATCCACGGGTTGAGATGAGGTAGGTCACTAAGCAGTACTTTACATCTATTATAACTTTTTTTTAACCCGCTAATGTGCATTATGCTCAACATAAATTTATGTATATTAATGCTAATATTATCTAAGTATATTCGTAAACGAGGAAGCAAAGAGACCTCCAGCCGCAGGTTTTTGAGGTTTTCGACACAAACACTTGGTCCAAGGAGATCGGTGTCACTGCGACCGAGATATCAAGTTTTATTATAAATTATATATCAAAGAGTAATGGGTAAAAGGAGGTTATATGTTTATTTAATGTGTTATGTAATTGTAAATGATTCGCGTTTAATTTGTGTAGATTTAGCAAGTTGAATGTAGAACACTTGATTTAGTGCACCACATAAAAATAAACACTTTTTAATGAGAAGAGCATGTATTTCCTCTTGTAATTTGAATTTATAAAAGATTCAGTAAGTGTGAAATGTATAAAAATTCACATTTTTGTTTAGTTTTTAATGTGGGCATTATGGTTTATTGAAGATGAAAACTTCGCAGGTATACCGACAAAATCCAACCGGAGCATACAGATCTGTGAAGTTATTTAACCTATGCTGGCGACTGAATTTTTTTTTTGACTGGCCTGTTGGTCTAGTGGTTAGTGACCCTGACTGGTAAGCCAGAGGTCGTGGGTTCGATCCCCACCCAGGACTAATCTTTGTGTGATGAACATGAAAGTTTGTTCTGTGTCTGGGTGTAATTTATCTATAATATGTGTGTATTTACAAAAAAATAAATGTATTTAAGTAGTATATCAGTTGTTTAGTAACCATAACACAAGCAAACATAATTGCTTAATTTGGGACTAGATGGCGCTGTGTGATTGTGTTAGAATATTATTATTAAATAAAAACCGAAAATATTTTTTTATTAAACCGTACGGTCGGTTTTAAATACGATATGACACAGAGCCTCTTCGGTAGACTGGAGAGTCTATGGCCTACTTAAGAAAGTTAGATTGAAATTAAATGCACCTCCACGTAAAATTCTTTCTGTTTTCCATACTGAGCTTGGCATTAGTTGCTGTGTGTACTTATCTTAATAATTAAATATCGTATGATTAATTTTGTGATATGGAACTAAATCTATATTGAACAAGCGCATTTCCCGCCGAAAAACTGCCTTATGGTTTGACGAGTTATATTTCAAATGTATATTTTGTTTAGTTGAAATAAATGATACCTTTATAATTCTTGGCAAGCCTACAAGGTATATAAAGAAATGAAGGACCTTGTCATTAAAATAACAGCATACACTAAGTACTTAGCATGTTGACTGTTTAACTTAAAGAATCCATTCGCGGAAATACTTTGCTTCCGACATACGAGTATAGTATTTATCTTCTGTTTATGGTGTTATGTACACATTTTTTTTCCTTATTTAGTTTAGTGGAATTGGACAGGATGGTAGGTATTTAGCCTGTTATAATTGGAGTTATTATTCTTAAGTGTATAGAAGTATTTTAATAGATGTTATATTAATTGACTTTAAAACTAGATACTACACGCACTCGCACGTGTAGAGACGGATTAATAATACAAAATCTCACTACCCCATTTCAACCCGTGGGTATCGTAAAAGGCGACTAAAGGACTAACTTTAAGCAATAAGAGCACTGCGAGAAAAGGAAAATTCAAAACAAAAAACCACGCTGGCTTGGTATAGGGTTGGTATATGTCCAACTCTATACCAAACCAGCGTGGTATAGTAGACTAAATTCCCTCCAATTCAATCTAAATTCCTCTAATTTATCATTCCGCCCGAGGAATTGAAAATTTCACTATCGGTAAATTTCATCTGCCTTTTCTGATGTTTCGGAGTTATAAGCCTACTTCTTGTATAGTGAGTAATTAGGCTCTACTAGACTCTTTTAGACTAGGTAACCTTAAGCAGACAAGAGCACTGCGGGAAAAGGAAAATCTCAGGAACTACTGAACCGAATTAAAAAAATATTTTTGTATTGGATAGCTCATTTACCGAGGAAGGCTTTCGCTACATAACATCACACTACGACCAATAAGAGCTGAGTAATGGCCAAACAAATATCGACGTGAGCGAAGCCTTGGGTTACAGCTAGTACATATATAAAGCTAAAAGGTGGAGTCGAAATGGTCTTTTCCTCCCAAGAGCTATCATTTTGTGTAAAGAACTCCCTAACGACGTTTCCCTAAAGGACTACAGGATGGGATTCTAAAAAAAAGAGGAGTGAATAGGTTTCTTAAGGGTCGCCAACGCGCTCGTGATGCCCCTGGTGTTGCAGGCGCCCATAAGCTACGGTAACCACTTACCATCAGGCGGACCGTACGTCTGTTTGCCACCGTCGTGGTATTAAAAGTTTGTGCAGGATCTATTTCCACTTCTTACGTGTTCTACTGGTTTGAGCATCTTAGCTAACCGTCACACGTATCAAATAATGTCATTTTGACAAGGTAACGCGAGGTTTTCCTTATGTATTCACTCGTTTATGGATCTAGACTAGACAATAATTGTATAAATGCCTAAGGTCATGTAACGAATTGCAAACTTTAGCATCAAATTATGTATCGTTTGTATTTATACGTACTAGAAGCGCGGGGCTTTGCTCCCGTCATTCTTTTTGACCACTGCTCAGTAGGGTGGAACGAAATTTTTTTTTTCGAATTTTGATTTGTAATAGTTGTATTATGTTGCCAATTGCCATCGACTACCTCCAATAAAAATATAAAAAATATCAGACAACGTTAAAAGCCCCCGCCGAGACATCGAAAACTAAAAAAAATATATATTTAGAGCCTATTTGTGCGGCATGCTAAATAGTACATAATTTATTAAAATAGGTTTCTTTTAAAAGCAAGCAGTTCTTAAGTCGACGTAACAAGAATAGAAGACAGGGATTCATGAAGTCCAAATTAACATCTAGAAAGTTCATGCCAAAAATAGATTATTCCTACAAAAAGTGACGTTTTTCATACACTCATAACTTTCTACAGCTGTGTTTAATTTTCAAATAAATGGTTCTATAAATTGAAATATAGCATTATTTTAATCTTAACAGTCTTATCATATTGTATTTACTTATTATTTTTTTAGAGGGTATTCTATACAAAACGTCTATAAAAATGTTTAAAATGAAATTTCAAGTGTCTGGCGGGGGCTCAAGCTGTCAAGCTAGAACTTTGAAATTAAGAGGTGTTATTTATAATTATATAAGGCAACTTTTCCCTGGTATTACAATACGAAATGAAGAAAAATTTTTTTTTCCATACTAAAGTGTTCCGCCCTACTGCTCAGTTCCTATTGGCCGTAGCGTGATGTTATATAACCTATAACCTTCCTCGATAAATGGGCTATTGAACTTTAAAAGAATTTTCCGACTCGGACCAGTAGTTCCTGAGATTCTAGCGTTCTACCAAACAAACAAACTCTTCAACGTGCATAATATTATAGTGTAGATACATTTCGGGTACGTGTTCAGGGCAGTCTAATTACTCATTTGGACTATACAAGAAGTAGGCTTATAACTCCGAAACATCAGAAAAAGCAGATGACATTTACCGACAGTGAAATTTTCATTTCCTCGGGCGGAATGATAAATTAGAGGAATATAGATTGAATTGAAGGGAATTTAGTCTACTATACCACGCTGGTTTGGTATAGAGTTGGTCATATACCAACCCTATACTAAGCCAGCGTGGTTTTTTGTTTTGAATTTTCCTTTTCTCGCAGTGCTCTTATTGCTTAAAGTCCTTTAGTCGCCTTATACGACACCCACGGGTTGAAATGGGATAGTGAAATTATGTACTTAATCTATCACTACACGGACATCATGGTATTTATTCATGTAAACTCAGTTATTAACCTTTTAACCGCCAGACTATCATCTGTAGAAATGTATTTAATTATAAATGATTACATTAAATATTTTCCTAATATGAACAGTACATATTTTGATACAATCTAGCGTAAATAAATAGCAAAATCCGATTGAACGAGCGGAAGTATTTGGTCGTAAATATTGTCTCTGAAGAAATGAACACGAAAATATGTGTCGGATTTATCCGACGTAGGCAGTTACAGGGTTAATGTGATAAAATACTGCAAGGCATTTATGTATGCAGATGACATGTGGTGCACTCGTCCAAAAATTCAAGTGTTATACAAACATATGTACAGGAAGACTTCCAAAATATAACTAAATGGGCACATGACAACGGAATTATTATAAACATCTCTAAGACAAAGGCTATGCATATATTATTCTCCCTACAGTAACTGTAGTACGCAAGGTACATTGAATATAAACATAACTGGATAAACGCAGTACGCACGATTGCCTGCACAACAGCAAACTTCGCTGTCAATGTACGAGTACAAGCATAGAATTACGGCCGTTTTCAATAAATTAATTTAATTTTGATTTTATTTTAATTTTTAATTCTTACTGCTTTTTTAATTCTTATTTTAATTTTTCAATTTTAATTAAGTAATTATTTAATGAAATTTATCTTTATTATTTTATTTTTAACATTTTACTTGTATATTTTTTATCTTTATACTTTTGTGGAAAATATGGGTGTATTTACTCGAAATAAATGAATTTATTATTATTATTATTAATAATATATCTATCGACGGATTTGGCTATTAGAGATACAATTTTGACATATATTGTATGGTGCTTATGTCAATTTAGTATCTTTATGGCCGTTTTCAATAATTTTTATCTATCGATTTGGATACTAAGGTTAGAATTTTGACATATTTTATATGGAGCTTATAGTAGCCAAATCCATCGATAGATAGATTATATTATTGAAAACGGCCGATAGCATATAAGTACCGATACTTAGGTTTATTAGTAGATAGTAATCTTAACTGGAAGTTAGACGGAAGTTTGCAATAAATTATAATCTATCCTGGGTAAATTCTTTCATTTTAGCAGTGTCGTAAAAAGAAAAATTCTATAATCCTGTGTGTAAATAGTATCTATTTGATTAAATATTCAATTTATACTTACACAATGAGCCTGTCTCGCCTCCTCGATGTAATGGGTAGTGATAATGACAGTCTTGTCTCCGGAGCTGGTGATCCTGACAAGGTGGGTCCAGATGGACTGACGCAGCAATGGGTCCACGCCGACAGTTGGCTCGTCCAGGATCAGGAGCTCTGGATCGTGCATGAGCGCCACAGCGAACGACACTCGTCGTTGTTGACCACCACTGTTGGGTAAAATAAATATTATTAGGGTTGTTGTACTCTAGATGTCTCTGCCTTCACCTCAGACGATTCAGTAGCAGAGACTTAAACGGAGAAGGGCGTGGGGGCCCGTAAATGAAAATGAATTGATGATGATGGAATTCGCTTTTATATTTACGATTTATAATAAACTAGACGTCGCGTAGGGCTTTGCTCTTGTCGTTCTTTATTTAGCTCCTTTTGGGCGTAGCATGATATTATATAACTTGTAGCCTTCTTCGATATATGGCCTATCTAACACTAAAATAATTTTGAAAATCGGTTCAGTCGGGCGTTGCCTTGGGTAAAGGCTAAAAGTAGATGTCCACCGCTGCCTATCCCTTCGGGATAAAAAGCGTGATATCACGTCTATTAACTCAGACTATTTGTCAGGAAATGTGTACATTTTCCCCTTTCTCTGTGATGTCTATGACGAGTCTGATAAGATTCTGCAAAAGTTCTCGAACAATAGGAATACAAAAGCATATTGTTGGCATCAATATTATATCTCGTACGATAATATTACATCACTTAAACTTTCGCTGTTATTAGACGTCATGCACAAAAATCGAGAGGAGAAATTTTGTATTGCGACTTATCACGACATGTATTATATTGGTTCTTTTGTTCAATCTCTGAATAAGTAAGCTTAAATCTTGAACGGTTAATTTATTAGATAATCTTAAAGCATTTTCCAACTGATATTTTCGTTGTAGTTCCTCTGAACATTATTGCTATGAAGTCATGTACTGCAATGTATTTTTATAAATTAACTAAAAGTCGTGCGGGGCTTCGCTCCCGTCTTTCTTTATTTGGCCACTGCTTAGCTCCTATTGGTCGTAGCGTGATGTTATATAGCCTATAATAACCTTCCTGTAAATTTGAATTTTTCAAATCGGAGCAGTAGTTTCTGAGAACATAGCGCTCAACCAAACAAACTAACTCTTCAGCTATATAATATTATAGTACTTATAGATTAGTTATAATTATTCGTAATTTCAAATGTACCTACTATACTATTTGCCTAGAAAGACTCTTTAAAAACCTCTAAATGCGGTCAGTTGGTAAACGCGTTCACGGTAGGGCGCCAGCTAGGTGAACCGACTTTATGAAGATGGTTGACGGAGTAATTGAAATTTTCCTTATCCTGGCATAAAAATCTATCAAATAGTCAAATCGGTCTAGCCGTCCATGCGGCAATTGATTTTTTAACCGACGAAAATAAAAAGGTAGGTTCTCAAGTGAACCAATAAGTATATGTTTTTAGTTAATAACCTTTTTCATACATCTAGAAATGCAGTCAAAAACTTTAACTAAATGCCATACACTGCATAGAATTGTCTACTCTGTCCCACTGAATGTAAGTCGAATATAGCATGACGTAGTTTTTCAAGCACTGATTTTTACAGTACTTTACACTTATAATAAGGATGTTGAATGGTATTTGTGAAGTAAAATTAGCACCTCATTGCTTATAACGGATCTTTAAGAACATTGCTTTGTAGTTATGTCTTTGTATGATTATTAGCTGTATTTCTAATATGTTCATTTTGTGGCCTACTTTAAATAAGGTGTAAGGTGAAATGCCTCAGGGGATTTGTTATTTTATTATGTTACGTTAGAGTTGAAATTTAGTTGTCATCATCATCCTGTCCTTCTAACATTTCGGAGGGAATTTAACCTACTATACCACGTTGGCCAGACGGGTTGGTAGGTATATGGTTTTATATCGAATTTTCCTTTTCTCGCAGTGCTCTTGTCTACTTAAGGATATTCCCTTAGTCGCCTTGTATGACGTCCACGGGTTGAAATGGGGTAGTGACATTCACACGGACAAATTTAGTTACGGTTATTCTATCTAGTCATTTTTAAAGTGAGTCGTATATTATATATCGAGGGGACTTTCACTGGCGGATAGCTAATGTCACAAGGAGTGACTTTGGCTGGTTTGATTTTGGAAAAATATCAGAGTTCCGTAAAAAGGCTTATTCCACTTTTCCCTATTGACAATACCCATTAATGGGGATTAGTGAACTTTTGGTTCACTTTTCCCCGTTATAAAAAATTTATATAATTGGGATTAGTGAACTAAAATGTTAATTTATCCCCATAAGGTACTTTAAAAATAAATTATCTACTATAAAATAATCTTGTACTTTTTATTGTTTATCAGGACTGAATTATTAATTATTTTTATAATCAAATTAAATTGAATTTAAACCTAATTACTTTTAATTTTTAGTTCATTAATCCCCATTATATAAAATTTACCGTCAACGGGGAAAAGTGGACAAAAAGTTCAGTAATTCCCGTCAATGGGGATTGTTAATAGGGAAAAGTGAAATATTTATTTATTAATTTATATAAAAACTTTATGCACATTATTTGTACAATGGTGGGCTTAATGCCAAAGGCATTGTCTACCTGCCAACCTTAGTAATATGCCCGTAAAAAAAAATTTTAACTATGAATGCGGGATTAGTTGTCCGCGCGAACGAAACTAATCCCTCTAAAAACGAATCACTGCTAGTACAATATAGAAACGAAGACAATACAAATACAATTAACACCACAGTGGTTACTAGCCATAACTATTCAGTCACAATAGTCGGGTCTGTCGTATGTCACGCCACTTAGGACATAACAGCCGTGTCCAATCCGTTTCTACGCATTAGGCACGCTCACTACATGCTTAAATATAAACAATAATAGTGTCAATTGTGATCTATTTTTGTACTTAAGTTTACCGGTTTTGGTGTTGTAGAAATAATTAACAACAACATGGCATCACGCATTTTTATTCGGAGGGTTAGACAGAGGTGTAACATACCTTCATTTCGCCAGATATGTTTGCCCATGTAAATAGATAGTCTATTGTCATCAAGCGAGAACATTTTTGTTACAAACTCGGAAATATTAATACTGTAATTTCGTGATAGAAAAGCCCAATGCCATTTTCACCCGATCCGGGAAACTGGGATCTCTTGCACAGCAGTCGTATACACTTCCTACTGCACCTAACTAGGAAATTAGGTACGGCCTATGTCCAGCAGTGGAGATATTGACAACATACTCAAAATATTTGGGTCGTATTGTACTTTTTTGACTTATGTTGTTAGGCCTTCAGAAACATACAACTTAACTAGCTTTCGCCTGCTGCTTCGCCCATGTGGTATGTCGGTAGCCTATATCGGTCGGTAGCCAATTATTAGTTATTGGGCCGGGGGCCGTTCGACCAGGACTAATCTTTCGTAGCACATGTCGGTAGCCTATGTCGGTAGCCTATGTCGGTAGCCTATGTCGGTAGCCTATGTCGGTAGCGTATGTCGGTAGCCTATATCGGTAGCCTGTTTTCCTTCTCCAGCTCTTAAACTCTCTGTATGTGAAATTGAATTAAAATCGGTTGAGCGGTTAATACACCATGCTTATTGCCACATAAACACATATAACACACGTAACATATAAATTTGTTACGTAATGTTATTTAAAAAGGTATCTTAATTTAGAGGTGTCAATCATTTATATTGACTGGCTGACACGTGAGTGCCTTCATGAGAAGATACGTTTAAAGATTGAAGATATTTTTAGTACGACGACTTCCTATTATATCTATTAGGTAATGTAATAGTTTTTAATGTATGTATTAAATGCCTCGGTGGCGCAACGGGAAGTATATACGACTGCTGTGCAAGAGGTCGCGGGTTCGATTCCCGGGTCGAGTGAAAATTGTATTGGACTTTTCTATCATGAAATTGCAGTATAGAGATTTTCCCGGAGTTTGGTAAACAAATATTCCCGGTTGATGACAATAGGCTCGCCCGCTATTTCATGGGACCAAAAACATAGCTGGCGAAATGTGGGTGTAAAACACTTCTGCCTACCCCTTCGGGGAAAAAGGCGTGATGCTATGTTATAGTAATAGTAATAAGTGTCTGATATCCGAAACTTAGTATATATATAAACAGTAGTAGTAATAGTAGTACGTATATATATACCTATAAATCAAAAATCTTGTCTTGACAAATTTCTTATTCACTCTGAAGTTGCACCCAGCTGATGTATAACATAAATAAACTTCATTGTCAAGATGGTTGTCAAGATATGCAGTATAAGCGATTGTATCTTTTGATTGCATTTACTTAGAACTCTGTTTTCTTTATTGCGCCAAGGGATTGTAACCCAAGTATTTGATATTAATTTCAGCTTGTTACCTCAACGTGTTCTTGAAAAAAATATTCTTGATAGACGTCTGTCTGTCCGTCTGTACGGAACCCTAAAAATAGGGTGATCATTTCATCGCAAGATTCATTGTTTTAATCATTTTTCTTGAGAACCTTTTTGTTTTTTTGTTAGTATAATAACATTATTGTTATTTTCCCAGAGAATCAATAGACAATATCTAAGTTAAACGTTAATTTATTTTTAAACTTTGCCATTTTTAAATAAAACATAAGTCTTTATAATAATATTCCCACAGTGAATGACAAATCATAATAAAGTAATTAGATTAAGAAAAACGACTGTTGTCGCGATTGTACAGGTATTTACTCGTATGTATTTACATTAAATACCCGCCGATGTTTTTATTCGTGTAGTAACGGATTAAGAATATAATTGTTTCATCAAAATCTATTCAGGGGTTTTTGCCTGAAGGACTAACAAACATACATATACATATATATATAATTTGTGTAGGATTTCGATGAAAATGAAAGCTACGGCTGCCAACAAACTGTCATGCAGTTTGGCAGATGTAAATCCAATAAATAAATTTTATTATTATTATTATTATTGTCACTATCCGTGGGTGTCGTAAAAGGCGATTAAGGAAGTAACCTTAAGCAGATAAGAACCTTGCAAGAAAAGTAAAATTCGAAACAAACCCTATACCAATCCGTCTGGCCAGCGTGGTACATTAGGCTAAATTCCCTCGACACTCTTCGGAGAAGACTCGTGCCTAGCAGTGGGACGTTAATAGGTTGAAATGACAGCCGCCGATGCTAGAATTATTTCATAGAAATACGAATCAGTATTTTCTGCGGTCTCGGGTTCGAACCCGGGTCGGGATAAATATTTGTATGACAAGATAATACTATTTGTTTTCGAATGTAATGTTAAATATGCATTAATGATGTTTTCATTTCTATTGAATTGTCGGAATAAGGAATGTTAATATTAGAAGCCGAGCTAGGGCTTCGAAGTTTATTCGTTACATACAAAAATACAAATCTTTCTTCTTTAAAATTTAAGTGTAGATGAAGGGTATCATCATCATCATTTGAGCCTATTGCAGTCCACTGCTGCCACTGCTGGACGTAGGCCTCTCCAATGAAGGGTATGAACAAGGCGAATTTTCATTTAGTAAGTCAAAGATAAATTCTGATCAAGAAGTATCTGGTAAAGTCAAATAAAAGGCAGAAGTCAATTAAAGAATAAATTCTCATTTACACGGAGAGAGTTTCTCTCACGTTTAGGACTAGAAACTCGAAAGCGATTATCGTATTCTATAATATCGCCTTCACACATTTACATGGAACCAAAATCTTCGACTACAAGTATGTCTTCTACGTCAAGTATTTAATGACAAAGCGAGTTTCTCACATCGAACGTACGGTTATCGTATATTTATATGACGACTTTATTCTCGCATACAATAATCGTACGTTCGAGGCGAGAAACTCACCTCTTGTAAAAGACGCTTAAGAAACAAAATAGAAAAGCTCTCTGAGAGGCACGTGCAACTTAACTAGAATCAGCTGCACGCAGCACGTTCCTTAGCAACTTATCCATATGGATTAATGTCAAGGACATGCGTGAGATGTGCGTTAAATGACCGCACAGTCAAGTCCTACGTGATTGTGTTGTATCGAAAAGCACAAGTTGAACTGCTGCGATATTATCCAAAGGCAATAAGACGCTATTCTTCCCATAAACGTCTCACTGTTGGGCACGGTCTCCTACATAGAATGTGAAGGGAATTCAGCCTACTATACCACGCTGGCCAGACGGGTTGGTATAGGGTTTGTTTCGAATTTTCCTTTTCTTGCAGTGCTTTTGTCTGCAGGTTACTCTCATAGTCACTTTTTACGACACCCACGGGTAGAGATGGGGTAGTGACATTTTGTATTCTTAATCCATCACTACACGGATGGGAATTATGGGTCAAAATGCTATTTTTCAAAACTGGGGGACTAAAGAAAAAAAAGATTTTGAAAATAGAATACGTAGCGACCTTTTTCAGCATTACCTATCATATGTATAATCAGTCAAAAATCCTTTCTGTTTAATAGCTGGTCAACCGTCTCATTAGCTCCTTATTGTGAGAAGGTACTCGTGTCCAGTGCAGGATTACTGAGGATGATGAAAATTGCTGCATTGAAGTTAATTATTGTAGATAGACTTACCTCAAATTCTTAACCATCCTATTCTCACTTGGCAGGTCGAGGAAGTCGAGGAGGAACCGGAGACGCTCGTGTATCTCTCTTGTCTCCATGCCAAAGATCCAGCCGAAGTACATCATCGTTTCTTTGATGGTGAACTCGCCGTAGAGAGCTATCTCTTGTGGCATGTAGCCGACACGCTTCCCGGGGACTCCGGAACCTGGTGGAAGGTTTAGACTTTTAGAGTTAGTTTTAAAAAACATGTTACGCTGTTTTTCCAGGGTCCATGTAATAGCGTGTACTCGTATGTTTAAAAAAACCGGTCAAGTGCGAGTCAGACTCGGAGCCGAGGGTTCCGTACTATCAGGTATTATGGCAAAGTATTATTATGGCAAAAAAACATAATGTTTAGCATAGACTGAACATACACTTAACTGAATTTACATAGACATGTATCAACTGGCATCATTGCACATTTTTCTCATCACAAAATTGTTCGACAATTTTACGAGAAGTTTGTGATAAAATTAAATAAAAATATTTACATTTCGGCCGTTTTTGCAGAGTAAATACAAACATTTGCTCAATTTTTTAATATCATTAGTGTTGGATCAGCAATTTTTAAAACTGTTCCAGAATTTCATGTCGATAGCATAAGTAGATTCCGAGATATAAGACTGACAGACGGACCGACAGAGCGAGGCTATAAGGGTTCCTTTTGTAATTGGTACGTAACCCTAAACCATTTCTTAGAAGTTTCATAGAATGACGTTACGGTACAATATCTTGTAAGCATTCTCAGGTGTCACAAGTGTATTGTCATCTAGTCGCATCTTAAGACATCCTAGGAATTAAAGGGGGAATAAAAATAATTACAGAGATATTAGTATAATAGTTTTCTGGAGAACTTACCTTTGGTACCTGGTTTCCCACCAAGGACCCATATCTCTCCGCTATTTAGTTTCCGCCTGCCGACGATAGTAGACAGCAGTGTAGTTTTGCCGCAACCTGACGCTCCAAGAAGACCGTATCTGTAAAGACGTAGCGATATTAGTATCATTAATAAACTCCAGTACCCCTTATGTACTAGAGAAGAAACAATAAAACCTCAGACGGAGCCGTCTGACCAATAATACCGGTAATCATTATTTCAACCCATAAGCGTCCCACTGCTGGGCACCAGTCTCCTCCACAGAAAGTAGAGGGAATTTAGCCTACTATACCACGCTGGCCAGACGGGTTGGTATAGGGTTTGTTTCAAATTTTCCTTATCTCGCAGTGCCCCTGTATGCATAAGGTTACTCCTTTAGTCGCCTTTTACGACATCCACGGGTTGAGATGGGGTAGTCACATTATATATTTTAAATCACCTGTAGACATCCATTATTAACCAACGGCTTATAGAAGTCGGCTTTTGGATACAGGCCGAGGATTGGTCTTTGTTTGAAGACCTACTCTACTATAGTTTATAGGCTCTTAGGCTTTCCTCTAGGCTTCTAGGCTCTATTATAGGCTTTGTTCGATAAATTGTTTAAATATAGTATATTAAAAAAGAACTACCAAGGAATTCAAAGAATGCCGTATCCGCAAACCCATCGCACATGACGGGTAGTTTCCCAAATCGTCTCAGATCGTAACGGTCTGCCGCTCTGCGTCGCAAGCGCATACGAGGACGAACTACTTGCGAAACTATCAACATTTACATTCTATTTTACCCACATACCAACATAACGTCTCAATTCATTCCTATTAATAAAGATATAAAGTTTATTTTTGCGTGTGTTTTTTTCTTTCTGTAATTTTGCGCACTGATCAGACAGGTTTAATGACTCTTATGCGTAAGTATTAGAGTTTATTTTTGTGAGTGTGTATTTTTCTTTCGGAAATGGTCAATGTTTCTTCATAGTTGAGGAAAAGACGGTATATGATTGCGGGAAGGCGACAATCGTGCAGGCAGTGCCTGTGACTTGTTTGCCAATCGTTTGAGGATGTGTGGGCTTTGGTCCTCAAGGTCCGTTGGAGACGGTGGTGCTTCAAATTAAACATGTATAAGATATAGACCTTCAAGTTTTAATTTGTTAGTTTACGGATTGCGTAAATAATCACCTTGCTATTGTCTATGTTTGGTGGTTTGTGTATTCTTGTTTTTACTTTATTTGTCAAAAATTGTACATAATAGATCTAAATTTTTATGTGATTTCAACAAATTAAGACTAATGGCTTGTTTCGTGCCAAATTTTCTAATTCCAGGTCAAAGAGAAGTAAACTATATAGTTTTGTTGGAAAATTGGATTGAAGCAATTAAACATCGTCATAATTGACAGATAGAAAGAAATTGAGACGCGAATAATAGAGAGAGAATAGTCTGACACCGCTTTCTGTGCAGTAATAACGTCACAAGGAGGGCGACACTGTCTTTGAAAAACTGTCAAATATGACATTATAATATTAGGACAACATTTAATTCCTCTGTGTTCCTTTTATACTTTATACTGAAATTGACCGACAGATAATAATTATATTAATTGAAAAAAAAGAAGATACTTCAATAAGGGCTTTTTTTTTGTACGGAGCATTATTTGACCTGGAAATCTAATTATGAACCATAGGATGCGCTATCACTGCGTCAAATGTTACCACATAGCTAAATAGGTCAGTCGATGGTGAGGTCAGGCTGATTTGGTCAGTTGATGGTCAGGTCAAACGATGGTGGCTGAATGGATAAGAGACCGGCGTGCAAATCACGCGGTCTGAGTACGATCCCGACCGGCAGTACCAATGGAATTTATATGTACTAGTCAAGTGACTTACCATGTGCTAACGGTGAAGGAAAACATCGTGAGGAAATCAACATACCCTAGAAGAAACTCTATGAGTATGTCTGATCCACCAACCCGCACTAAGCCAGCGTGTGTGGATTATGGCCTAAACCCTCTCAGCTCTCTAGTTAGAGGAGAGGAGACCCGAGCCCAGCAGTAGGACTTAATGGGTTGCTGATGAAATAGGTCAGTAGCCTACATCAAAACTAATTAATATGTACTTAATATACTATAAGTAACAAGCCAATACTTGTTTGGACTAACCAATATGGCGCAGGCATTTTAATTGTTAGTATGGCTTGACGAGGCTTGACGTCAAACTTCTAATAAGGGCTTCCCGTCTCTGTTATATTGTGATAGTTAAGTGTAATAAAACGTTGAATTATGATTTCTTATTGATGTTTGTAAGACCACCCGCAGATTGTATTCGCGGCTTTCAATTTGACCTCTATTGCAAGAGATTTGTCGTTTGTGTTGGATAGCCCGATTATCGAGAAAGGCTATACTCATATAATATCAATAATACCAACTTTTGATACGAATTCAACCAAACAATCGAACAAACAAACTCTTTCAGTATTGAATTATAGAAAATAGGATATTTTAACAATAATACGAATAGTTGAGATAGCATAACAAAAAATTCAATACAAGTTTTACTTAAGTTGATGAGGCACGACTTTTCTAACAGCTTTGACGTCAGCCTACGTCATCGAATGACGTCAGAAGAGTAATTAGAGCGAGGTAGATATAGTGGTATTGTTCCATATAGTTTTAATAAAGCACTTTTATATGCTAATCAAATGAGAGAAACATTTCCATTTAGGATCTAATTGTTATTGTAAATAAATATGTTTTTTAACCTAGAGGCGAATAAGGATGCGGGCCGTCATGCTTATAATGGATGTTAGGAAATCTATATAATTTATTTATTTATTTACTTTAATTACAACGGTATAAGGTACCAATTACAATAATTAAAGATAATGCAAAGAATAAAAAAAGAAAAAAAAAAAAGAAACTGAAAACAAATTACACACAACAAAAAAAAAAAATAATAAAAACAATAAAATAGCAAGATTCAAGGGCACCACATTCATACTTCAATCTCGCAATACGACAGACATACAGATAATATCTTCGACCATCCGTCCACAAACAAGTCAAACTCTGGGCTAGAATCCAGGAGCCTGTTGAGTGCACTAAGTGTGCGAGGTATGGGTGACTGAGCACGCGCTACTGTGCGACTGGGAGGAACAGCAAACAGATCGTGCTTCCTATTTCGGAGGTAATTATCTGGCATGTAGAAACGACACAGCTCATTATGCACATCAGGTGCATCGATACTACCTCGGAGAACCTTGCAAGCAATGATCAATTGATCATGAGCTCTTCTTACTTCGAGTGAGTTGTACCCGAGATAATATAATAACATTGAAGTGTCTGTTTGTAATATCAAAATAATAGTTTTAGGATAGATAAGTAAATAGTCTTATAATGCTGGTTACTAACAAAAACACACTTTTTAAAATGTTGCCTGTTCGCCTGTCTGTCTGTTTGTTTGAAGTGAACTCCTAAATGCCTGAACCGATTCGTCGGGACTTTTACTGGTAGATAGCTAATGTCAGGCTACTTGATTTTGGGAACATATTAAAGTTCAGTGAAAAAATAAAAAATAAAGTTAAGCTAAACTATCAAGAAATAAAAATCCTATAAATGATTGCTTATGATAGAGCCAACAATGAAAATGTTAGGCTACATTGGTACTAATATTCTAAAATAGCTCTCTAACTTTCACAGGTAGTCGTCTAACATGACCAGACGTCCTAAAAGGCGCTTATAATTATAAATCCAAAAATTTTCTGTAAATGCTCTTTAACTACGGCCCCGACTACTCTCTGCAGATATCCCAGAAGGTACTTCTACATAATGTAGTTAGCTCCTCAACAAACCTGCTCAAATTGAGCAACAAATCCCGCTGTATTACATCAACACACCAACCTCCAGCACAAAGCAATGCTTACGCATTGTAAACGTTTCCTACTACGTACAATTGTTTGTCAAAGGTTAATAATCTTTTGTTCTATAACCTTCGTGTTGTGATGACATCTCCTTATACATAATGATTTGTTATTAATAATATATCTTGGTATATTTTTGTTATATATACAAGGAGCGATGTATACGTGGCAAGGATTCATCATCGTCGTCATCAACGTCTGTCTTAAATGTTTACTATTGAAGTACTGACCTCCGACAAAGAATTCCAGAGCTGTCAATAATAACTACGAGCTTATTCCCACGGTTTCACTCGGTGTTATGTCAGTTTTAAGCCTTTGTGCTATTTATACTAATATTATAAAACTGAAGAGTTTTTTTGTTTGGTTGAATGCTATGATCTCATGAATTACTGATCCGATTTAAAAAAATCTTTAAGTGTTGGATAGCCCATTTATTGATGAAGTTTATAAGCTATATAACATCACGTGACGGAGCAAAGCCCGTATGTTACTCAGTGAAAATGTAGCTTTCTAACGGCAGAATTTTTTAAATCAGTCCAGTAGTTTTAAGTTTATTCGTTACATACAAAAATACAAATCTTTGCTCTTCATAATATTAGTATAGATAAAGATATGTAATTTTACAACAAAGATCTTAAATATGAAATCATAGTCCGCTGCCTTGCCATAAACAAATACAAAAAACTTGCCATTAAGTAAGTATAAAAACAAATGTTGAATGACAAATTAAATTACAGCACAATAAATATATTTTTAACAAAATCTTTAGAATATATCTTATATATATTTGCTGTCAGTTACGCAGAAACATATATTATATAAAACAATTCAGCTTATTGAGATCCATTGCTCAAAAAAAGCCATTATACGTCCACTATAAACACTTATGTACGCGGAAATTCACTCTAGTTGACGCATAAAAATAATTGTTGTAAGATAAACTCGTGAATTTAAAGTTGGCAATAATTTGGCCTAGAGAGGGGAAAGGAATTTCAACATGGTTTTGTTTATATCGACGAGGTAAACACGCATGTGGGTATATTTGCAATAGCAAGGGCATCACTCACGTGTTTTTGACCATGGGTAAGGCAAATTTTGCTTGCGGCGTACCTAATGGCAAGAGGCTATGGCCGCCTGCAATACAAGGATCATCAAATTGATCGTTTAAAAACCAATTAATTCCCTTTTTAAAGAACCTTAGATGTTATAACACTGGGAAGTTCTCTCTCACATAAATTAATATCCCACTGCTGGGCTCGGGTCTCTTCCAAACTCTTTGGAGGGAATTTAGTTTACTATACCACGTTGGCCAGACGTTTTGGGTTTGGTTTCGAATTTTCCTTTTCTCGCAGTGCTCTTGTTGCTTAAGGTTAGGCCCTTAGTCACCTTGTACGACACCCACGGGTTGAAATGGGGTAGTGACATTATGTATTTTTAATCCGTCACTGCACGGACGCTACTAACTAATCTGTATTATATACACAATGGCATATTAAAAAAAAACAAACGTTAAACAAAAGCTTTCCTTATTTACGCTGTGACCCTTGACGTTATATTGGCTGACGTCGTTTGACAGAGATGCCATAAATAAACAAGTAAAAACAAAAAAAGAGCTGGCGTTTGTCACTTAAACTTAGAAGACATCACGCAATATCAAGACCCCATGACCTCAGTCAGTTTTTACAGCTTACGTGTGCTAATAATTAACTCGTATTTGATTTTAAATATTACCAATCCATCAAGTAACACAGCTAGCCGTAAGACTTTAGCGTGCCATTCTTGCTAGATTAATTTTATTCCGAGTTTTTTACTCTTACATATGTGCATTGTGAGCGAGTAAGTATCATTTCACATAGACTAGCTTAGAGAGTAGAGTCAATTTGTATAGTATTCAAAATAAAACTTTAAGTCCTTGAGCTTGAAGATCTATTTTATATTTGGCAAATTTTTCATGAGGATGACTTCTTCAATTTTTTTATGTATTTTCGTTAATATACAAGAAAAAAGTGCAAGATTATATTTCTACTCTTAGAAGCATAATCGTTATGCAGTCGATGCAAGCTATTAAGATGAGATGAATAAATTCTTTTGTAAGACTGGAGTTGTTCTATATTCAACAGTGGACGTCATAAGGCCGATTGACGATGATGGCTCCACCAAAATGTGCGACAATCTTAATATCTTCAAATTATTTTGCTATTTTAAATGGATATATAAAAATACTTACATGGTACCCTTAGCTACAGTCATGTTGAGGTTGCTAAGGACATGATTGGGCCTCTTCTTGGAACCGTAGTGCTTGAACGCGTGCCTCACACACACCGCCTGTTGACGTTTCTGCCATATCTGTCACAAACAAACAAATAGTCTATTAATTTAGCATACACAACTGCTATATTAAGTATAAAATAATCCTATTGCTCAAAGGATTGTCAATTTAAAGTGGCAATAGTAGAGCCGATAATAGAAAGGTTTAAAAACTTTCTGAGTCATTGACGAACAGTTACCAAGTAGAAATTGTTTTCGATGGCCAATATTCCAACACTAATAGCTCCCACAATCGTACTGAATAAAATATAATTTGAGAACTGAATAGGCAAGATGATTAACCACCTGATACCACTAACCACATGAAGAGTTATTACAAAACATGATAGAAGGAAAAAGAGACAGAGGTAGACTGATTAAGACGTTTATGGAGTAGATCAAAGAGAAGGATTGGCGGAATCAAGAAGGGAAAGAAGTAAGAAGTACAGAAATATAAGAGAGAAGAAGTAAAACCTATTTTTATACAATCTAAAAATTTACTAAGCAACCAGGAACAAGCTAAGTATTAAAGTACTAAAATTTCTCGCAACAATGAATCATATAGAAGGTAGTTACTGCAAAGACAATGCACACTTATAACCAAAGCTGAAGTTTACCGATTGAGGAACACAATCGACTATATTGTTTACTGATGACGTGTGGGGGTGTTGGACAGTTTATTTGTGATTGATTGGTACTATTAGAAAAATACTAGAATTATAGTCCTGGATATAATGGAGTGGATATTAATAGAGCCCTTTTTGGAGAGGAAAATACGAAGGAATATTTTTGGAATGGAATTTTACTAGATGAAATGTAATTAGAATAAAATTTTAACGGGTTGATGTCTGTACAGTAAAGGTATTGAAGGGTCTTTTTTAGAGTCACAGAAGCCATACCAACAATTTTTCAAATTTTTGTCTGTATGTATGTTTGCACGCGTATCACGCAAAAACTACTACATCGAATTGAATGCGGTTTTCACCAATGTATGGCTAGAGGTGTAACTTAAAATATAGGCTACTTTTTACCAACGTGCCACGCAGGCGGAGCCGCGGGCGAAAGCAAAGATGAATAGATATTTAATTGTGCGTTGTTCTTCGTGATGTCTACTGTTTTATACGAGACTTTAAAGTAATTTAGTTTATATAATTATCTCTATTGCAAGTAGGTGAACAGGAAAGATGGTTTAAATTAATTTATTTGCTTCTAATTAATATATTGCGAAGCCAAATACATTTTAGAAGATTATAATAATTAGAAGCAAATTCAAAATTAGTTATAATAATATAAACAGCATGATTAATTGTGGTATTGTTTTGAGCGTTAATTAATTATTGTTTATTGAACTGTTCACAAATATGGTCACAAATATCTACATAATATTTTACTTGGACGATGACTGAGTTAGGTAGACTTAAACAACAAAAAAAGGCATATCCATCAGTGAACCATACAAATAGTCATGGGATCAAATCCATGACCCTGTACAGTGTGCACTTTGTAGTATAAGTCTATAATATAAAAACTAAAGTTAGGATGGATGAAGGGGCGTGAGTTTCTTGTCTAGTTTTTTTCAAGGCTCAAGCTAGTCAGTGGACTGGCCATAGGATTTTTTTTAGCAATCATCTACGATCAATGTATATACTTTAAGGTTTCCTAAGCAAGTTTTATGATTAAGAAAATATTTTCGGAAATAATCGCTCCAAAAGCAGTAAAAATTGTGTCCCTTTATCATCTAAACCATAAAATCAAAACATATGAAAAAAATTACAAAGATAACGCTTAATAATTACTTCTAACGAATTTACTTCTGGTTTTAAAACCATAATTTTGCTCCACTCATTGATATAATTTAATTACATGAATAGCAGTTGTCTATCTAAAGTGATGCAACTATTTATAATGGCCTGTTGGTCTAGTGGTTAATAACCCTGACTACTAAGCCGGAGGTTGTGGGTTCGATTCTCATCCAAGACAAATCTTTGATATAATTGCTTGATTTGAGACTTAATGGCGCTGTGTGAATGTGGTAAAATATGATAAAAATATTAATTAATTTAGTAACGATATTGACAGGTTTAAAGCGATGTCTTCGATTCTGATATACATCTTTCGCATTATTCCTCTGCCTATTTTTTTCTATATATTGTTTGTACATATCTATTACTATATAAATACAGCAATTATATCAACATATACCAACGCAATAATCACACTTATATCTAAATTATATCACACGTGAATGTGTCGAATTTTCGACATACATCGCGTGTTATAGTGGTCAGTTACATATTTACGAAATTAAATACTTTAGTCTGTCAAAATTTGTTTTAAAAATAACCTGTATTTGTTATTAAAATTAATGGTGTTGTTAGAGACAGAAATTACAATAATTGTAGGGCATAAGTCTTTTGTTTCAAACCATTCCATTTTATATCGGTAATACTCGTAATGAAAGCACAAGGTTGTGATACACCCTTTAAGGCTTAGGACTTAGGGCATAAGCGGATTAATCATTATTATGAACACATAAAATGCCAATATCTTGGATTTGCACAGTCCTCTAACGCCCTGCAAGAGTGAGGGTTAGAGAGATACTACTAACACGTAAAAAAATATCTATTATTAGGATGGTGTCAGCCACTTGAGCTAAATGAAAATATGTCAATGATAAGACCATCAGTGTGGTTTGTGGTAGGTATATGTATTAATATTATTTAAATATATATTTATAATATTTATTAGTAATATTTTGTTAGTATCCTTGATATATGTATGACGTATGTATTTGTTTATGTAATAATATTAATATTATTAATGTTCTATTTGTTATTTTCATTCTTACATCTCTTCTAAATTTGCACCTACCTGTTCTCATCTCTGCATCACCCAAAGGTTGGCTGGTAGAGAATGCTTTTAGCATTAAGCCCTCCTTTTGTACATTTACTTTGTATTTTGCAATAAAGTTTTTTAAATAAAATAAATAAATAAATATATTGTACATACCGTACTGTCTTGTTTTTCGAATGGTGGGGATGAGAACTGAATCTGGCTCATCTTGGACTCCTTCGCGTCGCCCATTGGCGACGGAGGCGAGGTCTCTCTGTAACAACACAAAATATCACATTAGCATATATTTCTATATAATTAAAAACATCTGAGCAATCGAGAGTATCTCGGTGGACAATATCTCCTCAAAATTCTCCGAGAAGTCGCCAACAGCGATCAGAGAATTGATTTTTTTTCTAAAATACATGATTTTATACTACTGGTACTTTATTAATTGCTGCTTAATTAAAAGTATAAGGCGAGTCACCGTCTGCCCCAATCCTCATTTAACATCATTTATTCACCGCTGGAGTAGGCAAGCAGGCGACGTTGTTCCCATATGCCAGATATCATCATTCCACCGAACACTCAAACCCATAGCCCAACTTTATTTGACTCCATAGCATCATACAATAGCTTTACACAAATCATAGCTGTACTACAATAGTGCAGCTGTAATATGGCAGCGGTAAATGTCTCATCCCATTCTAAATTAAAATTCTTTAAGGGCCTCTGCGTGTTGGACCTGTGTTCCCGCGTATGCCTTCCAAAAGGACCGGGTATACTTCTCACCTTAGAGAGAAGTATAGCCGTGAAAAAAGAGACATAATAATAATAATTTATTAATTTGCTTAGTGTTATTTACTTTTCTTTGAAAACATAATAATTAAAAAACTAGATAACAGTCCCCACTTAAAATAGACCTAACTCTTTCAAGAAACAAAATGATTGACCAACAAACAATTTGAATAAAATTAAAAACGTATTATTTTCCCATTAAACATTCTCCGGTAAAGTTTTGTGTCTAATTAAGCGAGGAAAATGTCCGGTTGTGATTCGTCAGCGAACCGCGGCGAAACCTTGACCTGCAGTCGTCAACCTTGCCACGTTCTTCGTATCATGGTGAAATCTCGCAAAATACTTTATGAGGAAGGTGTGGTACCATTCTATGATGATACATTCTTATTATATAAAAATACCATCATGATATTTGTAAACTGCCTCGGTGGCGCAGCGGGAAGTGTATACGACTGCTGTGCAAGAGGTCCCAGACTCAATTCCCTGGTCGGGTAAAAATGCTATTGGGTTTTTCTATCAGGAAATTCCAGTATTTAGATTTTCCCGGAGGTTGGTAAGCAAATGTTCCCGGTTGTGGATGTGATACGCCTATCCCTTCAGGGAAAAAAAGGCGTGATGCTATGCTATGTTATATTCGTAAACTTTTACTTTAAAACCAATTAAATGATTTCAGTCTCATTTAGCAATATGTTGTTTAAGATTATATGAACCGTAAAATGATGTTCTTTGGCAATGTTTGATTTGACACAGATACTGCATCAATTTTGCGTAATTATAGAAATGTGTAACTACAATTTCAGTACTAACACCACTGTTATTGCTAATGAGTGGTGTCCAGAGCTCATTCGGGAGGGTAAGGGTTTCAAAAGGATAGGCAATTGATATGTCAGGTTTCTCGTGTTACAGACATCCATAGGGTAGCGTAACCGCTTACCCTCTAGAGGTCCGAAAGCTTGTAAGCTGCGTTGTCTTTATTGTTATGCTTTAGTCATAACAGCTTAGCATTTTATCTAGACGTCCCCCGATAATAGAATGAAAGTCATCAGAACAAAGTATTTGCTAACCACTCAATGACGGCGAACAAAAAACGTAAAATAGAGTGAGTGTCTTTAGACGCGATACTCTTTTTACAATAATGCTACGAATTATATCTTTAAAAAAAGTTTCAGCAACGGAAATTTTCAATGACACAAACGGAAATTTCGACTGTATGTCACTGCTGCAAGCTTTCCACCTAGGTGCCGAGCAAGTGGCAGTGGTTCACATACAAATTATCATTATGTATTTGTATTTGTGTTTAGAATAGGAACTAACATAGGTTTAAGAAATATTGTTACTAACACACTGAGTCTCGTTACTTGAATAAATAAATAAATTATTAAATTTCATGAGAGATAGTAACGTAACACATTCGGCAATATAAATCCTCGTTTTTGTTATCATATATAGACTCACATGTCTCTGACTCACTGTCAATATAAAACCGGCATATTATGAGATTTGTCTACCTAAAAATTTCGATCTTCTACTTATTACTCTAAGGTTCAAATTTGCTCTCTATTGATTTTTAACGACAGTTCACAAAAAAACAAATTTAATTTACCTTATGTAGTGACGCAAATATTACGTATAATAATTATAATTTTATAAGTATTATTATTAGTCTTAGTGCGTTTTCCTTATATTATCTGTTTATTAAATCTTATGTAGTTTTTTGGCAATGTTATAAAAATATTAAATTTCAACATCCTTTGAATCTTCTAAAGTAAGAGTACTAGTAAGTTGATCTGATAGAGATTGAAGTATACATGCCATTATACTTTCGAGTGAAATTAAATCTGTGGGAGTCTGACTCACACCAAAGTCTAACAGCAGACTATTACGTTTACTACATAGACTAATGCAAATTCGAGGCGTATCGTAATGTTACACATGTAGTTACCAAATTGGCCTAAAACTCACAAATTAGTTACTCGTCAGCAAAACGCCCTTCCTCCAGTACGTTTAATTCTTATTCAAATCCAGTCTCGTCCCATCTCTCGACTCATATACATTGTACAAAATCGGTGTGCCAAATCTAATCCATATTAAATGTCAAACCTATATATCATGAAAATAATTAAATAACGTGTTTAATCAAAAGTTTCTTTTTTTTAAAAAACTCTCACACGGTCCCGCGTAACAGTACGTATGCGTAAATACTAAATTTGGGATTTCCCACTCCCTGCATCCGAGTTCCATTGACTAATAAAAATGGACCTTAGTAATAAACACTGTTCTTTTTAGGGTTTCGTTTTTTTTTATTTGACCGCGGTATTTTCTTACTAATAAGAAAAGATCCTATACAGATCACTTTTATCTGCCGCTTTGCTATGAAAGGAAGTGGATAAATTATTTCCAACTCCTCCATTTAGGTATACTTCTGATTAATTTCTTTGCGAGTTCCAAGACAGAAGGTTAGGCATTCCCTGTGACTCCTGAGTATCAAAATTCGGTGTTCGCAAGGGTGGGATTGTACCGTAAACACTGTACAGAAGGTACTATAAAAGTAAATCTTCAACAATATAAATAAAGAACCTTGAAAAGTAACCAAATTAAATGTTTCGTGAGTTGCGGTCTCTTCACAGACATGAAGGTTCAAAGCCCCAAACGTCGGCACTCATTATAAAAAGTTTAACCGCAACTGAAGCGAGGCACAGTTCGTGAACTCATTGTGTTTACTCTTATACAGATGGTCACCTTCATAATTTGACATTAGAGACTTTAGAAAACAGTTAAAGGCTATAAGAGTCACTCGTAATTGTGATGTAATTTTGACCTTCTCTTCTTAATATTTAAAGGCTTTTTTAGATGCATCTTAGACTAAGAAAGTAGTTCTGTGTCATGAGCAATGATCGGAATACTAGGTAGTGCAATTTAGGGTGAATGACCTTATATTAATATGGATAAGAGTATTTTAGGATTTTGTTATAATCAAATGTTTTTCTTCTGACAAAAATTAACATTTAGGTACTTAATTGCTACACTTTTGTTTTCGTTTATTGTACTGACTGTAATGTTCTTGCTTTGAAGTATTCAAAATATGAGGTATTTTTTTACTTTTTTAGATTGTTTGTACTTACAAGAAAATTGAAATCGGTTTTTTTTAAAGAATTTTATTAATCATAATAGATATAACGAGAACTGCCTAGGTGGCGCAGCGGAAGTGTATCCAACTGCTGCGAAAAAGATTCTAGGTTCAATATTCAGAGCGAGCAAAAACGGTACAGGGTTTTTGTTATGAAATTTTCTGTATCTGTCCAGAATTTGGATATATATCCGGTTAGTGTCAATAGGCTCGCCTCCTCCTATTATACCTATCATAGCGAAATTTATTGTTTGGATTTTTTTACTTTGGCTATCTAGCCCAATGGTAAGCTAATATAAGCATATTTACCTTATATTATATATGTTAAATATTATACATAGAAAAGCATCCTCTCAACTCCGATACAAATATTTCCAGATCATACAAATATTTGCTCCGACCCAGGAATCGAACCTCAAAAACCGTGGTTGTATACACCACCGCTGCGCCCAGGCAGTCAAAATGTATGTGTGATTCACCTCTGCCAGGGTAGGCAGAGGGGAATCCACACCTACTGGAATATAGGAAAAAGATTTACATCATCTTAAGCCTTTCTTTTAGCGAAGTGAACATCACAATGATACGAATAAGTCACGTAAGGTAAGCGCACCAATTGTTGTCTCACATGGTGCTGTAATACTAATAATGGCTTCTAGGAAGAAACAAGATGGCGGAAGACTCACGCAACCAAAACATCTCGATTTATTGCTCAGCGGTAACATTTGAGACGTTTAGATGTACTTGAGATTACTGTCTGAATATTAACTAAGTTTTTTAGCTTGCGGTTTTATTGTCGTAGTTAATAATAATTAAATAAATAAAAAAATAAAAAAATCATCAAATCATTTATTATCAGACCACAGATCCATAGAGTGTTAGTAACAATATAACTTATAGACTATGTTAGTATAATGAAAATAAAAAGTAACAAAAATATAAAAAAGTAACACCCCACAGTTAGTAGACAGGCTCACCGAACCTTTTTAACATGTAGTTCGGTGAATCTGCCAACCAGGACTGAATCAGGGCGTTCACCAATCATCCTCAGGACTCGGTTCGAGCTCGAAGTTAATAAATCTATTATTTTTTTTGTTTATTCATTTGTCCCATTGTCGGAGTCAGAGCAATAAGGACAACAGACCAACTTTTCTCTCTTAACTTCGTAGTATTTTCCCCTTTTTACCCAACGAGCTGGAGCCATACTTATAAACATCACATTTTATGTCCCAGAGGAATAAGCAGATGTGTATTACCACATTTACTCAAGTACGTTAGGAATTAGGTGGAAAAGTATTACCGGCTGTATCTATACTTGTATCCAGCGAGACCTTGTTCGAATCAGATCATCTGTCCACTTTCAACCTGGTAGACGTCCGACACTGCGCTCGCTTGCGTGACAATTTAATCTAACCATCGCTAATCCGATAATGAACTGACTGAAGAGCGTCATATCGAATGTAATGATTGACTGACGACACTGGGACGTGACGCGTACGGCGTGCCACAAGGTCATAAGGCGTACGACACGTACGGAATA
Source organism: Laspeyria flexula (assembly GCA_905147015.1). Classification (NCBI taxonomy): domain Eukaryota; kingdom Metazoa; phylum Arthropoda; class Insecta; order Lepidoptera; family Erebidae; genus Laspeyria; species Laspeyria flexula. The sequence continues at coordinate 9,167,887 of LR989972.1, forward strand.
TTTGAATATTTGTGATGGAATGTGGAAATTGTAGAGATATTGCAGTCCAAGGGATAAATCCTCATCGCTTAAAATGCTATTTTAGTTAGTTCAGTGTAGTTTCTTTTTGTTGAGAGATTCTTATTAGAATAGAATTATAGTCTAGAATCCTAAATAGCGTCATACATGGAATTGAACAGCCAAAATATGATTATGAGTCTCGTCTATTTTGTTTTTATTTTGTCTATTTTGCGTTTCTATTCTTGTCTGCCGAACTGCCTTTTATAAAGCGTTATTATGTTTGGCATAGAGAAGTCGAAATACAATAATTGTACTTTGAAATAAAAATAAATAAATAGGTAGCTTAGTTAGCTACCTATTTATTTATTTTTATTTATTTACAAGAATAAAATAATAAAAAACAATAAAAAAATATAGGCTCGTTAACTCTGAAATATAATTAATTAAGATAAATTCTCATGATAATTTTTTATATCAACACGTGAGGAAAAAATCTGATGAACCTTTTTATCTTGTAGATAATATGAGAAAATCCCGCGATCTGGGTTCGATTCAATTTTGTAGATTTTATTATGTACTAAGTGATTCACCGCTTCTCTGCTAACAGTGACGGAAAACATCGTGAGGAAACCCTAAAAGAAATATTCTAACGGTATGTCTGATCCAGGCATCTACAAATCACCTTCATGATTTGACGATGCCTGGACTCCACCAAACCGGAGATGAGTGGTGTATAACATACAAATCTCACTTGAGAACGGCTCGACAGAATTGGATGATTTATTTTCTTATGTTTAGCAGGACAAACTTTGTAGGAAAGATTTTTTGTTTTTTTTTTCTTAAAATTATACCCACGAACGAAAGCTGAACAGATCGCTAATAATTGTAGCATCTAAAAATATATCTCATACGTAACTAATCTAAAAATAAACTAAGAGGAAAATACCCAACTAATCTAAATCATTGCAACAACCCATTAACATTACCAAGGCATCATAAAAGAAAAAGAAGTAACTTAATCAAGATTAACCGCCGTCCCTTACTAGCAAGCATCAAGGACGTACAATAGAAAGGGACAACGATACCGTATCAGCTGCGTATCGCAACAATTTCGCCATGCGACCGTGAGGGCATGTCAAAACGCTGAACGCAGGTGGAATCAAAATGGATGATGTCTGACTGGAATTAATTGATTAAGACAAAGAGTTTGAATGTCGTAGTGTATGTAATTATTATCATTAATGTACTTATGTCTAGGCAATTTTTACATAGGATAAAGCAAGACTAATAGAAATTTTTGAATTGTAATCAGGGTTGAACATAATCTTCCTTTTAACAAAATATTGTCTTACTCAAGAGCGGACCGTGAGTTTGTGGGGCCCTGGGCTAATAATATAATATAATAATATAATATTCTACCACAATTACACAGCGCCATCTAGTCCCAAATTAAGCAATTATTTTGCTTGTGTTATGGGTACTAAACAACTGATAATAATATAATACTTAAATAGATTTTTTTTTAATAAATACATACATATTATAGATAAATTACACCCAGACGACAATGATACGACTCGGGGACCACTACGGGGCCTGTCTAATTTATCAGTTAACTGCCATTTAAATAAAAACCAATCAAGTGCGAGTCAGACTCGTGCACCGATGGTTCCGTACTTTTTTATTTTATTTTTTGCGATTATGATGTAAAGTATAATTATAATTAAATAAATATTTCATACTTAACCATAAGTATGATTTTATTAAATTCACAATGTCGTCCTTTGGGTGGGCCTTATATCCGGGGCGCCTCGGGCTGCACCCCATACAGCCCCTAAATAGATCTATCTGCCCCTGGTCTTATTAAAAAACCAGATGTTGCGAATGTATAACGATGGATAGAAATATTATGAAATGTCTGGTGGTTAACAGCATCTGTTTATTTGTGTTTTTATTTATCGATAATTTTGCAACAGATCCTATTGTAAAATACCATCTGTTTGTCTATGTTTACAAAATAAACTATTTGTTTTTGTTAGATGGGGAGACAGTGATATAGGATGATGATTCATTGATGAATCCCAACATCAAAATTAATGCGAAGATGAGGGCGGACATTGTAAAACATAATGTTATTATTATAAAAGATAATTTATGAAAACGTCTTAGTCAAAGGAACTAGTGAAGGTCGAATGAAACTTTACACTCGCACGCATCGATGAATACAGGCGATGTTTATGTACCTAGCCTTTATAAGATATTATTATGTTATGCGTCAATATAGGGCTTGTGTTTTCCCCTTATTTGAAAAAGGGCATTGCGCTCTATATGGGCTCTCAATGGATATTGAAATGAAGACCTGAAATAGTATTTCTTTAAATAGTTGACAACAATGAATTGACATATGATCCAAAGGCTGGCCTCTATCTACCGCGGTAATGTGGCTAGCCTTTTGGGTACGTTTTATTCTATTTATAGGAATTTCCTGTAAATGAGTGTCAGTGAGGTTATTTTTTTTTTAAATAGGTTTGTTGTGTATAATTTTTAAGATATGTGTGCATATTTTATTGAAGAAATTTATGATATTTTAATTTTACTTTAAAAAAAATATTATTTGATCTTAGATTAATTATAATATAATTATTAAAAGACGCGATTATAAGACTATTTATACAAAAGAGCCCCCTATTGGAATTTCGAATAGACCATAAGATCCTCCTTTCAATTAAGTAAGTTTTACACATAATGAGACGAGTACTCAAATTAAGGAGTCTTAGTTGTAAGTGTAGGCATCCTAGAGATGGTTGCGTCACACCTTGACTGTCCGATTCAGCTCAAACTTATGAAAATTATAACTGGATAGAACTGAAATAATTTAAAAAAAAAAATATTTGAAGTAATCTCGAACTATGTAAATTGACGAATTAAATGACATTATTTGAATGATATTATTTGTATTCCCTATATTTGTTTATAGGCATAGATATATAGGCGGCACAGGACCGTTCGCAGTGGCGTAAATTAGGTGAGGCCTATGTTCAGCTGGGCTGATATGATTTTGATGATGTTTATAATGCAATTTTGTATTTTATATTATTGACAACTTTTTGTATTATTATGCTGATTTACATTAAATATTAAGCAATGTCCTTTGCTTTGCTTTAAAATTTTATATAAATGCTAAATGTCCTGTCGTGGGTTTGAATTTTTCCATTACTTGACTAGCATTAATATAAAATATTGCTGCTGACTATATGACATTTAAGTATACTGGTTTTTGATCAGTTTCAATATCACCACTCGCATTGCTATCAAACTTCGGGAGCAATACCCTACCAACCTACAAAAACAACTGTTCTATTTATCAAGACATACGCTAGATTTTCCTCCTTCTGACACCTGGCATTGACCTCAAGTGACCTGACACTGTTATTATGTGTAATTATAAACATAATACTTATATTATAAACTGAGGAAGTCGTTCGCTTGGTTTTTTCTTTGTCAGGTGATACACTATGACAATATCAAACAATTTAGTTGTATGTTGATAAAAAAAAATACAGATGTCTGTAGCTGATATTTACTTAATATAAATAATATTTACATTTAAACTTTCACGTTGCATGATAATTATTATTGATTTTAAACGGGAATTCACGCGATTATGATTTAGGTATTTACATACCTTATGGTGCTTGACGTTTCGACCAGGTTACACCGGCCGTGGTCACAAGCTGACTCAGTCATGGTATGGTATCGATTATCATATACATAATCGCGTGAATTCCCGTTTAATATCAATAAATATTTATAAATAACTATAGTCAGTACATAATAATAACAATAACACAATAATAACACATCGTTAATTCCCGGATATGTCAGTTTAATTAAATTTAAAAACATAATGTTAAAGAAAGTTTTTAATTTTTTTCCAGTATACTATTTTCTAACATTAAAAATACGTCGTACTAAGATTCAAAAAAGTTTAAGATCCGGGAGCAATCCATCGAGTCAGAATCAGCGGCTTTATTTTATTACCTTATGCCTTTCTTATGAGCTACTTAACTAGAGTAAAAAGCTACTAGCAAAATCATCGTTATGTACGTTGATACTATTTAAATGTTAATTACTTCACGGTACGCGATTTTTAGTTAATTTAACTTAAGAATAATTAGCAAACAGGAAATCTATACACAACTGGACTAGGTTGTAATTATCTCCATTAAATTAGTTAAGATATTTCATCACACATATCTGTAAATAACTTTTACTAGCTAATCTATTTTTTTTTAAAGAGGTAAAATTTGTGAGTTTATGTCGTTGTAGGGGGTAATCTCGGGATCTACTGAACCGATTTTCAAAATTCTTTTAGTGTTGGATAGCCCATTTATCGAGGAAGGTTAGAAGGCTATTTAATATCACGCTACGGTCAATAAGAGCTGAGCAGTGGCCAAATAAAGAACGACGGGAGCGAAGTTCCGTGTGACTTTTAGTAATAAATAAACTGGAACAAAAAAATTACGTTCAAATCCAAAACAATAACTTCTTTCCTATTAAAATGTTTTGTCTCTTTCATTTTAGTATTGTTAGAAAGAGACAAAAACGAAATTAGTGGTAATGTTAACTTAGTTCTCATATAGGTATATATTGTGAACGGTGAAAGTGAGATTGTTGATAACGAGAAAGGGCATGCTCTGTTGGTTCCCCCGCTCAAATTGAGCAATACAATGAATCCAATGTATATCTGTCTGAGCATTTGGTTTTCTTAATACGTAATAGTTAATGTAATTATGTTTACTAGTATATGGAGAGAAGATCTACAGTGCACACATCTGCAGACAGAGATAAATAAAAGGAAAAAAAAGTTAATATATGAGATGGAGTTCAGATGGGCTATTCTCGCGCAATAGACATAATTTTTGAGATATTTGAAAGACTAACGACAAATGTCTAACTTCTTGTGAAAAACATTTTTTTTTGTTCTGGTAAATTGACAATCACTTGAAGGTGTAGTTCTAAGATGTATTTTTGACAATAAAAAAAACTACTTACAACTGATTTTTTATCTGTGATTTCAAATTACAAGTTATTTCGATTCGTATGCTTTATTCATTAAAATATTTGCAACATAACTTAAAATAGACAAAAAATTTACTATTCTATTCATAGAATTTTCCTAAATATAAACATTTAATATATACTTAGTACAGTGCAGATGAAAGAAATCCTGGCCCGCCCTTGATCAGTCATTAAATATTATGAGAATTTTCTAAAACAGACGATTAAATCAGACACAATCGTACCTTCCTTGTTAGTAAATTACTCATTAATTTGAACAATTAATACATTGTTATTAGAGATAATGTTTTCGCTGAGCACATGAACGTGTGTTGGCTCAGGCGTTTCTGCATTGTATGCAAAATAATATCGTTAATAAACACGTACTGTGCTATTTAGATTCGTGAATTTATACCTAAATATGTCTAAATTAATTATGTAAGAATAAATAAGAAATTCAATCATGATCAATTTTAATTTTGACATTTTATCTAATCAATATTGACATAAAACTGCTGATTTATTAACATTAAATTTTGACATTATTATTATGACATTTCAATATGAAAAATTTCAAAGATAAATTTCTAATTTAATAAATTTGTAACAATTTTATGATTTTATTTTAATATTTAATTACATTACTATTGTGACATATTAATTCAATGAGAACTATATTTGTACGCTAATCTTAGCAAAACATGTTGATACCAATCAATTGAAAACCTATGTAAACCACACATGTTTAAATGTCTTTGAGAATCGCGACTGTGTGAATATTTATATATCTATTATCCTATGATATTGTTTATAGTTGGTACGTTATTCTAACAATGGATACGTTAATAGTACACGTAATAAATTGTTGACAAAAATTATGTCATTAAACGATTACCGATTGTTCTTAATTTCGTTTATAAATTTAAAATATCGATTACATACAAATGATGTAAGATAGTGAGATTATCATCATCATCATCATCATTTCAGCCTATTGCAGTCCACTGCTGGACGTAGATTCTCATTTGTGAATAAATAAAAATATATATTATTTTATCACATTTTCACAGCGCCATCTAATTCCAAATTAAGCAACTATATTTGCTTGTCAGGTTCTTAACAACTGATTTACTACATACATTTTTTTTTGGTTAATACATACATTATAGATAAATTACACCCAGACACAGAGCAAACAATCATCCTCATTACACAAAAAATTGTCCTGGGTGGGAATCGAACCCACGACCTCCAGCTTAGCAGTCAGAGTCACTAATCACTAGGCCGACAGGCCAGTCAAATGTATTACCACTCGAATGCCCGCTGTACAAGGGTTGAGTAGCACAGTATAGTAACTTTTCCACTAACTATACCAATGTAGACAGTCTTGGTAGAGTAGCTACTAACAAAATGTAAATTTACGTGTAGACAGACTCTACTAAAACTGATAGAGTAGTTAGAATTGGTAAAGTAGTATGCTAGTTGACTGTACTATTACTCTACCCGTGTACAGTAGGCTTATAAGACCACAGTTCTAGAGGCTCAACAATTACAATAAGACAAACCTTCCTGTACGATCAGTTCTCACGAGATTCGCGTTGTATGTTTTATGTCAGTACGTCTTATGTAATCAGACACAGTGTAATAGCTCAACTATTCTTACACACGCTGAGATAGTATTGGAATATATCGTCGCTTAAACAACAATACCGCACAAGTCAATTTTGACTAGTTTTTAGGAGAGACAAAACTGTTTATATTTTATTCAATACATCGTTAATGTTTAATAAATGCAAAAATATTTTTTTGTCTTTATCAACTATTTTTTTTGTCCGTGCAGTAACGGATTTAAGAATACATAATGTCACTACCCCATCTTAACTCTTAGATGTCGTAAAAGGCGACTAAGGGAGTACCCTTATGCAGACAAGAGCACTGCGAGAAAAGGAAAATTCGAAACAAACCCTTTACCAACCCGTCTGGCCAGTGTGGTATAGTAGGCTAAATTCCCTCCACATTCTTTGGAGGAGACCCGTGCCCAACAGTGGGACGTTTATGGGTTGAAATTATAAACATTAACGATGTATTGAATCAAATATAAACAGTTATTTGTCTCTCCTGAAAACTAGTCAAAATTGACTTGCGCCTATAAGATATAATAAGGCATACAAGAGTTATATTTGTTTGTTTTATTTATTACTAGCTTCCTCCCACGGCTTTGCACGCGTGGTAAGTATGCCGGTTGTAAAATATCGAAATCAGTCCAGTAGTTTTGAGTTTATTCGTTACAAACATACAACACTTTATTATGTAGTATACATATATAATAACTATATATCTCTTTATAAAAACTGACATATAGAAAAAGTTTGACTTATATCCTTTTTGACATTTGCTGACAAATGATGATGGGTCAAAAGGGACTAAATCACCGTTCGCTAACAAACCACTTTCCCATGATAAGTAACTTCTAAATTTCCCTTTCAAGCATTACATTTAAAAACAGATATCAATACTCGATAATGTCTATTGTAATATAAATAATAACGTCTGTCCATCTGTCATTGCGTGCGTAATTATTATTCACTTTTACTTTTCGTATACTTTCTTTTTTATGAGTAAGGTTTAAATTAAGCGAGGTAGGGCATTCAGATTTCTCGTTTAAATTAAGTAGATTGACTGGGGAAGTAGCTTCAGCCTGCAGTAGGCAAATGTCATATTAATATTTTTTTACTTATTCGTCAACTCGCGCGAGCGTGCCAGTTGGCACCTTCTGATTTTGCCTATTTTTTTGTCGACAACTCACGCGCACACCTAAAACGTCATAAAAACAAAAATTTTAATCATTGTCCCTCTTTTTCCTATGACTACTTTAGAGATGCGTGCGAGTTCCACGCTTGCGAATTGACAAATAAGTCTATTTATTATATTCGGCAAAACGGTCCTCTTATTACCTCTTAGAAGAAAAAGCGTATGTTACCTACATATTTACCGCAGGCTTGTTAATCCGTCACTACATGGAAAAGATAGATAAAGGCCTATAAGCCGAAAGGCATTAAGTCCACCAGTACAAAATTGTTTGTGTGAAGTTAAAAATATAATCTCTCACCTGTTAATGAAATCTTCAATTCGGTGACATGTTTAAGATATTTCACATGTTCAGACGTCACTGTCTGGTTCATATTAAACAATTCTGTGATCTATCTTAGCTCCATGAAACATTTCATCGATACAAGGCAATATATTCGGTGAGCAAGTGGTTAACTAGATACCTAGAACAATGTAACTAGGCCAAACTTAATCAATTTCATTGCTGGTTACACTTAAACATCTCAATACTACGGAGTGACATAATCACTGATAGACTCACGCGCACGTTACCATGACAAATGTCGGTTAAATAACTGTTTGATACGGTGAAATCATTGCAATCATATCTACAATAGCTATTATGAATGCGGCAGAGGAGAATTCATCATTCAGTGAGAGGGAATATTATTGTTATTTATTTAAAACCTATAAAATACTAGAAGTCGTGCGGGGCTTCGCTCCCGTCGTTCTTTATTTGGCCACTGCTCAGCTCCTATTGGCCGTAGCGTGATGTTATATAGCCTATATATATACCTTCCTCGATAAATGGGCTATCCAACACTAAGAATTTTTCAAATCGGACCAGTAGTTCCTGAGATTAGCGCGTTCAAACAAACAAACTCTTCAGCTTTATAATATTAGTATATATTTTGCGTTGGTCAAAAACCTCTAGGGCAGGGTTTCCCAACCTTTACTTTGCTTAACCTCCCCTGAAACTAAAATAATATTTTCATGCCCCCCTTAAGTTTCAACAAATCGTTTCTTTTTATCAACAATTTTTTTTATTTGAATTTCAATTAGGTACAATACCTGCAGATGTGATATATATAACGTTTTCGGAAAAGTAAACTTACCTATTACGCCCCCCCAAGGGGCGTCCCCCCTGGTTGGGAAGTCCTGCTCTAGGGGTTTATCTGTGGCGAGCCGCTTTATACTTGCTTACTTATATAAAACAAATAACAAACAATGCCACCCACAAGCTGGACAGACGATCTGATCCGAATAGCAGGATCGCGCTGGATGCAGGCCGCAAACAACCGGCCCTATTGGACATCTCTTGAGGAGGCCTATGTTCAGCAGTGGACTTCCTGCGGCTGATATGATGATGATTATAAAACAAATTAGTTTTTATAAAACTTCTGATTCTAGATCTGGGGATAATATTGCTTACATTTATATTTAAGTCTTTGAGCGCCACGGGGGGGTCACCGGTGACCTCTAAATAATAGATTTTATATTGTGTCTGGAATCTCGGCGTTCAAAGTATTAAATTTTCTTTCATTCCTTCTTCCATCTTTACATCTACTCGGCACCTTGATAACATCAACAAATCGCAATGCAATGTAATCAGTTGCCATGTCAACTTGGCAAACAATACAGTCATGTTACAAGAATGCCAATTTGAAAGTATACACAATGGGGATTTATTTGAAGATTTTCATTTATACCTGAGTTATGTAGACACATTTCTGCATATCGTTAAAGTTTATTGTTGTGGCTCTCGTGTGGTCAGACCACACGAGAGCCTTGGGGGTATTGTACTCACTAACGTGTGAAGTTAAGATAGCTTTGGGTATCTTTATTCAATGTCTTGAATGCTTGAGTTGAGAGTAAAGAGTTATGGTACATTTGCCATGAAGTAAATTCGTCATAGGAAAAAAGTAGTGGAGAATTTACTTTGTGACGAATATACTTTATGACGAATTTACAATAAACCTGAGTGACCCTCGGCATCAAAAGTAAAGTTGAACTGTTGAATAAAAAAATAAAATATGTTTTTAAAAATGGAATTATTTTTGCATTGACTGTTTAGAAGTACTTAATATATTATTTTGTTTGAGTCATAGGATAAGCTCACGGAACTACAAGTAAACTAAAGGAAGTTTCTGAGATAATTAGTTGCTTCCTTATTTAGATCTCTTGTTTTTTTTTGTTTGTTGTGCGTAGTAATACCTAACTAATGTGAACTAAGTATTGACAAGGTAACAAATGCCATATATAAACATAAACCGAATTCACACTTGACAACAATGTTTTAAATTTAGTTTAAACAAATTTTGCTATAAAAATTATAAATTATGTGACTATTAAGATTATATTGGATCTCAAAACCGACATTTATTAATTTATTAGTGTGACGATATCTCACAAAATGTATGGAGCTTGAAAAGTTTGACCAAATGAACACTGACGATATTTTACCATTTATATGTATGTATACAAATATATAGTATTAATATAACAATTCAACGACGTTATATTGACCATCTAAATGTTACTTAGGAAATATTTACATAAGTGCCACACAATTATGTACTTATTTATACACGAATTCTTGAACATCATATTCAATACTTGCGAAAAATAGCAATTACATGAAGATGTATTTACGGTGGCCATACTGTTAGGTGCTAAAATGATTTAAGGTTCTTAAAATAAAATAGTAAACACGTACACGTCAGTCATCTGGTTTTTTTTTTTTAAATAACCAAATTTTATTGAATTTAATTTAGTATGGTGTTTTAGTTCTGTACCATTCTGCGCTATTTCAAACTCTAACCGATTGAAATTGTTACTACTATGGTGATTAAAAAGAGTAGCCTTAGTTCCTTGCCAAGTTCTTCTCAGAACTCAACCTGGTCTGTAAACTGGCATTAGACAAATCTGACATCTTTTTTGGCTTTGTATTACGTTCATAAGTATCATGTATTTGATCCAAACGAAATAAAGATTATGATTATAAACGCATAATAAGTGTTTGAAGCTAGAAATAAAATTTACTGAAAAAAAATATTACTGCATTGAAAAACCAAAATTAATTTTGCTCCTAGCCTCCTACATTAAGACTAGAAAGAAGATTTCAACCAAAAGCAGGTGGTTGATGCAGTAGGCGTACAACTGGTCCTATTGGAATATTTTGAGGAGACTAGGACCTATGTCCAACAGTGGACGTCCTACGGCTGATATGACGATGATGATGATGATGATGATGATACTTAAACTTAACCTTATTGTTTCTTACCTCGGAAACTACGACTGACAATTGAAAAACCGACCTATTTTCTACTGATCTAAGCACATTTTCAATTGTCGATTTGTTAGTTATTGAACCACGTGCTATAGCTAACTTAGGTCATCACAATAAAAACAAACTTATTGTTTAAAGCACTAAAAATTTGCTGCGGCAATATTGCTTCACCTCCTCAAACCCGTATAAAAATGTAGTAATAGTATACTAGAAAGCATTGTCTGTGACATAATTCAATATCACATGGCCAACTCAGCCAACATTAGCATATTATTCCACCCACTTGATAATTAAGCAAAAGCGCCAATATTGGTCCACACACGGCCAACTGCTTGCCAAACACCGTACGTAAAGGTCGTGTTACATAAGCTCGGATGTGACCACCGACACAGTTACCGACTTACTCTATACGCCGACGGCTTGACCGAATTTTCGGCGAATATTTCGGTCAAGTGTACCGGTTACGTCACAGGTTGGTGTGCGAATAGTCATGGGCTTAGTAATAAGTCGGTCAAGTTAGACCGTTATATTTTAAATTGTCAGTTAATGGCAAACTTTATGCAATTATTTAGAAAGCGTGTTAGGTACGAAAATTATATTTTATACAAAGAATGCTTGTTTTATATAACTGAATATAAAGTTGGAATGATTTCAAAACTGTTTAACATAATCGTTCGGATTAGAATGGTCAGTGATTGATATTCTCGAGTGAAATGAATTGGTTTAGAATGATGTTTAGATTAATTTGAGGCTGTGAGTAGCAATATTATTAATTTGTATTTATATAATAGTGACTTGTTCATTTCCTCTGGTAGGGAAATCTTTAGCCTTACATCCATTAAGGCTTGTGATATCGCCAACGAACTTGAGTACTCAGCCAGTACTATGTGGCCACGCGAGCGCGGCGATACAAATACATATTTCAAAATAAATAAATGGAAAAATAACGATTCCGAAACAAACAATAGCAGATCAAACAAATGTTGTTACCGACCCGAGAATCGAAGCAGAGACCTCAGATACCGAAACAGAATACACTGCATCTACGCCACCGAGTACAGTAAAGGAAAAAATTTAGATAAACTCGCAAATTATAAATTATTAGATAATATAATTGATGTCAGCGATATAGTAGGTATAATACACACACAAACACACACACTCACGCATGCACACATAATAATATGATTGTCTTGTTAACTTTTCGTCAATAAGGATATTGTTCTGTAATATGTAAGACAATTGAGACTAGTAACCACATCTCAGGGGGTCTTTCCCCTTTGGGACCACGACACTTTGGGACTACGGTGTCAATCGCGGAACGGCCTTTTTTGAATTGGCTGTTTCACACCAAGACCAAACGGACCACGGTTTGGTTTTGGTGTGAAACAGCCAATTCAAAAAAGGCCGTTCCGCGATTGACACCGTAGTCCCAAAGTGTCCTGGTCCCAAAGGGAAAGACCAATCTCAGGGTATCCTAGTGTGGATATTAGTGTTTATAAGTAAGTATTATGTACTTTACGATTAATGCCTCCATAAAGTTATTATTATTATTAATTACGATGCTGACGTATGTCTAAATGTAACCCAAATAGAACATTAAAACCGACTTACTACCGAAACAATAATAATTATATATCGCAACTAACATTATGTATAATAATTACATATAGTGAATGAGCTCGCATTAAAAACAGAACGTTTAATTGTGGAACGGAACTGTTGTGCAATTGATCCGACCAGTTAAGTGACATAATGCTGATGAAACCCTTACGTCATGAGATCATGACGACTTGGACAGAGGCAGATCAAACTTGCAGTAGTATAGTGGGGGAATAGCCGGCTTGGAACTTGTGAGGTGGCAGTTCCATTTAAAACATAATGACATACATAGCATCACGCCTTTTTTCCCGAAGGGGTAGGCAAAAGGTGTGTCACAACCACATTTCGCCAGCTATGTAATGGGGGCCAGCGTATTGTCATCAACCGGGAATATTTTCCAAAATACTGGAATTTCATGATACAAAACCCACCTACGAATCGAACCCGGGACCAACAGTCTTATACACTTCCCGCTGCGCCATCATCAATGATAATTTTATTTTAAACTCTATTTCAACTTTGTACAACACAGATTATTATGAATTTTTTTATATCGTCCGAAAGTGTTCTAAATATCTCTGACAGTGAATTTGCGACGTGAATACAATGATGTCTTATAGAGCTTGTTTAAGTTGATATTATTTTTTCTAGAAACATATAGCAAACTATTTTGACTGGCCTGTTGGTCTAGTGGTTAGTGACCCTGACTGCTAAGCCGGAGGTCGTGGGTTCGATCCCCACCCAGGACAAATCTTTGTGTGATGAGCATAAAGGTTTGTTCTGTGTCTGGGTGTAATTTATCTATAATATGAAAAAAATATTTAAGTAGTATATCAGTTGTTTAGTACCCATAACACAAGCAAATATAATTGCTTAATTTGGGACTAGATGGCGCTGTGTAAATGTGGTAGAATATTAAAAATTAAAATTATTATTTTTTACCCGACTGTCAGGACGGGTATTGTTTTATACCAGCGACGCACAGCAGCTTACAGACGTACGTTCCGCCTGCAGGAGAGCGCACGTGCCGGTATCAAAAAGTGCAATTCGATGACGTGGTAGAACTTTTATATGACTTTTCGTGACAGTAATTTTCCCATTAAGTCACTTTATATTGCTCTCTCTCTAAATTTCGAAATAACTATAATAATAATAGCACAAAGAAGTATATTTGCACGTTTGTCGCTTACGCTCTTATAGTATAGTAATATGCAAACAAAGTTGTAGGTGTTAACTAGTTTCACAACACAAGGTTTATGCTTTATAGAAATCGACCAACTACGTGTATTTATATCCAATAGGTACATCCTTGAATTATCAAAAGCAAACCTTGTAACTAATCCTATAAGTGGTTCTTTATGCTACTAACGCTATAACATAACATAGCATCAAGCCTTTTTCCCCGAAGGGGTAGGCAGAGGTGTTTCACACCCACATTTCGCCAGCTTTGTTTGGTCCCATGAAATAGGGGGCGAGCCTATTGTCATCTACCGGGAACATTCGTTTACCAAACTCCTGGAAAATCTCAATACTGGAATTTCATGTTAGAAAAGTCTAATACCATTTTCACCCGACCCGGTAATCGAACCCGGGACCTCTTGCACAGCAGTCGTATACACTTCCCGCTGCGCCACCGAGGCAATGCTATACATAAATGTTTGTATGTATGTTTAAACGCGCTAAACACTGGAATTAGAACCATGATAGTTTGTAAAACAGACGTAAGTGATCTTTAAGAAAGGATTTTTATGGTTAAGTAGCTGTGGCCGCGACTTCGTCCGCATGGAGTTTAACAAAAGCAACATTACTTATTTCAAAGTAGTCTAAGTTACTCTTTATTACATCAGCTATCTGCCAGTGAAAGTCCCGTTAGAATCCGTCCAGCCATTCTAGAGATAAGCCGGAACAAACAGACAGACATAAATTGTAAAAAATGTTATTTTGGTATATGTATCGTATATACTCGTACATTCATAAGCATGTAGTAAAAAGCGGTTATTTTAATATTACAAACAGACACTCCAATTTTATTTACTTGTATAGATGAAATCGAATTTCACGAAATAATAGCTCATTGTCGTTTTCAAATATTTATACGATAGCAATATTAAAATAGACTTAGTTGAGATATCGGCATATTGAGCCCTTTCCATACCGAAAAATAAATACAGGCTAGTCATTTAACTTCTACTTCATTAAAAAAGCTTCGTAGGGCTTTAAATACGGCGCATCTGTACGAACTCATGGGACGACTTTTTCCTCAACATTTACTAATGTGGATTCTATAATCACACTTCATTATGGTAATTGTAAACGTAATTCAATTATAGTTTGTTTATTAATTGAAGAATCGATTAAGGTCGAGATATTAAAACCTTATCGATTCAAATCTTAATCGATTTCTTGAACAATTTTATAGTTTGTTAACAAAATTAGAATCACTATGAACCTATATTAACTTCTTGATTATAGATTAGTTAACCCTCAGGATAAAAAGGCGTAAGACATTATACGTTGGTTAGCAAATTTTCATCGTATTCTAATGAAATAAGACTTAGAATAACTTAGCATAGTTTTTCATCATTTAGTACGCGATCTTGATTTATTGCTGCCACAGGCTGTTAATACTGATTGACCGATCTGACGCTTCATAATTCTTGTATAGATAGATTTTATACTGTGTTTTGAGTAATAGTAAATTCAGATTTATTTGAAAGTTTGGCTAAGTGATTAAAGACCTTACAAATTGGCTTAGTCGTTGTCTAAGTTAAAATGACAGCACAGTATGCTAAAATGTTTCCAATAAGTTCCAGAGAAAAAAAAGTACCTAATGGATCGGATGAAAATTTTGAAAATGTTGTAAACAAAACACTAGTTTAGTAAAATCTTTTAAACTTTCGCGACTTGTACACATATTAAATTATTATATCTACGTCACGTATTATATTTAAGGAAATATGAAATACCTTATTTGTTTGCCCGACGTTTCGGTCGAATTACACCGACCGTGGTCACGGGCTGACTGGAGCAGCGGCCGAGCGTCGTTCCTGATGCGTGCGGGTTTCTGCTACTACCCTCACTTTGGTCATTTATATTTATAGTTTTTGAACTGTCGGTACTTCGACACACTACACTAATAACGTCTACACACGGGCCTACTTTGTCATATCGGCGATGTTTACACTTGCTGATGACTGGATTCCAAGATGTTGATAAGCTATATTATATGATAAGATATATTATATTTAAGGAAATATTTCATATTTCCTTAAATATAATACGTGACGTAGACCCGTTATATAATAATTGAATACTAGTTTAGTACTTCGGAAAGAAATTGACACAATCAATTGATTTAGTAGTGAGTGAGTGTCAGAATTCTGAGGGCATAAAAGTAGGCTTTACATTAGACTTAGTCGATTTTGATATCGGTTTCAAATATTTGAAAATAAACGCTATGGCCGTTTGGCCATGAAATGGCCGTTGAATTCTTATTTTTAATTTAAAATCGAATTTCGAAATTTCCTTTATATATCTTCATAAATCAGACGTAACTAACCACAAACTATGGATAAAGGACTTAAAATCCAATGACTTCTCTACCTATTAATGGCTGACCTTACGTCGTCATATTTGGCTAACATCAAAAACTAAAGACCTTTACACATTCCATTTTTAAGGCAAGTGCGAGGCTATCTTTATGTTGCACACAAAGTAGGTAAACTTGCCAAGTGCTAATGAGGATTAAATAATATGTTTTTGCCCATAAACACCTTTATCATTGCACATTTAATACATTTTCTTCCATATTGTATAGTTGCCAATCTAAGTTTGTAATCGTTTCATTGGATGTAACAACAATACAATTGACAAGGTATAAATTTTGCAAATTTTATCTTCTGTTTATTTTTATATAGTCCAAAATTGCCTAAATGCATTTCTTATTTTTGAACACTTTTTCACTGTGACCGGCCCTTAAAACGTTAACACATCTACGCATATTATAGTCTTCTTGTTTTACACACCTTTATTTATTTAAATCATTTTAATTAACACAGTGTGGTATTTTGCTGTGTCACTTTGCACGCTACTCGAATTGCGTAAATACCCTGTCAGTGAACCGGTTGTAAGCAAATTGACTGACATTATTAAGATAACATTCTTAACTTATAACTTTCATACAAGTTTGTGACCTAAAATAACTTCACTATAAGGTCCAATATTGCCCAAAAGCGTTTCCTATCGTAGGTCTTTTCCACTATGAGCGTTGGACATTAAGGTTTTATATCGTTAATACATCTACCCATATTAGATGCACAGTATAATATTCGAATCTTTATGGAGTACACATCCGTTGTTAAGTTAAGTGGGTCGCCCTTGGACAAATGCCTGGGTAATGGAGTTCGTCCTGTCGCATTAACATTTTATTGTAATCAGGGTATGTTGCTACGATTTGTTCTAGAAACTAACTAACTATATGAATTATTTATTGCACGCAAAAACTATCTGAATTTCTAGAATACTAATACTTTAAGATACAGACGATATAGTTCAGCGAACATCTGTGTCTGAACTAGATAACTCAGTTTCTGTTTTCAGGCAACAGCACTTTTCCCTGTTTACAAGACAGATCACAAAGCATTTAATAATAATTTAGAGTCTTAGAGAGGTATTGTATATTCTTATTAAAGACATAAAAAAGCAATTTAAGAATTAATCCAAAAACGATTTTTAAATTTCTTTGTTTACCTATTTCACGATATGATGTTTTCGATTCGGGAATCGATCCCAATACCTCTTTCGAAGTAGTTGCAGCAGAACTGCCGCTGGTCATCGTGATAGTTATCAATCTTATACCATATTAAGTTCGTCTTTCACCGAATCGGAGAGGTCAGCGAGTAGCATCGGTTTGTCCGCCGGTTTTCTCTAACCTTGGGCGTTGCGCACTCTGCTTGTATGCGCTGCGTGAGCGTATGAAGGCTCCAGTTGCAACATGCGCATAGCTACGCGCATAAAATGATGACTAACTTTGATAACCAAGTAATTTGTAACGCTAATAAAATTGATGAAAGATTCTGTTCAATGTTAGTTCGTGATTTTCTTAACTTGATACGCTATTTGATAAGATATTTATTTAAAAGTATAGAACCAGCCTCGTTGGTACAGTGGGATTGGATATATATAACTTTTGCACAAGAGGTATTGGGGTTGATTCTCGGTTTTGTGAAATTCGCTGATCAAAACGCTCGCCATAAATTACATGGCACTTAACATCGCTGGCACAATATTGGTATGATGCACTTCTGCCTACCCCTCCGGGGAAAAAGGCTTCTGTCAAAAACCGAAAATTTCAATAATACTTACTAATTAGAGGAGATAATTTAGGTATAATAATAATAGTAACCTATATAGTGCAAGCTATATTCAACGCCTTTTCTCTACTCTATCACGAGATTTGAGATTGTTGCTGCGTCACTTTACACGCTACCCAAATTATAAATTACAAAAGATTGTAACTATCCATATTTTGAAAAGAGTAGCGTGAGTTTCTTGCCAGTTCTTCTCATAGCTCCACCCCAGTGAACTGGTTGAAGGCAAATTTGCTGACACTACTTTTCGGATAACCTGTTACATTCTTAACTTGTGACTTTCATAAGTGTTACTTTGTAACCTAAGTGAATAAACGAGATTTCATTACATTTCGAGAGAGTTTTTAAACGGAAAGACGTACGTGGTGATGTACTTATGTCAAAAGTATTTTACGAATAATCAATGTAAGTTAAAGACCTACCCCTAAGTTAAAGACATGTCAGTGCGTTGGTAAACATATTTCTGCCTAACCCTGACGATTGACAATAATATTTTATTTTATTTTATTAGGAAAACTTACAGCTAACAATTATTACAAATAAAAGCAAAGTACCAAAAGGCCAATTACAAGTTTTCACAGATGAGCAGTATTGTAACAATTTAATAAAAACACGTACATTGACAGCGATGTGTTACATACAATATTAATTGGATTTGTACCAGTTAAGAGAAAAAGAAAAACACTAAGAGAATGGACTACAGTAGGTAACAGCTAGGGCTCAAAAATTTTTTTACTAATAGATTTTTTAAATGAGAAATAGTTGAAGCAAACAGGTCAAGATCGAGTTTCCAACACTCGCCGTTAAATGTGCGGCATGCTCTATCGAGAAATGAATTTTGCCTGTACGTTGGTCTCGCTAAGGGTACATCAAGAAGGTTAGGTCTTCGTAGGTGTGCAGTAAGCACGCGTAGTCCAACCTTGTTAACCAACTCGGGAACCTCATATATTACAACATAATGATAGATGAGTCAAGAATCCATAAAATAGGCTTCTATACAAGAGGTCAAGGTATTAGTATTGTATACTTTGTTAACAATAATTTATGTTTACTTGCCTTTTAGTTTTAAAGCTTGCTTGTTTGGAAGAGATCAGTTGAGCACACATGTAATTATGGGATGTTTAAGGTCAGGCTTTATGGGCTGCTATTTATCATGGTTATTGAGATATATAGGAAGCCTTCGCGGCTCAGTGGTTAGTGACCCTGACTGCTGAGACAGAGGTCGTGGGTTCGATTCCCATCCAGGACAAATCTTTATTTAATGAGCACAGTTATTTGTTCTGTTTCTGGGTGTAATTTATCTATAATATGTACATATGTATTTACAAAAAAAAGAAAAAAATATATTATTTCAGTGGTCTAGTATCCATATTACAAGCATTAACTTAGTTTGGGACTAGGTGGCGCTGTGTATGAATGTCCAAACATTATTTTTATCTATACTAATATTATAAAGCTAAAGAATCTATTTGTCTGTTTGGTTGAACGCAAGGATCTTAAGAACTACTGGTTCTATTCAAAAAAATATTTTTGAGTTAGATAGCCCATTTATCGAGAAAGGTTATAGGTTATATAACATCACGCTACTGCAAATAGGAGCTGAGCAGTGGCCAAATAAAGAAAGACGGGAGCGAAGATCGGCGCGACTTCTAGTATATATATTATAATAAATCTACACACAGTTCAACTCACAAACATTTTCATCACGTTTGAGCAACCTTTTGTTAAATAACCTCTGTGACCTCTACATGAAGATATTTAATGTTCTTATGTCTATAGGCTTAGAGTTTAAAATCGTTTAAATTTTATAGTGGTTCTTGTAGAAGAATGTGTTAAATGTTTAATTGTTATATAATTGAATGAATTTTGAGGTTGTGTGAGTGTATCTTTTTAAATATCCGGGTTTATAAGTTTTTTTAGTTATCTGGCGTAGAAATATTTTTTGATCTAGGAAGTGTATATAAGTATAATAATAATATTCTGCACTGGACCGTTCGCAGTGGCGTAAATAAGGTGAGGCCTATGTTCAGCAGTGGACGTCGATAGGCTGATATGATGTTGATGATGATGTTTCTACCACATTCACACAGCGCCATCTAGTCCCAAATTAAGCAATTATATTTGCTTGTGTTATGGGTACTAAACAACTGATATACTACTTAAATTAAATATATAAATTACACCCAGATACAGAACAAACAATCATGCTCATCACACAAATATTTGTCCTGGGTGGGGATGGAACCCACGACCTCCGGCTTAGCAGTCAGGGTCACTAACCACTAGACCAACAGGCCAGTCAAGTATGATATAATATGTATGTTTATTATCAGGTTTTTTAATGACAATTGTTGCATTAGGAAATAAATTAATTTACGGATATTTTTTTGGAAAATATAAAAAAATTTTTTTGGAAAATATATTGAATTGATTGATTGATTTTGGTATCTATACATACGTACATAGCATCACGCCTTTTTCCCCAAAGGAGTAGGTAGAGGTGTTTTGGTCTTTTAGTGTTGGATAGCCCCTTTATCGAGAAAGGTTTACACTTCAATTAGCCAAAGTTATCTCTTAATTTGGTAGCCTTTAAATCAGGTCTTCTGAGCGATTTGATAAATTCTAATTTATAAGAAGAACTATTAGAATAGATTAAAAAAATCAAAAATCAACTATATTTCACCTTGACAGCGGTGGCACAAAATCGTTAGGTAAGATCTATGTGGGCGTCGTTGGGCTGATATGATGATGACAGCGTTGTTTCATTTTCAGTAGTACATAAAAATAGAGTACGCGTTGATGTCTTTTCTATGCAACATTGTGCCATGACGTAAATTACATTATTTTAACATAAAATAAAATATGATTTAACAGAAATATGCTAAATCATATATAAAAAGTAAATAGGAAACATTTTCATAATAACTGACAATCAAATGACAAATTCTTGCAAAAATAATACAAGTTTAATTTATGCAAAGTATCGCAAAGTTGGAATTTTTTGTTGATTCTGAATAATTATAATTATTAAGTAACGTATGTAATGTTTTTATTCGATAACGTTAATATTCTGACAGTTTGAAGGCTGTATATACGACCTTATGTTGTCTAACACTTATTAACATCGTCATAAACTTATGCGGCGAAATATTCCCTAAGTTTTTTATTAGCATACTTCATTAGGTGTATCATTATTATTGTTTGTGCTTAAGGAAAATCGACTTTATATTCTGAAGAATAAAATTTAAAATTATTTAATTTCTGTCATTGTAATTATCACTCTGTATTATATTTGAATTGTTGCATTAAGCAAAAAAGAACTTTATATCCTAGGCACAAAGTCAAATTTAGTAAAAAGAAATAAAAATTAATTAATTGTATTTCATCTGTCTGGATGTTAGATTTTTAAACTAGAAGATCGCGTTGTCCGTGTAGTGACAGATTAAGAATACATAATGTCACTACCCCATCTCAACCCGTGGGTGTCGTAAAAGGCGACTAAGGGAGTAACATTAAGCAGACAAAAGCACTGCGAAAAAAATTCGAAAGAAAACCCTATACCAACCCGTCTGGCCAGCATGGTATAGTAGGATAAATTCCCTCCAATATGTTTGGAGGAGACACGTGCCCAGCTGTGGAACATTTACGGGTTGAAGTGATGAATAGGGAGCGAGGGGCACATTTGTTTCCAAACTCCGGACTGTTTCATGACAGAAAAACGAAAATTCGATACAAACACTATACCAACCCGTCTGGCCAGCGTGGTATAGTAGACTAAATACCCTCCAGAATCTTTGGAGGAGATCCGTGCCCAGGAGTCGCTCGTGATGCTCCTGGTGTTACAGGTATTCATAGGCTACGGTAACCGCTTACCATCAGGCGCACTTTATGTCTGTTTGCCAACGCCACGCTGTGGTATATATAAAAAAAACCAACCCAATATCGTTTAACGCCGCGGTCATAAATGATTTCCCAAATCTACAACGCAATAGCATACCTAAACTAAAGAGTATAAGCACTATTTAGGCATGACAAAGCAATTTTCTTCAATTTACTGTGAAATAGTGTTGTACAAATTTAAATATCGATATTAATATTGTGTTTTATAATTAGCAAATTTTTTTTAAGGAAACAGAAATTATCTCGTTTGACATTGAAAACAAGGTTCTCAATTTTTTTTATACATGGCATAGTTCAAATAAATACTATTGAATAACATCTTCATTTATCAACATCAATCAGTAACTATTTTTGGAATTCTTTACAAAAACACCTTGACAGTGTTTTTGTCCAATATTAAAGAGAAACAAATATTTTATGTTCATTATAAATCAATAAAATATGTTTTATCAAATTTTATGTAAATAGGACGATATAAAATACAAAATATATTACTGTGTGTACTAATATGTACCGAGTGTCATTTCAATTTCAATTTATTATTCGGACAGCATAAAATCTATTTTGTTAGTAACAATAATAACTTAATATCTTGTCTTAAGAGAAATTATAAACAAAAGAATTCGCGCGGGGCTTCGCTCCCGTGTTCTTAATTTGGTTACTGCTCAGCTCCTATTAGCTGTAGCGTGATATTAAGTAGCCTATAACCTACCTATACCTTACGCACCTTCCTTGACAAATGGGCTATCCAAAGTAAAAGATTTTTTTAAATCGGGCCACTAGTTCCTGAGATCTTACCGTTGAAATAAACAAACAAACTCTTCAACTTTTTAAATTTTTTAGATTAGAAAAGATGAAAAAAAAAAAATTAGGACATCGTCCTCCTCACTAAAAAACTTCATAATTGCAGAGTGAATACTCTCCGGCACTGTTTTTAGAATGATCACTGGCCCTGATCCGAATGATTTCTTTGGTTGTTAAAATATGTTCTCTGTGGTGACGGAGGACGTATAACTTCTTGCTTGTAAGATATAACAACTATACAACATATACAAATTGTAAGTTATTGGAACAAATTACATATAATATAAGAGAAAAAATCTCAACACCAACCATCTGGCTAGGTTGAAAACATTAGGTTTAAATCCTTTTCTTGTTATCGATAAAGCTAAGCCCAACACTAGTAAGAACTAGCACACAAATCCGTGTTACATTACAATCATAATCGCAACCTCTATACGCATTGCTTCACCCATACATAATGTATATAGCCGCTCGGAAGGGCATCCAAATACCTCAATACCTGTTCAAAATCGCTCCAATAGTTTTTGAGAACAGCACACACAGACATGCACGTGTTATACTTAGATCATTTTGCAAGCTGTTTTAACCGACAGGAAACCGAATATTTTGTTAATTGAATATTATGATTAATATAAACATCACGCCTTTTTCCCCGAAGGGGTAGGCAGAGATGTTTGGTATAAATAAAAGCGGACGAAATATAGATGTGACGCACCTCTGTTTACAGTGACCCCTACAGAGAAAAAAGTGTAATACTATGATCTTATCATAAAAATGTACAGCTATGATCTAACCCTCTACCATAACCACAAGAATATAACTAAAGCGTACAATTAACAAATACCCTTGTTATTACAAAACTTGTAATCAGAGCACAAAGTTTTATTATTTTATTTTTCTTGCATCGCTCTTTATGTAACACTTAAATTACATAAGAAACAGATGTTATGTATTAACTCAATATTTTGCTTGTGAACAATTTTTTTTTTTTCAAAAAATCAAGGTCAGCTGTAGGACATTTTCAACAACTAATTAGTAAAGAAAATATTATTATGACCCTGCAAGTATTGATAAAATTGCCTTTTTTACTGACGTAATTAGAAGACTACCAGACAAATTCTAACGTGAAAAAAATAGAAACGCAGCCGTAACCTTTTTTAATTATACTTTTGATGTAAAAAATAATTGAATCGGTTCAGTTTTCGAGGGGAAAACTGAGAAATACGAAGCTTCAATCTCGTCAAAAATTTTATCTTATAATCTGTCCGAGCTACAGTTGTCTCTATCACAATTTACGGTTGCAAAGCGCAACGAAAATAATTTCTCTGAATACCTATATTTCAAATTCCTCACAGAACGCGTTCCCTCTAGAATATAGTAAGAGAAGATGTAAGACTGACTGACAGATTAAGTTTTTACGGCATAGGAGAGAATAGAAAAGAATTTTATAAACATAAAATATTGATACGTCAAGTACACACGTACCGGCCATGAAGTACAAATAAATTCTCAAGAAAGTTCTTCTTCAAACAATATAAATGTCAATTCTATGAAGTAACAAGCCCCGGTTATTAACAAATACCCAGACTCAACAAAATATCTACCAATCTTACTAATGGCTTGAATCTATCACTCTCATGAAAATTCCAGTATTAAGATTTTTCCGGAGTTTGGTAAACAAATGTTCCCGGTTGATGACAATAGGCTCGCCCCCTATTATATTATTATTATTATTAATATTACAAATGCGAAAATTAGCATGGATTGTTGTTTGTTACTCCATTACCCTAGAAATTTGGCACATAGATGGTTTATATATATTTATAATCTGAAATAGCACACAGACTAATTTTCACCGATATAGCAAGCGAGTGGAGCCATGGGGGGAAGCTAGCTATTTGTCTTGTATGGGAATCGAACCCACGACTACATATACACATATAATATTTGACACATTAGTGTTCAAATTCGGCTTCATAAGAATTTAGTTAACAACTTTTTGTTCTTTTTGATACGAGTGGACAAAAAATTGTTTTGATGAATTTCTATGAAAACTAGTTGTTGAATTTTGTTTTTTTTTACATATAAGTTTTATGCATTGAATAAGTCACGCGTAGTTAATTATCTGTAGAGTTTTTAGATAAGTATTCTCACGTTTTAAAGTATAATGAAAGAGACGCATTTAAATGTTAGAGTAGGACAAATATATCGCAGTTAAAGAGGAAAAAGGTTACAAATTCAGAAATGCTGATGGGTAATTTTGAACTTAATGTTTATAGAAAGAATATGGAAAATTACGGGAAAGATAAATCTCATCTTTAATCAACTGCAATTATACTGAATACAGTAAAAACTGTTTCGGTTATTATTTAAACGCAGACTCTCTGGTGTCAAAGACTATTAGCCCTATTCAGAAAAGGCGATTCACACCGCAGTTCGAATCACTCGTGGTCCGAAACGACCAAAGACCCGCCTATTTTGAGTCACGACTGTGAATTTGGCTTACTGCCGCACTAAGAGACGTCAATTAGCAGTAACCTGTCATTAACTCAAATTTTTCATTGAAAAATCGTCTTTAGGTGTATAGACTTAAGTATTACACGTTTTTACTAAATAAACTTTAAAGTTAAGTGTCGTCTCTGAGTACGGCAGTTAGGGCGAGATTCACAGTCGTGACTTTACTTTATAACAAAGGCGTCTTCTCAAAGTATACTTTGAACGCCGAAGTTTACGTTATTTGAAATTCATAGACAGTTTCCTGACTTTTCTAAGCAAAGTATGAACCCAAAGTAAAGCACGTGCAGAGACAGAAATTGTTACGTTTACATGTCCATAGATAAAACAACAACGTCATACGTCAAATCACTATATGAAAGGAACGTATATCCCGACTAAAATAAAATGTCGTTTGATTTGTAGAAAACATTGATAAGGAAAAGGTCTACAATAATTGTCCGTATATTAATGCAAAGCATACTTTGCGGCCAAAGTCGCCAATATCGTCGACTTCGCCTTTACTAAGCAAAGTATGGTTTTGGAAAGTAAAGTAAGGGTTTGACAGAACTGTGAAACATAATTTTGGTTGAAAGTTGAACTTTCCCTCAAAGTAAAGTCAAAGTACGGTCTGTGAATCTCGCCCTTAGTGTCTTTTAAAGCTTTTATATATTTGTTCAACTTGAGTTTTGAACGCACAACTCCTTTTTCACATTTGCCATACCACGACTGTTAGACAGTAATTCATTATAGAATCCTTGCCATAGATAACAATTTACACCTATACCTACAATAGAATTTAAACATGTTTATTCAATAATTTTAATCAAAAGTCTATATATTTTTACAATATATAAACTCCATTTTTCATGTTTTTCATCCTAATAGTACTTAGTAAGTAAATTATAGATGTGATAAATACATTCTGATTTCACAGTCAAACTGTACTAAAATACAGTTTTGTGAAACAAGATTTTTAAATTATAAGGCATACAATGTACTCTAATTAATAAACAAAAAAATAATAAAATAAACAGTTTTCAATAATAAACAAAAGTGTTCACACAAATTTATTAGCTTACCTATCGCGTGATACCAAACCTATCCCAAGATTGAACTGTTCAATTTTGTTGCACGCAAATGTATACACGCAAGGCTGTGGCTAACTGTTACTAGGTAATACTGAAATTTAACTTTATAGACATGTATTTAGAACTTATATTGATCTAAATAACAGCTATGTAATTGAAGAGATAAGCCCTTTTTGTTAGTAATTAATGTAAGTTATACTTTATCGATTTAAGTATTTACTAGCATTTGAATTTTATTTGGTCTAGAATGCAAATTTTGAACGGGTAGTGCGTCTCTAAAATTTTTACTCTATAAATAAGCCTTATTTCTAGCAAATAAAGTCGAAAATCGTTTACTTTATATTTTATTTATAAGATTTTAACTTTGACTGATTTTTACTTTATCATCATCTATGACATCACAGTTTACTGGGTCTCTACAAACACTTAATATACCTAACCGAAAAAAATAAAAAAAAATATTATTATAAAACATTAGAAATTATTTATTATAATAATTATAAACTTACTTAGGGTTGAATATAAATTGTAATGACAAAAAATATGTTGTAACACATAAATATCTAAAACTATCCATCCGATATGAAACAACATTACCTATTAGATAGCCTGAACATTGAAGAAAAAAATTAAAAATTATGGATATAAACCATCACGCTAAGACCGATAGGAGCTGCTTCAATAACGAGTGGACGCTGGTGGTGTTTAAACGTATACCTATATAACTTAGGTAATAAAACAAATTAGTCACCATTTGAATGCATTTCTAGCTAAACTAGTTACATAATAATATACGCTAATATGCTGAGTCATTAGTATTTAAGTCCATTATAAAATATTAGTGAATGTTACCAATGCTTATATTGAATACAAAATAAACAGCACGTCATAATCCGGAAGATGTTTTCTTTTATTTTCTGCATCAAAATATTTATATAAAGAATATAAAATATTGATCTAAAGAATATATTTTGAGATCTCCGTTATTTTTTATTTAACTAACTACGACTTACGTCTGTAGGATGTTTTCTAAAATCCTGTGCTACTTGGCATCGAAAGCATGATATCCCTTCTCTGAAATAGTTGTAGTGCATCTCATTGAAGACGAGAAGATTAAAATTAACAACACCAAAAGGACTTTTAGGCCGAATTTCAATAATCTATCTATCTATGGATTTGGTTACTAAAGTTAGAATTTTGACATACTTTCAACATTTATTAATTTATTCAACATTTATTACACAGAGCTTATGTCAAAGTTATAACTTTAGTAGCCAAATCCATAGATTGATGATCCAAAAAAAAAAAATTGTTTTTATTTCACAAATATCATTTATACATGTAAGTGCATACATTTGTAAGTAAAAATACGTAGTAAATTTTATAAAAATGAACTTACATTGTGTTTTTAAAACCCTGTTAGACGCCTATGTCTTAGAAAACAGTTCTGACTAATTAAGTCCAAATATAATCTGTAAGCAACTTATAGATGAATCTAGAGATAAATAAAATCTATTCTTAACAAAATTGCTATATCATCGACTATTTATATTACCAATCACGTGATCCTAATCAATCCTGGTACGGCTTTCGTCTGCCACAACTTACACAACACCCAAAAGATTGGTTTTATCCGATCAAAGTTCGATATTTCTGCCAACTCATTGCCAAAACGCGAAATATTTGCTCGTTAAAAACAAAAAAAAAACCACGAAGGAAATACGTATTAGTGAGAAGATTCCCACAAGCAGGAAATATTATATAAGTATTGTTGTTTTTGCAATGCAAAAAATACAAAAATAGGTAATTCTTTGGTTTTGCAGATTAATGCGGATATCATTTTGCTTCTTTAGATAAAAAGTTAACAGTTTTTGTCTTATGTCATTAGTAATTAATGCAAACACACATTATGATAATCCTAGCGGCTAATTGATGGTAAGTGTGTTCATGACTGGACATCAGATAAGACAGAGACTTTGAAAAAAATACTTTATAGCTTACAATTATTGCCAAAAGCAAAATCACTGCTTACCCATAAGAATCCATCTCTTAAACTCACATACTATTTGAGGAACTTCGTAATTCTACTCTTCAGAAAATTATTCTGCAAAAACAACTTCGCAATAATTTCAAACTACGAGTATAATTACAAAATTTTCCATGAGCAGTCTATCTGTTTTCGTCATAAAATTTCTTGGAATAACCAATGAACACATAAAGATTATTGCCGTTTATCAAATGTAAAAGTCATCGAACGAAGAAGATTTCTGATTGACCAATGGATATGAATACATAACCAAAAATAAACTAATGTGACACAGAAAAGATTTTATTTATAATTTTGAAAATCAATCTCACTACATCTATTTGTTGATCAAAAAACAAACCATTCACGAAGGTTGTCTTTGGATATATGACTAAAATCTATATTACATAATCTTCGAAACTATTATATCCGATCTTCATGAAATTTAACTTAGAGATAGCTAACACCTCGAGAGGGATATAGGCGTTATCGTTATTAGTAACACGAGTGCGAAACTGCACTACGGAAAATTCTTTTCGTAAACAATTCTTTCAGCACCTATGTCTTGAACACCAAAGCTATTTCAATTACAGAACCAATAGGTATATATATATGTATTAGGATATTATAAAAAACAATTATCATTATTTTATACATATTGGTGCTGTAAGAAGTAAAATATGATAAATATACAGTAATAGATACAGGATATGGGATAGCTTAGATGCTCAAACCATATTGCTGTAAAACTGAGTGCCGAAACTTCTTTAATAATAGATCAAATTTATGACCTCAACTGAAAGACTAATGACCTGGTAATCCAAGGTCAGAGACTGCTAACATAAATAATGACCCCACATGACAAATATACTATTGAAACTATGAATATTAATTCAAATTCGCAGTTTGACCATAAAGTGACATATGGAATACTCGTATCAGGATATATTATACCACCTGCTAATATTAACATATTATTACTAAAACATACCAGTTCTAGAAATAATGTTAGGTCTGTCATTTATTTTCTTTAAACAAAATAACTGGTTTTTACCCGACTGCCAAAAAGGAGGGTAATGTTTTTGTACATGTAATTGGCCCCACTGATGAATGATTACTGACGTATAGTTCGACAATTCCTGACTGACTTTCTATTGGTGCTGTAAGAAGGATAGCTTAGATGTAAAGAATTTCACACTCGCCTGTACACATTAGTCAATAAAACAATGATCTCTTTGTATAATGGTATGGTGGTTTTAAGGTAAGGTAGGTAGTTTTTCTATAATCATCATTGCAACTCATAAACGACCCACTGCAGGAGGCACGGGTCTCCTCCAAAGAATGTCGAGGGAATTTAGCCTACTATTAGTTAGTTTTTCTATATTTTATTGAAAATTCAGCTACATATTCCGTATTTTTTAATATAGGTATTATGCGGTAAAATATAATGAACACTACATTTATAATAATATTAGATCTTGTAAACATGTATTTTTTTTTTTTTTTTTAAAGACAACGCCCGCACTAGGGAACAAGCCCTGTGTCGCGGGGAGCTTTACAAACATGAAATTAACGGACACAAAGTACATCCAGACTAGAAACAAATATCTATGAATCACACAAATATTTGTCTCGTGTGGGAATCGAACCCACGTCACCCTCAGCACGGCGATGTAGTGGCGAGGCGACCACCTTAACCACTGCGCCACGGTGACAGTCAAAATATTTTTTTGTATATAAATATTTTTTTATTTTGAAGCTAACTTAGTTCTGTTATGCCTGTTTATAAGGTTCTAATCCCTTCTCTACTTGAGTCCACTCATGTGTGAAATACAGCTGTGTGTACTAACTCATCGTTTTTCAAAACAAGTTAGCATCAATTAAGCTCGTTCAATAATTAATCGATATAATTCTAAGCAACTTGATTCTCCAGAAATAAACACAAAGGTGGAAAACCCCGTATTAATAATCGACTTAATATTAAATGGAAAGAAATATTCCATGCTAAAGAAAAACCTCTATATAGCTTACGTGGATTAGGACTAATAAAATGAATTAAGTAGTTTTTGGATTTTTTATCTTGTACTCTTTAGAATAAGATTAATATTTCAAGTGGTTGTTTTTACGCAAATTCTTTGTTATATTGAATGTGGAAAATCTCATAGCAATTAAGTTCAGTTCAGTGTGTCAGAAAAGAAATAATATGCTTTGTTAGTAGTAATTGGCTTTACCTAGTACTTATGTATTGTTAATTGAATTTTACTGTTGAACAATAATGCGAAACTATGTTTGGTCACTTCTTATTTATTGTTTAAATAACGTAAAAAACTAGACCACTCCAGTTCGTTTACAAAATTAATCACAAAAACGGTGAAAAAGTTGCATTTCAGAAACTGAACGATAAAGTCTTCGTGTAGTGACGGATTAAGAATATGTAATGTCATTACCCCATTTCAACCCGTGGGTGTCATAAAAGGCGACTAAGGGAGTAACCTTATGCAGACAAGAGTACTGTGAGAAAAAGGAAAATTTAAAGCAAAATTCTATACTAACCCGTCTGGCAGCGTGGTATAGTAGGCTAAATTCCCTCCACAATGTTTGGAGGAGACCCGTGTCCATTAATGGGACGTTTATAGGTTGATGATGATGATCATGATGAAAGATGAAGGCGCTAAGTGAGTAGATGAGTTCTTTAGTTTTTTTTTTGTCGTTTTTGAAGGGATTTTCTACTAAATCATTTTACTATTGAGAGAATTCCTATTACGAGTAGAACCTTATAGGTAAATAATCTGTAATCTACTTAAAACTTTTTACATACACATGTAACTCATCCGCGAACTAAGCAATCGCAACAAGTATAACTTGTTTGGTAGTGCGTAAGACGTGTTACTTTTTCGCGACTTCAAAAAGAGGTTCTGTAATTGACCCCAATTTTTGTCAGCATCATCATCATTTCAACCCATAAACGTCCCACTGCTGGGCACGGTTTTCATCCAAAGAATGTGGAGAGAATTAAGCCTCTTATACCACGCTGGCCAGACGGGTTGGTATAGGGTTTGTTTCGAATTTTCCTTTTCTCGCAGTGCTCTTGTCTGTAGTCGCCTTTTACGACATCTAAGAGTTGAGATGGGGTAGTGACATTATGCATTCTTAATCCGTCACTACACGGAAAAAATATGATAGCAACTAAAAAAAAAACAAATGAATGAACAAATATACGTATTTTTTTTATTTCTTTACGTAAAGATTCTTCACATGGTTATAATCGTCAGCAATGCATGACGTCTGACAGCTGAGCATGAAAACTCTTTACTCATATTAAGCCGATTTTCGCTTTTATTTTAACCAAACTCACTCTAGTTCGTTACCTTATATTAATAATTAAATGACTTTTTTAGAATCATTGTGTCACAACATTTATCTGGGAAATGATTAAGTAGATGTAGATTAGGTAGCAGAAATTAAGTCCCTATGTTTGCAAAATAAACAGCTGTTTATGTAACAGTTCAGTTTAATAAATATGAGAGAGCAAGTTATTTGCCTCATAGGTAGAGCTGCTCTACTTAACTCATATTTCGTAGAGCTTGAAATGATTTATTACTGATGTTGAAATTACTGTGTTGAGGTCAAATACTTCAATTAAATCAAGATTTTAGACTCTACCTTGAATAAAAACGGCTTTATTTACAATGATGTTAAAAAAATATTGAGTTATATCTTTATAGTTTTACTTGCAATATTGTTTGTGTTAAATTAAAATGATGACTTTACCGTAGAGATAAAATAGAATTATATTTAATCAATTATGATTACCGAAAATATTATTTTATTAATTCCTATTAGATAATTGCACAAAAGTGATGTAAGAGTCACGCGTCAACTAAGCAAAAAATTATATTATTTGCAAATATAAAAATTTCGTAATCGAACTAATGATTATGAAAATATGTTAAGTCCGTGTTGATGAGTTTTATGTTGACAAAATGCAAAATCTTATGCAAATTATAATGAAAATTATTTCTGGGTCACACCGAAACCCGCCGATCGCCATCGGACTATGCCGAAGTTTTTCGCAACAATTTAAATATTTCACGCTTGTCTTTGCTTAAAATAATTAAACTTAGACAAATGGAGGTTAATTATAATTAATAATAACTTAAATGTCATCCTCAAATCTTGGGACCATAATTAACACTAATCCAATAACATCGATTAAGATTTAATTATTCTAAACACGTTTGTTAAAAACTTACGTTATAAGCATCTTGACGGCCTTTGGTCAGCTTCCTTGTATCATGTACTCAATTCACAGCACAGTACACAGAAAACAAAACACAAAAATAACAGATTATAATTATTAATATAAAATGTACAAAACACACTCACACACACACGTAACGCGGAATTTGCGTAAAGGTTTACGAAACTTTCTAAATGGTGGCGCGAATATTTCGGCGCGAGCGCGGACGTGTGCTGTGCGGCGCGGTCGGTCGCTTACTGACGCGACGTTCGATTTTCGCTTGGAGCCGCGGACCGCGTTCTTTTTTTTAAACCGGCTCCACAGACAACAGTGTCTTGGTGGCCAGTCCGCCGTGTCAAGCAAGAAGGTATGACGCAAGCAGTTTCGGCAACGTTGGGTTTTTTCGTTGCCCCAATCGGCACACACACATTCGTAATGACTAACTTTATTCGGTTGGTTCGTTCGCTAATTTTGTTTTATAAATAGATTTTAAAGCTACGGCTAGCTTGCGATTTAATTCTCTTTAGCTGCCAATAACTAGACATAAATCGCATAATTCTACAATTAATCAATCGAAGAATAGTGATCCTATTGATTCGAATCTATTCATAACCGATACCTTCATCTGCCAAGACCTGCCCATGTACTAGGATTGAGAAATACAAAGACTTTGGGAACATTTCTGAATTCCTACATTGCGCTTTCCAATACGTGGCCGCCACTCGAGAACATTTTTCCCCCATCGGCCATCAGTTCTACGAGCTATGTGGCCTGCCAATTAAGTTCATACGACAGGAGATTTTATATTTGCAAAATAGCCTAATGCATAAACAAAAGCAATGTATTGTACTTCAATTCATTTTACTTAATAAACGTATACCCCCCCTTAAATCGACAACTTTGACACTAAACAATGGCTTATATCAATTTAAACCTGGTTTAATACTTAATCCATGTTTTGTAATAAGGGGGATAAGGACCAAGGACTTTGAAAGAAATTGTTATTCATCATCATCATATTATTATCAGCCCAATGACGTCCAACTACTTACATAGGCTTCACCTAATTTTCGCCATAGCGAGCGAGGATTGTTGTTACAAATGTTATTAGACTATAATTAATTAAAATTTAATAATTATAGAATACACAACAACTAAGATTATGATTTGGGACAGACCGGAATATTCCCATAAAACATAAACTGATTATAGGACCCAATTATTGTTAATTGGACCTTATTGTATTGTTATTAGACTATAATTTAATAACATTTGTAACAATAATCGTCGCTCGCTGTGGTGGAAATTGGTTTTTCCTAGATTGATCTTTCTACGCCTTACGCCAACAAACTGCAGTTCAGTTTGGTATAAGGGCCGATTCATACCGGAATTGCAGCAGCCGGCAGTAACGCGGCGAGCTCTTTCAGTGTGAAATAATTTGAAACTTTATCTCTATAATAAAAAAAGCCAGTATCGCTAGAAAAGCTCGAAAAGCTTGCGCGGCGGCCTGCGCGCCCCCGCGCGGCGCGTCTTGATGGCGACACGAGGCCGTTCGCGGTGCTGCCGCTGCGGGCACCTGCGCGTTATTCAGGAACGAAACTGTTCAAGAAAAGACTGGAGGACTGGAGGCCCTATAAGCGTAAATTGTATGTCATGAAACAAATAATTCATTTTTATTTATTTACTTTGAAACTTAATATTTATGTAATTGGACAGTTATATTGTTCTACAAATTGCGTGGTACATTATCCCGGTATTTCCTTTCCGGTCCGGTATACCCTTGCTACGTCTGTTAGCTACCACAGTCAAACTTTTGGAAAACGAAATTATTGGGCGTCTCGTCGAAATTAAGCTACTCACGAAAAATTTGCTTGATAGTAATAAAAAAAAAATTTGGACCAGGGATCCCGGACTATAAAGATTATTTCATAAAATATACCTTTGTTTGAAAACCTACATATTATTGAAATTCTTAGCATACTAATATAAAAAGGGTAATATTTTTAAATTATTCTCAACAAAATTCAATGGATAATATCCAAGGAATCTTAATGGCAGGTAAAGCAAGTGTAACGTAAAGATTAACTGTAGTGAAAGTGTCATACAATATCATTAAATATCTGGTTTTACAAGTGATGAAATATAAAGACCAAATTGTTATTGTGTTGACGCTTAAGTTGTTGTGTCTATGTTTAAACTATATTCTTACGGGTTGAAATGGGGTAGTGACAGTATGTATTCTAAAGACTAATATCATACAATAGTGTATCAAAATAATATCTCGTTTATTCATCTAGGTTACAAAGTAACACTTATAAAAGTCACCAGTTAAGAATGTAACTGGTTATCCAAAAAGTAATATCAGCAAATTTGCCTACGACCAGTTCGCTGACGGGGTGGAGCTATGAGAAGAATTGGCAAGAAACTCACGCCACTCTTTTTAAAAAATTGATATTTATAATCTTTTGTAATGTACAATTTGGGTAGCGTGTAAAGTGACGCAGTAGAGCACTACACCTTTAGATGAATGAGTTACAATTAATGTATACAAACTAAATAATAAACAAACAAACAGTCAGGCTTAGCGGTTGCATCACTTTACACATTGCTATGCAACCGTTAAGAGCCGAATGTGAATAAATATCATCATTATCATCATGATCAGCAACCCATTAAGTCCCACAGCTGGGCTCGGGTCTCCTCTCCTCTAACTAGAGAGCTGAGAGGATTTAGGCCATAATCCACTCACGCTGGCCTAGTGCGGGTTGGTGGATCAGACATACCCATAGAATTTCTTCTAGGGTATGTGGGTTTCCTCACGATGTTTTCCTTCACCGTTAGCAGATGGTGAGTCAATTGACTAGTACATATAAATTCCACAAAGCGAAATCCACATCGGTACTGCTCGTAGGGATCGAACTCGGACCGCGTGATTTACAAGCCGGTCACTTATCCGTGAATAAATATAATCAAAATTAAAATTAGTAAACCTTAGAAAAGGCATTTTAACTATGTTGTGTAACGGGATAAGTTAGTACAGCGTAAGTAGCTCACTTCACTCTGTGATTGTTATCGTTTCACGCGATATTCATTTGTAATTATTATAAATCTCTTATAATTGTTTAATAATTATTAATAATTAACAGTCCTTGTACAACATACTTTGTCCATAGTACTAGGAACCAGTATCTTGATGGAAAATACGTTGGTGAACGTGACTCAGTATAATTTATTTATTAGAAAAATAACTTTGACGTTCGATTTTTTAATGTGATGATATTTCTTGATACCGCTCCACTCCTATTAATCACAGCGTGATGTTCTAAGCTATAATCCTTCCTTAAAAAAAAGGGTACTTAACAAAAAAAAGATTTACACAAATCAGGTTAGTTGTTTTGGAGATTAGCGCTGTCAAACATTATAATGTTAGTATCTGTCATTATCATCAGCAATCTATTAATGTCCCACTGCTGGGCTCGGGTCTCCTCTCCTCTATCTAAAGAGCTGAGAGGGTTATTATTGATACTATACTAATATTATAAAGATGAAAAATTTGTTTGTTTGGTTGAACTAATCTCAAGAATTAGTTTTCCGATTTAAAAAAATATTTTTGTATTAGATAGCCCATTTATTGAAGAAGGCTATAGGTTATGTAACATCAAAATAGACCAAACAAAAAAGAACGAAGCCCGGGAAACATCTAGTATTATATTGACATTATTTGTGCTAATTTCTTGAATCACAATTCTTTAAAATATTATGATTCACTCATAAACCCTTCACAGAATAATGACATAGTAAAAAAATTCTTTCAGTAAACATAGTTGTGGTTTTTCATACTTAAGTCAACCTCATTTTGCACCGTGCTACAAAGTACAAAGATCAGAATTAAATGTATCCAGAACCAACGTTGATGTACAAATGCGTGTGTTTCTTGCCAGTTCTTCTCATAGCTCCACCCCGTCAGCGACTGGTCGTAAGCAAATTTACTGACACTACTTTTCGGATAACCTGTTACATTCTTAACTTGTGACTTTCATAAGAGTTACTTTGTAAACTAGATGAATAAACGAGATTTTATTTCATTTCAAAGAGATTGATTAGAAAAAAAAAGTTTACTTGGATCGAAGTTTTTAGAGTACTACAATTGCTGCTTATCCTAATAGAAGACAGGCACGTACGTAAGGTGTGTTTACATGAATCACTTAACTCTTATTCTATTTTAAGTAAAGCAAAAAACTAGGTCAAATTTCGTCACAAGCACCTAAATTATTCAAAACGACCATAACACCGAAATTAAAATAAAAAAGAACTTCATTAATTCGAGTCTAGGAACTAGATATAAAAATATTTATGTATTCATTTGTTGAATATATTTTGAAGTAATACGTATTATTACATCATAGTACCGGAGATCCCAACCAGGGGGGACGCTCCCCTTGGGGGGCGTAGAAAAATGTCGGGGGGGGGGGGGGGTTTAGGGTATCTGTAGGTATTGTACCTAATTGAAATTTAAATAAAAAAATTAGTTGATTAAAAAAAATGTGTTTCTTAATTTTGTTGAAACTTAAGGGGGGGCATGAAAATATTATTTTGGTTTCGGGGAAGCTCAGCGAAGTAAAGGTTGGGAAACCCTGTAATAGTACAAGAGATATCTTAGTACTAGATCAACCCATATTGATTCATTTCCCACCCAGGACAAATCTTTGTGTGATGAGTATGATTGTTTGCTCTCTATCTGGGTGAATTTATCTATAATATGTATGTATTTTTAAAAAAATATTTAAGTAGTATGTAAGCAAATTTAATTGTTATTATATCAAAAAAAGGCGGTAGGTGTGAAAAAGTCAACACACATTGCAAATTTTCAATTTTATTTTTTTAGTAAAATAATCTAAATATACATTAAATATTAATATTTTGTAGTGATAACAGTGCAAATTAAGTGTACTCACGTTTGTGGAGCTATATAGTTACTTAATGTAAGTTGTACTACATAACCTACACCACCTGCCAGCTCAACACACTACAGTATTTAACATCACAACACATAACAATGTCTTCAGCTAATCAAGACAAATGTGAATCAGTTATTGAGGAAGTAAGGACAGTACAGGACAGCTTAGAAGAGCGAGTTTTAAAGAAGTTCACAGAAATGGAGGCACATCTGCAGACCAGCGGCGCGGCTAAGGACACTGTTGCAAAGGTAGCTGAAGAGTTCCGGGCATTCAGAGAGCTTATCTTTACAATGCTCAAACTGCTCAGACAGCAGATCAACGAGTGCTCCCGTATGGCCGATGTGGCTGAAACAAGGCACAGACGAAAGGCGCTTCTTTTCTTCGGCGTGCCAGAGGTTGACAAAGAGGACTGCAAGGCCACCGTGCTAGGATTTGTACACAAGATGGAGCTGCAACACATCACAGCATCCAACATCACTGTCTGCCACAGGATTGGGGCCTCACATAAACAACATCATCGGCCAATCTTGGTCCGGTTCACTGGAGTCGAGCAGAGGTCAGCTGTATGGCGTGCCAAAGCAAAGCTTAAGGGCACGTCTGCTTCTGTGCGGGAATTTCTGACAAAGTCCAGACAGGCTTTGTTTGCAAAGGCCAAACAACATTTTGGCATGCGTGCGTGCTGGACCCAAGACGGTGTCATTCACATAGCCGCTAATGGGTCACGCTATAAAGTCACCGTAGCAGATGAGCTGTGCTCTCTGATCCGGAAGTATCCCAAGGCGGATTCATCCTCTCAGGCGGGCAGGAGCGGCGCCGGGAGTACAAGCACATCGAGCGCGCCCTCTAAACAACGAAAATAGGTAGCGAGCCTTGAGCTGCGCTTTTTCATATTACTTCTTCTTGCTATTGTTATTAACTTTTTCATTTACTTTTGTTTCTATTTGTTACCCTCAACTTTAATACGTTTTCTACAACTTTTTTATTTCCTTTTGACACAATTAAATGCTGTCAAACTTAACTTGAAATGACAACAGCTGTCAAAGTGTCAATTATTTATGTCGTTTAGAAAATGGTATAAAACTGACGTTGACCTCTAAAATGTGTTAATTGTATAAATCTTTCATTTTTCAACTCATTCATTTTGTTCTGTTCTGTTGTTTTGTACTTTTAATTTTTTTTTTTTTCCTTTCACTTGTAATACTTTTATTATGTGTGTATCAGCTGGTGGGTGGTGCAGAGACAAAAGTTGCAACGTATAAGTAAGTAACGTAATTATAAATTTAATATTATCATCATATATCATAATACCTTTTTATTTTACTTATATTAAATTTTATATATTTATACTTTATATTTTTACTTATAGTTTATTAAATTTCTATGTATGATTCGGATGAAGAATTTCTATCTGCCATTGACTCTAATTCATCGAATAATGATAGTTTCTCCTCAGTGACTGGGACATTGGGTGATTTTGTGAGGCAACAATTTGATATTACCTCGAATCATAATTTTAATGTGTGCCATATCAATGCACAAAGTGTACCGAGTCATTACAGTGACCTCTTCGAAACATTTTCTAACGCTAACGTTCATGCCATCCTGATTTCGGAGAGTTGGCTCAAACCAAACCTTCCCTCTACCACCTATCCCCTCCCCGGCTACATTCTGATACGGAATGATCGAGTCGGTAGGAGGGGAGGTGGGGTCGCTATTTATCTTCGCAGTCACTTTCCATATAAGATTCTTGTATCATCTAAATCTGATTCTTCGCAGTCCGGGGAGTACCTCTTCCTTGAAGTTGACATTAAAGGTACTAAAACTGTCCTCGGTGCTGTGTATTGTCCCCCTACCGTTGATTACTTCTCCAGTTTCGAAATGATTCTGGAATCTTTAGGGTCAGAGTATTCACATCACATCATTATGGGAGATTTCAACACCGATCTCCTCCCCTCCCAGTCCCGTCGTTCCCGTAAACTCCTTGAAATCGTTGAGTCAGCCAGCCTTCATATCTTACCTCTACAAGCCACCCATCAAAATTCTGATGGTAAGGACACTTGGCTTGACATCATCCTCACCTCTGCCCCAAACCTTGTTTCATCCCATGGTCAAACCCCTGCTCCTGCCTTTTCTCATCATGACCTCATTTTCCTATCATATATCCTTAAGCCTCCTAAGCCCCCTCCTAAAGTGCTGCACATGCGATGTTTTGGTCGCATGGATGTGGAAAAGTTACATAGGGACGCTTCATTAATAAATTGGTCGGATTTAACTGAGGCATCTACAATTGACGACAAAGTAAATTTATTCAACAAAACCATCTTAGCGTTGTACGATGTCCATGCACCCGTACGGAGAATAAAACTGAAGCACCCACCGGCACCTTGGATAACTGAGGGAGTGCGGATGGCAATGAGGCGTAGGAACCGGGCTTTTGGTAAATACAAGAGAGATCGGTGCGATGAAAACTGGGTAGCCTATAAATCTGCAAGGAATCGGTGTAATCAGATGATACGGAACGCCAAACGCCGACATATCCTCATTAACGTCACTTCTTCTTCCCCTGCTGATATCTGGAAGTTCCTAGGGACTCTGGGTATCGGCAAACAGCGTCGTACTAACTTTCAGGGGACAATTGGCTTGGATGATATAAATAAACATTTCTCTTCCAGACCTCAATTAGATAGCCAAGCCAATTGTCAAACAGTTAATTACGTAGCTGGTTTAACCCGCCCCAATATTAAATCGTTTTGTTTTTCTCCAGTTGCTGAAGAAGAGATCAGAAAGACAATCCTCTCCATTAAATCCAACGCTATGGGCAGTGACCTCATCAGCCGCCGTATGATCACTACCATCCTTGTTCATCTTCTCAGTCCTATCACCCATATCGTCAACTTTTCCTTATACTCTGGTTCCTTTCCAACAATGTGGCGTCGTGCTTACATTACTCCTCTACCTAAAATCCAGAATCCTACTCTTCCAAATCATTTTCGACCCATATCCATTCTTCCTTTCCTATCCAAAGTTCTTGAAGCTTGTGTGCATAAGCAACTGTCCCAATATATTCACTCCCACCACCTGTTGAGTCCTTTCCAGTCTGGCTTTAAGCCGGGTCATAGCACAGTTTCCGCACTCCTCAGAGTGACTGGCGATATCAGAGAGGGAATGGAGAATACCAAAGTCACCGTCTTGGCTTTGGTCGACTTTTCAAACGCTTTCGATACCGTCAGTCACGATATCCTACTCGCCATCCTATCCTATGTCGTAGTCTCCTCTGAAGCTCTGGAATGGTTCTCAAGTTATCTTCGAGGTCGCCAGCAATCGGTTCGTTGCAATGAGTCGTCTTCTAGCTGGTGTAACATTGACTCTGGTGTTCCTCAAGGCGGTATTCTTTCTCCATTACTTTTCTCAATTTTCATTAATCTCATTACCAAGAATCTTCAGTGTCCGTATCACCTATACGCCGATGATTTGCAGATATACTCTCAGGCAAGCATTGACTCTGTGTCGTCAGCAATTGACATGGTCAATAAAGATCTTGCTTACATTAAAGATTGGTCTGCCAGGTTTGGATTAATGGTCAATCCCTCGAAGTGTCAAGCAATCGTCGTAGGTAGCCAACGGCTTCTGACCCGGTTGGACACAGATACTCTTCCTCCAATTGTGTTTGATGGTTCCATCATAAAATTGTCTCCAACCGTCAGGAATCTTGGTTTACACATAGACTCCACTTTATGCTGGCAAGCTCAAGTTACTCATGTAAGCCAAAAAGTTACCGGTACCCTACGTGCTCTCTATCGATTTAAAAACTTCTTTCCGTACAAAACCAAGGTGATGCTTGTGCAGACTTTAATTTTTCCTCAAATCGACTATGGTGATGTGTGTTATTTTGACCTGAATGCAGACCTTCTCAACAAACTTGACCGTCTTCTAAATAACTGCATTCGATTTATTTTCAATCTTCGCAAGTATGACCATGTGTCTACTTATCGCTCTCAATTAAAATGGTTGCCCATTATTCAACGCCGTAAGATGCGTGCTCTCACCACACTCTACTCTATCCTAACATCTCCTACTCCGCCTTCCTACTTAATTCATGACTTTCCCTATCTCTGTTCTGTTAATGACCGAAATCTTCGTTCTTCTAATAACCTCCTTCTTTCATG
This sequence comes from Laspeyria flexula, assembly GCA_905147015.1. Taxonomy (NCBI): domain Eukaryota; kingdom Metazoa; phylum Arthropoda; class Insecta; order Lepidoptera; family Erebidae; genus Laspeyria; species Laspeyria flexula. The sequence goes on from LR989972.1 coordinate 9,209,715, forward strand.
TCCTTCTCACACGTCTGATTTTATTCACTCTTCTTTTTCTATACAATCCATCCTTCTATGGAACGCCCTCCCTCTTGAAATCAGGATGTCCACTAACCGTTATGCGTTTAAGAAGAGGATTCATGAACTCCTTCGTTGTGAATAGTCTGGCAGTTTTCATCTCTTACTTAGTTTATTCACCTCTATTGTATTATAATATAGTATATGTAAGTACATATATATTTATAGTTGTATTATTTATTTATATATATTTATATGTATTTAAGTACCTAGCTTTATATTTATATATTATAAATTTAATTATTTATTGAGAATATATCTATTATTTTAGCTTAATTGCCTCGTTACTTTTATTTATGCACCTACTTCAACAAACTCTCTGCATCACCCAAATGGTTGACTGGTAGAGAATGCCTAATGGCATTAAGTCCGCCTGTACATATTTTGTATGAAGTATTAAATAAATAAATAAATAAATCAAACTTCTGAATCAGACAATTCTTTAAGAATGCCTTTACCTATTTCTTCACTACAAATCCCATATAAAAACATTGTAGAACAGCCCCCTGATTCTGAGCTGTCGGAAAATTTTCGGCCCGAAATGACAGTGTAAATAAAGTTAAAAATCATATTGTTAAAGAAATAAATAGTTGTAGGAAAAAACCTTAAATTAATCAGTTTTTAATTTTCTATACGTTAGACTATTTTGTAACATTAAATAACAAAAGCCGTAAAAATACGTCGTACTAAGATTCGTAAACGTTTACGATCCGGGAGCAATCCGACGAGTCAGAATCAGGGGGCAGGTCCAACCGGGCTACGCAACTGTTAAAGACAGAAAATCATAAGCCTAAAAATAAAATTAAGTGGGTAAACAATAGAACTATTTTATTCATACAACTGCCCTTTTTAATTTGTTTAAATCATAATGTATCGATAGCCGATTTCAAATTGTTAACAGCAATATTGAAATGGACTAAATCGTCAAGATTTGAAGCAGGCCGTCAACACTTGCATACTATTATGACCTACGATACAGTGAAAAATAATATGCAACGCTTTTTTAAAAGAATTCATACAGATAACTTTGCTTCAAAAACACATAGTTATACGAAATAACACCGAATATTGTATGCCGTCCTTGCTACAACCAGTTTTGTTGGACTTTACACCTCGCTCGACGCACGCTTGTAACACCACAGTTTTGGCAGAATACTAACCGTTCATTGATGAAACTACCTATATCTTTTTAAAAAGATTCTGCCGTCAAATTATAGGTTTTTTCGCCGATGCCGTATTGTCTGACACGAATGTACAATGGAACTTAATGCTGTCCTATAGGTCAGCACTAAGTTCTATTTGTCCTATAGGACAGCATTAAGTTCTAACACGGCTTTCTGTGCAGTAATAACGTTATAAGGAGAGCGGTATGGTACTTCAAATATGACATTTTAACTATAGTTAAAACGTCATATTTGATTTTAACTGTAGTCATACATTTTAACTATAGTTAAAATGTATTATTGTACATATTTAGAGTACCATACCACCCTCCTTGTAACGTCATTACTGCACAGAAAGCCATGTCAGATTACAACAGAGTCTTACTCTTAATTTATCATCAAAACAAAAGAACGACGAGTGCGAAGCCCGGGGCAACACTAGTGTAGTGCTGCGGTCTTCTATGGAGGTAATTCCCCGGTTCGGCGAGCGACGTGACGCGGTTCAGTTGAGTTTTTTTTTTAGGCTGATAAAGTCTGAGCGCGCGTTACACCACCATATTTTATATGATAAACTAGAAGTCACGCGGAGCTCCGCTCCCGTCACTTTTGTTTGGCTACTGCTCAACTCCTATTGACCGTACCGTGATGTTATATAGCCTATAACCTTCCCCGATAAATGGGCTATCTGACACTAAAAGAATCTTTCAAATCGGATCAGTAGTTCCTGAGATCCTAGCGTTCAAACAAACAAACTCTTTAGCTTTATAATATTAGTATAGATCTAGTTATTTAATGTTTTGTTTACAACACTTACTTTGTAATATTAAACTAAATTTAAAAATAATATTTACAAATAAAAACTAACTAAATGTATCATTAAAATAAAAAAGGGGGGAGGAAATTACAAATTAAAATACGGCATCATAAAATTCCTCCGCATCGCTGCCATTGTCTGTGGGAAAAGTGCCCAACAGATCCAAAATATTTTCAAACATTATATTACAACAACCTACAGATTATATATTACATCCGACTACTGGGAACGGCTCTCTCGAGAAGGATGTTAGCCTCACCACGCTTGCCAGGCAGGTTAATTTTCGAACATCAAAGCTATATTTAAAGAAATAATTTATTCACAAACATCAACTAACTTCAATAGACGTCATTCACATATTATACATAAACTTACGTAGATACTTTTTGTGTCCACTTTTTCTGTAAAACAACTTGTTCTCCAATATTAGCGTTCCGTATATTCAATATTTAATAATGGACACAAATAATTGGCTTAATATTGGATGATATCTTATTAGCTACTTGTAGCTAATTATACTCATTGTAACAGAACCTTCAAAGAAAATATTTTTTCCGTATAAAAGTTTACTATTTGATACATGATGTTATTATTGATTGTATGTCTGATCTCATTCAAAAGCCATTTTTCTCCACAATGAAACCGGCTTGGAATTGTCGATTCTCTAAAGATACGTTTCCTCAGGAATCTGACCCCATCAGATATTCTGTTTATAGGAATTTCCTGTGAATGGAGTATCTGGTTTTTTATTCTTTTAAATAGGTTAGTTGTTTATAATTTTTAAGATATGAATAAGTAAGTATATCTCTATAAACTTGTTTCAATTTTGAGTGTATTTTATGTCTGCAAACTATATAATTCTTCTACATTAAATAACAATTTATTAGCAATTTCCTTTGCTTTGGTCTAATATTTTATATAAATTTTTTGATTGAGCTACGCGGGGGTTTTGGCAGAGCACTGCACACGGAATAGCAGGGTCACGGGTTCAAGTCCCATCGTGGGTTTGAATTTTTCCATTACTTGTTTAGCATTTATATATAATTCTTCTATTAATATTAGAGCTCAGCTCTTGTCAATAGAGCAAACTCAATCCTCTTTAATCTTTCAAAATATCTTTTACCTTACAATTTAGAAAATGAGAATCTAAATTTCCCATTCATAAAGTGGTAATCAGGCATGCGGTCGGCCTGATGGTTGATGATGCGGTTTTTATCTTAACGAAGTCTGCAAGGTTAAAGGTATTACTAGTCCATTGCCACTCTAGGTAAAATATACTCATAGCTACGATTCAGACCAACCGGCTCGCATCGGCCCGCGCCGGGCGGCATTTTACAATGCGTTAAAGAACATTGAAATGTATCAACAGTAATTACAGTTCATATTTGCATGCAACTTACGGTCGGAGCCGGTCGGCCGTCGCGACGCGTCGCGGGATGCCGACGGAGGTAACTGTGCGTAAGTTGCATGCAAATATGAACTGTAATTACTGTTGATACATTTCAATGTTCTTTAACGCATTGTAAAATGCCGCCCGGCGCGGGCCGATGCGAGCCGGTTGGTCTGAATCGTAGCTTACAATAAAATAATGCCAAGTTAAAGGTGTAAAAAGAAAGAAAGAAAGGAAACGTGTTTTGTTCTGGACTACAAACTTATTTACAAAAAAAAATCATTTTTTTTTAAATTAAATATGCTTGCCGCATCGGCCCAGAAATTGGCCAACTACTGGCCGGCTACTGCCAGTACAGCGCTGATTTTCAGCGAGAGTCATTAAACTTAAATAAATAAAAAATATATAATAACAAATATAACAGTAATACATACATACATAGCATCACGCCTTTTTCCCGAAGGGGTAGGCAGAGGTGTTTCACACCCACATTTCGCCAGCTATGTTTGGTCCCATGAAATAGGGGGCGAGCCTGTTGTCATCAACCGGGAACATTTGTTTACCAAACTCCGGGAAAATCTTAATACTGGAATTTCATGATAGAAAAACCCAATACTATTTTCAGCCGACCCGGGAATCGAACCTGGGGCCTCTTGCACAGCAGTGGTATACACTTCCCGCTGTACCACCGAGGCAGTTAGTACAGAGACAGTAGTAGTTAGGTTGTACCAGTTCTAGCTCACTATCCAGAATCCGTCTGGCTCACTAGCTCACTATTCTCGAGTCGACAAAAACAAAAAAAAAAAAAAAAAAAAAAAAAAAAAAAAGGGTTTTGCCATGCTCTGATCACGAATCTGCGGTCCGTTTTTGTCTAGGATGTGTGGTTTCAGAGATGTGGAAATCAATTAAGAAGAGTATCTAATCGATATCTAATCCCGCACCCTCATTAACGTTTCTTTTGTTCTCCTATTTCCTATTATCTATTGTTTCTGGTAGACCCTCATTAGCATTCTTATCTATTACTCATTGTAAGCTCTTATTATCACTGCTATTGTTTAAGAACTTCCATGCTATTCTGAATCATCAATAAAACACATTCCTTCATTTCTACATTTTTATTGCTTATTAAAATATGAATGAAACATCTGATTCACTAAAATATCATTGTATACTGTGTTCTCTGTAAATATGTTCGTAAAACTAGGATGTGTGGTTTCAGAGATGTGGAAATCAATTAAGAAGAGTATCTAATCGATATCTAATCCCGCACCCTCATTAACGTTTCTTTTGTTCTCCTATTTCCTATTATCTATTGTTTCTGGTAGACCCTCATTAGCATTCTTATCTATTACTCATTGTAAGCCCTTATTATCACTGCTATTGTTTAAGAACTTCCATGCTATTCTGAATCATCAATAAAACACATTCCTTCATTTCTACATTTTTATTGCTTATTAAAATATGAATGAAACATCTGATCCACTAAAATATCATTGTATACTGTGTTCTCTGTAAATATGTTCGTAAAACTACGCATTGAACACCCCTGAAACTTATATAGCAAATACATTAAGCAATATTCGCCGCAAACTGATGTCCACTCATTCTGAATTCTATCCACATTCCAGTCCCATCTTTTACAATTCCTTCTTAAAAAGTCGAGATGATATCGTGTAGGTGCACGCCCATATGAATCAAAATATTGACCAATACCATTCGTATCGACATGTAAAGCTATCCAATGTGAGCCTGGTTTATCATCCGTATCCAAATTGCATATTGTGTACATAGGTACATGAGTGTAAATGGGTAGTCTATTAGCAGCATACACATTATATTCTAGACTGGGGTGAATCTTTTTCAGATGTTGTTGTACATCTAGTGTATCCATGATATTACCAATCTATTCAATGGCTAACATAGGAATGATCAATTATAGTCACTTGTTACGACTTGTATTAAATGTCATTCGCTTGTGGAGATTTTGTATGATTTATCTGTGCAATGCACTACGCATTACGAAAGAATGCGAGATAAGTTTGTTAGTTCAAATTTACTATCGGTTGCACTGAGGAAATGCTTTAGATAAGATAGAACTATATAAGACCGAGTGGAGGCAGAGCCATCAGTCATTCTATGGTCTCGTTTGACCGCAGTGAATCGATATATCAATACTAAGTGTGTGCTACTTCAACGCAACAATAGTCATGGACGTAAGTGTTATAATATTTTATTGAAAAACTTACTTTTCTTTATGTTGTTGATTCCTTACGTGTGTGTGATTAAGTGTAATTATGTGATTGATATTAACATGATAACTGTGTTGTTGCAGAAAACATTCAGCTTCATAGACAATGAAGAAAATACCTATAAACAGTATTACTACCCGCCACTCTCCCCTAATCACGAAGAAGAGAGTGATGACATCGTTATTAATAACACAGGCGATGGGGGAAAAAGGAAATCGCAGTCGATTGACCATTTTTTTGAAGTGGAACCTAAAATAAAGAGGAAGAAGCTGTTGTCGTCAACCGTGGCACGAGCCGCTAGAGGTGGTGTATCATACATTTCTACTAATTCTGACGACGGAGACCAAGCGACGCATCTCATAAAAATAGAAGTGTACGATGTGAAAAAGCTATGCAAGGTTCCAACTACTGATCATTGGAAACATGCTACCACGAGGATTAAATATTATGTTGGGAATAATAGGGATAGCATCTACGACAACACAAACGCCCTCGTATACAATATTACAAAGACAATAGCAGAAAGTGAAAAAGTGAAAAAATACTTTTTCAACAATGACAGTCATTAGCTGATCATTACTGATAACATAAATTCTTTAAATTCTAACGGACTTTCTAATTTTTTGCTAAACTATAAATATTGAACATTATTTGAAATTGGTCATCACTTCATTTGTCAACACAGGGCTGTTATGTACTCTATTCCCTATTTTATTCTTTACAATGGAAAACTTCAGTGAAGTGTGCACCAGTGCTTTCTTTTCCACACCCATGGAAGAGAATATGGAACTATTCAACAGTGAATTAAATCTTGAGCTGTCTAAAGTTTGCGATGAAGGAGAGAAGCGTGAAATGTTCGATCCATCATATGATGATGAGCTGTATAATCACTGTGCGACGGTTGAAAAACAGTTTAAGTAAGTAAAATAATTATAAATTTAGATTATAATTTGCACATTGTTTTATAAATATAATTTTTTTTATTTTTTTATCGTTTTAACAGTCAACCACTACAACTTGGAAGAGGAAAGAAGCGAACTAGCAGCAAAGAACCCGAAATCATCAAAAAACAACTAAGAATGGAAGAAGAAACGTCTACCTCTGCGGGGGTAGGGACCAGTGTTGATAACAATGATCAAGTGGAATGTCTAACGTGTCATGTATTTATCAAGAAAAGGTATCTAGCTAATCATTTTAAAAGTAATATCCACAAAAATAATCTTTTAAATTCACATAATTCTTTACCAAACGTTAGTGTTATTGAGTCTGCCTTTGGAAATAGAATTTTAACTTATAAAATCAAAAGTAGAGTAGATAGTTCGACACTGATAAATTTTGAAACTCCTGAGCTGTTTTTAAATTCTATTAAAGATGATATTTTATATTTAATACAAGAGAGTATTGCTCAACATATAATTTTTAAAGTAAATTTTATATTACATGCTGATTTTGTTCAACAAACTAAAGATATTCATAATACATTCGATTTTCAAACATTTAACTATATTATTTCTCAAGGAGATAACTTAAATTTATTTTTTTCATCTTTAAATGATACAATTACTAGTAAAATTAGTGCATTTGAAAAAAAAGATAGTGGATGGAGTCTAAAAAACATAAAATCTATAGACATGAATGTTAATAAATTTAACCCCCTACGTGGCACCTCATACATAGATCTACCCCGTGACATAAAATTAAAAAAGGCTGTTATAAATGTAAAAAACAAAGATTATTTTTGTTTTAAATGGGCGTTACTCTCAGCGTTATTTCCCATAAACAAAAACGCAGATCGGGTATCATCGTACGCTATACATGCAAATAAACTTAAATTTGATGGTATTTCCTTTCCGGTAAAAATTTGTGATATCGCAAAAGTAGAGAAATTAAATGATATTAGTATTAATGTATTTGGATTAGAATATAATAAAGAAAAACGATGTAATTCTATTGTAGGTCCATTATTTTTAACAAAATGTCGTAAAGCTAGACACATCAATTTATTATTTTTTTCTAAGGATACGAAAAATCATTATTGTTACATAAAAAATTTATCGCGGTTAGTTAGTAATCAAATTTCAAAAGATGGTCACGCTATGTACATTTGCCAAGCATGTCTACTTCGTTTTCCATCCCAGGAAAGGTTAAATAACCATGAACAATACGATTGTATGCACATTTGTACAGAACTACCAAACGGTGAAACTTCAAAAAAGAATTGGTTTGATCAACCAATTTCAAATGATAAAATTAAATTTGATAATTTTGAAAAAAAGTTAAAGATACCATTCGTAGTTTATGCTGATTTTGAGGCATTTTTAAAACCAATAGAATCATGTTCTAACGATCCATCTAAACCTTTCACACACAATATTCAGAAACATGAAGTGTATAGTTTTGGTTATTATATAAAATGTTCATATGATGATAAATTATCAAAATATGTGACATATTGCGGACCAAACTGTGTACAAGTGTTTATGTAAAGTTTATTTAACCATTTAAAACGAAATAAATCAAAAAACTAATCTTCAAAAATGTCCAGGTCCACTAACAAATGAAGACAAAAATCAAATTTCAGATGCAACCTGTTGTCATATCTGTGAAACAGAGTTAGCAGAACCTTTTTATGATTTTGATTGGTACACTGGTGGTTTTATAGGTGTTGCTCATGAATCATGTAGCTCGAAGTTCAGAACACCACGTCATATTCCAATATTTTTACACAACCTTAGTCACTACGATGCTCATTTTATTGTTCACGCATTAAACTTCTGTAAAGGTGAAATCGAAGTCATCCCTCAAAATAAAGAAAAATATGTATCGTTTTCCAAAAAAATAAAAATAAATAACAATGAAGTTACATTGAGATTCGTAGATTCATTTAAGTTTTTATCTTGTAAATTAGAACAATTAGCCAAAAATCTCAGTAATGATCAATTTCAAGAATTACATAGAAATTTCCCTAATGATGAAGATTTCCTTCGATTAAAACGCAAAGGGGTTTATCCATATGAATTTATGACTAGTTTTGATAGTTTAAACATAACATCGCTCCCTGAACAAAATTTTTTTTATAATTCGCTCACAGATTCCCATATTTCAAATGATGATTACAGTCATGCTAAAGATGTTTGGGAACACTTTGGTTGTTGTAATATGTTAGATTACTCAAACTTGTATTTAAAAACAGATGTTCTACTGTTGACCGATGTGTTTGAAAACTTTAGAAAGCTATGTATTAATACGTATGATTTAGATCCTGCTCATTATTACACAGCTCCCGGTTTAAGTTGGGATGCAATGCTAAAATATACAAAAATAGAATTAGAACTTTTAACAGATTATGAAAAAATCGCATTTATTAGATCAGGCATCAGGGGTGGTGTATCTCAATGTAGTAATCGCTATGCTAGAGCTAATAACAAATACATGGAGGATTATGATGCAGAGAAACCAAATTCATATATCACTTATTTTGATGCCAACAATTTATATGGTTGGGCTATGTCTCAATATCTTCCTACTGGTGGATTTGAATGGATTAATCCGAATTCAGATTTTAATGTGTCTGAGACATCGGACGTAGGTTTCATTTTAGAAGTTGATTTGAAATATCCAGATGAACTTCATGATTTGCATTCGGACTTTCCTTTATGTCCAGAAAACATTTGTGTAGGCAATACTAATGAGAATAAACTAGTTCCAAATTTAAATAATAAAGATAAATATGTTATTCATTACAGAAATTTAAAGCAGTGCATAGAAATGGGGGTTAAATTAACTAAAATTCATAGAATTTTAAAATTTATACAGTCTCCTTGGTTAAAAATGTACATAGATCTAAATACAAAATTAAGAATGTTAGCAAAATCAGACTTTGAAAAAGATTTTTATAAATTAATGAATAATTCAGTCTTCGGAAAGACTATGGAGAATATTGAAAAAAGGGTTAACGTAAAATTAGTTACACACTGGGAGAACCAGGGTAAAGCTTTAGGTGTTCAAGATCTACTCGCTAAACCACAATTTCATAGTATTTCAATATTTTCGGAAGACCTAGTTGCGGTTCAGTTGCGAAAGACTAAGTTAATATATAACAAACCAATTTATTTAGGGTTTTGTATTTTAGATATTTCAAAAACCTTAATGTATGACTTTCATTATAATTATATGGTTAAAAAATTTAGTAAAATCAAATTATTGTATACAGATACAGACAGTTTAATATATCATATATTTACATATGATTTTTACACTGATATAAAACCTGACCTTTGCTCATACTTTGATACCTCAGATTATGATACAAATAATGTTTTTGAATATCCAAAATAAATAAAAAGAAATTAGGTTTCTTCAAAGATGAAAATAATGGTAAAATCATGAAAGAATTTGTAGGTTTACGATCTAAAATGTACGCTTTTAACTTAGAAAATAAAACTATAGCCAAGGCAAAAGGGGTAAATAAAAATACCACTAAAAAGATGACAATGAATAGCTATAAGTCTGCTCTATTTAATAAAGAAGTGCAATATTATAGTATGCTAAGATTTAAATCAATTAAACACACAATATTTACACAAAAATTAAATAAGATTGGTTTATCGTATAATGACACAAAGAGACATATTTTAGATAATAATATTGAAACATTAGCTTGGGGGCATTATAAATTGCGCTAGTGGTGATACCAGTGCTTTCTTTTCCACACCCATGGAAGAGAATATTGAACTATTCAACAGTGAATTAAATCTTGAGCTGTCTAAAGTTTGTGATGAAGTAGAGAAGCGGCAATTTATATAAATATAATTTTTTACAACAACACTTTCATTTTTTATTTCATTCCTTTAAACTTTAGACGTGTGTAATGTTTCACTTTATTCATCCGTTTACTGCTATTGTGGCAGGACCAAGTGGATGTGGGAAGTCAAACTTTGTAACAAATTTCATAAAATCAGTTACAGAAATATGTAATTGTAATTTTAATCAGATCACATGGTGCTTTGATGAAATGCAACCTTTATATAATTTGTCAAATGTTAACTATCATCAAGGAATTCCAAATCTTAATATGTTTGATGGTGAAAGCCCACATCTCATCATAATTGATGATCTAATGAGAGAGACTGATGGAAGAATTGTGGATGTATTTACAAAAGGTAGTCATCACAGGAATCTTAGTGTATTTTATTTAACACAAAATTTATTTCATCAGGGTAAAGGTCAAAGAGACATTTCTCTAAACTCAAGTTATATAATATATTTTAAAAACCCTCGAGATAAAACTCAAATAAGATATTTAGCACGGCAAGTGTCACCAGATAATCCGAAATTCATTGAAGATGCATACAAAGATGCAACTTTAGCAGCACATGGATATTTAATGGTAGATTTAAAACAGAATACCAATGATTTTTGTCGTATCAAGACAAATGTCTTTCCATTTAATGGTTACTGTACTGTCTACGTTCCAACAAAAGAGTTTAAATACACCAAGAATCAAACAATTCAAATCATTTGTAAATGATGCATCGTCGACTCACAACGCATAAACATTTGCTAAACGCTCTGCATACGCTTAAACCAAAATATCAGAGAGCATTACTTAAAACGTGTGATGAAGAAGAAATAAATTGCATTTGTGAATGTATTCATAACGTTCTACAAGGAAAGGTAGCTCTTAAAGATCAAGATAAACAAAAATTAAATAAACACAAAAACATACTACGTAAACTGATGCAAAAGTGTAAACATAAACTAAGAAAAAATATAATTATACAAAAAGGAGGAGCTTTCTTACCAATAATATTAGGTGCAATATTGAGTGGATTAGTAAGTGGACTAGCCAGTTAACATGGAAAACGCAAAGAAAATGATACTTATCGAACCTGGATTGATTGAAAAATTAAAACAAGATAATAAAGTTGATAGTAATTTGTCTCGATTAGATATTGAAATGCAAAATATTATGAATAGTAAGACGGAAGATCGAAAGAAGTGGATGTTATATTTACAAACACTACAAAGATACCTTCACTTTACCGAGGAGGGTCGTCAACCACTCAGATTACCAATTTATTCTGATACATCTAATGAAGATTCAAATAAGTCTAAAATTGATTTTAAAAATAAAGATAGAGATCTAAACAGTTCAGTTGATGTTGAATCTTTGTTGGAGGAGAATGATGCAAATCCACTTTACTCACCAACTCAAATCCTCAGTTTAATACCGAAAACTTATAATAAAAAAGGTCAGGAGCCCTACCATCACCTTTTAATTAGCGATAGTGTTCCGATGCAACTCAGTTTAGGTTCCTAAACTGAGTCGCTTTATTTCGTACCATAACCTACTTTATACTGGATCGCATTTGGTTTGTTTAGTAGCTACGCGAATGAACGAAAGCTTAAACTAAACCGCATTGATAGAGCGAGATCACGCTATACAGATATCGTACCTTTCACTTAGTACAATTGAGAGTGCGTTCAGAAAATTAACTAGAAGATTTTTCGGTAAGTACGGTTTTTATTGTGTTAATATTTAAGTTACTTTTTTATGAGTGCTATAAAATTACACTATTTAAAAATAATGTACTATATTTAGAACATAGAAAAGCATGGAATTTACTTTTTGGTTTAATAATCAATTTCATTAGATCCACCGAGAGGTTGAACTATGAATGTAGTAAATGTTTGGAACGTGTGATATACAAAACTTTTTTGACATTGCATAATATAAACAACCGCGGCTGATTCGATTTGTTTACGTTTGGTGATCTTTATTTTGAAGTTTAAACATATTTAATAATGGGGTAAGTAACTTCTGCCAGTGTTATACATCATAATTTCTGAATCCTTAATGTTTTACGAAGTTTTGTGTTCATCCATTCTATATTCAATATCCCACAAGCGTCATTCGTAGGTACGTATTTCAAGTGGTTTTTTTATACACAGTGAACCCTCGCGACGAAGAGTTACCTACGGTCAACTTGAACACTTGTGGGAATTCTTAGATAAGCGCAAGGATATAGCTACGGGCTATAATAAAACATCTCAGGCTAGGGAGTTCTCTAGAAAGATGTGGGAAGAAATAGCCCTTAGCTTGAATTCTCATGGTGACGGTGCAGTAAAAGATTGGAAAGGATGGTGTAAAGTATGTTCCTACTATATTTAATATTAATCAAGGATTGTAATATTTTTTTAAATTAATATTTTTTAATTAAATTTAATTTTTAAATAATTTTTTCAGTACTGGAATGACTACAAATCAAAATTAAAAAAGCTGGCAGCCGCAACAAAGTCTTCACAGCAAAAGACTGGTGGAGGTCAGTCAAATATAAAACAAATGACTGATTTAGAAAAAAAATTCCTCCAAATATTAGGAGATGATTTTGGTGCTGGATTGCCAGGCATAAGAGTGGAGCCATTTGAGGAAGAAGTTTGTGTAAATCAGGTTTGTATTTAAAAACTTTTTAAATGTTAGTGCAACATCAAATGCAACTAGTAATATTATTATCATCATTATATTATTATCAGCCCAAGACGTCCACTAATTACAATAATTTTAATTTCCTTAAAAGAAAAAGAAAGCTCACAGACTAATATGATACATGTGTGGTTATAAATATGTAACTTAAATTGCTAATAAATTAATATAATAATTTTTAATTAAATAAATAACTAATTTACAGGTTGAAATAAATATCACCACACCAACAGAGATCCACAGAACACCATTAAATTCTGGTTGCTCCGAGAGCATATTAACTGGAGTGTACTTTGATCCTCAACCGGGGCCATCATGGAGGAATGACTATCCAATACTCCAAGCAACCACTCCTTCTAATTCTCACCACACACATGTCACAAACACACCACATACACCTTCTCACTCACCGCGTCGTTCACCACGTCGTCACCAACATACACCTAGGTCACACACATTCCAATCAAGGACATGTACACCCACAACACCGCGTCGCTCGCCACGCCGGCGACTACTTGCATCTCCACACGTAGAGTTTACACCCACATTACTACCTGCCCAGCCCTCGTCCACAGTAGACACTCTCCACACAACACTTTCTCGACCCACCCAACCCAGACCCATTCCATCCCCACAACACCAACCGGCACCTACATCCCCACACACCCAGCGCACACCCGTAAGAGAACGCAGGAGACGAATAAGACGGGAGCCCCCCATGGCAATGGAAAACGCTCGTCGAGCCCTTATTATGGAGTCACAAAAACAAACTAAAATTCAGGAGGAGAAGTTAAATTTGTTTAGGATTATGATAAACGAAATTAGAGAAATTAAGGAAATAATTCGAACAAGGTTTGAATAAATTTTTTATTTACTACAATAGAATAAATGATAAAATTAAACTTTTAAATATCTAATTATTAACTAAATTTAGAGATAAATAATTTTACTTTTATTTTGTTACATATTTTGTTATTGTGAAAAGCACTTTTTCTTCTACAAGTATTATATAAATAATAATAAAAAAACCTATAATTAAAACTTTAATTTCTATTATACTTATTACATTAAGCAGATAAAGCAGCAGATTAATTTTTCCCCAGTTCTAATGATTGACCTGCCAGAGACGGTGAATAATGCTATTTCTGGTAGCCACGCCTTGCTGTAGAGCTACATTATTCCTGCTAGTGCTTCCAGATTCAGCCTCCGGAACAAATGTCTGTACTTGTGCTTCCTGAAGTACATCTTCATTGCCTAATTGAAGCACAGGAATGTTAGCTCTATTACAAATATTATGTAAAATGACACATGCATTTATAATAGAGGCTGCCATTAATGGTTGGTAGTGTAACACTCTGTGCACCGATAGGCAACGGAAACGTGCTTTAAGAAGCCCAATTGTCCTTTCAATGATATTTCTTGTCCGGACGTGCAGATCTGTGTAGTGGCTCTCTGGTGTGCCAGGAACAGCATTGAGAACTGGAGTCATCATAAACCTTCGCAATGGATATCCAGAATCCCCTGCAACATTAGAAATATTACTTTGTATTATTTTAATTTCACTACCATTGATTTAGTTTAATATACTTAGCAGCTATTGTACTTTATTTTAATTTATAAAATTTTAGGTTTATAGGCCAATTTATATTATTGACTTGTTCTAAATAGTTTTATCCGAACTAAACCAAAGAAATGACATAGGTAGGTATGTAATTTAAGTGTTTCTTTATATTCCGTATACATTAATTTTTATTGTAGCAATAAAGTTTATAACATTAATATGTATTTTATTGTAAAACAAAATATTTGGCAACCATGACAATAATCATCATCATCATATCATCATCATCCATCAGATCCATCAGACATCCACTGCATAACATACCATGACAATACTATTATTTTATTACTAACTATTATAAGTATAAAACTCACCTAATAGCCATGTAGATTCTTCAAGATTTTCCAAATATTCATGCAATGGATGGCCATTCCATATAAATGAGTCATGTGTAGCTCCACCAAAGCTGGCATCCACACTTGTAATTTGCATGTCTGCATCACAAATCTTAAAAAAAAATTAAGTACATCTATCTACTGGTACTTGTGTGAAATTTAATTCTCTATTTTTTTAAAAATAATATTTAAATTGTTGAATCTTACCAATTGAACATTTAAAGAATGGTAGTGTTTCCTACAATAATATCTATTTTCATGCTCAACTGGCCTGACAATGGCTATTTGTGTGCAATCTATACACCCTAAAACTCCAGGGAAGTTGAACTTCTCATAAAACCTGTAACCAATGTTAGAATGAATAAAGTAGGTATATAGTATTACAACCAAATACATTTTATTTTTTACTGATTGTGGCAAAGTTTATTTAAAGTTCTAGTGATTTTGCCTATATTGACAATAATAAGTGTATTAGTAAGTAAAGTACCTACCTAGCTCGAGTTTTATTTCTTTCTTCCATTGTTTTGGGGAAATGAATGTATTTTCGTCTCATTTCTGGCGAATCAATCTTTGCAGTTACTTCTGCTATCACAGATGAGACAGTCTGCTGAGCCATTGAATGTGCTTTTATGTCTCCAATGGGCCTTTGATAGGAACCCGTTGCATAAAACGACAGTGCAGTCAATATCTACAACATAAAACACTTGTTTCATTCTTTCTAATATATTTATAATGAACAAATTTTTTCTAATAGTTAATAAATAAGTACAATTTAATGTTTCTTACTTACCTTTTTTTCAATAGAAAGGTCGGTAGCTTTTATCGGCTGATTAAACAAAGGTCTTAATTCCTCACACAAATCTAAGACCAATTGTTTGGAGAGCCGGTATCTTTTTATGAATTCTGATTCATCAAATTCAATAAATGGATCAGACTGTTCTCTAACTTGACACCGTTGTTTACGAC
Organism: Laspeyria flexula; assembly: GCA_905147015.1. Classification (NCBI taxonomy): domain Eukaryota; kingdom Metazoa; phylum Arthropoda; class Insecta; order Lepidoptera; family Erebidae; genus Laspeyria; species Laspeyria flexula. The sequence continues at coordinate 9,225,799 of LR989972.1, forward strand.
GTGAAGTGTTGGCTTCGTTATCACATTCAATGAACTCAAAAAGTATTAAATTTTCAGACATCTATAAATAAATTAAAAAACTTTTTTAGGTAAGTAAGTAGTTTAGTTTGTCATCAATTTGAAAAATAAACATTGATGGAATATCAATAAATCACTATTGTACACACGATAATAAATCATTAATTACCTCGAACTGTTTAATTTTACAGAAAAATAATAAAAACTTATTAAAACTTGAAAGCTATCCAGTTTTGGATATGAAAATATTAACTTTTATTGAATCGCTAGATTTGACAGATTAGCGAAGCAATTTAGGTTGTGACAGGACGTCATGGTACGAAAAAGAATGAACGAAATCAGTTTGCGACCCAACTCTCAAGGTCAATCGCAACAAAATAGTTGTGCCTAAATTGAGTCGCATTTAAGATGTTATGGTACGAAATAGCGATGCAGTTCAGTTTAGGTCCTAAAATAAATCGCAATAAGAGGTGATGGTAGGGCTCCAGTTATTATTAAATTTAGTTGGAACAAGTAAAAGTAAAATACATTGGGATAATGAAGGCACAGTCATAATTGATAATGAAAAGATTCCTGGAAGTAATATTGTTGATTTAGTAAATGATTCACTCAGACCCCTAAAAAGAAGTGATCCAATAGGGTGGGATAGATTTGCTAAAGCATTAAAAGATATCAAAGTACCACTTTCTTACATCGGAAATCCAAAGAGATGTGAGTTTATTAGTCAACTCCAAGCAAAAGATCTGAACAAAACCTCTGAGATTGAAGATCAAGAGTTTTCTACGCCAAGAAGTGTAGGTAAAAAATCTATAACGAAAATACATAAAAAGATCGATTGGGAAAAATGGACGCCGTACTAGAAGAAATTAACAGGATTTATTATGATCCATCTAATCCCGCTGGTTTTGGTAGTATTGATAAACTATCAAAAGCCATGAATGGTAAAATGGATAAAAAACAAGTAAAAGAGTGGTTACAATCACAAGAAACATATACACTACATAAACCCATTCAGAAAAAATTCCCACGTAATAGGTACATTCTATCAAATATTAATGAACTGTGGCAAGCTGATTTAAGTGATATGCGAACTTATTCTCAATATAATGATGGTTTCAACTACATACTTTGTGTTATTGATGTATTCAGTAAATATGCTTTTGCAAGACCAATGAAAAAGAAAAACTCAGAAACAACTAAAGAATGTTTCGAAAGTATATTTACTGAAAGTAATACAACACCTACTCACATACAATCTGATAAAGGTACAGAATTCGTTTCAAAAGATGTACAAAAATACTTTAAATCCAAAAAGATTAATTACTATACCACTAACAATCCTGACATTAAGGCCAGTATTGTTGAACGATTTCAAAGAACTCTAAAAATGAAAATGTGGCGTTATTTCACTCATAGTAATACTTATAGATATATAGATGTTTTACAAGATTTAATATACTCTTATAATCACAGCATTCACTCTAGTATTAAGATGTGTCCATGTGATGTAAATTCCAACAATATTATGACAGTTTGGACTAATCTTTATTATGGGAAGTCAAACAAACTTTCTTTAGAGAATCAAAAACCAAATTTCAATGTAGGAGACTATGTCCGAATAACCAAATATAAACACGTTTTCCAAAAAGGATATGAATCAAATTGGAGTGATGAAATATTTATTATATCTTCAATAATTGATAGATCTCCATGGGTTGTTTATACAATAACAGATTTACAAAATGACCCCATAGTAGGTACTTTTTATGAAAGAGAATTACAGAAGGTCACTTACAACCCCACCTCACAATATAAAATAGATAAAATAATTGACAATCGTTATTCGGGTAACAGAAAAGAAGTATTAGTGAAGTGGAAAGGTTATCCAGATAAATTTAACAGTTGGATTTTAGCTTCCAGCTTAAAAGAATTATGAATAAAGAAAGTTTTTATTTAACTTTGCTCAGCAATAGTTCAATGGAGTACTTTCCAGATAACAAGACCACAAATTTTTCAACAAAATTACCAAAACCTATTAAACTAGAAGGTGAATGGTCGGTTGGAGTTGCCGAATTTCAATATCCATGTACCATGTTTACTGTTCAAGATCATGAAAATGTTGTATACATTACAAAAACCATGTTAATACCTAATGAAGGTAAACCATCAACAGTTTACTACAAAAAACATATTCCAGCTACCAACTATGATAACGTTGAGCATATTTTAGGGGCGTTAAATGGTATCAGAGAGAACTTGAAATTTCGCTATGATGAAATAACAAAATTTGTGTCTGTTTCTGTTTTGGATAAAAATATTAAATCCGTAACATTATCACCGAAATTAAGTTTACAACTAGGTTATGAGCCAAATAAAAATCTCCTAGAGAGAAATTTTGGGAAGTGTCCTGCTAATTTACACTTAGGATTACCATCTCAACTACTTGTGTATTGCGACATTATCGATCCTCAGATTGTGGGTGATGTTATGACTCCTTTATTAAGAGTCATTTCATTAGATCCTTCAAAATACATTTATGGTGCAAATAAAATGCACGTTTTCTCTCCACCTCACTACTTACCTGTTATGCGAAGAGAGTTCGATACGCTGGAAATAGATATAAGATCGAACACAGGACACAAAATACCATTCCAGTTTGGAACCGTGTGTATTAAACTACATTTCCGAAAATTATAATAATGAATTCTCTTCGTGATCATCATCATAAATGTCCATATGAAAATTATTATACACACCAAGCTGGATCAGGAGTTGGAGTAATTTATAAGGGTTCATCATATCAACGTGGTCATGGTATTGGGAGCTTCTTAGGGGGGTTATTTAGATCAGTTTTACCTTTACTTTCAAGTGGCGCTCGAGTGATTGGTAAAGAGGCATTAAACGCTGGAGTAGGACTTTTATCGGATATGGTACAAGCGCGTCCTATGGAAAACTCAATAAAAGATCGTCTAAAGCAAGTTAGTACCAACTTAAAACGAAAAGCTGATGATAAAATTGATCGATTTAACATGACAGGATCTGGATATATAACTAAAAGAAAACGATTGGCCTCATTCATTCCACCATTAACTGTTAGAGTGAGAGCTACGAAAAAACCTAGTCTAAAAACAAAAAATATTAAAGATATATTTTCAAACTAGATATATTTTCAAACTAGATATGTCTTTCCTTCATAATCATTCTTGTGAGTGCGCTAAGTCAGAATTGGATTTATTTGCACTACCATCTACACAAACGAGCATTGAAAATGGATTGTGGATTCACTATAAACCAATTTCATCTCTTGCTGATGATGGACCTATTGAGTTTCAAGTTCCTGGGGCAGGCGATGACTACATAGATTTGTCTCATACATTACTCAACATAAAGGCAAAAGTATTAAATCAAGATTCAAGTAACTTGATATCGACCTCAGTAGTAGCACCTGTAAATAATTGGTTGCATTCACTTTTTAGTCAACTTGATGTTTATTTAAACCAAAAACTTGTGTCACCACCGAATAATACCTATGCCTATCGAGCATATATGGAAACCCTTTTAAACTATGCTCCTGCTGCTAAACAATCTCATCTTACTTGTAGCCTTTGGTATGAGGATACAGCAGGAAAAATGGATTCTACAGATGAGAAAAACATAGGATTTGTTAAAAGACAGGAGTTAATTAATGAAAGTAAAGAAATAGAAATGATTGGACATCTCCATGGTGACATTTTCAATCAAGATAAATTTTTAATTAATGGTGTTGAAATGAGTGTAAAGTTAGTTCGATCGAGAGAGAGTTTTAATTTAATTGCTGGATCAAACGATGTAAAGTTTAAAGTTAGCATTACGGATGCAACTCTTATTGTCCGACGAGCACGAATTAATCCAAGTGTATTACTCGCACATCAAAAAGTTTTAGCTTCTACTACTGCTAAATATCCTATTACTCGGGCTGAAGTCAAAGTTTTAACAATTCCATCGGGTGTTCAAGGCAAAACTCTTGATAATATATTCCTAGGACAGATACCAAAAAGATGTATAGTTGGATTTGTAAACAATTCTGCATTTAATGGCTCTATTACTAAAAATCCATTTAACTTTGAAAACTATGGTATTAATTCTTTCTGCTTATATATTGATGGTCAACAAATACCCTCAAAAGCTTTGCAACCCTCTTTTAATAATAGTATATTTACATCAGCATATCATACTCTATTCTCGGGGACTGGTATTCACTTTCTTAATGAAGGAAATGCAATTTCTCGTGAGCAGTATCCCAAAGGTTACTGCCTATTAGCATTTGATTTAACTCCTGATTTATCAGCTAACTCATCAGCTCATTGGAATCTCATAAAGCATGGTAGTGTAAGATTAGAAATACGATTTGAATCCTCACTTATACAAACAATTAACTGTATAGTTTATGCTGAGTTTGATAATATTATTGAAATAGATAAAAACAGAAATATTACTGTAGATTACAGTAGTTAAGGTTATAATGTGTGTTGTGTATTAGATTTATGTGTAATGCATGTTTAAATGTGTACCTATGTAACTATGGGAAAACATTATTAAATTAAATAAAACAAATTGTATCAAATATACTATTTTTTATTTCTTTATACACCTTTCATCTTACACAAAACGCTGTTGAAATTTAAACTTTACATAAGCGCACTGACTAAACCACTGAATATGTTGCTGCCAAGGATCATCATCATCTTCCCAATTTTTTAAACCACCACCACAATGGAAACACTTGGTCCTGTCTCCATGGCCGGTATAAAAGAAACCAACTTCTGCGAGATCTTCAGGCTTCTGTCGCAAAAGGAGAGGCCAGTGTTCGAAACTGAGCAACCGTCTAGCTTTTGAACTGAAGAATGGATATTCAGCTCTTGGATACTGCATATTCTTCTCTTTTTCTTCTCCACTCAGTGTTGTAGTTTTGCTATTCAATGACAAGTTCTGTTCACGTATACCACACTCATCTCTTCCTTCTGGTCTCGTGTTTCTCCCAGTATCGCAAGATGCAATCCTTGAATCTAATGAGTACACAAAAGTAATTTATGTTATCAGAATCACATTCAGTAATGATCAGCTAATGACTGTCATTGTTGAAAAAGTATTTTTTCACTTTTTCACTTTCTGCTATTGTCTTTGTAATATTGTATACGAGGGCGTTTGTGTTGTCGTAGATGCTATCCCTATTATTCCCAACATAATATTTAATCCTCGTGGTAGCATGTTTCCAATGATCAGTAGTTGGAACCTTGCATAGCTTTTTCACATCGTACACTTCTATTTTTATGAGATGCGTCGCTTGGTCTCCGTCGTCAGAATTAGTAGAAATGTATGATACACCACCTCTAGCGGCTCGTGCCACGGTTGACGACAACAGCTTCTTCCTCTTTATTTTAGGTTCCACTTCAAAAAAATGGTCAATCGACTGCGATTTCCTTTTTCCCCCATCGCCTGTGTTATTAATAACGATGTCATCACTCTCTTCTTCGTGATTAGGGGAGAGTGGCGGGTAGTAATACTGTTTATAGGTATTTTCTTCATTGTCTATGAAGCTGAATGTTTTCTGCAACAACACAGTTATCATGTTAATATCAATCACATAATTACACTTAATCACACACACGTAAGGAATCAACAACATAAAGAAAAGTAAGTTTTTCAATAAAATATTATAACACTTACGTCCATGACTATTGTTGCGTTGAAGTAGCACACACTTAGTATTGATATATCGATTCACTGCGGTCAAACGAGACCATAGAATGACTGATGGCTCTGCCTCCACTCGGTCTTATATAGTTCTATCTTATCTAAAGCATTTCCTCAGTGCAACCGATAGTAAATTTGAACTAACAAACTTATCTCGCATTCTTTCGTAATGCGTAGTGCATTGCACAGATAAATCATACAAAATCTCCACAAGCGAATGACATTTAATACAAGTCGTAACAAGTGACTATAATTGATCATTCCTATGTTAGCCATTGAATAGATTGGTAATATCATGGATACACTAGATGTACAACAACATCTGAAAAAGATTCACCCCAGTCTAGAATATAATGTGTATGCTGCTAATAGACTACCCATTTACACTCATGTACCTATGTACACAATATGCAATTTGGATACGGATGATAAACCAGGCTCACATTGGATAGCTTTACATGTCGATACGAATGGTATTGGTCAATATTTTGATTCATATGGGCGTGCACCTACACGATATCATCTCGACTTTTTAAGAAGGAATTGTAAAAGATGGGACTGGAATGTGGATAGAATTCAGAATGAGTGGACATCAGTTTGCGGCGAATATTGCTTAATGTATTTGCTATATAAGTTTCAGGGGTGTTCAATGCGTAGTTTTACGAACATATTTACAGAGAACACAGTATACAATGATATTTTAGTGGATCAGATGTTTCATTCATATTTTAATAAGCAATAAAAATGTAGAAATGAAGGAATGTGTTTTATTGATGATTCAGAATAGCATGGAAGTTCTTAAACAATAGCAGTGATAATAAGGGCTTACAATGAGTAATAGATAAGAATGCTAATGAGGGTCTACCAGAAACAATAGATAATAGGAAATAGGAGAACAAAAGAAACGTTAATGAGGGTGCGGGATTAGATATCGATTAGATACTCTTCTTAATTGATTTCCACATCTCTGAAACCACACATCCTAGTTTTACGAACATATTTACAGAGAACACAGTATACAATGATATTTTAGTGAATCAGATGTTTCATTCATATTTTAATAAGCAATAAAAATGTAGAAATGAAGGAATGTGTTTTATTGATGATTCAGAATAGCATGGAAGTTCTTAAACAATAGCAGTGATAATAAGAGCTTACAATGAGTAATAGATAAGAATGCTAATGAGGGTCTACCAGAAACAATAGATAATAGGAAATAGGAGAACAAAAGAAACGTTAATGAGGGTGCGGGATTAGATATCGATTAGATACTCTTCTTAATTGATTTCCACATCTCTGAAACCACACATCCTAGACAAAAACGGACCGCAGATTCGTGATCAGAGCATGGCAAAACCTTTTTTTTTTTTTTTTTTTTTTTTTTTTTTTTTTTTTTTTTTTTTTAGTTTTTGTCGACTCGAGAATAGTGAGCTAGTGAGCCAGACGGATTCTGGATAGTGAGCTAGAACTGGTACAACCTAACTACTGACAGTAATAATAACAAAGTATTGCAATCATTTTAATATTAATAAATAAATAATAAACTAATTATCAAATAGATAAACATGATAACAATTTAATATTAACTGGCAACATGACAGTGGAGGCATCGGCAGGGAGTTCCTCCTCCCACCTAGTACCTAAATGGACACAAACAGTGCCCTTTCAGAAGAAGTTCCTCACGATAAGTTCCAGCATGTGTTATGAACTCCATAACGAGGTTTTATCACTACTTTATATAAAACAAAGTCGCTTTCTCTGTCCCTATATCCCTATGTGTCATGTATGAGTCAATTGGAATGCAACGCAGTCATCTGGGCTCCACATGAAACTAAATATAGTCTCATGTTGGAGCGGGTACAAAACAAATTTATAAGATATTTATATTTAAGGCTGTATGGTGTGTATCCCTTTTACCCACTTATGTATCCAACCTTATTCGTATTGGGTATGGTTGGATATAATGAGTTGAGAGTAAGAAGGGATTTCGCACTCGCATTTTATATATTAAAAATAATAAGGGGACAAGTAATCAATTCAGATATACTGGGCATGGTGGGACTGTGCGTGCCAGATAGGTATGTGTGGCGTAGACGCCGCCCGCAACTGCTGGCGGAGCCACGCGCGCGCACTAACTTGCTCAAGGAGGCGCCGATGTCGCGCGCTTTTCACACTCTCAACCTCGTAGCAGAGGAAATTGATTTATTTTATTGTACACTGAGTGAATTCACAAGGGTAACTTTATATATTTTAGCTTATAAGAAATATTATTAGTATGATAGCTACACTATTGCATTAGGGAAAACCTGTGAAAATAGTTGTATGTTGATAATAAAAAAAAATAAAAAAAAAAAAAAAAAAAATGTATGCTTAAATCTTTAAAACTACGCAACGGATTTTGATGCGGTTTTTTTGTAATAGATAAACTAATTCAAGAGGAAGGTTTATAGGTATAAAATACATACCACGCGGGCGAAGCAGGGGGCGGAAGCTAGTAAGATAATAATTAATATACTTTTGTAAAGTCCCAAAGGGCCTCAGACATGAACATTGCTCCAGTCTGGGCGTAGCTTCAAAAAAAATGGAGTATCGCATAGAAGTCAAAACATGTTCTAAACACATGTTATTACAAGTTAACCTTAAATACGTTGATTAAGTAGGAGTCCATCGGGCAGGGTCAGAATTTAGAGGTCATACATCAATCTGGTACAAAAATGTTTAATTAATCTTGTACGTTTCCATCTGTTAACTGGTTTCGGTTCATGTACTATTTATTTTTATGTCATTCATGGTAGTTAACTGAAGTTCTGGTTACTGTAATCTGCAAGGCCACTCCACTAAAATGGAATATCAGATTTTTTTTTATATACCATAACGAAATGAAATGAAATGAAATGAAATCTCGTTTATTCATCTAGGTTACAAGGTAACACTTATAAAAGTCACAAGAAAGTAACAGGTTATCCGAAAAGTAGTGTCAGCAAATTTGCCTACGACCAGTTCGCTGACGGGGTGGAGCTATGAGAAAAATTGGCAAGAAACTCACGCCACTCTTTAAAAAAATGGGTAGTTACAATCTTTTGTAATTTATAACAGTAGCAAACAGTCATACGTCCCGCCTGATGGTAAACGGTTACCGCAGCCTATGGAAGTTCTTTAACACCAGAAGTTACCGACCCTTTAAAAACTCTTTCACTCCTTTTATTATAATCTACTACTGTTGCTCGCAACTCCACTCACGTGGAATTTGATTCTATACAGGAATAATGTAACATTTAAAAGAATTTTTGAGATAGGCTGTCGTTTTTTTTTTTAATTTTCCACATTCACACATCGCCGTCTAATCCCAAATTAAGTTGTGTTGTGTTATTCTTCTGTTCACTCTTTTTAATTGCCAAATATTTACAATTTAATCGGGCTATTTAGGTTCAGTATTGTGTTGAGTACAAAATCTCTAAAAACTATTCAAATTGTAGTAGAGTTGACATACTAAGGATATGCCTTTGAAAAACTTAATATAATGTCAAGATGTTAAAAAAATGCAAATACCGTCTAAAGCAATGTACTATGAAGATCTTGTGTCAACTAGAGGACATTTTTTTTTTTATACCACGATGGTGGCAAACAGACGTACGGTCCGCCTGATGGTAAGCGGTTACCGTAGCCTATAGGTGCCTGCAACACCAGGGGCATCACGAGCGCCGTGATATAAATATTATGACTGGCCTGTTGGTCTAGTGGTTAGTGACTCTGACTGCTAAACCGGAGATCGTGGGTTCGATCCCCACCCAGGACAACAGGACAATCATTGTGTGATGAGCATAAAGGTTTGTTCTGTGTCTGGGTGTAATTTATCTATAATATAAAAATTAAGTAGTATATCAGTTTAGTACCCATAACACAAGCGTAATTGCGTTTGTCGAATATAGCCAGTTTAATTTAGTTGCATTTTTTTTTTAATAAGTCTACTTTAATTTTAGTAACCCAACAATATCTCAAAGGGTCTCTTCTTATCTAGAGAGACGTATCCTAAATATAATTATCTTCTAAAGTATTCTAAACATTCACACTGAGGACCTCGTTTAAAAATCCTTGACTCTTAGCTTCCTAGACATCTTCTAACATTTCCTATTGAAACACAATATAGCAAAAAAGTATGAAAACCTCCAAGGTTATATTAAATCCTGTAATATATTAGACAATATTACACAAATGACACGTGTATTAATAACTACTATTAATTTAACACGATGGTTTTGAACTATTGACTAATAGTATAAAAAGTATGAATACTTTTGTATTCACGTTTGAATCTCGTGTGTACACGTGAAGATTAGTTAATTTATCCCTATACATATACATACTCTATACAGAACAAACAATCATGCTCATCACACAAAGATTTGTCCTGGGTGGGAATCGAACCCACGACCTCCAGCTTAGCAGTGAGGGTCACTAACCACTACGCCAACAGACCAGTAAATTTCCTACAATGTAAGGTCACATGGATTTGCAAGTAAAACGCTTGTTATTTTTCAATATGTAAGAATCAAGACACAGGATACACGTATCCTATACTTTTTAATAACAATTTTTTTTATATTTACAAACTCATTTCTGATCTACAGGATAAGTTTTATAAACATTGAATGTGTTTGCTTATTTCCCACGAGAATTTGTCGCTAAAAGGCTAACGATATGACATTATGCGTCTTTTATATAAACATAGATTCACCTTACTTTACCCAAAGGGGTGAGAGTGCTATATCATACCCACAATTCGTCAGAAGTTTATTTCTTTTTAGGGTCCCGTACCTTAAAAGGAAAAAATTAAACCCTTATAGAATCACTCCGTTGTCCGTCTGTCAAGACCAATTTACTCGGGAACGCGTATAAATCCGAATTCAAAATAAACGTTATCAAGAGACATATCTGTTTATACTCCATTTTTAACCGACGAAAATGAGGAAAAGAAAAAAGGAGAAGGTTCTTAACCTACAGGGTATTTCCCGTTGATCTAGAATCCTTAAAGGCAAGAAGCAATATCTAATTGCATAAGGCTAAAATATAAAACTATTATATTTGAAGCTCTCCGTGTAGTGACGGATTAAGTATTCATAATGTCACTACCCCATTTCAACCCATGGGTGTTATAAAAGGCGACTAAGGAAGTAACTTTATGCAGACAAGAGCACTGTGAAAAAAGGAAAATTCGGAATACTAACCCGTCTGGCCAGCGTGGCATAGTAGGCCAAATTCCCTCAACAATCTTTGAAGGAGACCTGTGTCCAGCAGTGGGATATATTTCGGTTAAAATGATGATGATTTGAGGCGTTACCTAATGAAACGCGTAGTCTCGTAGCTAGAGTTTATTTCGGACTGACAAATGACAATCGATTCGATTTGTCTATTCTATCGACATGTCAAATTAGCACTTTGATCACGTGACATGTCGATAGCTTATGTCAGGGATGTATTCAAATGTATTGAAATTTCATTTTAATATTTCGAATAGAATCAGAACTGCCCCCCCCCCAGACAAATGGCAATCGCTTCAATCTGTTTATTCTAAACAACATGTCATTTCAATACATTTAAACATATCCTTAACATAAGCTATCGATATGTCACGTGATCAATGTACTAATTTGACATGTTGATAGACTAGACAGATCGAATTGATTGCCATTTGTCTAGGGGAGGGTCTTTACTAACAACTTATTGTTTTTTTTAACCCATTTTAATCTGTACTACGTATCTTTAAATTGGAAACAAAACTAAATTATAAAACATAAAATTCATTAGAGATTACAACAAGATATTGTCTACTTTAATGATTTCTACTTCGCCAAAAGAGTACGTTAAATTTTTTCCGCTTTCTGCACCCCATGCCACTCTCTCCTCCAAGTAGCTATGAAATAACATTTTATATTTTAATATACTATGGGTACTGTTATTTATATAATATAGCTACAAAGATGTGTTAAGACAAACTAAGTCTTGTATATAATAGTTTAAAGTTAATTATTTATAGACTTTCTAAGTAAGTTACTGCTTTTTTTCTGCTACTATGGAAAACGACGTAATGTTTTAAAGAAATAACCTTCCTTAAAATCAGGCTTTCGGATGTAAAAGATTAGAATAGAATAGTTTAGTAATTCGGGAAAATAGGGCGTCCAAATAATGAAATAATTTGTTTATTGTGACTATTATATTATTAGTATAAAAGAATATGATTAGTTTGTATAAGGAAAATAATATTCAATATCATTTTAATCAGCCCCTATCTGGGCTAAATAATGAATATGACATTGTATAGAATTGGGACATAAGTACGTTAGAGAAATTCATTCTCAAAAAATCTAATACAAAATATTCGGTTTCACTAACATAAAAACAAACATAGGTATTAGGTATTCGTCCGGACCCAGGGACAAACTCTGTGTCGCGAGGGACTTTACAAACATACAAAAACGGACACAAAGTACACCAAGACATGTTTGTTTCGTATGGGAATCGAACTCACGTTACTCGGCACGGCGCGGTGATGTTAGTGGCGAAGTGACAGTATTGTGAAACAAAGTTAAGTTATTTATTTTATATTTTTTTTATTTTGAGTGGCTAGTGACCCTGACTGCTACTCCGGAGGTCGTGGGTTCGATCCCCACCCAGGACAATTCTTTGTGTGATGAGCATGAAGGTTTGTTCTGTGTCTGGGTGTAATTTATCTATAATATGTATGTATTTACAAAAAAATGTATTTAAGTAGTATATCAGTTGTTTAGTACCCATAACACAAGCAAATATAATTGCTTAATTTGGGACTAGATGGCGCTGTGTGAATGTGGTAGAATATTATTATTATTAATATTATTTTAGTTTTATTATTTAGTAACAAGCAAAGGCATCGCATTATCTACTTATTTAATCATTGCAAGAGCGAAGAGTAACTAACAGGTAATAACATCACCTACAACTTGCAAAGGTTTCCGTAATAAAAACAGCTAAGTAATTACAACTCCTTTTTTTTGGTATGGCAATCAATTTGCTTACGTCAACAAGCGCCATAGATAATAAATTTATTATTTATGATCTATCAGAGACAGACTGTATACAAAAAAGGTAGACCTTTCGGGTACTCGCCGCTATAATATATTGAAGCGATAGGAAAAATTTAATTAAAATGTTTATTATGCACCGAGCTATGCTCGGTGTATCTTTAAAGGATGAATGAAGGAGGCAATCCGACAAAGAACTAAAGTTACCGACATAGCTCGTAGAATAAGCAAGCTGAAGTGGCAGTAGGGTGGTCTTATCTATAGAAGGACCTATGTACGATTATATTCTTATCAAATGTTTAAAAATAAGACTACTGAAGTAATGTTTTGGAATAATTTGAGTTCGATTGAGGAAGCACCTTGCGGGCCAGCATGATGATGCCAGCTGACAGGACTTAGGCAACGCAATTTGGGTTCCTCTTTCAGCTTTCCATCAGACGAAAAGGAGCCACTATGCTTGGCTACTTTAAAGAAATAAAAAAAACTTTTTTCAACATTGTCATAAGTTGTTTCCTCTGGATCTGAATTTCGACTCGAATTTCCTTACATTTGACAGCGACATCAAAACCCAATATTCGAATGTCGAAATTCAGAGTAAGCCAGAACACATTTGTAAAGAAATTGGGAGTAGAAACATTTATTTCTTGCTGCCAACGGCAAATTCCTTTTCTATGAATTACTTCTAACAATCGGATTATAAATATGCAAACGCAACAGACAGCCATTATCTTTAATAACTGTCGTTTCAAGATGGCGGCTTTAGCAATAGGCTATTGATAAACGAAGGAATAGAACGTATAGGAAGCCACGCCTTGCCGTTTATCTCACAAAGACAAGAAGAACACTTTACACACGAGTGCGAAATACGTAGGCGTATGATGTAATACTTACATAAAACTATACGCATAATAAAATTTATGTTCACATTTTTAATTAAATCGAGGTAGCGAAGTTTATCGTTTAATTTGAACTGCCTAACTGGGACAGTACTCAAATTCTATGAAACTTAAAAAAAATAAACTATTTTTAACAAAAAAATATTAAAACGACTTCAAATCAGTACTAAAAAGCGAAAAATAAACTGAATTAGATATTTAATTCCAAGCTAAAAAATACCTACCTACCTGTTTAAAGTATAATACCCTATTGCTTATCTGTTTGAATTCGGTGCCAGCCTAATGAGGTTGTATCACTCAGTCTTCTTTCCTAATATTTGAGGAGAATAATACCTTCTATATCCTTCAAAGATATACATTAACATTATGAACTTAATTGCCACTTCCGCATACTTATTCTATAAACGTAACAAATGCATATAACAACATCATATTATTATGTTATTGTATGCATTTACAAAAAACCAGTTGATATGTTAAAATTTTCCGTGCGTCTATAAATAACATGGTTAGCGGCCTTCGTAAATGAACTGCCGACCCTTAACACTTAACGCGTAATGATATTATGAAGAAACGTGATATAAAAGCCTATTTTTTATTATATACTTAAAAACGTGAATGACTATTATTCTATGACTATTGTTTCATTCTACGCAATTGACGCACTGTATGATTGTGCGTATTCTTAGAAGTGTAAATGGAAGACGCTGGAAAGATGATAATAGTATTTTTTAATATTTCAAATACACATTACATTACAGGTGTACCAGCAGTGGACTACAATAAGCTGAAATGATGACGATGATGATGAAATACACATTCACACAGCGCCATCTAGTCTACTAGGGTACTAAACAACTGATATAGTACTTAAATAGATATTTTTTTCGTAAATACGTACATATTATAATATGTACGTATTTACGAAAAAAATTCTGGGTGTAATTTATCTATAATTATAGATATAAACAGAGTAAACAATCAAACATCACACAAAGATTTGTACTGGATGGGAATCATGATATAATGAGCCATGATAGAAATCTGATGTCGTTTAAAAGTAACCGATGTCCTTATCCAAGTTTTAGACTATCTCTATTTGAAATTACATGAAGGCAGTGGGCAGGCCACATAGCTCGCAGAACTGATGGCCGATGGGGCAAAAAGGTTCTCGAGTGACGGCCACATATTGGAAAGCGCAGTGTGGGGCGGCCCCCCAACAGATGGACCGACGACCTAGTAAATAAAAGTTGCGTGTGGCCGTTGGTTGCAGGCAGCACTAAATCGCTCACAGTGTAGTGGTGGGAGATGAGGCCTATGTCCAACAGTGGGCATCATTGGATTATAATGTTGATGATGTCAGTACTCACACAGTCTAATTTATGGTACAGTATAGTAAAGCAGCGGTCTCCGCCAAAAACATCGCCGTATACAAACATTATAGTAAGAATAGTATCATCATCAACAGCAACCCATTAATGTCTCACTGCTGGGCTCGAGTCTCCTCTCCTCTATCTAGAGAGCTGAGTGGGTTTAGGCCATAATCAACACACGCTAGCCTAATGCGGGTTGGTCGATCAGACATACCCTTAGAATTACTTCTAGGGAATGTGGGTTTCCTCACGATGTTTTCCTTCACCGTTAGCAGATGGTAAGTCACATGACTAGTACATATAAATTTCACAAAGTGAAATCCACATTGGTACTGCCGGTCGGAATCGAACTTGGACCGCGTGTTTAGCACGCCCGGTCACTTATCCATTCAACCACCATCTCTTCTTATAGTATTATATAATATTTAGTAGCAGTATTTAAAACCTAATAAGTCTCCGGCTAGTTAAACACTTTGACTGGCCTGTTGGTCTAGTGGTTAGTGACCCTGACTGCAAAGCCGGAGGTCGTGGGTTCGATCCCCACCCAGGACAAATCTTTGTGTGATGAACATGATGGTTTGTTCTGTGTCTGGGTGTAATTTATCTACAATATGTATGTATTTACAAAAAAAAAAAGTATTTAAGTAGTATATCAGTTGTTTAGTTTCCATACCACAAGCAAATATAATTGCTTACTTTGGGACTAGATGGCGCTGTGTTAATGTGGTAGAATTTTATTATTATTATTATTATTAAACAACTCTGACATTTAACTAAGTTAAAGCTCCACTTCCCAAGGTGTCGGATGTTAGTACAAACTAGATGTAAATTAACCGAATTAAATGTGAGCCAAGATCTGGCGACATTCGACCTCAGAAGAAGGTCGGCAACTATCTCAGTTTTGTGGTAACACTGAAGTAAACACACGGCTACAAGTGGGGCCTATTATTGTTAGGGAAACTAGCGGATTATGAAATTATTGCAGACGTCCTGTTAGTCTAGACACAAATCAACTAATAGTACTGTCTAAGATTATTACACACGTGTCCGTTAAATAATTATGTGGAATCTATAATAATATAAGAGACATATTAATATAATATACAGGGAGGAATTTTGTAATGCCACCTGGAGGGAAAGAAAGTATTCTAATCTAAAAACTTGAGATAGATTATTTTACTCAAAGGAAACATTCCTTTATTTATAAAAAGAAACAAATCTGCATTCAAACAGTTTCGGAAATTCGCTTGCCACACCCGGTAATCGATCCAGCTAAAATCCAAAAAAATAACATCCTGTACTTTCATGGCATCGATCGGTGAGGTCAATCATAAGGATCAAATCTCTAACAAACGTGGTTAATTCATTAATATTTTCTATATTATATATTATTCATATAAGGTCATAATAAACCTCTGTGGTTTTCAAAATGCTATAAAGACCTAAACAGATGTATAAGCCTTTATATTGTTAAATAAATTAAAAAAAAAAAGAAAAAAAAAAAAAAAAAAAAAAAAAACTATTAAATCTTAATTTAACGTAATTGCTAGTGCCTCACGCAGTTGTCACGTCTATTGGCCTGTATTACAAACACGTGCATGGTGCAGTCTTCTTATTTAAATAGTTCTTCGTTATTTTTACCCACGACGGAACGGAGACGGTATATGCGTTTGGGGTGAGAGGCTGTGTGTTTGTGAGTTTGTGTGTTTGTGTGTTCCAACATAATGCCTTATATCACGGAAACGGTTTGACCGATTTAGATGCGGTTTTCTGTAAAGTGTGTGCGGCTCTTGGGGACAGGTTATAAGATAGGTGTTATGTTAATAGCTCGCCAGGGGGCGCTACAATACACTGATTTCGTTGAATCCTTTGTGCCCTCCTATCTTTAAAACGATTAGACTGATTTCGATACGGTTTTCTGTAATGTATTTGTGATTTATCGAGGATTGTTTTTGGATTCAAGATTTTGTATTTTTTTGCCAGGGGGCGCTGCAATAGACTAGGCAAACCTATGTTGATTTCGTTGAAACCTTTGTGCCCTCCTATCTTTAAAACGATTAAACCGATTTCGATACGGTTTTCTGTAATGTATTTGTGATTTATCGAGGATGACTTTTGGATACACGATATTGTATTTTTTTGCCAGGGGGCGCTGCAATAGACTAAGCAAACTTATGTTTACAGTTATCTGTAAAATAATTAGACCTGTTACTGTATAGGGACATGTAGCATTGTAGTACTGAGATATTGATTACACTCATGAGGTTAAGCAACTTCGGATAAGGTCAGTTCATAGATGGGTGATCGTTTATGCAATTTTAGGGTTCTGTACCTCAAAAGAAAAAAACGGAACCCTTATAGGATCACTCCGTTGTATGTCTGTCTGTCTGTCTGTCTGTCCGTCTGTCTAGAATATTTTTCTCAAGAACGCATAGAGGTATAAAGCTGAAATTAATATCATTTACTTGGGTCTGCAAACCCTCGGCGTAAAATCAAAATCAAAATTCTAAGTTAACACAATCAAAAGATACAGCTGTTTATGCTCCATTTTTGACGATTTATCTTGACGATCATAATATATAGGGAACTTACCGTTGACCTAGAATCATGAAATTTGGCCAGAAGCAATAACAAGTTGCACAAGTAAAGGAAAAAATCCGAAAACCGATCTTGTGTTGTTATATCACTGAATATTAGTACTGAGGTATACAATGATAAGCCTAAAAAAAATTAGTAAGAGTGAGAGTTTATTCCAGACTGACGTTATATAAACACCTACCTACCTTATTTATTCTAACTTATAGGTATCCCGTGCCCGGGGTGTAACCAAATTTTCATCATTTTTGCGATAGCACGCACCGTTTTCGAGATACAAGCTATTATAGGTGGAAATCTGCGCTAACGCCGAAGGCAGTCCGGCTACGGCAATCAATGTGCGATAGCTAAACTTAACACCCCCCGATTCAGAGCAATCCGAATCGGACTGGTTAGGTTAGGGTAATTTTTTTTTTCAAACCACCCAGAAGTAGGAGCCCCGCGAAGCGGGGCTCCGGCAACCTTTGTGCGACGGATGAGCACACAAGTCGAAAAAAAATAAAATATATATAATATAGTCGAAGCTCCATGCAAATTCCATTCATTCTAGAGCTTACGGATGATATGCTTACTTATAAGGCGCTCCTTAAAAATTTTAAAATAAGAAAATTAAAATGATAATTTCACGTTATAAGACTTACTGCAACAGTAAATTAAAAAAAAATGTGTTTGTTCTATAACTTAGTATAAAACTTTTATTTATCTGTCAAGGTTCTTAACCTTCGGCAGGATAGGCTTTTCTTGTATACAGGTAAGGATAGAGGGGTGACCTATCACCCCATAATTTGTTGGCGAAAAAAAAACATGTTTATACACTAAAAAAATACCATTAATTTTTTTAGACAAGTAATATAGTTTGAAATGAAAGTATATAAGCCAAGTTTAATAAGTTTATGCGCATATATCTATAAATATTTAAGATTTAATACAGTTCAGACAAATATCTTTACGATGATCAGAGCACTCAGGCAAATGACATTTTGAACAAAAAATTTTAACTTATTTATCTTTTTTTCTTGGGCACATTGAACAGTGAGCTTGTTATTGTAATTTTAACGGGGGTTCACTTCCAGCAGGTTCTTGATTCATGTTTAGAATATCTCGTATATTTTGAGTTATTTCTCGTGGTAAGTTCGTGGTCAAACGACGCTTCATATGCGGTTCCGCTAGTTTTAATGCCAATTCTTTTAAATATTGGCTTCGAAACTTATTGACAGGAGTCGTAGGGCGT
The DNA here is from genome assembly GCA_905147015.1 of Laspeyria flexula. Taxonomy (NCBI): domain Eukaryota; kingdom Metazoa; phylum Arthropoda; class Insecta; order Lepidoptera; family Erebidae; genus Laspeyria; species Laspeyria flexula. The sequence continues at coordinate 9,244,703 of LR989972.1, forward strand.
TTAGCAGAGACATACAGAATCATAAAATTGATACCGGCTTGATCAATCATGCCTGCATCAAAAATAAACACACACGTAAAGGAATAGTGGGGTGATCGGTCACCCCAGCAAGGTTAATATCGCAAAATCCACGAGTGCCCGTAAATGAGTCGTGTATGCTACTAAATACTAATGATGAGATATGAGAATACAAAAAACCACAACTACCCTCAATTAAGGTATAAAAAGTTACAGCTACTTTTTTGAACGAGTGGGGTGACGAGTTACCCCCCTATCCTTCCGAAGGTTAAAATTTTATACGAGTTACTTACAGTTAGTAAGATAGGGCGCTCTTTGAAAATAATTAAAAAAAAAAACAAAATTAAAAATTTTGAAAAAACCCACGACGATAACATCTATACAAAATAAGAAACTTAACATATAAAAAGGTTTAAATAACTTTATTTTAAATCCCCGACGAAAAGATAATAAGTAGCGTAAAAACAATCCCAAGAAAATTCGTCGGGGGCTGCCAATATCATTACTGTTTCTAGTATTAAATATATATTGTAAACTAAATATTGTTAATAATTAGGTAGGTATCAAATACATAAAACTGCAAAATTTCGTTCATTTCAAGTCAGGGTATGGCAGCCCCCGACGGATTTTCTTGGGATTGTTTTTACGCTACTTATTATCTTTTCGTCGGGGATTTAAAATAAAGTTATTTAAACCTTTTTATATGTTAAGTTTCTTATTTTGTATAGATGTTATCGTCGTGGGTTTTTTCAAAATTTTTAATTTTGTTTTTTTTAGTGAATAAATGACGTCAAAAATAATTATTAATTACTAACATAATTAATGTAATCCGACAGCACTTTTACTCAATGGTCCGTCGGATTACTTTAGTCTGATTAGTTGTCCCATTGAACATATAAGTTAAGATTTTAGGCTTTCATTTTTATTTAATTTATAATAAATAAGAAAAAAAAATATGCTTCCGCTCACGTCTCCGCCTAGTGGTATTTCGGTAAAAAGTAGCCTATATGCTATTCCGGACTAAGTATAATGTACCTATCTGTGTGCCAAATTTCATTCCGAACTTTACAGCCGTTCTGGCGTGATTAATAAACAAACATTAAAATTTTACCATTTATAAATGACTGGCCTGTTGGTCTAGTGGTTAGTGACCCTGACTGCTACGCCGGAGGTCGTGGGTTCGATCCCCACCCAGGACAAATCTTTGTGTGATGAGCATGAAGGTTTGTTTCCTTAAATACATTTTTATTGTTAATACATACATATTATAGATAAATTACACCCAGACACAGAACAAACCTTCATGCTCATCACACAAACATTTCGTCCCATTAGAAGAATAATATTTTATCTTCACATAAAACAAAAATGAAATTATTAAAAAATTCGGCATTAAAAACCGTAAACTATCGATTGATAAATTTTTATTTTATTCTTTAGTCAGTATTTTACAAAATACAAATTTGATCAATTGATAGTTTTTGAACGTTTTTTTTCTTATTTTTTAATTAACCAACTTATGATTAGACTATTTAATTTAAAAATCTTTCATACGTTAAACTGATGAAGATCGTTCATATTTCAATCCTCCACTGCCTACGCTAGGATGTTCCAGAAATATTCTGATTTGTAAAAGAATCTGTAGTTATATATAACAATAGCAGATGAACGAAAGAGGTCTCTGTTGAACATAATAACTCAATGCTGTTGAATTGAATTAAATTGAATTGAATCTTGAACTTCGTTGCCATAGAACCTAAGTTTAATTCTATTCAAACGCATTCATTGTTGTTTTTATTCTATATAAGAAAGATTCCATGAGTATATTAGGCACTATTATTATATTATACTCATTAGAAATTGATCTAAACGAGCTGGAATTATCTAGAAGTTCCTTTGTAGACGTAATTTGAGGTCGACAATAAGGTACGTGTGCCACTCCACGGATACGGATGCCATTTGATGAATTAATCAATTAACTATTTGCTATCACATTGGTCCAATATTTACAATCGTTAAACTATTACAAAGGCATTAGACTATTAATAAATACCTAATTTACAAAAAAAAAACATTTTTTTTAGTAATTAGTTGTTAGGGAAACAAAACACAGTAATTGTTTGAACTTTGAACTAGAGTAACACGAAACGAAATTTTATTTTAATATTAGATTATCACCTATAAATTGTATATCTAATATTAAATCTTAAAAACTTGATTTTTAAATGTTACATTAAAAAAAATTAAATAACGTGTAGTATCAGGGCCTGCCATCTAGTGTCGGTAAGTAATATTAAACGTACTAGTACGCAACTTAATGTAGTTCACGTCAAATACAACAGATGGCATTACAGGCACAGATTACGTCACACAGTCACGTGTAACTACTCACGTGTAGATGGCGTTTTTTCTAGTACTCATTAACAGTAGAAAGGCATCCAATTTCTATTAAAATCTATAGAGCCGTTTATTGAATGAAGTATTACAAACATCTGGGTTATTGGGCTTGCTCATCGACCTCTTGGTGGTACGCGAAAGTGGCTCTTGCGTCATTGGACAGGTCAGAATCTCATAACGCTTGCATCATTGGGAGGAAGTTATATGAAGCTGTACGTGTTTATTTTGTCTGTTACAAACCCGTTATGATACTTCTACGTGATAGACGCTATTGTAAGGTGGACAACTAGTTGTGGCTGAGGACTGGTCGTTCGAAGCACGCGAGTCAGGGTCGCACGCGGTTTGCCAAGCTTGGCAAGATCACTTTTTCGGTTTACATCATAGTTGACATTAATATATGTTGTCGACATGTGAACCAAGCACCAGTGAGAGTCATTCAGCTATTTCATCACATATCAGTAGCTCTTTGCTCATATTATTAGCCTAAGTACACATACTCTAGCGGTCCAAAGATAGAAACTATCATGTGTTAATAAAACCATTCTGTAATTTGTTTTCATTTAATCATCATCATTACAACCCATTTAATTCATGTAAAACTTTAAATCTTTAAAAAAAAACGAGTAACTTTAGCCTGTTATAGCTGGTTAATGCTGATTCTCCCCATGCTAGTTCCCCCGAAGTGATTTTATTTGAAAAAAAAAGTGAATTGAAAATTTTTCGATGGGAAACAAAAATGGGGGGAATCATCGCTAACCGTTAGCGATTACTGCCTGTAATACAGGCATAATTCGAGACTTAAATCCACAAGCCTGTTAAACCGATTTTACCTTACGTTTTCCCAAATAAAAATATAAATATACAAATAAATTTATTGCACTCACCCCGTAGTCCAGCTAAACATCTGCTTTACCCTCTCCGATCGTAAATCTGTTGGGTTCGACATGTTTCTGTAACAACATAAATAAAAATATTGTAGTTGTCAATGTTTCGAAGGAAAGAGGTGAAAAACGTTATAAAAATAAATGGCAGAAGATAAAGCATTTTTCCATGTGGTCTCGAGCCAAGGATCGCGCCGGGACCACCCTATCTCATCTCGTGAGGGTTGTTAGAGAAATTGACAAAATATGACATCACTACAATGAACAAAACATAGGTATTAGACAAAAATCACCAACGACGTAATTCCCCGGTATGATCAGACAGGAGATTGAGTGTAAATCTTTTTCGTTTCTAAGTATCAATCAAATGTCAGCATTTTGTGTCCGACTACAGAGTGTACAAAGAAGGGGAATTCGTTTTTACATTTTTTACGTAGTCAAAATGGAAGGATAATTTAAAATAAGTATAATTATTTAGAAGTTTAATTCAATTGAATAAGAAAGGGTGAGATATTTTGGAATAGGAAACCTACCTAGTATTATCCTATAATTGTAGTAATCATCAAAATGGATAAAAACTTGTTCGATGATAACTACTAATTCTTTCATCGCCCTTTTCGTCTATATACACTTCCATAATTATACAGTAGGAAACCGTATTGTCTTATTGTTTTTGTTTACGTCTTAGATACCTATTACACGTAAGTCAGACAAAACTTGGGCCGGATGTTTTTTCCACCATTAAAGTACCTACTTATCTTCAATTCCATAATGTGCCGTGGATTTGACTTATAAATATTAACAAAAAATACCAAAACCACAAAGGCTATAATTAATCCTAATTCATGTACATATCTAAAAATAACAAACTGCTTTTTTATCTCATTTCATTAACATCGTATACTTGTTTACCTTTTTAGTGTTATAAAAAAATAAAAACTATAATGACGTATTCTCTGGGTATTTCTGCTATTGACGGTTAGTCGAGTCTGTACAAAGTAAAATTCGTTGCATCTTTTCTAAATGGTATAAAACAAAGTGGCTTTCCGCGTTTTTTTTCTGTATATTCGTTGACTACTAAACCACTTAACGGTTTTTGATGTGATTTCAGCATCAGTTGAGGGCCACAGAAATTAGTCGGAATGTCGCACGGGGCGCAAAAGTTCTACGTTTAACTGACAGACTAATATCGTCCGGCATACTATTAATCTGTGGGGCCCTTTAGATATAATGTCTATCTGTGTGTCCGCTGACTTTTCCTAAAACACTAAACGGTTTTTGGTGTAGTTTCCGCCATCAGTTAGACAATCTTTCACGGAATATTTATATATCAATTAAGACCTAATTGGGTAGCTTTTAGAGGGCAAAGCTGCAAGCGGAAGCTATTTTGATCCTAAGTATATTTGTAAGTACTAAATACATGTTTATTGTGAAGTAAACATAATGGGTGTATTCACATACAGCCATTATGTGCTCAAGCTAAATTATTTATTATTTACTAAACCTTGACGTGACTAGCCATCAAATTGACTGTTTAATGCAGACAGCATAAAAAGAACTTTAAAATGTACAGTTTAGAGTTGATATTCAATCTAATTTGCTATTAAAATCAAATCATAGTGTCAAAGGAAGATGAACTTAATGGTTTCAATCTTAAAGTAAGTTTTGATTGAATGTCATTTATGCATTAAATGGGATTGTTTTGATTAAAATTTTGAGATCGTACCTATAACCTTGTGATTACACAAGACTGTATGTTAGTACCGTAGTTTAGTGTGCTTTAGGGATTGAGTTTCCACCTTGGTGTAACAGCGATTAATAGTAAGTATGTAATCACATCAATAAGAATACAACAATTATTAAATAACCCCATTTCAACAGAGAATTAATATATATAGAAATACTAATTACTTATACAAGTGACGAAGTGAGAAAAAAAAACACAGTTAACAAAAAAATATATCCGAAATAAAAATCTATCCGAAACCATAAGCGAATCCGATAAAAGTTTCGGATAGTTATGGATAGAGGCGCAATCACGATAAAGAATCGCAATGAATAAATTGTGCCAATACCTTTAAATTAAAAGAAATTAATTATATTTTAGTTATACAATTCTTAAAAAATCTAATATTCGTAACCGAAATTATTCTAAACCATAGAATACCATAACCGAAACCGGTTTATTATTTTTCATAATATATCCGTATCCGCATCCATCCGAAATTTCATATCCATAACTTTTTGTTGAAACCTACAGCGCTATCTGTGGACAGATAGCTAGAACTTATACATTTCGATAGATGGCGTTATTTACTTTTATGAAATAAAACCAACATTTCTTTTAAATCTAACAAATACATCATTTCACAAAAATTAGTGGAATATAATTATTTAATTTATTTATAAACACCTTCACAGTTGACAATTGGATTATTTTGGATTAGTAATATTAAAGTGAAACAATACGCCAATTTCGAAGTAGGTATGTACACAAAAAAAAACTAAGTTTTTTTTTTTATAATATTCTACCACGTTCACACAGCGCCATCTAGTCCCAAAGTAAGCAATTATATTTGCTTGTGGTATGGGTACTATACAACTGATATACTACTTAAATACTTTTTTTTTGTAAATACCTACATACACATAGATAAATTACACCCAGACACAGAACAAACCATCATGTTCATCACACAAAGATTTGTCCTGGGTGGGGATCGAACCCACGACCTCCGGCTTTGCAGTCAGGGTCACTAACCACTAGACCAACAGGCCAGTCAAGAGTTGAGAGTAAGGGCCGGTATTTCAATAACAGCTTATCTCGAATTGATCTAGGCTTGAACATAAGTGGGACTTATGTGTATTTCAACATACTATTAAAGTTAAGCGACACCTAAAGTCCACCTTCTAGCCTTAATCTAAGGGATTTCTGCCGTTGTATGAATTAAATACTATTTAGGTGATAAGAGACTTGTTTCATGAAAATAATTTAATTTCTAGTAGTGCATGTACCTACTTTAATTTTAAATTAATTTTGATACTTTCTGTATTTTTTACACAAGACAATGATAACGGATTAAGAGCCAGCATACGGAAAGCCTAGATCAGTCATTGTCGACAGAGTTATCTGCAATTTCAATACAAAATTGATATTACCACTTGAGGCTGTTCGCTACGACTGCTCGAAGCTTCCTTTGGGATGGGAGTCGGTCTTGTCTTGACTGCTCGAGAGCAGTTGGTCTGGACTGCTCTAAGGTATTAGCTACCTGTCCCCTGATTCTGAGCTGTCGGAATATTTTCGGCCGGAAATGTCAGTTTTATTAAAGTTAAAAAACATAATGTTAAAGATATAGATGGTTGTAGGAAAACATAACATAACATCACGCCTTTTTCCCCGAAGGGGTAGGCAGAGGTGTTTCACACCCACATTTCATCAGCTATGTTTGGTCCCATGAAATAGGGGGCGAGCCTATTGTCATAAACCGGGAACATTTGTTTACCAAACTCCGAGAAAATTTCAATACTGGAATTTTATGTTAGAAAAGTCCAATACCATTTTCACCCGACCCGGGAATCGAACCCGGGACCTCTTGCACAGCAGTCGTATACACTTCCCGCTGCGCCATCAAGGCAGTTTGTAGGAAAAAAATCGTATATTAATCAGTTTTTAATGTTCTATACGGTAAACAATGTTATAACATTAAATAACTTAAACACTCTCAGGTCTCTAGATAGAGGAGAGAAGACCCGAGCCCAGCAGTAGGACTAAATGGGTTGCTGATGATGATAATGATGAAATAACTTAAGCCGTAAAAATACGTTGTACTAAGATTCGAAAAAGTTTACGATCCGGGAGCAATCCGATGAGTCAGAATCAGGGGGCTGTAGGTATGTGGCGTCTTACAAAGCCGTTTTATATAGTTTGGCACCATTTCTATTCTTCCTCTGTGTCATGGAAAAAACATGTCAGAAAGCCCTTGAAGAGGGTACCTAAATAGGAAGAGAACTAATTCTAGTTATTTCGAGGTTGTTATTCGAAGTGACAAAAATAGATTTAGTTTATTCAATTATTCACAATAATATTGTTGTTATTCATAATGATTTTATTCAACCACTTGCTAGTCAATAATAATTCATATTCATTTATATTTTAATTATTTTATTTATTACCATTGGTCCAAAATATCGACTACAAATACAAATATATTTATTTTGCATAGTTAGTTTACAAAAATGTATCTATGGTATTTTTTAGTATTTACTTATTATTATTTTTGGTAGATACCATAGAGGCTTGTCATGTCTATTATGTATGTATTTTGTATGTTACTGATCTATCGTAGCACCCACACATACACTGAGAATTACTTATACTAGTATGTGGGTGTCCTCACGATGTTTTCCTCGGTCGTCGGTCGGCTGGTCACTTATCCGTTGGGCCACCATCGCTTGTCGTATGGTACTGAATGTTTAAATAGTTTCAGGTGTGCAAATCTCATATTACAAATATGCTAACATATAACAAGGTACTAGGTAACATGTGAAACTATTTAGAAGGTATTTATTTATCAACATATACCGATTAAATTATAATCTTCAATCAACTTATTAACTAAACTAAAAATAACACAATATTATATTTATATATAATAACTGACTAGGTATTTATATAGTAGGTACAGCGAAGTCAAACATCTATCGAGAATTCATATAACGAATAATAAACATTATTCGAAGAATCTGATTTTTATAGACAGCAAAGTTTAAACACATTAAAATTTAATTAAAAAGGAACGTGTTAACAAATATGATAATATTTACGACATAACTAGCTGTAATATGAATATACATATACAGGGTGTATAACGACGGTACGACAATAAATGAAACCACGTGTAGCATGTGATGTTAGAAGGCTATAATACCAAAAAAAATAAACATAAATTTGCAATAGTTTAGACGCAAATGTACTTTCTTTATGTCACAGTTGTTCACAGTTTTAAACAACCTGTAGGTATTTACGTTGATCGTATGTTGTCATTACGTCATTCAATTCATTTAAATATCTCTGACTCTTTCATATTATATTATCTCTTACTCTTTTTTATTTTCTTTTTTTTTTAATTTTTTTTATTAGAATATGTTTATAAGGGTTAACACTGGCTGCCTTATCATTTAATGTCGTATCGTCGTATATCGTAGCATAGTTCTGTTCATCTATACTTGTATATACAGCCGTCAGACTACCAGTATGTTCCTCGCTTGGAACATGTAAGTAGAAAAAACAAATAAACAATTTATCGTATTTTTATAATTATAGCGTCATTTTTGCTTCATGCCCTTTGTTCCGAAGGGGTAGACAGAGGTGGTTCACACCCAATATTTACAATAAAAAAATATTTACATTTTTTTTTCTCCATAGAAGCTATTATTGAGTTTCTATCACGTGAGCATGCTCAAAAATGTATGTGTGTGTTCTGATAATGTACAGTTGACGGACAAGACGTCCTCGCTGCTCTATTGATGTCAAAGCAGTTGTGAGCTGTATTATATCTTCAAAAAAAATGATTTTATCAGAAATTGAAGACAAACTCATTGGTGGTTAACCACGTTTCACTTAAATTCATTTTATTCAGCCAAACTTAATTGATAGATAGGTGACCAATGAGGTTGAATGACTGTTTAAAATTTGTCTTCAAATTATCAGTATCAAACCGAAGTCTGGGAATGTGCCCGCTTAATGGTACCTGATGTATACAGTACGAGATCAAGTGTAGCTGTGATGTGAGTATGATAAACCACTGCTTACCCCTTTGGCCCAAAGGTGTGATAGGTAAACGTCGGTGTCACCTAATTGCAAATAAACACTCGTAATGACGACGTAAAGGTTGAGTGTAATTTGTGTACAGTTCCGTGGTTGTGAGCGCACCGCACGCCTGCACAATGATCTTTGAGCCGGTGATGATCATGTTATTGTCGCATGCTAATAAAATTAACATTATCTTTACTCGTTCGCACAGGAGTCATAGGAGTTTTCACACACTCACGGAGGATCCGTCGCGTGACGTCAGATCAATCAAATTCATACAAAAATGTTCAATCTTGACAATAAGTAGACAGATGATCCCTCGGCGTATTCCCCATACAAAAGTAATTACGACCACGGATCTTCAGCCAGGTGTGAAAGCAGCCTTATACCTCGACGGTGGTAATATAGTTTACGGCCTGCTTGATGGCAAATGAGTAACCAATTGTGGCATTTTCACATTCGAGCGACTCCATTCTTCAAAAAGCAGCAAACGCTTGATCCAATTAGTAAGTTCAAGTCTTTTCTTTTTATACCAAGATGGTGGCAAACATACAGCCTGCCTGATGGTAAGTGGTTACCGCGTAGCCCATAGACGCCTGCAACACCAGGGGCATCACAAACACGTTGCCAGTCCTTGAGAAACCCATTCGCTCCTTTTCCATTTAAGGACTCCTATTTAGTCTTTTGGGCGATTTATTGACCCTTTAAACGCCAACTTCGCCTATACTTGACAAGCGCAAGCGTGCTCTGAGCACCGAATGTCAGCTATAGTTGACAAAACTTAGATCCATAAAAATACAAGATAAAGATAAATGTATTTGTATCAAGATGTGTAGATACAATAGATACAAATGATATGCATGCAATATGCGTGTCATTATTAAAATAGTTATTTATCTAAGTGTTATCCCGTTGAAGGCATAAAAAAAAATTATTACCTACTTACGATTAATGTGTTATTATAAATCTTAAAATCATAAATTAATTTAAAGGCTTGGTGCGCAGGGCACGGAGATGCCGATTTGATGTGGCGGTCAAAAGGTTAAATTCCCACGCTAGGCTCTGCCTCAAGCACATTTTCTTCAGTTTCCTGAATCAAAATGTCCCATTACACGCAGTGTATTATTTAATTCACATAAAATCTTGAAGTCTTCATAACCGAGTATTACATGCCCCCCGTAATTGCTGTATTTTTCCTCACAATTACTATTGTCAGATGGAGCTACGATATGTAAATTACAATTGTCTATTGAATCTAAGCTCGTAAACATGACTTCTCGTTTGTTTAGCTAAGTAAACGACCATCTTACTTTAAGCGATGGCAAATAACTTACACGGCAAATTGCTTAATATAATTATTATTTGGCTTAGTGATTTAGGAAGTGTCTAGAACAAGAAGTTCTTATTCGATTCTTAAAATCAAATTGGACCTGGAGTTGTGGAAGAAGAGATGTAGTTACATTTCTTATTCAACAGTTATAAAGCTTCTGTGGCTCAGTGGTTAGTGACCCTGACGGCTGAGACAGAGGTTGTGGGTTCGATCCCCATCCAGGACAAATCTTTGAGTGATGACCAACAACGTTCATAAGCGATGGTAACTACTTTTCAGATGGGTCGGTTACTTGGAAAAGCCCTGGAAAAGCTTCATTACGGAGTTCGTTCCACATCTTGAGAGTATTTTTTTTTTCTTATTTTTTATTTATTTCCACATAAACTTACATGTCATTACAGGTTGAACCTATTGCGACAATGAAGTTAACATTACTTAATTCTAATACTTAGCTTACCTAAAATTAAATTAATGTACATCTTCTTTATTAAATCTTATATCTTATCTTACAATATTATAAGTGTGTTGTATTCTAAGGTCATAGCAGAATCTAGTATATAGGCATCCTTGTCAATTAGAAGGCCTCTACATAGCTATATATATATAGGAAGCACATACATAAGCATTTTGATTTGGTATAATAATTAATAAGGACATCAATATTATCATAGTCGAGTAAATATGCAAATTTTTAAATTGACTGCCTCGTTGCCGCATCGGGAAGTATATACGACTGCTGTGCAAGAAGTCCCGGGTTCGATTACCGGGTCGGGTGAATATGGTATTGGGTATGAAAATGGTATATGAAATTCCAGTATTGAGATTTTCCCCCTATTTCATGGGACCAAACATAGCTGGCCAAATGTGGGTGTATTACACCTCTGCCTACCTCTTCGGGGAAAATGCGTGATGCTATGTTTATATGTTATGTTTAAATTTATTGTACGCAATGATACTCTGTACAATATTGTGACTTAAATCACAGTGGGATTGGTTAATGAAATGTCTGATGTATATGTAGGGCACTGCCGGTAATTCCCGCTCAAAATGAGCCACCCCCCCTGGGGGAGTACCTCCATATTACAGAAGAACACAGCTATAATAACGTTAGTATAGTGTTCCTGTGGGTAAGTATTGGTACCCAGAGGTTCATTGAGAAAGGAAGGGTTTCTAAAGGGTCGAAAACGTGTCTGTGATGCTCCTGAATTTTAGCAAGCCTTCATAGACTACGGTAACCGCTTACCATCGGGCGGGACATACGTTTGTTTACCACCATAGTAGAATAATTGTAAAAAAAAATCTGCCTGTCTGTCCGTTTGTCTGTTTGTTAGAGGTAAACTCCGTACGACTGAACCGATTTCGACGGGACTTTCACAAGGAGCAACTTAGGCCACTTTAATTTTGGAAAAAATATCTGGGTTTTATGAAAAAACTAAAGCGATGTCCACGTGAACGAATCCACGGGCACAATTAGTTTCCAATAAGACCGGTGGACGGTGTAGTATACGGCTTACACCCAGCACAATTCTCTTTCGGATAAGATCGTAAATAAATCTTAAAACTTCATATTTAAAATTCTTTACAACTTCCCAACAGCGTTATGTAATACTAACATTCCAATTCTCCCGGTATCTACAATTTTTATTGATCTAACGCATCTTAATCAGGGATGGGTCACTGACTTGGCAAACCGGTCCATTCTGGAATGTTACCTCATTATATAGTCCTGTCTCTTTCTACTGTGACGATAATAATTTCTCTAGCATTTATATTGGAAAATATCCAGCCCTGTAGCCAGTATGTGGCTCTTCGAGAATTTTGTTGAATACTGTTTCTATTTGTTGTTCTTCTTCTTTATAGGTACTCCTATGAGTAGTAAATAACTAGGGTTGTTATGCAGCTTCGTAAATTTATCGGATATCCAAAATTAAAAATGTATTTATTAGAAGCCGTAACCGAAAGCTATATAAAATGTTTCGGAATTAGAAGCGTAGTATTAGAAAATCAGAACTTTAAAATTTTAGTTTTTTTAATCCTTAAAAATTTTATATCCGTCTGAAACAGTACCTATTATCTTAATCTATAATTTATTATCTAATCTATAAAATAAACATTTCCGAATAATTTTAAATCTACCCTATGTAACTGAAAAAGATATAATATTTTTTATATGTATTCAGGTCTGAAATTACATATCGTATTGCCTGAAGTGGTAAACGAGCAGACAGCCCACCTGATGGTAAGTGGTTACCGTCGCTTATAGACGTTAGCAATGCTAGAGGCACAGCTAAACCGCTAGAGAGACCTGCCGAGAGAGGAAAATCGTTTGAAAAATATGTAATTTCGGATCCATCTCGAATTATCTCTGGTATCTTCTAGTTATTAGCGTTTATTCCGAACCTGACCCGAAATCCTAACCCAGCCGGGGGTTAGGTTAGGAATTAAGAAAAAAATGTTATATTTATTCCGAACGTAACCCTCTTCATAACCTGACCCGACTATGCTACAATCTAGTAGACCAGGTCGATATCAGTATCCCCCTGGATACAGATCTTCCATCTTACTTCTGATTATATTCATTGCGGGCTCAAAGTCAGTAGGCTGTCTGTAGGTCTCTATTCTCTCGGAGAGTATGGCTTAAAAGAGCCACTGTGATAGGTGTGTGGGAGGAAGGGATTGTCCTGTAAAATACCAGCGCAATATCGTATCGAAATCGTAAATTAAATAATCGTTCCAGTTGCGAAACTCGCCAAATGACGTACATCCTTTCATATACCACATCCCGATACACTTATGTATTGCACAAGGTTGTTAGGCATGATCATTAAACGTGATTACTACTTATTGTGTGAATAATAGAATACTTTCCATGACCTTCGCGTTTTGTGTAAATTGGGGACTAAATATGTAGCTGCAGCGTGACCCAGTAACTTTGATTAACTAAAATCCTTTTTAAGAATCCCTTTTATTTAAATGTAAAATTGTTGCTTCCATAAACGGTCAACTAGTTTTGTCATCATTTCAATCCATATCACCAATCCACTCCAATGATTTTTGAGGGAATTTAGCCTACTATACCACGCTGACCAGGCAGGTCGGTATAGTGTTTTGTTTCGAATTTTTCTTATCTCGCAGTGCTCTTATCTGCTTAAGTTAGGTCCCTTAGTCGTCTCCCACGGGTTGAAATGAGGTACTATGTATTCTAAATCCATCGCTACACGGAGATACGGTTTTTGCATATCGATGAACAAATTCGTTTATATGTACCTAACATTATCATGTTTCCATATTTTTATGCCATAATTTTAAGAAAAATGGTAGGTAGTTTTGCCCAATTTCTTTAGAAAACCTAACTGACTCTTTTTGTGTGACGATCATAAACAATATCTTCAGGTGATTTAAAAGAGTTAACTTTGACGTTTATGAAATCAATTTATAAATTAACAACATTTTTCCACGCAGCGATTTTCATCATTTTTACAGTTTAAATGTTAAGGTAAAACGTAGGCCTACACGTAATACCAAGGCTGTACATTTAACTCCTTGTTGTAAACCAGCTTTTAATAATATTTTGAAGGTAGACGTTTAAAAGTGAAAAAAATATCGTTTCCGATCCTCCGGTTATGGCGCGTAATTAGCAGACATTTTGTTGTGACCATAAACTCGTAAGTGGTAATTTGTTTTCGAGACATACGTTTGTCAAAAGAGCCTACAACCTCCTTGGCATTTATTATTTATGTGCCTCAGTAGCGCAGCAGGAAGCGTATACGAATGAAGAGATACCGGGTTCGATGCCCGGGTTAAAAATTTAAAACGGTATCGGGCTTTTCTATAATAATCATCATTTTAAACCATAAACATCCCACTGCTGGGCACAGGTGTTCTCCAAAGAATGTGGAGGGAATTTAGCCTACTACACCACGCTGGCGCTCGCTGGCGAGATGGGTTGGTACAAGTTCAGAGTTTATTACGAATATTGGTTTCCTTTGTTGCAATGTGGCCGATATTATAAATTTATGTTATAATCATGAAAGAAAGAAAATACATTTATTTTTCTGAAGGCATGGGCACACAAAAAAAAACAACACATATCACCATATAAAAAAAGCGAAAAACATTTAGTTATATACTTCATGCCCCCATCAAAAAAGGACGCCAGTTCAGCTTAATGTGGGGCACAGCACAGGTGTCCCGCGCTGGTTTTCAACTGGAGCCTTATTGTTGTTAGCCGATGTTCACAACAGCAGGACTTACTTGCTATTCTACCTTATTCTACCCGTAAACATAAATAATTTTAATTTTAAAAAAACAGAACAATATCTAACATTTCTAAGAGTAGTATAATATAAAAATAAGTAATAGTACCTAGTAGGTACGAAACAATAATATGAAACATAAAAATAAAAAACAAAAGTCATTGATTATTTTATATAAAGTTCGTTTATTAAACATCTAATTGACTAGTACCGTAATATGTATTAGAATTATCTACACTATATCCGTCCCTTCTATGACATTTCACCATTGTTATGCACAAGTTCAAGGTATAAATATAACGGCAAAATAATTTTTGCAATCGTTCCAGTAGTTTTTAAGTTTATTCGTTACATACAAAAATACAAATGTTTCCTCTTTACATTATTAATAAGTAAGTATATATTATATTATTATGTTAACTATAATTAATTACTCAGGTTACACTACCCACTAGTTAGAATAATGTGAACCATGTGATCATTCTCAGTGACTGAGGAAATAAAATCTACTATTATTTTCTACGTTCAATGTCAAGTAAGTATGATGCGCCGGTTGCATGTCGTAATTTCATTGTACTACATTCACTTGACATCATTCTTAGTATTTTATACTCTATTATATAGTCTATAGAGGAGACATTATAGACAAATGCTAGCAATTTTGAACTTTTAAAAGACACAAAGTCCTACACCCGGTCTCGAAACAAATATCTTTGGAAACAAATCTTTGTCTCGTGTGGGAATCGAACCTATATTCCTGTATACACTCATATACACTCGGCACGGTCATGTCAGTGGCGACGTCACCACCTTTTGACTTTTTTCTTTTCTTTGAATTCTTGAAACGATTAATTGGGTTCACAGACCTAATAGTAGAACTAGCGTTATTATAGGATCAACAGGTGAACTATTAATAATTAATTTACTTCTGCTAATATAAACCTATATCAATAGTACATTAAATATTAATACATTCATCATCATCATCATCTCAACCCATTAATACATTATATATTAAGCAATTTCCTTTGCTTTGGTTAAACATTGTATATAAATGCTAAACACGTAATGGAAAAATTCAAACCCACGACGGGACTTGAACCCGCTACTGCCACCGTGTGCAGTGCTCTCTCATTTAAGTTACGCGGGTGGACGTCACTGAGATCGAATTTATCCATTACCTGTTAATAATTATGATGACGTAATCATGTTAACAGGTAATGGATAAGTTTGAATTTTTCCATTACTTGTTTCGCATTTAAAAAGTTTTATAACATTTTTAAGCTTTAAACTTACAATGACTTTTTATTTTAAAAAAATGATGCCAATAGACTTCTGAAACAGAAAAAAGGTTATATAACTGTATTTCTACGTCAAACACATTAACACACCCCAAAACTCGTTAAAAGTTTTATGTGTACTCCCGTAAACAAGGTATACAACAAGTAAAAATAATGTCAATATGACCAGCTGCCATGAGAATACTAGCAAGAAACCCTGGCCTTTTATAATCGCCAGGTAATTACAATACTGTGAACTAGTGCGTAATAATTAGAGTTAAATGGGGTGAAATGTCATAGAAGGGACGGATATAGTGTAGATAATTCTAATACATATTACGGTACTAGTCAACTAGATGTTTAATAAACGAACTTTATTTAAAATAATCTATGATTATAACGTAATTTTATAATATCAGGCCACATTGTAACAAAGGAAACAAATTTGTTTTTCTGACACAATTTTCCCTCCATTTCCTTCATTGTCGCAGTATGCAGTGACAGTGACGTAACATCACAGATAACATACGCGCCACAGATGCAGAAGGACCAGAGATAAGTGAAAGGAGTCTGTATGCTTGCAACGTTGGTGTTATTATAAATTACATAACATTTGACCGGTATACAAACCTGTCTTTAAGTGGGACACGTGGAAATGGTACGTTTTACGGAAAAATTATATACATGAGGAATTTATTTCAATTTCTTAATGTTAAATGTATGTACAATGGCTAAATTCCCTTCATATTCTTTGGAGAAGACCTGTGCCCAACAGTGGCCCAACGTTTAGGGGTTGAATTAATGATGAATTACAGTTTATAATCAATCTAATCTCAAGTATGTGTCCCTTCTTGTCGCACTGGACCCGCAGGCATAACGGCGGGGTCAGTTCAGCAGGAAGATGCATGAATTAATGATAATAAAATAAATAATAATTTTAAAATCATCTCAGGTCTACTAACTACTGGTCCGATTTGAAAGATTCTTTTGGTGTTGGATAGCCCATTTATTGAGGAATATAATAGGCTATATATCATCACGCTAAGTCCAGTCCAATAGGAGCTGTGCAGTAGTCAAATAAAAAACGACGGGAGCGAAGCCCTACGCGACAGTTAGTTATTATTTTATACTAGCTGTGCCCGCCGTTATAATAATTTTTGATTTTTTTCTGAAATAGAAGTAGCCTAAGTTACTCCTTCATCAGATTTCTGCCAGTGAAAGTCCCGTCAAAATTGGTCCAGCCGTTCCAGAGATTAGCCGGAACAAACAGACAGACAGACAGAAAGACAGACCACAATTAAAAAAATGTTATTTTGGTATATGTACCGTATATACATTCATATGCATGTAGTAAAAAGTGGTTATTTGAATATTACAAACAGACACTCCAATTTTATTTATTTGTATAGATGTGTCTACGTACTTCAGTTTAAAACAAAGTTGTTTAAGAGATGAGTCAACAGAAACTCACGAAAGGTTTCCATTACATAAGCTGGTAGCCAACTACACAATTATTACAGTAATCAGAAGCCATTAGATAAAAGTAAACATAAATTGTGCTTCCTTTGTAGCATTTGCTGAGTAATAACATGTTTGGTAAAGTTTTTCCAGAGAAGACTATGTATCTTCCCTGGAAAAGTTTTACCGTCTCTTTTAAAAAACTTATTTTTGTATTTGTGTGAAAACTAAAATTACAAGAGAAAGTTCCTTACTAAATTAATCTTTATTAATTTTTAGAACTCCGTGTAGTGACGGATTAAGGATACGTAATGTCACTACCCCATTTCAACCCGTTTCGTAGAAGGCAATTAAGGAAGTGACTTTAAGCAGACAAGAACTCTGCGAGTGAAGATAAATTCTAAAAAACCCTAACCAATCCATCTGGTCAGCGTGGTATAGTAGGCTAAATTCCCTCCACAATGTTTGGAGGAGACCCTTGCCCAGCAGTGGATAGTTTATGGGTTGTAATGATGATGATGATGATGATGAATGATGAATTTATACCTTATGAAATATAACTGTGTTGATATAGCAATAATTAGTGAAGGAATTTTAAAAATCAGACGGACGAATAGTTTTTGAATTTATTTAACAGAAATAAAATCTTTTCTTTTTGCAGTACTGAGATATTCGTTACGATCATCGTATAAACAACACTAGGCAAGGTCAGTCCACGATGGGTGACCGTTTGTAGCAATTTCACTCTCGAGCGTCGGTGCTTCGGTAGGCACGTAAAGCCATTGGTCCCGATTACCACTTTATTAGAGCGTATTCAAAAACAAAATGGCAACTTGGCAATTTACTGTCATATTTTGTGGTTTTCAATTTTTATTATTTAATGGGAGCTTTTAAAATTACGTGAAAGTGTATTAAAACATAGCTTATCTCTTCAAAATTATTAACATTCAACTGCAGAAATTATTTTGTAAGGAAAGAATAAATTAATTCTAGTTTTCACAAAGAAAACCAGCACAATTTGTAAAATGATCCACTGTATAAACTCTTAGCAATCAAATATGACCTCCGCACTATACAAAGTCATAGTGAATAGAACGACACGATGTAAATAATACAAACACACTAACTCGTAAAATACTAACGACTTCCCTTTAGTTAACCTAGACAATGGTATTGGTATTCAAATCCGGGATGAAACGGAATGTAAAGATTTCAGTATTATGTATTTTTAATAATATATAATTCTATTTCATATAGTTTGACGATTCTTGGTATGCAGTAGTAAAATTAATATTATGATGACAATTAAATTCCTTTTAAACAAAGGAAGGCCTGTTGGTCTAGTGGTTAGTGACCCTGACGATTTCGGTTCGATCCCCACCCAGGACAAATCTTTGTGTGATGAGCATGATTGTTTGTTCTGTGTCTGAGTGTAATTCTTTCTTTCTTTCTTTTTTTAAATAAACAACGCCCGCACTAGGGAACAAGCCCTGTGTCGCGGGGAGCTTTACAAACATGAAACTAACGGACACAAAGTACATCCAGACTAGAAACAAATATCTATGAATCACACAAATATTTGTCTCGTGTGGGAATCGAACCCACGTCACCCAGCACGGCGATGTAGTGGCGAGGCGACCACCTTAACCACTGCGCCACGGTGACAGTCAAGTTTATCGTAGTAGTTATTATCGTATTATCGTTAGTATTATCGTTAGTAATTTATCTATAATATGTATGTATTTACAAAAAAAAAGGAATTTATGTAGTATATCACTTGTTTAGTACCCATAACACAAGCAAATATAATTGCTTAATTTGGGACTAGATGGCGCTCTGTGGGAATGAAAATATAATTATATTATATTCATCATCAGCAACCCATTAAGTCCTACTGCTGGGCTCGGGTCACCACTTCTCTATCTAGAGAGCTGAGAGGATTTAGGCCATAATCCACTCCTGCTGGCCTAGTGCGGGTTGGTGGATCATACATACATTTAGAATTTCTTCTAGAGTATGTGGGTTTCCTCTTGATGTTTTCCTTCACCGTTAGGTAGGTAAATCACTTAACTAGTACATATAAATTCCACAAAGTGGAATCCACATTGGTACTGCCGCGCCGCCGGTCGGGATCGAACTCGGCCGCGTGATTTGCACGCCGCGGCGTGCAAATGTCCCTTATCCATTCAGCCACCATCGTTATATTATATATCATAATATTATATTATTATTATTAATTTATAACATAACTTACACTGTAGTACATGATACACATGCTTACATGCCAGCTCAGAATATTGCAAATTTACATCTTAGTTAGGCGTGTAATATTATGACTGTGAATGGAAATAAAAGCCTTCAATTTTAAATCTTTTATTTTACATGCTTTACCAATTAACCAATTTAGTAAATTAGGATGTATTGTAGACACGTTACGCTGTTTTAAGAGGGTTTATACATAGGAATGGCAACGACGCAATTAAGTGTCATGTTTAGTGGTGTTCGATTTTATATTTTAATCGGAGCATTTTTTTCTTTACTTTTTCAATACGCATATTGCGTTTTCAATACGCAATATTGCGTGAACTTGTATTAAAAAGTAAGTATCCGTAATGCTTAGAAACAGTTATTTTACTATAAAAAAAACCGACTTGCAAGTTCCAATGTGTAATTTACATATAATAAATAATAAAAATGTTTATTCATCTCCACAAATTACATATTCACGTGATACATTGACAAAAAAGTTTGACATAGTTTGTAATTTGTGGGAGATCTGGAGTCTAAACTAAGCCGAAGCCTGTATTTTAGAACTCCAGGCCCCCCATCACAATTTTATTATGCATAGCTTGTCAACGGATGGTGTGTGTGGGTATGTGTGTGTGTGTGTATGTGTGTGTGTGTGTATGTGTGTGTGTGTGTGTGTGTGTATATTTGTACAATATGTAGGTAATAGACTCATCAGATGTTAAGAGGTAATTTTTAGGAGTTCTTCTGTTTTATCATAATCTAGATTAAGTAACCAGGTTTTAAGTTTATGTTTAGATATGTTTTTATGGCAGTTAGATATATTCAGTTGTTTATTTAATTTATTATATAACATACTTCCACGAAAGGGAAAGAATCGCTGTGCAAAGGTGGTGTTGACAACAGTGCGTTCGGATGTAGCATAGTTTCTCCTTGTGAGGTCTATGCGTTTTCTCCTGTCCACAGGTATGTCAGTATGCTTAAGAAGTACAGTAAGCATTATGTATAGCTGACGTACAGTTAGCACTTGAACTTCTTTATATAGTACTGCAGTAGGGTATAAACGAGGTTTGAAGGAGCTTACTTTGAGGATCATTCTTTGTGTTCTTTCCAGGGTTATCATTTTAGTCTTGCATGCTCCCCCCCATGTAGTGATGCAGTAGGTTAAAATAGATTGCACCAGGGCTTCATACACCATTATCACAGTCTGTTTGTCTGCTACATTACGAAGTTGTTTAAAAATATAAGTCAGTTTGCGAATTTTTTTGGAAAGTGACTGTAAATGACCCTCAAAAGTTAAATTTGCATCTATTTCGATACCAAGATATTTGAGACATGGGACTTGAATAATGTTAGAACAGTTACAGTTGGGAGCTGGTGGAAAGTTGCACTTGTGAGCCTGTATACAATTATGAGGATTAGTTACTTCCATTCGGTTTTGCATCGAAAAGACTATGTATTTAGTTTTATCGTCATTAAGGGTGAGAGAGTTAGATGCGAGCCAGTGACATATGGTATTAAATCCACTTTGAGATATCTTAAAAAGATCGTCCCATGACCTTGCAAAAAATGTTAAAGCCGTGTCATCAGCATACGCCGATATGCGGCAATTGTCAATTTTGAGAGTGCAAAGATCATTAATATAACAGAGAAACAGGGTAGGACCTAATATACTGCCCTGAGGCACGCCAAATTCGACTGCTAATTCGTCACTAACATCGTCTCCAATTCTGATGGCCTGGAATCTATTTTTTAAGTAGTCTGTTAATAATGCCAGAGGTGTACCTCTAATACCGAGGTTCTCCAGTTTTTTCACAAGGCGAGGGACAGAGACAGTGTCAAATGCTTTTGCTAGGTCAAGAAAGATTGTCAAACATTTGTTTCTTCCGTCTAACTTGTTAACCAAGAAGTTAACAAGGTCGAGTACTGCATTGTCTGTTGATCGGCCAACTCTAAAACCATACTGTGCATTAGAAAGTAGTTTGCAATCTTCAAGATACTTGGTTAGTCTTTTGTTTATTAAGCGTTCAAATAATTTTGATAATGTTGTTAGAATCGCAATTGGTCTATAATTAGTGACACTGTCTTTATCACCTGTCTTATGTATTGGATGTACAATAGCCTTTTTTAAGGCATTAGGAAATACCCCAGCCTCAAAGCAGCGATTAATTAAGTTGGTTAAAACAGGTGCTATAGATAAAGATATATACTTTAGAGTTTCTGCGCTAATTTGGTCCCAACCGGGAGAGCAATCACTTTTCAGCATTTGTATGGTTCTGATAACTTCCGCATTGTCAGTAGGGAGGAGAACAAAGGAGTTCAATGGAGGATTAGAGACTTTAATGAAGCTAGGAATATGTGAGGGAATACTTTCAGATAGTTGTTTACCGATGTTTGAAAAGTATTGATTGATTTTATTTATGGCAGTCTTAGGATCCTTGTCAGTTGAGCTTAATAGTTGAGACGATATTGGTTTTTTATTGTTGGTATTTGTAATAGTTTTGATCGTCGACCACAGCTTTTTTGAATTATTCTTAGACATCATTAATTGGTCTCTCTCATATTGCTTTTTGAGTTTTTTTAGCAAATTATTACAGTAGTTTCGGTATCTTGGGTATGAAATTTTTAATATTACGTCGTGTTCATTCAATTTTAACTTTTTGTGCATCCTATCTCTAGTACGAATGCATCGCAGCATACCGAGTGTTATCCAGGGTTTGATTACAATTTTACTCCTAGGAATTAAACGTTTTAAAGAATTGTTTGCTATTAAATTTTGAATTATATTAATAAATTTGTTCATGGCAATATTTAAATTTGTCTCTTGATACACTATGGAGAAATTATAGTTTTGACATTCTGATTTAATTTTATCCTTATCAATTTTATAGATTGTTTTTAATTTTGTTGGTTTGTTTTTGCTGATGTCGGTTTTTATACTAAATAGTATAGCATCATGGTCAGTGATGGTAGTACCCAAAGAAAACGTAAATGCAGTATGTTTTGTTTTCAATATAACGTGGTCCAGGCATGATGCACCTCTGGTTGCTGTGTTAATTGCTGGAAGCAGTCCGTGATATGTAATAGTGTCCAAATATGACGCAGTTTCATGACTTGTTCCTATAATATTGATGTTAATGTCACCTACTAAAATTATATTTTTGAAAGATGACAGATGTTCTAATAAATTATGTAAAGAGTTTATGAATACTTCCGGAGATTTAAAACTAGGTGGTCTGTATATTGCTATAATAACAGTGTCATTTTTTATTTTAATAGTTAAGCAATTTGCTTCCATTAGTAGAGGTTCTTCCACAGTACATTGCAGGGTGTTATTTGTGTAAACAGTTAAACCATCATTCTGATTATAATTATCATTAGATCTATACGAAGTATAGCCATCAATTGAAGGTAGGTTCTTGACTTGCGACAACCAACATTCGGAAAGTACAATGATGTCACACGAAAAATCCAATCTTTTGAGTAGTACATGTATCTCTTGAAAGTTACAGTTTAAGCTACGGATATTTTGTTGTAGGATGTTTAAATATTGCTTAGGATACCCAAGATATGAGTTACACTCTTCAGGGTCACACGAGACCGGAACACTAATGCTAAATTGGTCTATACTCTCCATTACATCATAAGTACTATCGAATTTTTATTTTATTAATTACAGGTGAAGATAATTCAGGTCCAAATAATATATTTTTGTTGTAGGTGTAATAATAAAGATAAGTGTTATAACTGACAATGTTGTTGATGGTACTCTGTAGATTACATGGTAGTAGTGAAGGAAGCGGTGTTCTGTCGTTCTGTTATATATAAATAAATAGAATTGTAAACGCAATGATTTTGTACCTTTTACACACCTTTCACCTAATTCTAAAAAGTGTATTCAAAACATTTAAAAGACCAAATTATAATTATTTGTATTGTGTTTAGAATAGGTCCTAACATAGGTTTAAGAAATATTGTTACTAACACACTGAGTCTAGTTACTTGATAAATAAATTATTATTATAATATTATTATTAAAACAAATAGCTCTAATTAAATAATAAAAGTCGAAATCCACGAAATAAGACACTAAACTGCGAAGTGACGTTGCTATTCCTGTATGAACCCTCTTAACCATAAACGTCTTCCGTTTTGTAAGCATACATAGGCTATCGAAAACGCTTACAATAATACACCGTACAAAAAAAAACATTTTTTTTTTTATTTTCCTATATTTAAATGATAACAAACTCTAGAGGAATAATGTCCAAATGCTGCGTTATATATATGCGAATATGGACCGTACTTAAAGTTTGCGTCGCGGTACCAACAAAGGTCAGCCTTCGGATCGCACGATGTAATGCGTTTACATATCAATAAATTGAGTCAAAAATTTTCCTACTACCAATAAAATTATAATTGAGGTCAGTCTTGCGGAAAGATGCTCAAAAGCTGTGATACGCATTGCGTCGTTTGTTAAAGCCAGCCTTCAGATCGGGCGATGACTCAAAAACTTAGAATATTTCGTTTTAACATAACCTAATTTAGTAAATTTTATACACCACATGTATTGTGAATAAAATTTATAGTTACTTCACTCACAAAACACTTATTGACCAGTGTTGCAGGAAACTTTATTATCTTCACTACATAGTATAAAACAAAGTTACTGTCGCTGTTCATTCGTCCCTATGTATGCTTAAACCCTTAAAACTACGCAACGGATTTTGATACTGCTTTTTTTAATAGATAGACTGATTCAAGAGGAAGGTTTATATAGGTATAAAATATATATCAAGCGGGCGAAGCAGCGGCAGAAGCTAGTTACTAATATTATAAAGCTAAAGAGTTTGTTTTTTTCTTTGAACACTAGAATCTCAGGAACTACTGATCCGATTTGAAAAATTCTTTTAGTGTCATATAGCCCATTTATCGAGAAAGGTTATAAGCTATATAACATCACGCTACAGCCAATAGGAGCTGAGTAGTGGCCAAAGAAAAGCGACGGGAGCGAGGCCCGCGCAACTTCTATTAAAGAATTACTTACTATATTAAAGAACTACTTTATTAAAGAAGTCGCATGGGGCTTCGTTTCCGTAATTAAAATCTAGACCGATTAGTAGTAGTTTTAAGTTTATTCATTACATACAAAAATACAAATCTTTTTAAATTATTTTAATTTATTTATTTACGCATATTACTCCATATTAAATTTTTGAGACGAAGCGACCACGCCGACCAACTTAACTGATACATACGCCTTGTGATAGTCAGATCCAGTGATTTAAAACAGTGAGATCAAAATCATTCATAAGTAAAAAAGAATATAATGTCAAGTTATAGAAACCAGTGAATGAAGTCAATTACCTGCTACGCTAAAATCTAAAGGTTGCAAAACTTTGTAAGTTCAAAGTGAAAAGTCTGGGTACAAATACCGCTTTATAACCGATTTTGTGTCGAAATATGAAATTAAAATAAAATAACTAATGTCCGAATTACTAACCTAGCTGTGGCATGTGACTCCACCCGCGTGCATAGCGAATGAAGCGTCAGCGTCAGCGTCTACCACTTTCACACAGCGCCATCTAGTCCCGAATTAAGCAATTATATTTGCTTGTGTCATGGGTACTAAACATCTATAACCTATTCAAAAATAACACGACATAACTGTTTTATAGTTTTATTACGTCCATAGTTTCCCTCCGTATAGTGTATAATCTATGTCCATAGTACTCAGAAGGTTTTTTACGACACACATATGTCAGATATATAAAAATGGCCAGGGTGTTCCCTCCGTATAGTGTATAATCTATGGTGTACAAATTATATTAAGAAGGTTTTAACTTCGAACATACCACTAAAATACATTTTTTATTGTTGTAAATACATACATATTATAGATAAAATACAACAGACAGAACAAACCTTCATGCTTATCACACAAAGATTTGTCCTGGGTGGGGATAGAACCCAAGACTTCCGGCTAAGCAGTCAGGGTCACTAACCACTAGACCAACAGGCCAGCCAAATACCTAGTTCAAGTTACAGTGATTTTTAAAATAAATCAAGATAACTATAATATCTTTATACTTTTTTACTTGTTTAATTGCCACTAGCCTCAGATGTACACCGTGCACTTTTAGTAGTCTTACAAACTTTTTCAGGATCATAAATTTCGTAGAGGGGCTAGAAGTCTCGTAGAAGTCTCCTAGAGGTTTCGTAGAAGTCGCTTAGAGGTGTGATAGGAGTGTTGTAGCGGTCTCGGTAATGTAGAAGTCTCGAAGAGGTGACACAAGTCTCGTAGAGGTGAATGAAGTCTCGCAGAGGTGATAGGAGTCTCGTAGAGGTAATAATAATAATAGCCTTTATTAACAATCTTTACATAGTTTAACTTACAATAATATATGTACTTAAATATTAATTATGACACCGGCACAGATTGTTTTGCTTTCGCATAGGCCTCCCCCAGGCTCTTCCAAAGACCGCGGTCTTGGCAAATTCTGCCCCACAGTACACCTGCGTTCTCTTTTAAGTCATCGCTCCATTTGCGATAGGGTCTTCCTCTCTTTCTTTTTCCTTCTCTGGGATACCACTCGGTTACTACTTTCTCGTAGAGGTATTCAGATGTAAAATACATCTAGTCAAATTAAACAAAAATTTTACGCGGCTCGTGTTACTACCGGGACTCTTGGTACAATTTTTTTATCCAGTATGACTAGGTGTATTCTATAAGTGCACGGTGTATCTATAGTAATGTCACTGGCAGGTAATAAAACAAAACATGAAGTTTAAAAGAATTAGCATGCATCAATATTTGGTTACATAACTAGTTCCTGCAATGCGTACTTAGTAATTAATTTAAACCTAGTATTCGATACGCACCAGTTGTAACTAGTGAATCCAATACAACCCGTTTATTTAATTACTGCAGTTGCGAGAGAGTGCCTCACTTTACTTAGGTATTTATTTAGTGCTAAAACAGCACTTAATCTATACCAGCCAGCCCCCTGATTCAGTTTTCACTACTAATTAGTTTTTTTTTAAATTACTACCCCATCTCAACCCGTGGGTGTTCTAAAAGGCGACTAAGGGAGTAACCTTATACAGACAAGCGCACTGTGAGAAAAGGAAAATTTGAAACAAACCTTATACAAACCCGTCCGGCCAGCGTGGTATAGTAGGCTAAATTCCCTCCACATATTTGGAGGAGACCCGTGCCCGGTAGTGGGACGTTTTTTTAGGACGACCAAGAAGAAGTTTATATTGCAAGTCAAGAAGAAGTAACTTTCGGCAAGATCCGGATTACCGTTTGTGGTAATTTCATTCTCGAGCGTCTTCGTGCTTCGGAAGGCACTTAAAGCTGTTGGTTATCACTTAACGTGGTAGTCGTTAAGTCAAGTTGGAAGCATTCTGGGAGATTTGATAAATTCCAACACCTTCCTGAGTCTGCCTCAAGTTCATTAAGAATCAATAAGAAGAAGAAGTGCAACTGAGGAACGGGCAAAGAGGAACAATTGCACAACCGACAAAAGTTAAACTTTTTTAAGTTAAGGTTTTTTTTCAGGAAATTATGACCTTGTTTGTACAGCAAAAGTATTTTTCTGTTTACAAAATGTATAATCTAAACTTTAAAATCTACTCAATAAACGTATTTACACATCAGATAAGCCCAAAGTCTTGCAAAACAGCTTTTTTAACTATAAACACTATACTGGGTAAAACATAATTTTAACATTAAACGTGATTTGTACGATTTAGGTACTAGTACTTAGTTAATAGCATTGGGCAATGTATTAATCATTTTGATAATTCACTTTACGCAGATACTATCCAATTAGGATCATTATCTGTCATCGTTAATGACTGCTCATAGAACGCCAGCAAAGACTTCAATATGATCATATATAGGGTATTTCATTATGGAACTTTGACGGTTGGTTGCGACCGTACTTGGAGCGAAATCTGTGAAATTGGCTGTCATTTATTCGGTCTATTTTGTTAAATTCAGCCAAATTAAAAAAATTGCGTTTGACAAAGCATGAAAATGATACAGAATGGGAGTTCCGTTTGGGCAACGTTTCATACGCTTCGCCCATTTTATGTTCATATATTCCAACAGGATCTCAGAATCATCCATCCTGATTCTGAGGTCCTCTTGCAATATTTCACCCGCTTCGTCATATCTTCCGGTTTTATGGTCATATATTCCGGTAAGGTCAGAATCAGAACCCAGAGTTGTGGTCGCAAGCGAGAATTGTCTTTAAATAAAAATTTGCGCAATCTATAATAGTAAAAATACTTCTCATTATAGCCTATTATAAGTAAAACCTACTTTGATGTCATAAAAGTTTGAATTAGGTAGGTACCTACTTAATATCTAAACTAGTAATATCTACACATATTTTCGTTGAATAACAAGCTGTAGTCAGACTCAGAAATATTCTCTACAAGACAGTAAATAAACGCTTTAGTATTAATGCGTATTACCAGTAGGTGGCATAGGTAATTTTATTCATAGTAATTGCGCACACCTTGTTCTACGGAAGTACAGTAACGGTGAGTATACAGCCACACCTGCTTCTTAACACTAAACGTTTTTCTTGAGTATATACCTGTTAAGTCCCAAAAAATAACAACAAATATGGCAGGTACCTACTAAGTAGCATGATAGTGTTGACTTGTGTGTATATACAATCATTTCCCTAGCTCACACTTTTTCAAAATTTCACCTAACTTTTCCCGCCAAGAATACTAATAGCGACCCAGAATTTAAAAATGAAATTTTAAAATCATGGAATCTTCAACCAGCCAGCAATGTAGGCACGCATTTGGTTCCATGTATTGTCTGTGCAATGAGTCATGATGAAACTGAAAGTATTGTTAATTGCTTAAAAAGATTTCGGATGTTATATTGCCCAATGAACAACGTACACCGATATCCGGAACCAACATGCACACCTAAGAACTTATAGAGACCATCGCACACAAGCGAGCCACAGCTGGGTCACTTTCTCTCGCAACCTTGATTCCTTACTCCGAGTACGTTAACACTAACAAACGTAAAATGATGACATTTTGTCAATGCACTGTTTAAACTTTTACTTTTGCAGAATGGAAAGAAAGTGTTAAATAAGTAAAAACTTCCTTGTAAGTAGCGTAATACACTAACTATGTATTATATAAATAGATTTATTAGTAGTAGATGTCTAATAATAGAAACTTGCATCACAATCTGTCAACTTTTATCATTTATCATCTTTATTTAATTGCACCACTAATACGAAGAAGGGAAAAAAAAACAATAATTAATTAAACTTACCAAAATTCCGAACGTAAATGTCAAAAATAAAAACACAGTTATCACAAAAATTAGGTCACTGTCACTGAATTTTGGCGCGAAATCGCACACGTGCACTAACACTTTCTTTTTCTAATTATTTCTATACAAAATACAAAACAAATATTAAAATACACAAACAGGTAATGCGGTTCGCCACGTACGACACGGGCAGTGGCTTCGCCGGTTGTGGTAACCGCAAGACGATTTCTTGTTTACACATCAAACTAAGAAACTCGTACTAACCGATCGCAGGGAAAAGTTATCGATGGAAATGCATTTCCGCATTTTGCATGTCGTTTCAAAACGGCTGCGTAACCAACCACATCAGCGTTGTGCTTGTGGTGTGTCGAAATAGTTGTCTTGTCCATTTTCGCAATTATCCGCGAGTACGTAAACACTAGGTCTACAAGTAACTTCATATCGTAACTTGTTATTAACTTAGTTAGGCGAATCATTATAATACATTGTTTCATTTTTTATGTGTTATTACTCATTCATTTGGTAGCTATACTGTTGTTTATTGGCGATTTCATAACAATAAATCCATTTGCGAACAAAAAAAATAGCTCCAACTTTTAGAAAATTGATATTATGTAAGTAATTCTTTTTGATTTGATAGGTAATTAATTCGCTTCTTTTCACTCCTACTAAAGTATTAAAATAGAACTAAATTTTTTACACATCTTTATCAAATCACAAAATTTCAGAAAATGTAGAATTAACTCTATATACAAAGCCCCTTTTTCGGCAAATCGATTGTGAAAATTATGGCTCTAAACGTACAACCTTGTGATCTAAGCAGGATATTCACGATTAATTAATATTATTTTAATACCAAACAAGAATGTTGTGGACGAATTTTAATCAAGTTTGGCACGATGGGCTGATGACGATGTTGACAACCTGTATACTAAATTATCGAAACCAGTTAATAGATACTCAAATACCAAAAAACTGCCTAATCTTGCTCTCTTAACAACAACAAAGATGTTGGTAAAAATACTTCAATGATCAATAAATCTGCCTGCCTTGGTGGCGCAGCGGTACAGTGTGCGACTACTACGGGGTTTGAACCCCAAGTCGGGTAAAAACGATATTTATTTTTATTTATTTCATTACATAACAACAACAACAACACTTATTGCTTGCCTTACTGGAAAATTGTTCTTAAATGTTTAATGCCACTTCAGAATTCTATCAAAGATCTTAGGATGATACCAGAGTGCCTGTTTCTAAATACAAATTACACTTAAAGCTGAGTAAAAATTTATTGCTAATAAGAATCTTTCAGGCGATTATAGCCACACAGCCCATTTCATATTAAGAAATAAATCGATTAGGTATTGGATTTGACGTGGGTTCGATTCCCACACGAGGCAAATATTTGTGTTCTTAATACAAAAATTTGTTTGTAGTCTGGGTATTTTATGTCCGTTAATTGAATGTTTGCAAAGTCCCCTGCTTTTTACTAAAAAGTAATAGATGGCGTGATCAACTAGACAAATATCATCAAGACTGGAACAAAAACTAGCAGTCTGGCCTTTGCCAATGCAGTCAGCAGGATGAAATAAGTCAATAGTAACAGTACTTACATTAAACATTAAGCAATTTCCTTTGCTTTGGTTTAGCTCAAATGGTAGAGCACTGCACACGGAATTTCAGGGTCGCGGGTTCAAGTCCCGTCGTGTGGGTTTGAATTTTTCCATTACTTGTTTAGCATTTATATAAAGTAACAGTACTATCTAATAATATCTAGGTATATTTACCACGCAGTAGGAATTAAAATTATTAATATATTCCCAGAATGCTAGAAACTAACTAAATATAAATGTCACGTGATAATTTGATGAACTAACTAAACGCTAACCAAACCATGAAATGAACCAAATATGAATGAATCTGTAATCTCAAATCTGTCAGTGTCAATTTTTTCTTTTAGGTTATGTTATGTATTGAGTTTGCAAGCAGATCTATTTATTTCTATGTAATAAAGACTTACAAAACAGCCTTAAAATTAAAACTATGGCTCTGTTGAAATCCTTTTTGACGCGTTATGTTTGTAAGTATTTTCTTAAGTTAATAATAATTAGGTCTTCTATTTAGATTTTAAATTTTCTTTCCAATTCATTTTACGCATATTTACGTCTTCTACTCTTACATACAATCTATAATAATATGATTAAAAGAATATTTGAGTTTGTATCTTTTAGACTGCATATTTTCTTTTCACATATTGTACATAGATATAGATTTTCACAGGAATCAATTAAAGTCAATAGGTACCTTTTATGTAGGTAATTTTATTCTGCCTCAATGTAACAATTGGTGTTTTTTATTTTATTTCAGTGCCTACTACATATCGGGCAACAGCTATAAGATATTCATCTTCTGACCCAAAATTGGCTGAAAGCAATGATGCACCAGTCGAAATGGATAACCCATATAAAAAAGAACGCCGTCAATGCATTCTATGTAAACTAAACATTACACCAGACTATAAAAACTACAGATTGCTATCCCAATTCCAAAGCCCATACACTGGCCGTATATATGGCAGACATATAACTGGTCTGTGCAAAAGCAAGCAAGAATTAGTTGAGAATGAGATCAAGAAAGCTCAAAACTGTGCTTACATGCCTTACTATTATAAAGAGAAGACATTTTTCAAAGACCCCAAACTATTTGATCCTGAGAACCCTATTAGGTCCCATAGATTCTAAGTATTATTGTAGTGTCTGTAGTAAAATGTAATATTGTTTGTTTATAATAAATGCCTGGTATGAATTTATTTTTTTATTTACCATAAAATAGAATTCTTTGCAATCTTACTTAGCAGTACTATAATTAAAACACAGGTTGTAAGAACTATGTACAGTTGATATATTATATTAACTAATAATAAAATTGTTAACAGAACTCTTATCTAAGAATGCAACTAAATGAGTTTCAAACTGCAACTACCTATGTGGCCCAACAGGGCCCCAAGTCTACTAATTAAAGAATGAATCAATTTTAAATCGTAATTGGAACTCAATACCAGTTTTAATTTTTTTTATATTCTGCTTTTATTTAGTAGCATTAAAAGATCCAATTATGATTCAATTGATCCATTAGTAAATTGGCATACTTGGGGTCCAGGTGGGTATATGAGACTGCTGCATTCGGAAACATAGTCAACTGACTGACTATGTTTCCGAACGTCCGTCAACTGACAATAGCCTCTCCCTATATTACTTGGCTCCAAACAGCCTACTGGCAAAATGTGGGTTTGATGCACACCTCTCCGACGACTTTCTAGAGGAACTTACAAGGATATTTTAGAAAAAAATATAGGAATTAAAAACCTGAATTAATAAGTAAGCAACTTATATTAAATAAATCCCTTAAAATTAAATAATGAGTTAATTATAAATCCTTAAGCTGCCCTAAAATAATGCTAGCATCATCAGGACTATTAAAACAATCATTCTCTGAATCATACCCAACTAGAGACGGTGGTATTTTCAATGTTATCAACATCTCGGAATAATCCATTCTTTCTTTATCTGGAAACTTATTCCGCATTAAGTCTAATAATTCCATTAAAGCATCTTGGCATCCTTTTTGCCATTTTTTAATTAAACTTCTTAGCTCTTCAGTATCTGGTGTTATAGATTGAGCTAAAAGAAGTTTCTTTTTAGCCTCTATTCTTTTTTTAAGATTATCTATATCTCTTTGGGTTATTGAGCCCGTAGATTTTGCTTTTATAGGTTTAGAAACTTTTTCATAAGTTTTCTTTACTAGTATAGTCTTCTTATTATCGAAATCATCATCGTCATCATCAAAACAATCTTGTGATGACAAATTTTGCTGTTTCTCAACTTGTGTTTTAACATTCTTTTTAGGCGCTTTAGTGCTTAATTTACTTGGTTTGACTTTAGAAGTTTTGTCAATAAAATCATCATCCTCATTGTCATCATTAGCAATAGCTATGGAATTTGTTTTATTTAAATTAATTAATGGTGCTTCATCGGAATCGGAATCATATTTTGATCCTTTAGTTTTAGATGTTTCTCTGTCTTTGTTGTCATCATGAGGCTTTATATTTTTAAATATTTTCCTTTGTATAACAACTACACATTCCTTTCTTAAATCATTTGGACTTTTTTCTTTTATAGAATATATAGGTTCTTCTTTAGTAATCTGTTCTAAAGGAGGTTCATTAGGTTTATCAGGCTCACATTTATTGGCAATTCCAATATTTCTGGGACTAGTTTTCAAAGGAGAAGTATACTGTTTGCTCTTTTTAGACTTAGTTCTTACAGGTGTAGATACAACTTCTGTGTCTTCGTCGTGAGAACTGCCAATATTTGAAGATTCTTCTACAAGTGGCACTCCAACATTTTCGTTATTTTCTTCCGATTGAGATTTATTAATAGTTGATATAAGAGTTTTAGACTTCTTTCTACGGGGAGCCACCACGTTTCTTGATGGTGTTTTGTCATTACCAATAGAGGTTCCCAATTTTTCATCAACCACATTATCGGTGTTTTCCTCGGTATTATCTTCCGGTACAGGTTCTTTTCTCTTCCTCGTCTCTTTTTTCTCCTCTATAGTAGGAGTACTGCTACCAGACAGAGGAGAAATAAAAGGAGAAGGCCCACTTTTCCTCCAATTTCGAGAGAGGCCAAGTCTTCGGCAAGGCGTCAACAAAGACTTACTGATACCACCCGGAGTCTTTGGAGAATTAATATTGTTGGATTTTATCGAGGTAACATTCTTCATTTTCGTTTAATTATCTAATTTATGACTCATAATAGTGTTTGTTTTGAATTGAAAATGTTTTATTATGAGGTATGTCAAATGTCAAATTATTTTCATTTCATTCCCGTTCCCGCCATTGAGTGTTTACATACCTCGAAATTTAAAAACGTACGGTCGTAATCGTAATTGCTTAAACAAGACAAATAAAATTCAGGATAATATAAAATATAACTCTAATTTGTTATTAATATTCAGCCAACTCTGGCAAAATAGTTTAATTTATAGCAACAAGATATGTATTTGCTATAAAAAATTATAGTTTTCTTTACAGTGGCAATGTATTCCAGATATCGTGTTCTAATGATTACTATGTTTAAATATTTACCATCCAAAAAACATTATGGAGATCCAAATTGTTTAGTGAAATAAGTGTAGTAAATTTCATAAGTAGAATTATAATGATTTCAGCACGAAAAATGCTAAAATATTTTTCATCGGTAGGTATCACAGACATAGTAGTAGAACACTAGCGTAGGTATCTAACCTTATCGTATCTTTACCTATCAACTGCATCTCAATAAAATATAATTATTATATCAGCTATTCTGTTTTTGGTATATATACCAAATGTAGAATTATAGAGAGTAAACACTGGATTATGTCGAATGAAATTGTGAGATCCATTCGTTCAATGTTCCGCGTTTCATATTGCACAATATTTTGAAATTGTAATGTATTATTAAAAAAATATCTATAGATAGAACTAAGACTAGAGTAGGTACATAATGAAATGAAACCAAATATTTTCTTTATTATGGACACGCCACTCAAGATTTCAATTTGTACTTTTTGAGTCCGTCGTATAAAAAAAAAATCATTTTTCTCACGGAACAGAAAATTTTTCTGGCCAACATCTAAACTATTGCGGTTTCACTCACTCATTTCAAGTTTACTATGAAATCACTTATGAAACTGATTGCTTTGAGCTTTCCAATCATTCATGTTGCATTCACATTCACTCGCACTATTGTCTTTCAAAAATATTTCGTGTAGTGGTGTTATCTATACGACTGATTATTATTAAAATAAACCGAATCGAAAGCGATTAATCAACGAGGTATTGGACAGTATTACCAAAGTGTTAATAACTGAGAACACGAAATTGTTTCAGGTTTTCTGAATATTAACATTACATAATGCCGCTGTTAAGATTGACATCAGGCACTTTTGGCCAGCTACGCGCTTTCGCGACGTCACCAGCTCTGGGAAAGAGAGTGAAGACATTCGCTGTCTATCGCTGGAACCCTGACGAGCCAGACAAGAAGCCGTACACCCAGAATTTTGAGGTGGATTTAGACGACTGTGCGCCGATGGTTCTCGATGCTTTACTCAAGATCAAAAACGAGATAGACCCGACCCTTACGTTTAGGCGTTCGTGCCGCGAGGGTGTCTGTGGCTCCTGTGCCATGAACATCGACGGTGTCAACACTCTTGCCTGTATTAGCCATATTGACACGAATTGCTCGAAGCCCTCCAAAATCTATCCATTACCTCATATGTATGTAGTAAAGGATCTTGTCCCCGATCTGACTAACTTTTACCGCCAGTATCAATCTATAGAGCCGTGGCTGCAGCGTGAAAAAGAGGCAGTCAAGGGTAAGGAGGTCCAGTTGCTCCAGGATGTGGAAGACAGAGCTAAGTTGGACGGTCTGTACGAATGTGTGCTGTGTGCTTGCTGTTCAACCAGCTGCCCATCTTACTGGTGGAACGGTGATAAATACCTTGGTCCTGCAGTCCTTATGCAGGCCTACAGATGGATCATTGATTCCCGTGATGATGCCACAGCCAAACGCCTAGATAAACTTAAGGACACCTACTCTGTGTACCGTTGCCATACCATCATGAATTGCACACGTACCTGCCCTAAGGGCTTGAATCCTGGACGTGCCATTGCCCAGGTCAAGACTCTGCTGTCAGGACTTGTGAAGAAGCAGCCGCCAATCATGGACCCTGCAGGCTTGGAGAAGCAGGCTGCACATAATTAAATATTGCACCATTGGTAAGAAATTTATATCTATGTAGTATGTACTTAAAAAGGTTTGATCAGAGTAACCTCTATTAAACTACAAACACTAAAATGTTACCATGGGTTTAACACAGTAGAATTAAGCAATATAAAAGCTGTAAATAATTAAAATATACATAGAATCAATCAAATAATGTAGTTGCATACACAGGCCATATTAAAAAAAGTAAAGTTCTTTTTTAAGCAGCAGGAACTGCAATATTATCAGAAAGCTTATAATGTAAAATGTTTTAGAAATCTGTACAACCAAACAGCAATTGTAGAAAATTTGTTTAGAGAGACCTTTTAGCATTTTTTAATAAAATAATATTTTACTTTCAATTTACTGTTTTGAGAATGAGGCAGGTCCTGAAACAAACTTTTTTTTAAACTAACAAAAATTCTTCAAGTTCATAAGGTGTAAATTGTTCCAAGGCTAATGACGACGACTATGCTTGTATTTGTGATTGCTATTCAATGTTTAAACTGCAAAGTGTTAACTAATATAATCTCTTTTTTGTGAAAGTAGTTTCAAATACCTGTAGGCCAAAATAGATAATATTTCAATAGATTATAAACATACACATAGTAATGATCGTTCGACTGCCATTTTTATTTAAAAATGGCAAAATGAAAGATAATTATTTCTCTTTAAATGTTTCTTATCTTACAAGTTGCAAAATTCCCTTTTCATAAATGGCAGTCAAAAGGTAGTAAGTAATGACTTGACTTGAAAAATCTTAGTACAAAATAGATATTTTCAA
The DNA here is from genome assembly GCA_905147015.1 of Laspeyria flexula. Classification (NCBI taxonomy): domain Eukaryota; kingdom Metazoa; phylum Arthropoda; class Insecta; order Lepidoptera; family Erebidae; genus Laspeyria; species Laspeyria flexula. Next base: position 9,281,294 of record LR989972.1, read on the forward strand.
TAAACTATTATTAAATAATTTGTGAAATTATTCAAGTATTATAGTAAGAAGTATTTTATTTACGAATGAACTTCATTTTTTAAATTATTGCGCATTGCATGTTGTATTTAATGTTCATTAATGTGGACACATCATTGTATTAAAGTTGTTAATAAATAAATACTCAATAGACATTGTTTTAATTTACTTACTGACTCCACTGAAGTATGTTTATAAAACATTTCAATCAAATTAGATACTTCCCTGAAACAATCTTTGCCTGCATACAAACAGTCTAAGAATAACAGTATTCTGTGATGACACATAGATCATACAAACAGTGAATTCTGAGAGTAGTCATGTCTATATGTGATAACCTACATGAGATTAATCTGATTTGAATTTCATGTGACCCATTCCCAGACTCACCAGCTGGACTCGATGATCATACAATGTGCCATAAGCTTACCAATCTACTTAAAGAAAATAAAACACCTCGTGGGAGGATCTAAAACGTGGTATTTTACAATTGGTAACACCAATCACGATACGCATGTTTTGTAAGATTATAGCACATATCTCAGGTTCTCTACTTAGATTACCTACTCGCTGCAGTCATAATGCTTGCTTGTTGAATGAAACAATTGAAGTCTCAAAAGTCAGTAGGTATTTAAAAGATGCACACGCATATTGTAGAGGTAGGTACTATCAACAAAGTAGCATGATCAGTTTTGAACACTTTGTATGCAAGCTATAACCGTAGTGCTCTCGCCCATTACGTTCTTGTCCAATGAGACAAAACCACATGTTGGGGATTATGTGAAATTGTTTTATGACTTTTAAAATCTTAGACAGAAAAAAGTCTTTAATGGTAATTAGCTGTATTACTATTGGTGGACGAAACCAAGCTACCCCCTGATTCTGACTCGTCGGATTGCTCCCGGATTGTAAACTTTTTCGAATAGTAGTACGACATACTTTTACGGCTTAAGTTATTTAATGTTACAAAATAGTCTACCGTATAGAAAATTAAAAACTGATTAATTTAAGATTTGTTCCTACAACCATGTATTTTTTTAACATTATGTTTTTTAAGTTAAACTGACATTTCCGTCTGAAAATTTTCCGACAACTTAGAATGAGGGGGCAAGTAGGCCGTCGGTCACTGCACACAAAATGCAATCATAATATATGGTGGTTATGCGTGAACTTTTTCGATAGAGTAGGTAAGTACCTACCTATTTATCCCTGTGGGTCACAAGAGCTGCGGGCACCAGAAGCTGACTAAAGGAAGTATGACATGCTGAGTACCTACTGAGTAGGTAGCCTACTCAGTACCATTCAACTATTAGTCTATTTATTTTATTTTATTTTTACAAGGTAAAAAGTAATTATGTTTGTTAGCTCTATGAACGGCCTAATATACCTCACGCGATGTTTTTTATGCTGGGGACGAAGCAATAACACTGGTCAACACTAGTTTTGCCACACGAACTTTGATAGCTAATTTTGTTTTATCAAGCTACCCTCATTATTAAATCACAGTTGCCATATATCAATTAGCCTTATATTTGTTGTGATACGGTAATACTCATAACTAGTACTACGGCAGTAAATTAACAGAAACGCTTACAAGTAAATCGTTAAAAAAATATTTGTCGTTGAATTTGAACAATTTTTTGTGATTTATTAACCCTGTGAACATGTCGAAGAAGTGTAATAATGATCCTAACCCTTTTTTTTATGTCTGTGGAGAACTTACATTCAAAAAACAACGACTATATTTTACGAATCTTGTGTTTGAGTCTTATCACCAATGTTTTGGTTTTTCTGTCGCCCATCAAGACAAATCCTGGGCCCCTCATGTCTGTTGCATAAAGTGTGTGAAAAATTTAACTGACTGGAAGAAAGGTGCTCGACTTATGCCGTTTGCTGTACCCTTGATATGGACTGAACAGCGAGATCACGTTTCAGATTGCTATTCTTGTCTCACTGACCATAAAAGGTATAAATTACAAGAAAAAAAACACAGTTATTTACCCTAACTTATCTTCGGCTATAAGACCAGTCTCTCATTGTAAAAAATTGCCAGAACTAATACCAGTTGCAACTACGTCTGTTGAGAACGACAATTCACAACCGTCTACTTCAAGAGTATGTGTTGACGAGGACGATGACTTTGAGTTTGAAGGAATTGTAATGGAGCCACATTTGATAACTCAAGGAGACCTAAATGATTTGGTTCGGGATTTAAATTTATCAAAAAATCTGCATGGAAGGATTTTAAAAATGTTGTTGCAAATTTTTTTGGGTAACCACAAGAGTGACAGCTACAGAGAGTTTGTTAGCGAGCTATTATTGTCATATTAAGCATTGGGTTGCAACATGTCACTTAAGATCCATTTTTTAGATCCACACCTGGATTTTTTTCTGACAATTTAGGGGCTGTCAGTGACGATCACGGCGAGAGGTTCCATCAGGACATTTCTAATGTGAAAAAGCGGTACCAGGGCAAATGGAGCCCAAATATGTTAGCAGATTACTGCTAGGCAGTTAAAAGGGACCAACCAGAAGCTAAATATTTAAGAAAATCGTAGAGTCTTAAGTCAGTTATAAAATAATTAAACTTTTGATTTGCGAGATCTGTATTTTTTTAAATATCTTAAATTACTCAAAAGAATAAAAACCTTGTCTATAAAAATTTTTTTAACTGTTTACTTTTTCTTACAATCACCAATTAAAGTAAAAAATATCAAAAAAGTCCGTGTGGCACGACAAAGTTAAAATTTTGTTGACCAGTGTAATCAACAATAGTACAGTGGCTAATATTTTGACTTTTATGTATTTGGCGTGATAACAATTTGAATGATTCAAATGTTGACTATTTTTTTATCAACAATAAGTAGGTATTCTAAAATTATTGATTGTAAATAAGTAGCAGTTTGTTTTGAAGCACTCGCCTGCACAGGATTTATCATACTGTTTACTGACCTCTTGGTTTTTAAGAGGTACGTTGTTTTATTGCTATTTTATCATAGCATTACACGACATCGTCGCAGAGTAAAAATAATTTCAACTGCCATTATATCTTATAATATGAGGGTATGAGAAGGTCATTTGTACGACCGCCCACTTGATTTTTTTTTTGCTTCGTAATTTAGTCCAAAAGAGATTTCTATATTTTTGTTGCTTTAAATAGTAGTGTGATTATTTCTATGACGCAGTGGTAATGCGTTCGATTACCGTGATGACCCGTGTTATATTTCCGGATATTCAAGGCCCTGATTCGGAGCTGTCGGAAATAAAAATGTTTAAAAATAGATAGACAACTATCAAAAAATGTGTATTAATAATTAGTTTTTAATTTCCTATACCTACATTAACTATTACTAGTGTTAAGGTTGCCGTCGGCGATGGGTAGATAGGTACTTCCCAACAAACCGGTGTACCAATTTGAAACAATATAAATTGCGCTATTTGGTACAAATAATATTGCACTTATTAAAATTGCAATGACCTTGAAGAATATCGGATAAACGGACTACGTTGTGAATGACCTCTGACGCGACGTTCATTGATAAAGATGTCTAGAACACATTAATTATTATTCATTGCGTAATTACTCATACGTGTTATGTGAGTATAATGACACATTGACATGTTAACGGGCTATAAATAAGTTCAACGGGACCGAATTGGAGTATTTTCTACTTCTACTTGAAATTTCTTTAATTTTCAAAATAAAATGTAAATTATTTTGGCGTTTTTCGCCAGATCATTATGTTTACATGACACTAAAAATGGTAAGTTCTCAAAAAGCATCTGAAGAAAATCATTTGATATTAGAGGTCAAAAGGGCAATCAATAAATTATACCCATGCTTTTTGATAATATTTTACTACAGGGGTCCATGCTACCACGTATTGAACACTACTGTTGTTTTCGTTAACAAGAGGATTCTTCTTCCAGCCAGTGTATCAAGATTTCTGTATTTTTCCCCAAACTTATCGTCCCACACCTGGGCGGGTTGTCCGCGATGATGAGGATGATTATGATGATCTTCCACACATCCCTGTTTGAAGCTACCTCCGGCGAATTTAAAAAAAGCGAGCCAGCAGTCTTCCAGTGTGATTCTTGTCTATCGATTGTGCACTCTATGTGTATTTGTAAATAAAAATCTTATTTTGGAATAAATTATATTTTAGGTAATAACAACTTATTAAATTTCGCGGTATTTTACCGCAAGATAAAACAGAATTAATTAACTATTTAGATATACTTACAAAGTTAAATTAAACACAGTATAATACAACTTACATAAATCATATATACATACATTTTTATTATCTGTGTAAACAAATTTTGGCGGGAACGCCATATTGAATTAAAAATAAATTCATAGACCCGCAATTTTATACAAATTAAAATCAAAGTTTGATAAAACGGGATGAATGGAAACCCAAGGAATTGATAAATAGATGTAAGTACTTACCTAATTGGAAATTTTTAAATATTTTATTTTACAAAATTATAGCTGGACAATTTATTATAGTTCTGTTTATCGTTGTAAAATAAAAAATCTTTAAAATAGTATTTAAAGATTTTTTATGATCTTTTTTTCCCCAGTTTCTATTCACTCCGTTTTACTTTACTTACACACTTATAATAAAAAAATCTGCAAGTAAATGAGTATTATATACATAATTGAAAACAAAATTAATTTAATTATGCTAAGATATTGGTGTTTAGTTTAGGAATATTTTAATCACGATACGTTTTCACACATGTATTTATGCAGACTTTAGAGGAAGGTAGATGGCGTCACAAGAATACAAAAGTAAAAGTAGAAATGCAAAAGTAATAATTTTGTAATCCATAAGTATACTTAACCGTAACGAACTCTATGACTGTAAAAATGTAGGTAGGTATGTGAAATTGTAGGTATTTATAATATTAAATTCTTTTCTTATGCCAATATCAGTGGCATTAAGCTGTAACCTTTTTTATAAACATTTCAAGATAATTCAAAAGTTGTTTTATTATTAAAATTGTATATACTTATTAGTATATTAGTTATTTTACAAAAACAGATTTGAAACGAATCAAGTACGGGCCAAGCTGAAATAGTCAAATGTTGTTTAATAATTATTATAACCAAGTGTTGGCTTGAAAAAAAGAACCGTTATATAACATGATAAGGCCTTCTTTCACCACTGGCTATGCTAATAATTATATCTCAACAGCCACTGAAAAAACAGGAAAGAAGTAATATTTTTATTTAATATTATTTAATCTGTCATTTCATTTCAGAACATAAATTTAATGGACCGAACCTATCGCCATCTACCATCCATTTGTAAAATTAATTGAAAAACAAAAACAGTTGCATTAGAATAAGTAATTACTACTTCTCGTTGGTAAGGTAGCAGGGGGATGAAAGGGAAAATGGGCAATAACTTCTCATCCCAATTTAGATGCAATTCTTCACCATTTACGACCGACGAATAAAAATAATAAGTAATTGAATTATTGCTAAAATATTAAGAGTATATTTTTAATGCATGTTGGATACGGACGTACGTGGTTGCCAAAAGGTTAGGAATAATATTAGAAGTGCTAAGAACTCAGCACTTCCCCTCATTACGTAGATATTCATTTACTGAATGAAGTAACAAAAAGGCTTAAATAAGATACAGTAGCGGGGCATCGGAGCAATGGTGAGAGTTGCCATTACACAGCAATCAAGTTAAGTATGAAAGAGGCAATAAAAGACACGAATTCTACGGGCAATGTCAGCGAGTCGTTTATTTGCTAATTATAATTTTACCAATTTTGCTCATAATAGATAGAGCAATGCATACAAAACTCCATTGCTGCCTGTACCTTACAACTCTTAACTACTCATGGGCCATGACCATCCCGTAACCCGTGTGGCCAGTATTTTAACATTTTTAGCAAAAACATCGCAGTGGGCCAACCCACCCGATGCGACTCTTTCTTCAATAATTTTCTCTTGGAAAATGTACACAACACAACGTATTAAACTCCATGTAAAAAAGAGTTATAATCCGCGAAACGCAGTTGGGCGATTTTGAACCTTATCACTATAAACACAAGATGGAAATTGCCATACATACAAATCTCACTTTATATCTATCCTACATTGGCAGTGTGTACGTGTCAAACTTAAGTGGTATACCTAGTATAGTTTGACACGGCTTTCTGTGCAGTAATGACATCACAAGGAGGGCGTTACTGTGCTTCAAATGCTATCAAATATGACATTACAACAATAGGCCAGAGGACAGCACTGTACAGCTATTCGTGTCAAACTTAATAGTATTGTGATAATATGTACTGACTTTTGTCATGTTGATAATATTTTAAAGGTCGTAACACACATCAACTCGGAAACGGATCGTAACCGTATACTCGAGCCGTCAACCAGCGGTCCCCGCGCCTACGGCTCATAATCCAGACGCTTACGCCTCTCTCGCCGCGCTCGCGTCTATGTCACTTCACGTTCAACCACCGGCTAACCGTAGTCGAGTTGTCGTATTGGCGCTGCTTCTTATCTTATCGTGTGGGCTTGAGTGACCCCCTGGTGTTAGAATTTATCTAGTCGTTCATAAGGCTTCCAACCTTACTTAACGACTCACATGGTGGTAACCGGGACCAACGGCTTTACACTTCAGAAGCTGCTGATCCAATTTGGTTACGTGCTTACGGTAAATTAACGCCTGTTGCGAGAAGCGATACGGTGACGATCCCTTCCGAGTCATGATATGTGTGCTACGACGTTAAGTTGGACGATGAATTAAATACTATATGCGGTTTTTTGACATTAAAACTTAAATACATTCCATATTATTTCCATTTGTATCTACAGTTAACTGCCTGACTCAGAGACGTCAATTAGCAGTAATCATTAACACAATTTTTTCATTGAATAATCATCTTTAGGCGTATTGACTTAAACTTTAAAGTTAACTAACGTCTCTAAGTACGCAGTAAGTTTACTAACTTTTAATGTATAAGGCCCAGCACAGACTAGGTAAAGTTGTGCTACATGGCTGTAAACTTGGCTTCCACAGAGGTGCCCTTGGTGGATTCCAACCGTGTAGCCGGCTGTTGTAAACCAAATTTTATACAAACTACGCGGATGGCAACCAAGTTCCCACCAAGGTCACTCTGTTGGAACGCACGTTTGTAACCGTGCAGAACACCTATTAGTATCTTCACCCATCAAATGAAATGTTTTCATTAGATTATAGGATTTTAATAAGGAATATGTTATGGAAGCACTTGATGTTGGCTTATCATCATCTGTCTAACTGCTGCGCTCGGGTCTCCTCTCCACTATCTAGAGAGCTGAGTATTTAGGCCATAATCAACTCACGCTGGCCTAGTGCAGGTTGGTGGATCAGACATACTCATAAAATTTCTTCTAGGGTATGTGGGTTTCCTCACTATATATTCCTTCACCGTTAGCAGATGGTAAATCACTTGACTAGTAGATATAAATTCCACAAAGTGAAATCCACATTGGTACTGCCGGTCGGAATCGAACTCGGATCACATAATTTGCAAACCAGTAACTTATCCATTAGGCCGCCAACGCTATGTCGGGTAGACTACGATATAATTGTAATATATAAAACATTACATAGCGTCACGCGTTTTTTCTCCGAAGGGTAGGCAGGGGTGTATCACACTCACATTTCGCCAGCTATATATATTTTACCACATTCACACAGCGCCATCTAGTCCCAAATTACAAATTATATTTGCTTGTGTTATGGGTACTAAACAACTGATATACTACTTAAATATATTTTTATTGTTAATACATACATATTATAGATAAATTACATCCAGACAGAGAACGAACAATCATGCTCATCACACAAAGATTTGTAATCGGTGGGAATCGAACCAACGACCTCCGGCTTAGCAGTCAGGGTCCTACAGGCCAGCCTGTGTTAGGTCTGTTGCTAAACAGGGCACATTTCCAAAATACGGATAGATCTAGATACTGGAAATTTTGTGACAGAAACTCAATACTGTATTTGCATGATGCAGGAATCGAATCCAGCACCTCTTACTTAGCAGTTGTATGTAAAACACTCATGCTACATGCAGATTAATTAAAATATTATCTATATAATGTGTTACTTTTTAGCTTAATATGAAAGAAATTTCATCATAAAAATATATCCCTACATCTGCTATTTAATAAACTAACTTGAAACTTAACATTTATTCAGAATACAATATTTCATTACAATAATAAAAAAAATTGGTTCTCAAAATATAATACGGGGAAACATAAAAAAAAACATATTTTTATACTAATAACACAGGTCATGGGTCGGCTGTGCCAACTTCCTTAGTCCTTACATAAGTACTGTGACCCGTGTTATTATAAGATGCGCAAGGCTTCGCTCCCGTCATTCTTTATTTGGCTACTGCTCAGCTCCTATTGGCCGTGGCGTGATGTTATATAGCCTATAACCTTCCTCAATAAATGGGCTATCCAACACTAAAATATTTTTTCATATCGGACCAGTAATTCCTAAGATCCTAGCGTTCAAACAAACAAATTCTAAAGCTTTATAATATTTTAAGTAATAAATATAGATATGCAATTATTAATTGAAAAACTAAACACACAATACCTTATAATTATATTAGAGGTCTATTTTAATTTTCATAACATAACAGCATCACCCATTTCTCCAAAGAGGTAGGTTTTACACGCATATTTCACCAGCTATGAATATTCTTGCAGACAAAATAAGTTGTCGTACAAACGGTCTGTACTAGGCCTTACAATAAAAAAGATCGAAGTCACCTACCCTTAAGGCGACCATTCCATCTTAGCTAATATTATTTCTTCTAGATAAATAATGTAATTTAGGCTTATATAAATCTGAAGTGTCATATCTCTGAACTTTGTTCCTTGGTGTTTGTTTCATTTTGCCGTTTTGCGTTTGTGGCGTATTCTGTTCATAGTTTTCAACGGATTTGTCGCTTGACGGACTGTTTGGGAGATCTGTAATAAAAAAAAAAACATTATAAATTCATCATAATTACTAGCCACAGTCCACTGCTGCCCAAAGTCGCGGCGAAGTAGAGGCCTATATCCAGCAATGGACGTCATTTAATTATCTTAAATTAAAATTTTGTTAATTATTATTTGGGGAGGGCTGTATCATGAAGTCGAAGACCTACGTCTGATATGATTATGGGATAAATGGACACAAAGTACATTATGATTCGAACCATAAATATATGATTCACAAAAACATTTTCATCTTGTTCACAGTAATGTTTATGGTGAGGTTTACCTTAACTGCTTAGCCAAAGTTACAGCTACAATTGTTTGTTGAATATATGCATGATATTATCTCAATTAAATAAAATAATATTCTATAAATCCAAGAGACCTAAGAATTGTGTTCTCAGTATGTACGAATTATTTGCCAGTTATTATTGAGAAGCATTTTTTTATACCACAATTTGGTAAAACCAGCTGGCGGCGCGCCTTTGGACGTTTGCAACACCAGGAGAATTACACACGTGTTGCCAACTATTTAAATATCTCCCTTGTTGAAGTATTGCCTTGGAAATACCTCAATATGTGACTAAAATAAACTTAAATAAGCTTAATAAATATAATATATTCTACTACTTCTAGCCTTTTATTTAACGTGTTAGTACCATAGCGACTATTTCCTCATTCATAACTAGAATAGGTCGATAAAAGCATTAGAGCATTGAGCATCTGATATTTTATTTAGTAGTCATTGTATACAGAATGTAGAGATCAAGACTTACCTAAAATTTAGACTGAAATAAGCCAATATAATTTGTAGTTTTGTCACTAACTGGTACACTACTCAAAATCAGTCTATATAACATGTCATTTTGGTGACTTATCTAGCATTTTAGCCAGTAGTCACCTAAATAGTCTGTAGTATAGTGACTATTTGACATTTTAGTCAGTAGTCACTTGTATACTCTGTAGTGTTGGTGACTATCTGACATTTTAGCCAGTAGTCATTATATCTGTGACTAAAATAGACTCACTATTTCTTTTAGGTCTCGGGAGCCCCACCCGTCTTGCTCTGCCCAAATATTTCGACCTTGAGGGGTTAGTGGCCCTATTGTTGTTCGAAATTTCTTCCGTTTCTGAAATGTTTTTGTAAAAATTGAACATTGATTTTTGTGATTTTCGCTTGGGTTCGCTTACAAGCTTATAATGTACAATGACAGGCCAGTTAAATACGTTTTAAATTATGTATTCTATCAGTTTACGCTGTGTGATACTTTGTTAACCTTTTGAATGCACGGGAGTCGATAGCTTAAAAAGTAAAAATTGTAAAAGGCGCTGGTTCTTTTATTTTAACAAGCCATGTTTATTCGATAAAAAATTTAAAATCTAGTAATTAAGTCTTCTCTTACTCATCAACATCATTACAATCCTTAAAAGACCCACTGGTGGGCATGGGTCTCCTCCAAAGTTTTTGGAGGGAGTTTAGCCTACTATACCACGCTGGCCAGACAGGTTGGTATAGTTTGTTACGAATTATCATTTTCTCACTACTCTTATCTGCTTAAGATTACTCTAAGGGACCCACAGGTTGAAATGGAGTACCTAGTGACATTATATATTCTTAATCCGTAACTACACACTTACTCATATTCTTTATCTTTAATTATAAACTTAACATAATTAATAAACAATACACAATAAATACACATCAATAGTATAGCATAGTGGCTTTCATGTCGAAAGGCAACCTTGTCATTATCATTAATCTCAAAGATTGAAGATGCGTTAGACTTTTGCTATGTAAGATGCGGAACTAATATCTATAGCAAATGCTTAGAGTACATTGAGTTTTCAAAACTTTCATATGCATTATGTATCTATTATCAATTTAAGTCATCATCATCATCACGATGATGATCATGAATTAATTAAATTATTCTCAATTTAATTCGCCAAAGCAAAATGTTATTATAAATTTTGAAATCTTACCTTCAGTAGTAGACGAAATCTGGTCAGAATCACTCATCTTCCTCATTTTAGTCAAAACATGTCTATTATTGTTAACAGTGCTCTCAACTTCAACTAGTTTTCTCTTCAAATTCACTTCACTGTCTATACTAGACTCTGTACAATAGTCTATAGTCGGATTATCAGTTTCTATAACGCTACCAAGTATAATTTCCATTACTTCTTGCCTAGATGTCTTGTTTACCATCTCTTCTAATTTAGCATCATAATCACTTGACAGCTCAAACGAACATTCAGATTTGACCGGACTAAATACTGGCGAAGGTGATTTAGATTCGTACGTATTTGGTGTCGGCGATTCCGGCTCATAATTACTGTCTAAAGGCAGCGTTATTTCAGAAGAAAGACTAACGTTTTTAACAACATTTTTCGCACTTTTCGGCAGTTTTAAGTGTCCATTTTTGTAATAGTTGACTATTTCGTATTCTCCAATCGAGGAATAAACTTCTTTTAGTATATTTTCTTCATATGTATCGCAATTAAGTAAAAATACTTTATTTGTTGTTGTTCTTTCAGTAAATGATTTTAAGAAATCGCTATATTGATGTCTTTTTATTTCGGCGTCGTACTTTTCGTGTTCTGCAAAATATCTGAAGGAATCGTCGATGTTTTGTTCTGGTTCTGTAGTTGGTTTGTCAACTTTTGTATCTTTGGGATCATTGTCATGGTTTTCAGTAACATCATCAGTGTTCAGCATTTCTTTGCCTGCAGGTTCGTCAGTTTCAGATAAATCTTCTGTAATAATTGTAACTTCAAAGAATTCTGTCCTTTTCTTATTATCTTCTAGTAAATCTTCTGCCCTGTTATTACTATCTTCTTCTAGTAAAGCTTCTGTCCTTTTCTTTTTAACTTCTTCTAATGAATCTTCTGTCCTTTTCTTATTATCTTCGTCGCGTAAATCTTCTATCCTTTTCTTATTATCTTCTTCTAGTAAATCTGATTTCGCTTCATCTTTCTTTTTTTCTGAAGCTTTACTTATTTCAGAAATTTCATCCATTAGTTGTGAAAATGGTTTATTTTCATTGTAAGTTTCTGGTATGTCTACATTTAACTTTGTTTCTGATTCATCAGCTGTGTCTTCTTTGTGTATATGATCCACTTCAGTTCTTACTTCCTTATTTTCTTCTACCGATGGTTCTTGGCTATTAGAATGAGAATCAATAGCTACTAGCTCTACTTTAATTTGTTGTTCAGTATGATAAACTTGGCTTTCATTATCTATTTCGTTAGTATGTGAAATGCAAGCAAACTCTAACTCAGGCCCGGGAATACTAGAATAAACTTGACTCAAACTTGGCCTTACATTAGCTTGAAATTCGAGAAGTAGTGCCGCTTCTTGGTTCATTCTTTTCTGTTCTTCATCAAGAAATTTGCGCATTTTCATCATACGTTTTGCTTCTTCCAAATTGGCGGCGAATTTTGGTTTTTTCAATGTCACGTCTGGTACAAATGGTAGTCTCGGAGGGCTTGCAATAGGAACTTCTAGATGATTTTCAACTCTTATAGGTTTCTGACTGCTTTTGTTATCACTAGCGTTTGTAACAACTTGTTCTTTGTCACAAGGGCTGGCAGAGTCACTAGTTGACGTATTGTCAGATTTAGAACTAGATTCTTTACTTTCCTTTTTGTTTTCGCTGGTTTTAGAGCTTGAATGGTTTTGAGAGCCTTTGGAAGATGAGCTACCATCATTGGAATCTCGATCGGTGGATCGCCTCCCATGGTTTCCTCTACCAGACAAGCTGTAGTGATCATCAGTTTCTTTTTTATCCTTTTTCTTATCTTTATCATCATGTTTACTCTTGCTGCTGCTCTTTTTATCTTTATCGGACCTATGTGAGCTGGATTTAGGATCTTTTTTGTCTCTAGAACTCTTATCCGAACTTCTTTCAGATCTCTCTTTATGACTAGACGATGTGCGTTTATCGTCTGAAGATCTTTTGTCACTTTTATCGCTCGAGTGTCTATGACTTGAGCTAGAACTGCGATGTGACTTAGAGTCCTTATGGGTAGAACTTTTGTGACTAGAACTCCTATGTTTAGAAGAGTCCCTACTGTCTTTTTTATCTCCCCTATCTTTAGATTTCTCTCTTTCTCTATGACTGGACTTTGATTTACTATGGTCGTCTTTAGATTTCTTGTCATGTCTGCTGCTATCTCTCGAACTAGATTGCTTAGAATCTGATCTTTTATCTTTGCTGCTAGAATGACGGTGTGAATCTCTAGATCTGTGTGAACTCTTGTGGCTGCTACTGCTTTTTTTCTCATCATTCTTTTTCTCTTTCTTCACATCTTCAGAGTTGTGATCAATTTGTTCAGCTACTTTTTCTGCATTGTTAGCCTTACTATTAGCGTCACTTTCGTAGTCAATATGTAGATTGTTACTGTTAGAACTGTCGTCATACAGAGGTGTGTTAAAAGTGTTGATATTTACTTGATTGTTGAATTGATAAGAAAGGTTGGCTTGTTCGTCATCTTTCTTTTGCACCTTTTCTTCAGAGCTGTTTTCTGGAGACTTAGATTCTATGGCAAATCTGAAAGTGCTAGGTTCCTTTTTATCATTACTTTTACTGTCAGAGTCGTTGTCGAATGCCTGTTGAGCATCACAGGAGTTCTCATTATTATAGTTTCTAATAGGAGTGAGTGGCGACATGTTCCTTCTCAAAGAAGAATCGCTGCTAGAATCGTCATCGCTGTTTAAATGTAAAGGTTTGAAATACGGGTCTTTATCATCTTTGGGTAAATTGGGCAAAGGAATCTCGTCTGGATGAGGAACTTCAGTTATAGCTGCCTCAATCTTATCCAGCTCAAATTTAGGAGGACTATTATCCGGTGGCGGAATATTCTCCAGTTTTATATCTTCCATCAAAGCTTTTATTTTATCTTCACTGGTATCAGAGTGTGTTGTTATTGGTTCAGAAACTGAGGGTGTTAATTCTTCTTTTATCTTTTCAACTTCTTCCTTCTTTTCAACGGTCTTTTCTTCTACTTTTACCTCTTTATTATCATCTACATCCATCTTAATATCTCCGGTGATATCTTGGTCCATTGCTTCTGCTTTATCATCATTGACAGATCCGGGGCTAACTGCCTCGAGATCTGTTGGCAAAAGATCCTCAGTGCTGATTTTTCCATTAGAAGTTTCTGCTGCTGTAATAGATTTCATTCTAGATACGCCCATGTAGTTGTAAACAAGATCTTCCACTTTGGGAATGAAGACAGATGATACTTTTGGGTTCACTACCTGATCCACGATCCTTTCAACACCCTGATCTAAATAGTTGCCACTGAAAAAGATAAATAATATCGTATTTTAAAGTGATTACAAGCAGAAATATTGTGTGATGTTGGAGTGGGTCCAGAATAAGTTCACAAGGCACCTGTATCAGAGGTATTACAGTGTCTATCCGCTGTACCAATCATGTATCCCACGTTATTTGTACTGGGAATGGTTGGGTACAGTTAATTGAGAGTACGCAGAGAGTACCGTCTGGCTGAGTACCTAATTAAACTTCTACGGGGTAGAGAATATAACCCAGGCGTAATAGGACGATTGAGTTTATGTGTACCGGTTGGCTAGGTTTGGGAGTTGGGAGACGACGAAAACCGTCCTTGTTAGCAATGCCACAAGCCCGAACCCAACTTTTTGGCTAAAACTCCTCTGACCAGATCTATTTGTGTTTTAAATGTGTTCGTGAATTGACAAGGGTTGTACTTTTTGTTGTAACATATTGGAAAGTTTAAATAATTTATAATAGTGATTTATGTAATATTGTGTAATTGTTCATGTATTTGTTTGCTTTGTGTTAACAATACTATTGTTATATTTATATTTGTGTGTACCTATAAATTAAGCACTTATCGTATTGGGTGTAACCTGTAAAGATTAGTGTATGTTTTTTATATAATAAAAAAAAAACATGGCTTGACATTCAAACTGACTAAACCAATCGTTGTTAATGGCAGTCCTTTATAAAAATGATGTTTGTAAGTTATATTATTATTCTTGTCTGTGTCAGGGGGGTTTATAATTATATTCTATTATCAGAACAACTTACTCTAAAATTTGGTTTCTAAGCTTTTCTCGGAGATGGTTCTTGTTGAGCTCTGGTTTCCAACATTGCCGCGACAGGAACGAGGATACGGTGCTCTCCACACGCTGTCGCAGGTTCTGGTATGCAGGCCGAGTGTCCACATCTGACATGCATTCTTTACGAAACTGGAATATGGTAAAGTGTCAAAAGATCTGATATGCGGTGGGAAACCAGAAACAACATCAATTAGTTACGACTTCAATTTGCTGCAATCCACTACTTTAATTTAGTGATAGATTAGACTAGATACCAAACCAAACAAACTTGCTAAACAGTAAATGATATGTCTGCCAAGTTCAACAGGCTTAGAGAAAGACTCCGAGAGATATATATAATAATATAATATAATATTCTACTACATTCACACAGTGCCATCTAGTCCCAAAGTAAGCAATTATATTTGCCTGTGTTATGGGTACTAAACAACTGATATACTACTTAAATACATGTTTTTTTTTGTAAATACATACATATTATAGATAAATTACTATTAATATTTTATTTATTATAATAAGAACATATAATGGACCCTGTTGGGTAAGGCAAACATAGGAGAGAGGAAAGATAAAGCTATCATGCATTAAAGTAAAAGACTTATAACTAGGTATATAAAATTAAAAGTAATTATATACAAAAGGATTTCTTATTTATTTTATAATTATATGTTAATTTTTAATAGTTAATTAATAAAAATTAATATTTTTATTAGTTATACGTTAATTTTTATCATTCATCTCCTTTAAACTGGGTTTAATTATAAATTTTGGATTACTTTATTCATTTTTGATATATTTTAATTTAAGTAGATTCTAATTGACATTGCACGTGGGTCTGTACAATGCATTGTAGTTAGTTTAGATGTTGGTAGGTTAAGTCTATTTTTCAGAAGTGGGGAATATAGTTTGTATTTGTATGTTTCCTCTTTTTTTTGACTGGCCTGTTGGTCTAGTGGTTAGTGACCATGACTGCTAAGCCGGAGGTCGTGGGTTCGATCCCCACCCAGGACAAATCTTTGTGTGATGAACATAAAGGTTTGTTCTGTGTCTGGGTGTAATTTATATATAATATGTATGTATTTACGGGGAAAAATGTATTTAAGTAGTATATCAGTTGTTTAGTACCCATAACACAAGCAAATATAATTGCTTACTACTAGATGGCGCTGTGTGAATGTGGTAGAATATTATTATTATTATATTTTAGTGATGACTTCTGGGTGGTTACGGACAAATTTGCAAGAAATATCTTATCACAAATCTTTATTACAGCATATAACCTAACACTGTTTGCTATTAAATTACATATTCTTAAAAGCTTTCATACAGAGAAATGGCAACTTCACAATTTAGTATACGGAGCTATTTTTTTTAATGTTTTCAATACACTTTTAGAATATAGTGAATGTTTATTAAAAAGTAAGTATCTGTAATGCTTATAGTTATTTTACTATGAAAATAACGCCTTGCAAGTTCCAAGGTTTTTTTTGCATATAAATAGAACTGTAAATGCAATGATTTTGTACCTTATACAAATTTTTAACCTAATTCTATACCTACACATAATTTGCATACCGCTCGAAAGTGATTTTATAATAAATGGGATGTTGCTAATTCAGTTCAGTTAAAGTTATCGATCTATAAGTAAGGTAGTAATAGTCTATGTTCAATTATTCCCGATGACTACTAAATTATTGTATTGAATTGTAATGAAACTGAATATATATGTAATTAATCATAAGTTAAGTAGATGTTTACTTTCATGCAAAACTATTAAATATATATAATACATAATTTAAAATATTGTACGCCCAACCAGGCATGTTACAGTGACAACGGAAACCTGTATTTATAACATATTTTTTACCTACAATATGTGAACAATAAATGAAAAGCTAATATCTCTCTCTGAAGAATAAAAATTCCTGATGAAGATGTTATATGGAATAAAATCATGGGAGATAAAAACTGACTGTCACAAATTGTAAAGATCAATTAGACATTCATTGAGAATAACAGCTGAAGTGTTTGACTAACTGAACTTTAGAAAGATCAATTACATTAGAATAGCACAAGGATACAATTCTTCCATTTCTTTTACTAAACACACTATGACAACAACAGTAACTATCAATCTATAAATGCAAACAAAATTACAACATTATTGAGAGAGTAAATTTTGTAAACTTACTCCATCTTAGATATTGCAAATAAAATTTTGTAACATTAAATAGTGTACTAATCTATAATTTATTATTAAAAAAAAGCTTTTAAAACTAATATCACCATAGATAACTAACACTTATTCTATATTAACTTTTAAATCATGAAATTAGAACTTGTGTTAAAGTTTGGTACTACAATCAATCAATACATTGGAACATCTTTCATTTTGATTGTGCTTTTGTCATTAATTAAATGAATTCTATTAAAATTTAAGAACAGAACATGGGAAATAGGTTTATGTCTAATATATTCTTCCATATCAATTGAGGTACATAGATATATTGAACCCAAAATTGCATGATTAGTTCAATGACTGTGTTAAAAGGGACATGGAAGGTCAGCCCAATGGCACCTGAGTAGCCTTTTACACTCATGGAAGACTACGAATTGATATCTTAAAGCAATTTGGCATACCTGATCGAAAATTCCTTTGGATTTTAACTCGTACACTAGTTGATCGACCAGACGAGGATCCCCCGGCATGTATTGCAAATGCGCCATATTTAAGGCATTAATTACTAGAGATATGAACTTAATTTATACTCAATCTACTTGAGAGCAGATTTGGACTAATATTATTATTTAAAATCGAAAATAAAAATATTTAAAACACAGAGGAAAAGAAATACGACAAACAGAGTCAATATTTTAGGGACGTTGTATTGCGGTTGTGACAGATGTCGATATCGATAACTTTATTATCTTTAGTGAGAATCTCAGTTCATTGACTGTCGACATTTTAATAGATCAATATAATTATGATATCTGTTTTTATAACATAGACTAATACTTAATAGTTAAATACTAATACTTAATAGTTACTTAACGTTTTAAACTTAATAGACTAATACTTAATAGTTATACTAAATAGCTGGATTAAATATAAATATTAAATCCAGGTATTTAGGTATTTAGTATAATACGTCCACAAGATATTTTAATTTATTGGTTATATACCAAACAACATTTCACTCTGTCTTTTAAAAACAACTTAAGGATTTTTTAATAACAAGTTACAGCTTAATGTCACTGCTAAAGGCATAAGAAACTAATAATTATGTTAAAATACAATTTAATAGCAATTCTGCCTGATTATAATAATAATAATTGGCTCTAAGATTATTTACATTTTTTTTTACTGTGATGTTTTAACGTAAAGTGTTTTTTCACAAAAAAAAACGAATATATCTATTAAATTTTAATTAGATATATTTAATTTTAATTATTCAGTAGTTATTTGAAAAAATACTATTTTGTGAGATTTCAACATTAAACCGAAGAAGTTATGAGAAACTACGAACATTAATAAAATGTTAATATGACATTGATAAAAAAATCGATAAACATTTTACCTCACTAACGTCATTTGTACAAAATTAAATAAATATAGTCAGGCTATGAAATATTGATCAAACAGCCATTAGAAAATACAATTTTTCATAAATTAGCTGGATTGTCATATAGTATATAAAGTTTAATAAATCAATTTTATTTAAATTCAAATTTAATTTAAAATATAATTAATGGGAAATATTTAAAAAGCATTTTGTTTCTATGTTATGAATGAAATGAAACGTAATTTATTTTAGTTATTATTTTGCTCACCAGTGACCAGAGAGCGCCATTGTGCTGTATATTTACATTAACTTCATTGCTGATTGCTGTTTAGTTTTTAAATTTTCTATATTGTTATTTGTGTCGTATTAAATAAAACTATGAATCTAATCGATGCTAATAATGAGGAACATGATAGATTATCTTCTGGTCTAATTCAGAGAGAAAAACAGGAACGTCTTGCTGCAGGTAAGGGACTAAAAATACGTTAGATATTATCCGGCAGAATTCCATCAGCACTCCTTTCAAAATCGACGGCATTGACGCTTTGCGTAATTGACGTACGATGCGTCATTATAAATTGGTCGTCGTATAATTCATCAGCTGTAATAATAATTTATTGTTGTTAACCTATGCGGATGAAAACAAAAATTTTCCAATAAATTATAGACAAAATGAACAAATTAACATCGTATACGATAAAAGAAATCCACAAAGCGTACCGTGACAAAATATTAACGCCTACAAGTTTTGTAGATTTATGTTTGCAAAAAGCTAAACAGACCAATGAATTGAACGCGTTCGTGACTGTTACCGAAGATGAAGCGGAAAATCATGGCATTGAGAGTGAAAAGAGGTTTTATATTGACAAGAAGACGAAGACCCTGGATGGAATAACGATTGGAGTTAAAGACAACTTCTGTACGAGCAGTATATCAACTACATGTGCATCCGAAATGTTGAAGAATTTCGTGCCAACTTATAATGCTACTGTGTATGCTAGATTGAGGGAAGCTGGTGCTTGTTTGATCGGTAAATGTAATTTAGATGAGTTTGCGATGGGAGCGGGAACTATAGACTCCATATTCGGTCCTACTCGCAACCCTTGGGCGTATAGCAGAGATAAATGGAGGATTGCTGGTGGAAGTTCAGGTGGAAGTGCAGTTGCAGTGTCCTCAGGATCTTGTGTGGCAGCTATTGGTTCAGATACTGGTGGTTCTACAAGAAACCCTGCTGCTTTATGTGGTGTTGTTGGTTTAAAACCGACATACGGTCTTGTGTCACGATATGGCTTGATACCATTAGTAAATTCAATGGATGTGCCTGGAATTCTGGCTAGAACTGTTGAAGATGCTACTACAGTGTTAAATGCTGTTGCTGGCCCTGATATATTTGATTCAACTACATTAAAAGATGATTTCTCTCCAATTAAGTTGAACGCAATTGATATGAGTAATGTAAGAATAGGTATTCCTAAAGAATACCACTGTGAAGGTATGAGCAAGGAGGTTATTGATACTTGGAGTTATGTAACAGATATACTTGAGAAAGAAAATGCTCAAGTAAAGTCCATTTCATTGCCTCACACATCAGTCTCTATATCAGTTTATTCAATACTAAACCAGTGTGAAGTAGCGAGCAACATGGCTAGATATGACGGCATAGAATTTGGCCTTAGAACAAATGAAGACTATTCTACAGAAGAACTATATGCATCAGCAAGACTCAAAGGGTTTAATAATGTAGTTCGCTCAAGAATTTTAGCAGGCAACTACTTTTTATTAACAAGGAACTATGAGAAATATTTTATAAAAGCCTTGAAATTACGTAGACTAATATCGGATGATTTTAAAAATGTTTTTAATGGAGATAATGCTGTTGACTTGCTTCTAACACCAACTACGTTAACGGATGCACCAGTATTTGATGACTTTTCTTCAAAACATAATCGTGATCAGTGTGCGTTCCAAGATTATTGTACACAGCCAGCAAACATGGCGGGTATACCTGCTGTTTCAATACCAATACGGTTGTCAGAGAATAATTTACCTTTGTCTTTACAACTGATGGGCCCTTGCCTATCTGAAGAGTTGATGCTGAATGTGGCTAGAAAAATTGAAAGTATTGTCAAATTTCCTGTTTTAGGGACTGTGTGAATTATGTAAATTTAATTTATAAATAAAAGTAGTCATTTAAATGAAACTATTTATCATTTAGATTGCCTAAAATTGCACACATCAAAGTCTTTATTGTATTAAGGCTCTTATTCCAACATAGGTATGCCTCTCTTTTAATACCCTCTCTTCCATACTCAGAGACGTTACTTAACTTAAGGTTTATTTAGTAAAAACTTGTAATTCTTAAGTCGATACGCGTTAAGACGATTATTCAATGAAAAAATTGTGTTAATGATAAATTATTGCTAATTGACGTATCTGAGTGCCGTCTATATGTTATCGAGTTTGATTGACTCCACTTATTTACTAATTTAATTTTCATATTTCAGCGGCCTTAACATCAGAAATTTTATCTAAGCTCAACATATCCGTTGACGCTTTACCCCAGAGAGCTCAGCAGCTACTTCGCCAAACAGCAGAAGCACAGCAAGCAATAGACATCGACCAACTTGATCCTATCTCAATATCCATCCGCCAAACTCACGACACAATGCAAAAACTGGACGATGAATATGAAATACTAAAACTAAAACAGAAAAACGTTGAGTTGCAAGCGAAAATAGACCGTAATAACAAGTTTTTGGAGGATTTGAGGAAAGAATTGCAGGCGTCTAAGGATTCATTGGCAGCACAGAATCCTAACCCGGATAATATACATGATTATATACGACAGTTGAAGCAGAAAGTTGTATCCTATGAAGAGAGCATTGATATGGCTAAGGTAATTTATTCGTAATTATACATAAAAAATAATTAACACAGTATTCTCTGACTGGCCTGTTAGTCTAGTGGTTAGTGACCCTGACTGCTAAGCCGGAGGTCGTGGGTTCGATACCCACCTAGGACAAATCTTTGTGTGATGGCTATTATTGTTTGTTCTGTGTCTGTGTCTATAATGCGTAAAAAAAATGTATTTATGTAGTACCTATATCAGTTCTTTAGTATATATAATAGTAATATATAATATATAATTGCTTAATATGGGACTAAATGGCGCTGTGTGGTAGAATATTATTAGCAGTAGAAATATTTTGGGTTGATGATTGTTGACAGATTATTTCAAGACAAAAACCCAATACCTTTTTGCTCAGTAGTCTCTTGCCCAGCAGTCGCACAGATCCCGCTGCGCGGCCAAGGCAGTCACAATAAGGGGACTGTTTTATATCTCTTTGAAATACACCCTTCGAAGGCTATGCCATAATGGCAACTCTGTGCCCTGTACGTCAAACCAGGACATTCAGTTTATATGATGTAGCAATAATATTTACATAAAATGATTGAATATCTTTATCTTGTATTTGACGGACCTGTGTTTCGTCGGCTATAGCCGTCGTAGGCGCATAGGGCACGCTTGTCGCGATTAACCAACGTTGGCGTTCAAGAGGGTAAAAAACTGTAAAAATTGGCTAAATTTTGATGTGTCCTACTTCTAATGATATTTCTTGCAATTACAGGCAAAATATACAAAATTGTCTGTACCAGACAACATCCTACCCTCATCACTGCAAGCACTAGTGACCACATTGTTGACAAAGCGTGAGGAAGCTGCTGAGCTGAAACTTCGCGCTGATGACATTGTACTAGCTAGAGAAGCTAGAGAAACCTGCTTTAGATTAAGAAAATAAATATTTATCTATTGAATATTTGCCTGTTATTGTGACGTTACGGTTAAAATCGGTTGCCTCGCCACTAATTAGAAAACAAAGATTAAGAACTTGGGGAGGCTTATGTCCAGCTGCAATGGACGCCCTACGCCGCTGGACTTTCCCCGGCCATTCCCCGCGATACAGAGACTGCTTGTTCTATAGGATTGGTGTTGCCTTTTTCTAAAGAAAATTAATAAGTAATATGTATACCGTAGGCAGTGGCGTAAATTAGGTGAGGGCCATGTTCAGCAGTGGACGTCCATTGGGCTGATATGATGATGATGTATACCTACCTATTAGTCACAATAAGATAAAAGAAAAAAGTCTAAAATAACAAAACTTAATTTATTAACCTCAAGTTCTCACAATAGAGCCATAACAGTAAATAATTTAAATGTAAAACACATAAAAATGTTTTAGTAGTGTGTAGCTTGTTGTGACGGATTAAGAATACATGATGTTATTACCCCATCTCAACCCGTGGGTGTCGTAAACGGCGACTAAGGCAGTAACTTTATACAGAGCATTGCAAGAAAAGGAAAATTCGAAACAAGCCCTATTTCGACCCGTCTGGCCAGCGGGGTATAGGTAGTTAGGAGGCTAAATATCCTCCACATTCTTTGGAGGAACCCGTGCCAAGCTGTGGGACGTTTATGGGTTGAAATGATGACATAAAAGTGATTAAAGTAAACGCAAGAATAATAAACATTACATCTGGAGAGTACGAGTATATTATGCAATAATAGTATCTAAAAATAATATATTAACTAATTATTTTCCATCAATATGCGACCGGGCGCCAGATAAATGAGACATAATTGAAGTGTGTTACGACCTAGCCCGGCCACGGCGCCAAAAAAGGCCGTGGCAATATCAGTAAGCAGTACGTATGCCGTATATATTTTACCAGATGGAACATTTTTTGTGGCCGGGCTGGGACGCATACGTTATAGCCCGGCCACAAAAAATGTTCCATCTGGTAAAATAAAGCGGTACTTGTTTTATCTTTTTGAGTACAGAAAAGTACGCATACGTACTGCTTACTGACATTGCCACGATTCTTCTTAAAGAAAAGGGACCTTTATGATATTATTTAGGTATGGGGCACTCGTACGCATCGTGTACCATCGAATCGAAGTAGATTTTCTTTGAAATCGGTAGTTAATACAGTTTACTTACGAATCAAACTTTATTATATGAAATGCCTTATAAAAATATTAGTGCAAAAATAAATAAAGTACTGCCACGGTCTTTTTTGGCGCCGTGGCTGGGCTAGGTCGTAACACACATAATTGAATACTTGTTAAAGTTTTCATCCACTAATAGGAACGTAACAGTTAAAAAAATTGAACCTATTGAAAAGTATTAAACTGCGATCACCAACCAACACCGTAGCGTGTCAAGCGGTAAAACGGTGAGTATAAGGTTTGTAACTGCGTATTATTTGGATTTAGACTGGCCTGTTGGTCTAGTGGTTAGTGACCCTGACTGCTAAGCCGGAGGTCGTGGGTTCGATCCCCACCCAGGACAAATCTTTGTGTGATGAGCATAAAGGTTTGTTCTGTGTCTGGGTGTAATTTATCTATAATATATAATTATGTATTTACAAAAAAAAATGTATTTAAGTAGTATATCAGTTGTTTAGTACCCATAATACAAGCAAATATAATTGCTTACTTTGGGACTAGATGGCGCTGTGTGAATGTGGTAGAATATTATATTATATTATTATTATGACAATCCTGTCCGTGTAGTGACGGTATAACAATACATATAGTCACTACCCCATTTCAACCCGTGGGTGTCGTACAAGTCGACTAAGGGAAAAACCTTAAGCAACAAGACCACTGCGAGAAAAGGAAAATTCGAAACAAATCCCTATACCAACCCGTCTAGCCAGCGTGGTATAGTAGGCCATATTCCCACGTCATGCTTCTTGGCGGAACCACATTTACTTTAATGAATATAAGTTAACGCCTAAAACACTGATATTTTACATAAACGTTATTTGCTAAAAACTATAAACCAGGCGTTTAGTGACTATTCCGAAGAGAAATTTTGAGACACCGTTTTGTACGTATTTTTAGTTTTGATTGAGGATTAGGGGGTACTAGTTCAATATAGAATTGTTATAGAATTATTTGATACTAAATATTATCTTATACTATGTATAGTAATATATATATATCGTGGTGGTTTCGCCGGAAAGGATACTCTGCAGCGCAACCACTTTAAATAAAAGTTAGCAACGAAACTAGGTACCTATATAGATTTTTTTTAATAGGACTAGAATTTTATAGATATTCCATAGAATTTTCTATGTAACTTATACTCATTAAAGCAAATGTGGTTCCGCCAAGAAGCATGAGGTAAATTCCCTTCACAATGTTTGGAGGAGACATGTTCCCAGTAGTGGGACATTTATGTGTTCTAATGATTATGACAAATATAGTACTTCAACACGTCCACAAACTGGAAGGTGTGAGAGACTACACGCTTTGCATACGGGCATTAAACGAGTTGCTTACAGTCTTCATACGGGAACAGACAGCTTCTGATTGTTGGCATTGTAGACCGTATCGTGTTTCTTTACGCGCCTGATACATTCCTATTACGGTCATGCTATATTACGATATGTGGGTATACCCTAATTTTTATATATTTCTAATTACTTTTTTTGATATTTTTTAAACCTTTTTTCTGCTATTATTTGCGGGAGTAGGTGCGTGCTGTTCCTACATATATACCTACCTCATACGTAGGTACAGCACGCACTGCTGCACACACTTGAGAAACATTCCACGTTTTTATAAACGCACACCAAAATGAAATTATCAGAAATAAACTGACTCAACCGGCGTGTTCATGTACAGTCAGCAACAAAAGTCTACACATATTTAATTTTAAAAAGCATGTATAGCATTCATAAAACTACAGAAGACTAGTGCCATAATTGAATTGTCTTGTTAAATAGTTAATATGCTACGGCACACATGCGTTTTGAAATAATGTAAATGTTCAGCTACTTTTGTCGCTGAGTGTAATTTGGCAAGGGGGCGCATGCGCTTGGCTACTCCTGTCCCAGTATAATTAAGAGCAAATTTTCGACTGTCACGGCGGCTGTTTCGACGGCTATTGAAGGCCGTGGTGTTCAGAAGCAAAAATCATTGGGTTGGTAGAAAACTTCTTCGTCTGAAGAATCTTGTTGCCCTCCTAGTAGTTCAATAGCATGTTTCGGACATGCTGGACACTGGCACATTGTCATCGTTGGAACTAGAGACAAAAAAAACGGTTATAATTAAAGGAGTATCGATATATTTTCCGAAAGGGTAAGCTGTGGATAGGGTTACCATATCTCAGGATTTTTCCTGAGCTTTCAGGTATTTTCGACTTTTCTCAGGATTGCGGCTGGATTTTGTAAATCTCGTGATATCTCAGGATTTTCAATAAAGCACACGTTACATTTTAAAGATCTCTTTAATTAAAAGTTAAACCAACTAAAATAATTTTGGGTAACAATTACAATTGAACAGTTAAAATCTATACTTTTTTATCTAAGTGAAACAAACTAAAAATAATATTCTTTTGGTAACAATTGAACAGTTAAAATCAATACTTATTTATCTAATTAAGTTGCGTACAAGTTGCAAAGCGTGAGCTAGAGCCGCAGTGTATAAAACGATAATAATACGTTTTTGAGAGAAATTTCTCAAACTGTATAAAATCTCAGGACTTTTCCAGTTATTTAACAAAACTTTTATTAATTATAATTAAGATCAAGTTCTAAAAATGAAGTCCTAACATTAACAAGAGTTAATTTAGAAAACCAAATAACCCGACTGCCTAAATGTAGCCTTCGATAGCAATGAATTCGAAAAATACACTGGTATAAGGTCTATAGGCTTAAATATAGAGATTCATCATTGAATCTCTATATTCTACTGAATATACTTACCTAACAACACCTTGCACTTCAAAATCCGTAAAGCCGCGTGCAATAGTTAGTCCATATATATTATAGTTGAATTAGGCTATTAATTAACTTTCATCTGATAGCAATAATGCGATAGCACCAAAAAACGTATGTTTTGACAGTTTTCGTTCGCCATATTGGTTTTTTGTTGACGTCACATAGCCTATGACACTCGGGTGAAAAATACAAATCTAATAACACCTCACACTTTAAAATCAGCCAAGCCGTTTAGGCTACAGAAGGTCACAATGGAACATTCATGCCCACATACATACATACATACGCGCGAAAAACATTACCCTCCATTTTGGCAGTCGGGTAATTAATTTTAAATACATCTAAATGATTACAGTAAACGCAAGATTATTAAACATACTTATAAGTATATAATTATACAATACAATTGAAGTAATTAATAACTATCTAAATAATTCCCATGAACTACTACTAACATAACCCTAATGAACGATTATGAATAAAGTGTTATTAAATACGTGTTTATCGTAGTGCGACACGAGTATACTACCTTATTTTTTACGTATTTATTTTAATTACTATATTATTATTACTACTTACTATTATTCTGCCATTTTTTTTGCAAGATGAGGAATATACCTACCTATATATACGTCTATAAACCTACGTATGTACAGTATTCACTGTTTCATATTCATGAGAATAATTCTTTGGAGGAGACCCGTGCCCAGCAGTGCGACGTTCAAGGGTTGAAATGATGACCCCTGACTGTTGGTATTACCACCATGGCAAAGGGATTCTCAAATCAATTATAATTTTATCATACAACAAGTACCTACCTAAGATTCATTTTCATTAAAACCATTATTTATACAAACGGTTTCAACAAACCATCTTATACCGCTAAACACGTGTTCGAACTAAAATAAATAAATAAAAACTATTTAAAGTAGGTACCGCTACCTAATAGCATCGTAAATAATAGTCTTTTATATACAACGACGGTGGTCAATAGGCGTCCGGTCTGTCTGATGGTAACCGGTTACCGCCTATAGCCTATGTATGCCTATAACATCAGTGGCATTACTAACACGTTGCTGACTTTAAAAAATGATGTTCACTTCTTTTTTGAATAAGTACTATTACATATTTTTCTGTAAGTAGGTACTTATAATGTAAATAACCCTATTAGAAACATATTTAACTTATATTCTTGTAGTTAAGTGATAGGTAGGTAGAGTCGTACAAATCTATTTGTGCAGTAATGACATAACAGGGGTCGTTACTGTGCAGCATCGAGTATTACCATCGGTCCCACCTCTGTTGGAAATGTAACAAAATATTTAAAATTGATTCCCGTTTATCCCATTGGTGGTGGGGACAAACGGGAAAATTCCAAAATTACAAGTAAAACAAAATGATATTAACCATCTAATTTTGGCGGCGACGGCGACGGTTCCAGTTTCAAGCTCCAAGTATGTTGTCCCATACCAAGAACGCCTCTCAAGCCCCATAGGTAGTAGTTTTCCTTCTCCGTATTAGTCCCAATTTCCTTCTTGGTTTGGAGGCACTTGTCGCGAGGCTCGAAGGTTTGACAGTGTATCTCTGATCTAAGGTGGCTGTAATTGGTTTGGGTTGAATGTGTTCTGCAGTTAACTATGGATGCCTGTAATAAAATAACATGCGTATGTACTATTAATACACAAAAGGATCGCGCTGGATTTAAGACGCATATAATCGAACCTATTGTCAAGGTTCCACTTGAAAACCGTCAAGGTTACACTTGAAAACCGTCAAGGTTACACTTGAAAATCGTCAAGGTTCCACTTGAAAACCGTCAAGGTTACACTTGAAAACCGTCAAGGTTACACTTGAAAATCGTCAAGGTTCCACTTGAAAACCGTCAAGGTTACACTTGAAAACCGTCAAGGTTCCACTTGAAAACCGTCAAGGTTACACTTGATAACTGTCAAGGTTCCACTTGAAAACCGTCAAGGTTCCACTTGAAAACCGTCAAGGTTACACTTGAAAACCGTCAAGGTGACACTTGAAAACAGTCAAGGTTACATTTGAAAACCGTCAAGGTTACACCTGAAAACCGTCAAGGTGACACTTGAAAACAGTCAAGGTTACACTTGAAAACCGTCAAGGTTCCACTTGAAAACCGTCAAGGATGCACTTGAAAACCGTCAAGGTCAAAAACGTGGTTCTATTTTTGGGATGTTATTAAGTTTTTTGTTTATAGCTTTACTATTATTAAAACTATCGTATATTTTAATAACTGAGCATAATCTATATCACAATAATTTTGAAGCAATGGACATGACATTATAGTAATTTTAGAGACATCGTAAGTGTATGCTGGACGTCAAGTGAAGAAAAGAAGCCATAAAATAATAAGCCCCATTCTTAGATTCGGAAACTTTCCGAGGTGGGACCTTTCCGAAGATTTTGAATAAAAGCTTCGATAGGTAGAGCTGTTGGTAGGACATCTGGTTGGTCTTCAAGCAAGTCTATTAAACAAGAGTGTTACCCATTGACAAGCGCGGCGTTTCCACTCCCAGAGATCCCAGGAGTAGTTCTTCTCATGGTGTTTGTCTATTGGGTGAGTTTCCGTCTGCATATCGCGTTCGTGGACTTTTACTGTTAAACAAAAAAATATATAAACTTAATTATAACATAGGATCGTGCTATTTTTCGAAGAAATAGGCAGAGGTGCATCACAACAACATTTGACCAAAAATTTTTTTTTATACCGCTTCCTTGGGAAACAGACGTACGGCTAGCCTGATGGTAAGAGGTTAACGTAGTCTATAGGCGCCTGCAACACCAGGGATATCACGAGCGCGTTACCGACCCTTAACCTTTTGACCGCCACGTCAAATCGGTATCGCCGTGCCTTGAGCGCCAAGCTTTTAAAATACAGTACATTTTTGACGTGCCATGCCGTCATTGCATTGTAAGCACATTTTTATTTTACGTGTATAGACGTCTCTGGCGTTCAAAGGGTTAAGAAACCTATTCACTCCTTTTTTTTAAGAACTCCATACTGTAGTCTCTTAGGAACACTTCTTTAGGGAGTAATTAATAAAGTAATTAATAACTGGTACATTATTATTACGAAAATTGCTACTTTTATATTTAGCCCTCTTCCTCTCTCCTAACTATTGTGCTGTGCCCGACAGGGTCCATAATTGTAGCCTACATTATACATACCACCTATTTGTACATTTTTTTATTTTTTTATTTATTTTTTAGCCTGTGTCATCCCACTGCTGGGCAAAGGCCTCCCCTGAACCTTCCACTGCTGTCTATCTCCAGCCTTTTTTTTTTTATTTGTACATTCTGGAAGCAATAAATGATTGAGTATTGAGTTCATTCCACAACTTGATAGTTCTTGGGAGGAAATTCCTGTTTGGTTCCATGTAAAAGGGGGCGAACCTTATGGCCAATAATTCATTTATTTCCAACTAGCTTATGCCCGCGACTTCGTTCGCGTGATCCTTATAATCGATGTAACTTTTTTATTTATGAACCGATTGCAATGAAACAAAAACTTAATGTTACTTCAAGTTACGCTCAATCGTTGTGTATAAAAGTTATCTACATTACTTTCGTGCATTTTACGTGATGCCCGAACAAATAAACAGACAAAAAATCTATTGGTTGTCCTTTAACACCCTGGCTATATTTTTTGGATTTCTTTTTTGATGTACAAAAACGACTTTTTTACAGTTTTATTATATGTATAGATAACCAGTACAAATATAGTGTGTAGTGGTCAAATAAAGAACTACGGGAACGAAGCGCCCCGCGACATCTATAGGTACTTAATAAAAGCTGCAATGTGGTTGGTACCTTTAGGCACACGTTTAGTGGCAAGGCCTTCCACGTCCTTAATAGCGTACACGTTATCAACAATGTTTAGCAGATTGATCAGGTGCGGGTGATTGCGAGCGAAGTCCAACGCATCGTTTATATATCTGGAAGAAACATGCTTACTTATAAGCCTGCCGTAAGTAATGGATAACCCGTTACCTGGAGGTAGCTCTGATGTCAGGCTGCAAGAAAATTATATTTTTATTTTAGGGTTGCTAACGGTGTGAAAATGGTATACACGTTTAGATTTTTTGGCACACCGTTGGCAACCCTGAGGTACCTTCAAGTAACGGATTATTAATTACTTACGACAGACCCTGTATGTAGTCTGTAGTAGAAATTTGCTAAACAATGTGTTCACAAAATGTTTTTACCGTTTTCTAATACATAGTTGGTACCAAGTGATGATCCCACATACCATACTTCTTGACGAAAACAAATTAAAGTTTGATTGCTCATTATTACTATTATTATTTTCTCATATCCAAATTTTATTGAATTTGATTTAGTATGGTGTATTGGTTCTGTACTTTCTGTGATATTTCAAACTGTAACCAATTAAAATTGTAACAACTATGGCGATTGAAAAGAGTGGCCTGAGTTTCTTGCCAAGTTCTTCTCAGAGCTCAACCTTGTCAGTGAACTGGCCGTAGGCAAATTTACTGACACTTTTTCTGGCTTTGTATGACGTTCATAAGTATCATGTATGTGATCCAAATGAAATAAAAAGATTTGACTTTGACTTTGACTTTAAAATTAAGCGACCATCTTGATCCGAGTCAAGTGACCGGGTGTACTAAACTCTCGGCTCAAGTTCGATTCCGACCAGCAGTAGGTACCAATGTGGATTTCACTTTGTGGAATTTATATGTACCTACTAGTCATGTGACTTACCATCTGCTAACTGTGAATGAAAACATCGTGTGGAAACCCACATACCCTAACAGAAGGGTAAGTCTGATCCACCAACCCGCATTAGGCCAGCGTGTGTGGATTATGGCCTAAACCCTCTCTCTAGAGGAGAGGAGAACCGAGTCCAGTAGTGGTACATTAATGCGTAACCGATGACGAATAGAAATTAACTGGTATTTAAAATTTTAATTAAGTATTATATATATAGGTATACCTAAATATTTCTGGGAGGCAGTCAAAGTTATTAAACTAGGTATATGTACTTTTAAAACACATTTTGCGTTACAAAACTTACCGTTGCGGCTCTTTGCTAAATTTGAGCACCATTTGGATACTACATAAGCCGTAGTAGAGACCCTTGAATTTAACCACCCCCATTTTCATCACGCTGGGCACCAGAGCTCCAAGACTCAGACATATCACACAGAAACCTAAAAACTAACAACATAGCTAATGTAAATTTTATCAATTTATTATTTAGTAGAAGACACGCGGGGCTTCGCTCCCGTCGTACTTTATTTAGCCACTGCTCAGCACCTATTGCCCGTGGCGTGATGGTATATAGCTTATAGCCTTCCTCGATAAATGGGCTATCCAACACTTAAATATATTTTAAATCGGAGTAGTAGTTCCTGAAATTAGCGCGCTCAACCAAACAAACAAAATCTTTAGCTTTATAATATTAGTATAGATACCTGGGCAGAGCCGCGGGTAGAAGCTAGTTTGAAATAACTCAGAAACCACACTTACTTCAATATTTTTCTCTGTTATCCCCGTTATTTCGTGGTACGAGACATAATTGGGGACGGACCCTAACATCATTCGATCTTCAATTGTCACCAGGTAGCTCATTCTCTCCTGCAACAGCGAAAGTTCAAAACTGTGTTTTCTATTATCTTTAAATCTTACGTTAATTTTGGGACACTTATAGATTAGAATAGAATGTAATTTCATAAAAGATAGCTGTGCCCGCGACTTCGTTCGCGTTGACAACTAATCCCGCATTCATGGAGTTTTTTTTATACGGAACCCTGATACTTTTTCCAAAATCAAAGAAGCCTAAGTTACTCCTTGTGACATAAGCTATCCATCAGTGAAAGTCCCGTCTAAATCGGTCCAGGCGTTCCAGAGATTAGCCGGAACAAACAGACAGAAATTGAAAAAAAAGAAATTTTGGTAAATGTACCGTATATAAATTCATATGCATGTAGTAAAAAGCGGTTATTTTAATATTACAAACAGACACTCTAATTTTATTTATTTGTATAGATTGGATTTAGTAATGGGTTGCTGATGATGATGATGATGTAAATGTGTATCTTAAAAATAGATTTGTAGCCAAAATAGTAGATGTATCACCAAAATGACCTGTCTGTCTGTCATCAAACGATACATATACCAAAATAGCATTTTTTTCAATTTTTGTCTGTCTGTCTGTCTGTTTGTTCCGGCTTATGTCTGGAATGGCTGGACGGATTTTGACGGGACTTTCTCTGGCAGATAGCTGATGTAATAAGGAGTAACTTAGGCTACTTTGAAAAAAATAATGTTCCTTTTGTTAAATTCCCCGCGGACGAAGTCGCGGGCACATCTAGTTATTATTAAACAAAATGAAAAAAGGCCGGTACCCCGTTTACACTGCCTTTTATAGCCTACATTGAAATTGTACTAATGTCGTCTACAATAACATATTATTTATTTATTTAAACTTTTGCACAAATAAATTGTACATAGGTGGACTTAATGCTAACAAGCATTCTCTAACAGTCAACCTAGGGTGATGCAGAGATAATGAGTAGGTGCATTCCAAAATATAGTAGTGTTCAATAAAATAAATTTATATACAAACATATTATATACAATATGCATAAATAAATATTTATATATAAATAATACATATACAATATACATACTATGTACATATATACAAAATAATACATATTATTATGATAAATTAACACGATGTATTGATATTTATGACGATTCTACTGCATTTTCGAAAAGAAGTTTACGAATTTTGATTTTAAACGTGAGCTGATTGCTCGACATCCTGATTTCAAGCGGAAGCTTATTCCAAAGAAGAATAGTTTGAACAAAGAAAGAGGAATGTACAAAGTTGGTAGAATGAGATGGACAGACTAGAAGTAGATTATGGGCAGAGCGAAGGTTCCGTGTATGAACGGAACATAGATATTGTAGGTATGGACTTAGATAAATGGGAGGAGTAGGGGAGTTGAGAAACGAAAAAAAGTGTAGTTAGAGCACGCATACTACGGCGTTGGCGAATCGGTAACCATTTAAGTTCGGAGCGATGAGTGATGATATTATAGCTACGTATGTGAAGAGCTTTAAAGTTTCAATGATCACACTCACCTGATCCGTTATGATTTCCTTGCCAACCAGCAGAGCATCAACCACATGATGTGGTATTTTTATCTGTTCCTGTATACCAGAGAGTATGTTCGTGATCCTATTCACTGTTGACACAAGGTACATTACGTTTTGCATCGCGCGCCACACTTGCCACAGCTTCCTGAATAGAGGCTGAAAGAGGCATTAATACATATTTATGTGTCTTCCGTTCCATGTAGTAATGGTTTAAGAATACATAATGTCAATACCCCATCTCAATCGGGTGTCGTAAAAGGTGATTAAGGGAGTAACCTTATGCAGACAAGAGCACTGCGAGAAAAGGAAAATTCGAAACAAATCCTATACCAACCCGTCCGTCGTGGTATAGTAGGCTAAATTCCCACCATATTCTTTGTATGAGACCCGTGCCCAGTAGTTGGACGTTTATGGGTTGAAATGATGATGATGGTGAATGTTATAAAACATCCAAAGTATTTACCAGCATTAGTTGGTAGGTATAAGACTAAAACGATTTTCTTTTGAACTTTTTTGTTGGTTAACGAATATTTCTTTCAAAGGTTAATCGTGTTCATAAGGTTAAACTCTACTTACAAACACAAAAACCAGCTTAATCTTCCCCACATAGCAGGTAGATACACTTCTTTGCATATATTTACTTCAGTCATAAAGTTAAACGTGTTCAGAAGGTTAAATTCTACTTACAAACACATTGACGACAGCCACAGTGTCTTTGTGTCTGACAGCAGTATGGAGTTCTTCTAAAACTAACTTGACCTTTCCCACATAATCTCTGCTCATCTTTACATGTACTCCAAGTCTTAATGTTAAACGTGTTCAGAAGGTTAAACTCTACTTACAAACACATTGACGACAGGCACAGCATCTTTGTATCTGACAGCAGTATGGAGTTCCTCTAGCACTAGCTTAACCCTCTCCACATACTCTATGCCCTTTTCAGTCATGTACTCTACGTCAAACAGAAGCTTGCGGATAAACACCTCGTACTGACGCTTGAAGGCTAGCAGCTCAAATACATCGTTGTAGTCTTCGCTATTGTAAAGAAAATGTCGTTAGTATTGGCAACTAAAAGATGTTATATACAATAGCTGTGAAGTGACTGTCATGTGACTTTACGGCAAAGTAATAATGTTATAACCTAACATGTGTTCAAAACTATAAACGGTATAGGAGGAAAGTTGATTTTCCACTTGATACGACACGTTAAGTTATTTAAGACCATTTTAAAAGGAAACAAATCGAAGGAAAACGAGGAAGGGAATGACCCAGAAAAAAATCATACAACAAGTCTTGACCTCTTCGTCGTATCAAGAGGTCAACCAGAGGGCAGAACACAGAGAGCAGTGGCGATTGCTCCTCCATTGATAAGAGTGTAACTCTTAAATAAAAAAAGAAGAAGAATCATCACTTTACTAGGTAGAAAATCCCTCTTGGTACCCAGGACTGGGGAAAAGGGCCTAAATCTAGTCTTTAAAGGCGAAAACATATTAATGTATCGACTCGTAACACGCCAGAACCATATCGGTTTCATACATTTAATATGGTTAGGACATAAATATTTGAAAGCCGACACGACATCTGCACATGCCGTCTATTTATTGTAGAAAAGTGATAAAATGAATTGTTCTATTTCAAAAAATGTCTATGTTCAGAGACAATAGCGCCAGTAACATAGATGGAGGAGGCGTATTGGAACATCCACCTTAAGCTATAGGTACATAAAACAAACTCACAGAGTAAGTCCACTACCCTTTAAAATCTCGACTTGAACATTGCCGGTCTCTTCCTCTATAATCACGCAGTTTTCTATAGCAGTGGTCAAAGTGTTCACATTCTTCATCACTGATATCAGCGAGTTGGATAGTGACGTCAGACAGGCTTTACTGGCGTCCACCAAGTTGAAGGGCACTGCAATATATTGTCAATTTATGACTGGCCTGTTGGTCTAGTGGTTAGTGACCCCGACTGCTAAACCGGAGGTCGTGGGTTCGATCCCCACCCAGAACAAATCTTTGTGTGAAGAGCATAATAGTTTGTTCTGTGTCTGGGTGTAATTTATCTATAATATGTATGTATTTACAAAAAAAAAAAGTATTTAAGTAGTATATCAGTTGTTTAGTACCCATAACACAAGCAAATATAATTGCTTAATTTGGGACTAGATGGCGCTGTGTGAATGTGGTAGAATATTATTATTATTATTATTATTATTTATCAGTTTAACATAACATAACATAGCATCACGCCTTTTTCCCCGAAGGGGTAGGCAGAGGTGTTTCACACCCACATTTCGCCAGCTATGTTTGGTCCCATGAAATAGGGGGCGAGCCTATTGTCATCAAACGGAAACATATTTTGTTTACCAAACTCCGGGAAAATCTCAGTACTGGAATTTCATAATAGAAAAGTCCAATACCATTTTCACTCGACCTGGGAATCGAACCCGGGACCTGTTGCACAGCAGTCGTATACACTTCCCGCTGCGCCACCGAGGCAGTTTAAGAATATGTTAACCTTTTGACCGCCTTAAGAAATCGGCATCTCCGTGTCCTGTGCGCCAAACCATGAAATTTAGTTTTTAAGATTTAATAGTATTATATTTATAGTATTTAGTAAGTTTAATTTTTCGTTTATTTTTAATTGTTGCTTTCCCATGTCACCTAAGGGCAAAATAAAAGGATATTTTAAAACCTAACACCGAATGTTGAAAAATAAATACTTAATTTCATTTCATTTCATAGTAATAAAACACATTAACCTTTTGACCGCCAAATTAAAATGCTTTTTATTGTCAAGAGAATAAGAGCACATTTTCAAACACAAATGATCACGCGATCATTTTTAGAAAAAAATCTTTTTAGTTTTTAATGTTATATACGTACGGTAAACTATCTTTTAAGATTAAATAACTTTATGCCGTAAAAATACGTCGTTCTAAGATTCGAAAAAGTTTACGATCCGGGAGCAACCCGATGAGTCAGAATCACGTCATGCTTCATGGCGAAACCACATTTACTTTAATGAGTATAAGTTACATAGAAAATTCTATGGAATATCTATAAAATTCTAGTCCTATTAAAAAAAAATCTATGTACCTAGTTTCGTTGCTAACTTCAATTTAAAGGGGTTGCGCTGCAGAGTATCCTTTCCGGCGAAACCACCACGATATATATATTACTATACATAGTATAAGTTAATATTTAGTATCAAATGATTCTATAACAATTCTATATTGAACTAGTACCCCCAAATCCTCAATCAAAACAAAAAATACGTACAAAACGGTGTCTCAAAATTTCTCTTCGGAATAGTCACTAAACGCCTGGTTTATAGTTTTTAGCAAATAACGTTTATGTGAAATATCATAGTGTTGTAGGCGTTTAGTTTTTGTAAATCCTCAATCTATGTAAACATAGAATAAGAATTTACGACATCCATCATATTCTATTTCGTAGAAATGGTCATTGCGCGCCTAAAATAACAAAAAAGCAAAAATAAAAGGTTGTTTCAGTTTAGGCGTTATTACCTAAAGAGACTATTGTTACTTCGACTTAAATAGTAGATAAATAAGAATTTAAGCAATAATTTAAACATCTTTAAATATTATGTAAATGAAATAATATAGCACATAAAATACAAAACGGCATGTAAGTTAATAATTCACCTACTACACTATACTTATATTCTTATACTTAAATACTTCTTGATTATTATTTATTTTATGTGCTATATTATTTCATTTACATGTTATTTAAAGATGTTTAAGTTATTGCTTAAATTCTTATTTATCTACTATTTAAGTCGAAGTAACAATAGTCTCTTTAGGTAAACCTAAACTGAAACAACCTTTTATTTTTACTTTTTTGTTATTTTAAGCTCGCAATGACCATTTCTACGAAATAGATTATGATGGATGTCGTAAATTCTTATTCTATGTTTACATAGATTGAGGATTTACTAAAAACTAAACGCCTACAACACTATGATATTTCACATAAACGTTATTTGCTAAAAACTATAAACCAGGCGTTTAGTGACTATTCCGAAGAGAAATTTTGAGACACGTTTTGTACGTATTTTTAGTTTTGATTGAGGATTTGGGGGTACTAGTTCAATATAGAATTGTTATAGAATTATTTGATACTAAATATTATCTTGTACTATGTATAGTAATATATATATCGTGGTGGTTTCGCCGGAAAGGATACTCTGCAGCGCAACCACTTTAAATTAAAGTTAGCAACGAAACTAGGCATATAGATTTTTTGTTAATAGGACTAGAATTTTATAGATATTCCATAGAATTTTCTATGTAACTTATACTCATTAAAGTAATGTGGTTCCGCCAAGAAGCATGACGTGTCAGAATCAGGACCCAGTAGTAGTGTGGAACGACTTCAAATCAATCAAGTTTGAACCTACTGGATACGGCGCTGCTATTCGTTGTTACCGTCTGCAGTCGAGTTCGGAATAATAACTGCAGTGACTTGACACCACGACATGTCGTCAATGGGACATAATGTGGCGACACGTCTCTTCGTTTGCTACGTGAAGTCGGCTACGAACCAACATCTTTAGTATAAAACACTTACAATCTTGTATATTCTCGCCTCCTTTATTGCAGTCCCTGTTGAACAATCTGACTCCAGACACGATCTCCAGCAGTTCCTCGAGCTGTGTATGCTTCTCTACCCGTGGGAGAGCCACGAACACCCTCAGGTCATTCAGCGAGAACACGCTTTCTAACGCCGCGATACCTTCTTTTAAAGTCTGAAACGTTCATGAAACTAAATGTAGACTACAACACGATAGTACATAGATACAATCTTATCAAACAACTGAAGAACTCCTCGTAGTACTAAAATAACTTTTTTTAAAATAATAACACACAAATCACCCTAATCACATCATTACACTCAACCACACTAACACACTATGCAGATACAAAAACAATATACTTAGTTACTACACATATGCTTACTACAAAACGATGGTGGCTGAATGGATAAGTGACCGGCGCGGTGCAAATCACGCAGTCCGAGTTCTATTCCGACCGGCAGTAATGTGGATTACAGTTTGTGGAATTTATATGTACTAGTCAAGTGACTTACTATCTGCTAACGGTATGCTAACTTTCCGCCACCCGTAGACATATTGGTGAGCTGACTAAGAGCCTATCTATATTACAAATGTTGGAGATACTAACCACAACCAACGCAGGATTGCCTAATCCACTACAAAGTATGATATAAACAGATATCTTTCTAAACAGTTTCATGCACTCGGCTTCATCATCAGGGTCTGGATCCACCTCCATAATCTCGTTAACCAGAGGCTTCAGACATTTCCGAATCAAATCCAAGTGTTTGTCGACAAGGGCGTTCATTTTGTCATAGTTCGACTGCATAATGAATTGTATTCTTAAGGTGTTTAATGATGTACCTCCACCTGAAAGATTTTCTTAATTTTAGTAGTTTTCGGTGTTTTATTCCCATCCAGTCACACCCAAACCTGTAACACTGTTACTCGTTGGGAAAAAAAATTCCCATCATGTGACACTGTTACTAGATGGAACTGCTTGCAATTTTTTTCTCCCAAACAGTAACACTGCCAAATAGGTATTGGTTTATTCGATGGGAAAAAAAAGTTACGAGTCACACTGTCTCGTTGGGAAAAGAAAACATTTTATATTCCCATCGAGTCACACTATTTTTTGTCTTTGTATGTGTGTCCGTCTTTGGAATTGTGGCTCTTAAACGAATGGGCGGATTTTGATGCGTTTTTAGGGCTCCGTACCTCAAAAGGAAGAAACGGAACCCTTACTTACTACTAACTTAGTGATCCTACTATCGAACCCACGACCTCTAGCAAATACTACCGCTGCGCCACCGAGAGCCTTTTATCAGCAAGACTACAATTACCTAAATAACCAAAATTTAAACTAATATTATAAATCTAGAGTTTGTTTATTTGGTTAAACGCGCAAATCTCAAGAACTACTAGTTTGATTTTGTTGATTTGATTTGAGATTGTTGTAACAATTCTATTAGTGTTGGATACATCATTTATCGAGGAAGACTTTAAGGTCTCAGCACACATATGGGATCGGAAAGGGATCGTCACCGTATCGCCTTTCGCCTCGCTGTCAACCAGGCGTTAAACTAACGTACGCACGTAATGTAAGCGTATCAGCAGCGCCTGTACGTCAACTCGGCTACGGCTAGGCGACACCGCGCTTACGCCTCGCCGCCCGCTGGCTGGCTTATATTATTACTGTATTTAGAAGAGACGTGAGCTCGGGTACGGAAGACGTAAGCGCGGGGACGGACGACGAGCCGTAAGCACGGGAATTGCAAGTTCGGAGCCTGTTCCGAGGCGAGGCGATTACGTTACAATTCCGATTAGTGTGCGTTGCAGTAGGGAGTTTAATACAAACAATTCTGAACGGCTCGAGGCGATACGGTCACGATCCCTTTCCGATCCCATATGTGTGCTGAGACCTTTAGGCTATATAACATCACGCTACGGCCAATAGGAGCCGAGTAGTGAGCAAACAAAGATCCAAGGGAGTGAAGGGAGCGAAGCTAATGGAAACCACTAGTCTAGAGTATAAAGAGGTAAAGTTTGTGAGTTTGTGCCGTTGTAGGGGGTAATCTCGGGATCCACAGAACCGATTTGAAAAATTATTTTAGTGTTGAATAGCCCATTTATTGAGGAAGGTTATAGGCTATATAACACCACGCTACGGCCAATAGAAGATGAGCAGTGGCGAAATAAAAAAAGACTGGAGCGACGGGGTCTCTAGTAGATAAATAAAATCGTACTCACGCAAAATCATCGCCCCGCATTGATCAACAAAATACGCCAAGTTATTCCTGTTGATTGTGTTTGTAAATAACTTGCCATACTTAGGATTCAACAGAAGTAGGTCAATCAAATATGTAACAAAGTTTGGGTCCACCGTCACACTTTGAGCTTGACAGTCCCTTGTTATTTCATTGGCCATGTTTTTAACTACATTCTCGTTACACGCCATGTTTGGTTATTTATTTAATTAAAAATACAAAATCTTATAAAATTAGCGATCTCAAAAACGTCACATGTAACTTGATGTAACTTTTGATAGTCAATGTTGTCATGACAATAAATAATTAGGTTATCAAAGAGGTTGGTATTGTTAGATACTTATCTTGGCAACGTTGGATCGATCTATTTTTTTGGTTTTAACGACCTTTCTCTTTGATGAGCCATGACGACTGATTACACACAAAATTAATCCTTAATTCATCATCATCATAATCTGACTGCTGCTGGGTTCGGATTTCCTCAATTCTCCTCTCCTCTAACTAGAGAGCAGAGAGAGTTTAGGCCATAAACCACTCACGCTGACCTAGTGCGGGTTGGTGGATCAGACATACTCATAGAATTACTTCTAGGGTATATGGGTTTCCTCACGATGTTTTCCTTCACCGTTAGCAGATGGTAAGTCACTTGACTAGTACATATAAGTTCCACAAAGTGGAATCCACATTGGTATTTGCACACCGGTCCCTTATCCATTCAGCCACCATCGCTTTTTATCCTTAATAATTCACCAAATATTATTGTAGAGTTTGTCACTCACTGGTTCAAAAGAATATCCTGGGGAGAATCTCCCCAACTTGGCCACATTTATATTTCTCAAAACGCACCTAGCAATGATCTATTTCCTCTACCAAATTTAGTCGCTAATTATGCTGCGTACACACTGGCCCAACACATGCCAACGAAGGATATTTGGCGTTGGCTACCCGCTTGTTGGCCTTCGAGCATACATCCAAATACATTTATCGAGCAAATTATCTTTGGAACTGATTGATGATTCTGGTTCGAATTAACACTGATCATGGACGAACGAAATAATTTTAATTAGTTTTTTAATTTTTACAATAATTCTGAGTTCTGACATGCAGATTTCTAGAACTTCATCATCATCATTTCAACCCATAAACGTCCCACTGCTGGGCACTAGAACTTATTTTCGATATAATTCTTCTTCTATATAATTCTATGTAATCCACAAAAATTCATTCAAATAACCGATTTGAATGAATTTTTGTGTATGTATTCAAGTAGATTCGATGGTTTAGATTCACAAATAAAAAATGCAATCGATTGGTATATCATGCAGGACAACGTCTGTCGGGTCCGTTAGTTTTCTATAAAATAAAACACCATAATAGTTTCATATTATTTATTCACTTCTCCGTCTACCTTCGAGACAATCAGTCACATAAATTACAATAATATTGGCCTGACACAATAATAGGGTTGCACCCATAGGCCATCCGTACTTATTGTAATATACCTACTTCATTTCAAAATTATTTGCAGAAATGTTACTTTAGAGTTGGGCTACATATAGCTGCACCGAACTCCAGTTTCCTAGGCATCTAACATTAGATACATCGGCCGCCGCGAGCGGTCGCACTCCCGCTCTGTTTCTCGCTCTATCTCTTGTTCTCATTTAGTGCGTTGATTATGACTGTATGATCATTTTAACGTACAACATATATGTAACATTTCTGCAAATAGATTTGATACTGACTAGTAGATAAATGTGCAAAGTTTGAACAAAAAAAATGTGCAAATTTTGCAGCTTTCATGATTGTTTTTTGCAAAAAAAAAAACTTAATATCAATCAATAATATTAATATGTACTTACCTACTATTCTGCTTTGCTAACTCTTTTTCACTACTGATAAGTGTCTGATAGTTTATCTGAAACCTAAGTGACAGATATGATTTTATAAAATTTCACTAAAATTTCTTAAACAAAATCTTATCAATAAAACAGGACCTAAAACGACTTAACCTTTTGACCGCCACGTGAAATCGGTATCGCCGTGCCTTGAGCGCCAAGCTTTAAAAATACAGTACATTTTTGATGTGCCATGCCGTCATTGGCGTGGTGAGCACATTTTCATTTTACGTCTCTGGCGTTCAAAGGGTTAATCAAAGTTCGAAAAACGCATTTCTGGTAAATGCATAACATATTTTTTTCTGTGACATATATTATGTACCTAGTTACGGTGTTTTTACATGAGGGCATTTTAAAGCAACGTATTCGCTACGTTAAAAATATTTAGAGCTGAGTGTATACGTTTTATGCTAAAATTGTGCTCATATATATATTAACAGTATAATAAAATATAGTGCTCGACTATCAACTACTATAACGAATAAAAAAATAAGTAAGTACCTATGTAGTTGGTAATATGATAAAAGTCTATTTTAAGACTAATTTTACCGGCCGTTACACATAAACGACCAATAAAACCAGCCTTTCAGCTAAAAACTATAAGGTTAATTTTTCATTGTTTCGGAAAGTAATCGATTTAAGTTCACGGTGTATATTAATCCAAATGGATCACGAACGTTAGGCGCCGACCACACCACCCGGGCGCCGGCGGTCAGCGTTCACAACAACTGGCGGTCTGACTGGTTTTGGTGTGTAGGAATCTAAGCTATCACATAGTGTCCGAAACCAATATGAACAATTTTGCCTACTTTCTTTACATAAATTTTGGATAAAAAAAAAAGATTTGGAAAGTCAATAACCGTCTTTCTGCCATTAATGAGATAGGTCCTACTCCTAAGACTTAT
The DNA here is from genome assembly GCA_905147015.1 of Laspeyria flexula. Taxonomy (NCBI): domain Eukaryota; kingdom Metazoa; phylum Arthropoda; class Insecta; order Lepidoptera; family Erebidae; genus Laspeyria; species Laspeyria flexula. The sequence continues at coordinate 9,324,606 of LR989972.1, forward strand.
ATTAATTTGATAAACAACATAATATTATATCTAGTACACATGAATTTAGTACTTTAACAAATGTTTTAACCTTTTGAACACCATGGATGTTAATAGCCAACAAACCGACAGTTAAAATGTACTCTTATCATTATAACAATAAGTCGAATTTTGATTTTGCAGGTTGTTATAGCGTTGGTGGTTATAAGGTTAAACTTATAAACCGTGTGTAAAAGAATGGGTTAAAAGGATTTATATCATCACATAATAAGAAACTGGCAGGTAAAGGGATATTAGCTAGTCGGCCATAAAAAAAATTGAATATTAGTATTTATATTTCTTTTTTATAATTGAATATCGAATTACGGGATAACAGCAAAATAATAAAAAAAGTTTTAATTGAGTTCGATTTAACGTTACTCTATCTTAGTAAAAAACAATATTGTTTAAAAATTTCGTTCGTATTGCCTTAATATCAAGGGGGTTTATCAAGTGGCATCTTTGAATTTGTAAGGAATTCCACACTTTATAGATGTGATATGTGAAAAATAAACCAAATCAACCATAGCTGGTCGAAAATACGACCTTATTGTTCAAATAATAAGAGCACATTTAAAATGTTTGGTTTGACGGCTATAATATATTGTTGTCGGCTGTGTTTGTAAGGTTAACAACAGAGGAAGAAACATCTAACATACTTTTTAACGAAATTAACATAACATAGCGTCAAGCCTTGATTCCCGAAGGGGTAGGCAGAGGTATATCATACCCAAATTTCGCCATTTTCCATTATTCAATAGTAATAGGGTACGAGCCTATTGCCATAAACTGGGCACATTTTTAAACTATGGGCTGATGACTGAGAAATTTATGACAGAAAAACCCAATACCAATATTGCCCAAACAGGAAATAGAACCCAGAACTTCTTACAGTTAGTTTAAGGAAACAACATTTTTGTTTTGACATGGATTATAAGTATTTTGTTATGAAATGTTTGACCTATAGTGATTATTTTTTTCTTTAAATATTAAATAAAACATATTATGTCAAATTTGCATGCCAGTAAGGTAGGTCTGGGAAGTAGGATATGGTACGGTCTAATATAAATTCTCCCTTAATTAGGTCACAAACAATGTCTATTTGATAAAAGATCAAAAAAGATCATAAATACTAACTTTTACTTGTTATATTATTACTATTTTATAAATTTATTTTTTATTTCAATGAATATTTAAATGTAGTCAACAGTAGTTCGGACAATACTGTTGCCAAAAGTTGGCCTAACATGCACCATCCACAGTGTATACATAGTCTAATTGGGTAAAGAAAATTTAACTTCGCTGTGGCTAATATCGGACTACGTTGGCCTAACATATGAAGCTGGCTTTATTGTTCAATATACATTTTAGTTGTTAATTCTGAAGGAAAATTATGATTAAAAGCAGAAAAATCATGTAACTAAAGTAACAGTCGACTAATTTTCAATAACTCCTAATACAATCTTATGTTAACTAAACAAAAACTTAACCTTTGAACCACAATTAAGCTGCCAAATGAAAAAATAATAAGTGTTGCATTTTTGTTAGCCTAAAAAGGTCCATAATACTAATTAATAAAAACCATTTTTCATTGTCTATTATAGTCCGGTCTTAAGGTTAATTTAATCGTCGATAAAATGATTTTTCAAATACTTCATCATACCGAATGTATAGAATCTTTGTGTGCCTATAACTTTGTACAGAGGCTTATCACAAATAGCGAATTGCCTGTTATTTGGATCGATAAGTTGCCTCTCCTTGATGATGGCCCATACCCTCTTGACGACTTCATGCCGAGGTAATTCTGTGGCTCCTACAAGTTCTGATAATGCCGGTGAGAGTTTTATTGCCCGAGTATATCCGCTGCCTTTGCCACCTCGTTTGGCTACACCTCCCTGTAATTTGGAAAGTGACATATTAAACGAAAAGGGTAGAAACAGATTTTTGACGAGTCTGCAATGCGCTCTTGATACAGTAAGTGCTTACTGTCAGACAGACTATAATATATGCTTGTTTGCAATCATCGTGGTATAAAAAAACTCTACCAAGAAAATGTATGCTTTGAGAATACAAAACAGCTCATAAGACTATGGTCTTGGTACAGTTTTGTTAAAACAACAAATAAAAGTAATAGAGGACATTTTTCTTAATATTAATGTGGAATAAAATAATATTTTTTAATATAATTTTTTTGATTCAAAAGAAAATGTTAATAACTTACCTTCTTGCCTTTAGCAGGAGTTTTCTTTTTCTTGTCTTCAGCCTTTTTGCCTCTTGTTTTTGTAGCCTGCAACATGATTTTGTTTTTTAAATTAACAATATCCCAATTATAGTAGATTGAATGTATTAGTGTGAGACACTATTGAAGTAGCACTAATAATTGGTGTTTGAACCTTCATTTGTTATTTCTAGTAATTAAAAAAAATGTTTTGTTTTTGATTTATACTGTTCATAAACAAATTTCATCTATGTTGGTAAACAATAATAGTTCTCAACTCCTGAAATTATAGGTAGGTTTGACAAGAGTCCTAACTGAAAAGTACTGGCAAGTAACAAAATTCTTTTTAATGCAATATCAACTCATGGTACCCACACGTAATCATAACTTGGTATTTCATGTACCAATCACATAAAAAAATTATTCCTACTTCACCACAAACAATGTTTAATTATGTAAATTAAGTTTATTCATTTAAAAAAGTTCATATCATTAAAAAAAAGTAAAAATTAAACTCACTCTCCGTGTCTTAACTTCTTCTACTTCCTCCTCACTCTCTTCTTTCTTCACTTGTTTCATTTTAACATCTTCCTCTGACTCATCTCCGGAACCATCAGAATCCAGGCTGTTCACATAGTCCATCACCATCTGATCAATCATTTTTTTCTTTGACGACAATTCTGTTTCAAATGTTTTCTCCAATTTTTGTATTACCTTTTTGGTTGTAGTGTCTTTAAGGCTGGCAGTTGACAAAATTTCTAAAAAAAAGTTTTTTAATTAATTAAGATATTTCTAGTATTCTGTTGGGAGCGGTTTACCTAAATTTTTTGGTATCTTATAAATATTTCTACCAACAATCTCCTGAACCTAGCCATCACCCAAGGGGTGATTGATGTCCACATTGAGAAATACTGGTCTATACTTTCCCACGTCTGACCAATGCTTCAACCATAATTTTCTACTTCTGTCTCTCTCTAACCCTATCCCACCAGTATGACTCAAATAAACCTGTATATATTTATAGTTTCGTGATAAATATTGTATATTCTATTTATACACAATTCTATTTTTTATTTCAAAACATATAACTAACCAATAAAGTAGGTCTTATATCATACAACCATCAATAAATTCTATTGTTTATTGACACAAATTTTGGTCATGCCTAAAACGAAACGCAGAAATGGTATCCAAACTAAAGCCCGCCCGCGCGCTTACATATTTGACAAAATAACCTTGTTATTGGTTATTGAAAATACAAATATTGAATTTGTATAACTAAGCTTATTTAAATCGTGATTACACAACGTCTACATTTTATAAAAAACGCTACTGCTTATAAATTTGTTTACATAAAAAAATAATGATGTCTCCATCTCGATTCATGGACTTGGGCGATTTGTTCCGTGTAAAAATAAACCATCACTACAGCGATGCTTGGAGACAGCTAAAAATCACAGCGACGACTAAAATCAATGCGCATTTCAATTAGAAACAACTTTTACTTGAAAAATTTTGTCTTTTTCGTCGTAATAGCAGAGATATTTCAATTTAAACACTGTATTTTATACAACACCAGTCTACTATAGTTTCGGAAGCCATTTTACGAATACCGGGCGCGACATTATAAAGTTAGTTTACTTACTCTTGATCTCTTTTTCTAGTTCTTCTTTGGTTACTTCAGTGTCATGGTTAGCACTGGATTCTGAAGAGCCGTCGGAGTCTCCCATTTTTGTACCTTGAAAGGGAATCTTCGGAAAAGAAGCACACAACACAAGTTCACAAACACAATTTTTTATAATCTGTGGATGTAGATTGATTGACAGTTTTGGTTTTGTCATTCGCATTCGACGAGCGGTACTACGTTTCGTTATTGCGTTTAATTTTATATTAATTTTGAACAATTTAAAACATTGTAATTTATTAAAATAATTATTTCTGAATATAATATAAGGCACAGTTAAATTTACATGCATTATATAAATACGCGTCGTACAAAATACCACCCTACGACATGCCTATTTATAAATACCTACACGAATTTGATATCTATTTTAGGGACCTCTTATCCGTGTTATGTTGACCGCAGCGCGATGCCTCCTGCCTGATGACACTTCTCTGGCTTATATTGCTTACAATATGGTCCAAGGGAAAGTGGTACTACGCGCGTGTCGCGTTGCGGGACGAAATCTTGCTTTGATGAACAGCCTGAACAGAACCCACCCTCTCCAGTTTTACACAACAACCAGCAACAACACTCCGCACTACGCTCAATCTGGTTACTGTAGGAAGTGACACCACCTTAGCAATAAACCACTGCGGACCTGGCTAAGGAGTCCCACTTCCGTCCAACTTCTTTCTAATCGGACATTCCGTATCGAAGGCGTAGTGTCGCTAGTCGTCAAGCTTTGCCCTCCTACAGTTACAGCGCGTGGGTGACCCCCCCGAAAACTCCACCTCACACTTGTCCTTTCAGTGAGGTCCCCACACTAGGCTACAATGACTGCAATTAACGTCCTCTGCTGCTTCACAAACAGACCAAATCTTTAGCTTTATATTATGAGAAGGTATAGGTACTGCAATTATTTATATTTTTTATATTCTATTTTTATTTTTGTTATAATTATTATACACTGTACTGTAATTTCACCTTCCCTCTAAAGACTTAAGAACTAGTTTGTTGCATAACTTTATCCCATATCTATGCATCGTATTTCGAAGTACTCTACATCTTACAGATACAAGATAGTTCTTAATTTCCTGCTCTCTCACTCTTCTACAAGAGGAAATTCAAACATCTTGATTTAACTTAACTCAAAAGATAAGCATAGGTATTATTAATATTCCAGTACATTGATGTTATGGGTATTCATATAATTATTTATAATTACATTTTTATTATATATTGAAACATGCTGTGATTTTAGTGAAATTAGAGGATCTACGGATAGGCCTCTCATTACCGAGAACTGGGGATAATGTTAGTGATTTTTGATACCTTGGGCATCATTACCAACCCCAAAACTGGAAGCGATGTTGACCGAATGGATAATTGACCGGCGGGCGTGCAAGTCATACGGTCCGTGTTCGATCCCGACCGGCAGTAGCAGTGTGGATTTCACTTTGTGGAATTAAATGTAAGTCAAGTGACTTACCATCTGCTAACGGTGACGGAAAGTATCGCTACAATAGATAGATAATACCAAATATATAGATACAACCTGGCTGCGGGACGGCCCCTCGCCAGGTGGATCCAAAGCGCCCAAAGCCAGGATTATGCATGACGAAAATGTAAATATAGGTATTACTACATTATCATCATTATCTTGGTTCGTAAATATTTAAAGTCTGCGTCCTGTCACGTTCGCCTTGACCTATCGTCAAGATAGTTGAAGGATAATTACATTTAATAACACAATGTGTTAAGTACATTGAAGACACCGAAGTAAATAAAAATAGGAACAAATTATAATTATAAAACTAATCTTAAGTGGTTAGTTCATACAAATCTAAATACAAATAAAAATTCGTTTAAAGCATCAGCGGCAACAATAGATATTTCCTATTTAAATAAAACTGATAATAAACACCACATTTAGTGGAAAAACATAAAAAGATTGTAGAGGATTTTGTCGTTACTGTTTCAAAGGCATTATTGCATCTCGTGGAACATTTCAAAGTATTGAAAGTACAAACATAGATAACAAATGGCTGTGAAGTTAGTTTTAACATGAAGCCGGGTCACAAACTTAGTGTTTCACGAACAGATAAAACAAAAAGGGCAAAGATTGGATAGTTTTGTAGTCAATATTACAAAAGTTAGTTGTTATCGTACTAAATAGTACTTACATGGATATAAGTTTTATATAAAGTAGGTAAATAGACGCAAGCGAAATTTGTTGGCTGAACTTAACCCTCTTAGGGGCGGATCTATGTAGGGGCTTTATGGGCTGCAGTCCGAGGCCCCCGGATATAAGGGGCCCCTAGTCCCAATTGAAAACATTGTGAATTAACAGAAATCACACCTATTGTTAAGTTTATAAATATAAAATATTAAAAAATAAATTAAAATTAGGTGAGGTGTCTATGTTCAACAGTGGACGTCGTTGGGCTGATATGATGATGATGATATACCTATTTTACTTTTTTAAATTAAATACTTTACATTGGCCGGTTTTTTTCAATGGCAGTTAATTGATAATTTTAATTTTACTTTAATATAATCTTCCTTAATAAACAAGCTATCCGTAACAAAAATAATATTTCAATTCGGTGTCAGCTGCCAAAGAAATTTGTGTTTGTGATGTTTCCAAAGGATGGAGACGCTACAAACGGTCACCCATCAATGGAGTGACCTTGTGGAACGTTGCTCAACTTCGATGATTATAACGAAAATCTACCTACTATAATGCTACGAGTCTCTTTTTAAAAAACTTCAAAAAGGAGGAGGTTATATTAAAGTCAGTTCAAAATACATGGAACAAAACAGTGTTCATTCATACATTCATGGAACAAGATGCAAGTTGCCGTCTCATAAGCTTAGAATAGATAAAAAGTTCCGAACATGATCCCTAGTGTTAAACTTTGTGTGTAATGTTTCGTGTTCGTGTCAAAGCTTTATATATTATTGTTTTAGAAAGGCAAGTCTTTAAAATAATATATTTACTTACATCATATCTTAAAAATTATACACAACTAACCTATTAAAAAAAAGAACCAGATACTCTATTTACAGGAAATTCCTATAAATAGAATATAAGTAGGTATAATACTAAAATAAGTTTTCGGAGGACTGTGCTTTTTTTAAAAGGTTTTGTAAATGGCGACTAAGGATGTACCCTTAAGCAGACAAGAACAGTGCGACATTGGAACATTCGAAACAAAACCCTACACCAACCCATCTGGCCAGCGTGATATAGTAGGCTAAATTCCCTCCAAATGTTTGGAGGAGACCCGTGCCCAGCAGTGGGACGATTAATGATGATGATGATGATTATTAATTTAATTTGTCACACGTCTAGTCTTCGGCGTAAGACAACGGATGATTTAGAACAAGACAACATATAAAGTTGCATCATCGTGGCGAGTATGTTCACGTCAACGTCGTGACATGCGTGGTGTGTTTTGTGGATGATCCCATAAGTTGCCACGTCGCTAACATCGCCATGTCTGGGTGCTCTAACACGTCACAATTATTGATAGACTGGCCTGTTGGTCTAGTGGTTAGTGACCCTGACTGCTAAGCCGGAGGTCGTGGGTTCGATTTCCACCCAGGACAAGTCTTTGTGTGATGAGCATGAAGGTTTTTTCTGTGTCTGGGTGTAATTTATCTATAATATGTATTAATTAAAAAAAAATGTATTTAAGTAGTAGGTATATCAGTTGTTTAGTACCCATAACTTACTTTGGGACTAGATGGCGCTGTGTGAATGTGGTAGAATATTATATTATTATAATAATATTATTAAAGTAGACGTGATGTAAACTTGACATAGACGTGATGTAAACTTGACATAGAGGTGATGTAGACTTGGTGTAAAGGTGCTGTAGATGTAACAAAAAGGTAAAGTAAAAGTCTAGTAGAGGTCTCGTAGAGTGGACATGACAGTATGGTAGTGGGAATGTGGAAGTCTCATTAAGGTGCTGTAGAGGTGATTTAGACATCTTAGTGAAAGTCTCGTAGAATTTAGAAGTCTCCTTAGTATCGTAAATCTTTTGTAAAGGTCTCGTAGAGGTTTTGTAGAGGTCTCGTAGAGTCCTCGTAAATGTTTCGTAGAGGTTTCGTAGAGGTCTCTTAGAGGTGACAACTGATGTTAGTGAGAATGTAGAAGTCTCGTAGAGGTATCGAAGTGGAGATCTGCGTGTAAATCTACGTGATGAAGACGTGATAAAAACGTAGAGTCGTTAATACAAGCACTTGCTTTTCATCGAGAATAATGTTACATAGACACCAATATAAAACATGATGCAACTTTTCTACATTATAACACTCACATACTTTACAACCACCTTGCAAAAATTGTTATTTTAAAAGTAACTCGTAAACTTGTAGTCACATCGTAAAGTTTGTAACGGTTGCGATCGGTGCAGACGATATCCTGCACGATCACACCTCTTTTTCTTACGTTTTGTACCTTTTTCGATTACAATTTATTTATTTACTTTTCATGTCAACCCATAAATGTCCAACTGCTGGGCTCGGGTCTCCTCCAAGGATTTTAGAGGGAATTTGGCCTACTATACCACGCTGGCCAGACGGGTTGGTGTAGGGTTTTGTTTGGATTCTCCTTCTGCGAAAAGGTTATGAGGCAGAAGGAGGAAGCGGAACGGCAGAGGGAAGACGATGCCCTCAGTGACCCGATCCGCCATAGAAGGGTAGGCGGGAGAAGGCGGGCTTATGCCCGCGCCCTCCCGCCGTAAAAGCCCGAGAAGAGTACGCGCCCGGCTGAGCGCGTCCACCACGCCAGGACCGGTCGACTTTGGGAAAAGTCACCAGCAGCACGTCACCGCCGGAGCTAAGCTCCGGCAGAGAGAGGGCCCGAAGCGGCCATCATCGCTGTGGTCGCGGACGAATGTTCCTACGCTTCCGTGACCACAGCAGAGCGCGACGAGAGGGACACCTTGGAGTTTTAGTGGGTGCGAGCCCCACATAACCCCTCGGTTCTTCCCCAAGACCGAGGGGTATGCGTCAGGTATTTCCCCAAGTAAAAAATAAAAAAAGGGTTTTGTTTCGAAATTTCCTTTTCTCGCAGTGCTCTTGTCTGCTTAAAGTTAGATCCCTTTGTCGTCTTTTACGACACCGGTTGATATGGGGTAGTGACATTATGTATTCTAAATCCGTCAAGTACACGGACATAATTACTTTTAACTATTCAAAATTAATGTCACAAAATCGCTCGCTGTGGCGGAAATTAGGTGAGGCTTATATTCAACAGTGGACGTCATCGGGCTGATATGATGATGATTCAAAATTATATTCTTAAATTCTAAAGCGAGTCCCCGATTCCTGGTTTATATCTATCGCCGGTAGAAGACCCGGGTTAATTCTATTCTGACGCAGCAGATATCCGGAATAAAAGAAATCTTCCCCCACAGCCCACTGGTATAGAAAACTTATCTGAATTTCCGTACTCCTTGTAAGATTATGAAAGTTAAGTTCAAGAAAGTCGACATTTCCCTAAAATATTAATTGTTTCAACAATACCTCACGGTTGGTTGCAGAAGCTCTTTGTTATCTTGCTCAAAACGGAGATATTGAACTTAAATTTAAATTCAAATCTTATTAACTCGTTGTCAAAAGACAAAATTGACTGTTTAATAACTTTGATCTTGTGTTTGAGAGATTGTTCTAGCAAAAAGGAAAAGCAAACCAAATATCAAGTTGAAATTTTTTTAATTGTTTTTTAGTTACATTCGGTGCTTTTAGTGCTATCTTTTGCCCACTTGCACTGCAAAATATAATAGACCTATATCAGGTTGTGGTGATTTTCTTCAGGGACTACAGTTATGGGGTTCTTCAAAAAAGGAGTGAATAGGTTTCTTAAGGGTCGGTAACACGCTTGTGATGCTCCTGGTTCAATGGTTTTGCAGACGCCTAATAGTTTACGGTAACCACTTACCATCAGGCGGGCTGTACGTCTCTTTGTCACTGTCATGGTATGAAAAAAGAATTAGCTGTCGCCCAGAGCTTCACTGCCGTGGATTTTTATATAGCTAATGGACTATCCAACATTGAAATAACTTTTCAATTCAAACCAGTAGTTTTTGAGATTAATGCGTACAAATAAACAAACTCTTCTGTTTCATTATACTAATTACATGGTAATTATCATAGATTTATTATTTGTTTTATAGTATAGATTTCAATAAATAAAAAAACCTTTCGTGAAAAATGATCTAACTAATGTTGAAATCGCATCAACGTGCCAGTTCTGGGATAAACTTCCTGCAGCGGTGTTTCCTGACCTCTATGACTCATGTCCTTCTTCAAAAGAGGTTTGAAAAGAGTTATCCTCTCTAGGTGGTAGCGGTTTGTCTGTACCCCAGTGGTAACTGCTTACCATCAGTTAGCACCGTTTGCTATTCTGCTACTTCAGGTAATAAAAAAAATCAAAATCATTGAGGGATTTAGAATGAGTGGAAGGATATACAGACAAAAGCGAAAAGCCTCTTTGTTTTATACTATTTTGAGATAACATTTCGTGTGCCATATTATAGAACATGATCAGTATGGCCGCCAGTCACGTTTTGTCGAAATAACACGCGCTAGGTTTAATATAATATTTTGGAGCTAAACCGCCGCCATTACTCCGAGCTCGAGCGTGCAGCGAGCCTTTCTGCCGCTAAGAAAAATTTGATCACAAATATATTGTTATTTTTTTTTGTATTAACATTTCTGTTGTATATATTATTAAGTAGTTGGCAACACTGTCTACGGGATTGTATTGTGTACACGGAGACTGGTAATAAACGTGTTTTTCATATGTAATTAATGAATGATTATCATTGTAATTAATTAATACACTTATATGACAAACACGTTTTCTTTCTTTCTTTAAAAAACCCCTTCCACACTAGGAAATAATGCCCTGTGTCGTTTGGAACTATACAAACATACAACAAACTATCTGTATTGGTATCAAATACAACGAACCAGTCACCTTCAGAAGCTCGGTTGTTTTGTTACGGCTAAACCTGTAATCTTCTTCTGTGTGGGCGTGTGGGCTTGAGGTCTGCCTCTCTGCCCTGGTGTTGGAATTTATTAAGTCGTCTATAAGACTTAAAATCAAATTAAAATCATTTATTTACTTGTCTGAATAGAGTATCCAAGGTGTAGGTGTTTACATATCACATATTGTACAATTTGCTGGTGTACAAAATATTCATCAAATTATTTACTGAATATTGTTCTATATAGTTACAAAAAAAGAAAAATTAAAAAAATCTAATATATACTGTAAGTAATATATACTATATATATGTTAAGTAATTTCATAATAATTACCATTCATTAAAATTGATAAAATAACTTTAATATAAGTGTCCAGATGAGAGAATATAAAGGTAAGAATAAAACTTCTTCCAAGTTGACTTAACGACTACCACATTGAGTGGTAACCGGGACCAACGGCTTTACGTGCCTTCTGAAGCACGGAGACGCTCGGGAATGTTATTGCCACAAACGGTCACCCATTATGGACTGACCTTGCCGAATATTGTTTAACCTCGATGTATAACGAACATCTCAATACGACAATGCTACGAGTGCCTCGTTTGTAATGATTGCAATGGACTTTAAGGTTGGTCCACAAATCGAGACAAGTGCTTTGGTACGACACAGGCCTCTGTCATTTTAGATAGCAACGGGAGGATGGATATAGGTCTCAAATAAAATTATTAAATTATTTAAATATAAAATGAACAGTTCTGACGGATTGGTTATTTTAGGTAAGGGAATGATAAAAGTGCGAGAAGCGAGAGCATACATTTTTTATTGGGTATTTTAATTTCTAATTAAATCTTAAAATACAAAATGTCAGTTATTGAAATTAATTAAATTTAAGAATAATTTAAGCTTCAGTAGGTATATAATATGTGCCGCCCGCATCCAACGGCCACCCGCAACCTTTACTAGGTCGTCGGTCCATCTGGCGGGGGGCCGTCCCACGCTGTGGCGGAAATTAGGTGAGGCCTATGTTCAACAGTGGACGTCATTGGGCTGATATGATGATGATGATGAAATAATATGTTGTATATTAAACTTAAAATAAAGTAATTAGCCTATCTTTAATTTTCTTCGCTTTTCTTGCCGCATTTCGTATAGCCTCAAGACAAGTTTTATTATACACACTTGGTTTTAGTGTATATATAGTGTTGTTATCAGAATATATTAACATTCCTTTGATGTCGAAAGTAGCACCATAACTTTGATTGATAGGAAGCACTTTACGAAGGGTATACGACCTTGGATTTTCTACATATAACCCATCATTTGTGGTGAAATACACATCACCACTATCCTCAAGAATCTGCCGTACCTCAATACCAGTTCGAAGGATTGTGGGATGACTTCTATGGTCCTTTCTAAACAGCATACTTTTATTTGAATAGTAATAAGTGTAATCTTCTGTTACGTAAAAGTTATGAATAGGTATATTAATTCTAGGATCTTTAATAAACCGTCCTTTTTTAAGGACATGTAGTCTTTGGTATGGGTATTCGATGTAATAGAAGTCTTGTCGGATGAATAATCTCCATATTGATTTGCCTCTTTCTGCAAAGTATATTGTTTTTCGTTTATTGGGATCGTATCTGTAGATACCATCGTGGCCAGCGAAGTATAATTTATCATGTATTCTGTCGTAAGCTACGGCATGCCCGCCCGGAACTCCGTTGACAATCTTTGAAGTTTTTGTTTTTACGTCACACACTGTGATATCATGGTCTATTTCGTTTCTGTATTTGATGGTGTGGCTGAAGAATAGTTCGCCGCTAGCGCTGTTATGAGAGGTTTAATGTTATTTCAAAATAAATATACTTAATTCTTATATAATAATACGGGTCACTCACGTAAGAGAGTCGGGACTGTCGACCGGGTTTCGGTTTCTTTAGGGAACCATCATCAGAGCGAGTGCCACCGCACTATAGCCGCGTCCCACACGAAACCCGGTCGGTATTCCCGACTTCCTTACGTTAGTGACCCGTATTAATAAATAAAAATATGTCTACATCTTACTTAGAGTTAATGTTATCCTGGCGAGAATTAATCAGCCTTCATAAAAGATAGAAAAATCTGTAATTTGTTTTTATTTTTTGTTTATAATAATATAATAATAATAATATTCTACCACATTCACACAGCGCCATCTAGTCCCAAAGTAAGCAATTATATTTGCTTGTCTTATGGGTACTAAACAGCTGATATACTACTTAGATACATTTTTTTTTTGTAAATACATACATATTATAGATAAATTACACCCAGACACAAAACAAACCTTTATGCCATCACACAAAGATTTGTCCTGGGTGGGGATCGAACCCACGACCTCCAGCTTAACAGTCAGGGTCACTAACCACTAGACCAACAGGCCAGTCTGATAATATACAAACTACGTGGGATACAATGGGACGTATGGGTTGTAATAATGATACAAGCTACAAATACTATCAACTACATTATACTATTCAGAATATAATTCACCAAACTCAGTTTTAGCTTAATTTAACAGTAGACTTCGCTTACATCAATTTTTGGTGGCGTCTTCAGAAATTTTCAAGTAATTTTAAAGGGAACGAATCTTTTTTTTGAAAATTATTAAAGCTAACGTTTATTCATTTTTCAGATTAGCTTTATACATTTTATCTGATGTGCTTAATTACGTATTGATATATGTATATATACTTACTCATACATAACCAAACTGCTTGGTTTTTCGAATCCTGATAATAACTTTTCCTTCTCATAGTATATGCCGTTAAACACGGCACCGTTGCAAGTTATAACCTTTGCTTCTATGTTACTGTGGAATATCGCATTCAGTAACAGTGATATGGTTACCAAGCACATTTGGATACTGGAAAAGAATAAATATCTGTAATACTATGAAACTATGAAATTGTCCCCGATTGAGAGCGTTTAGACTTATAGGTGAAAAGTGTGAAAAGTGTGAAAAAAGGTAAGAAGAAATCATTGCGTTTACAGTTCTATTTATATGCAAGTAATACATTGAATCTTGAAAGGCGTTATTTTTATAGTAAAATAACTGTTAGCATTACGGATACTTACCTTTTAATATACTTTCACGTAATTCTCAAATGTGTAAAAAATATATTTTTAAAATATAGCTTCGTAAATTGCCTTTTTTAAGTATCATCATCATCATATCAGCCCAATGACGTCCACTGCTGAACATAGGCCTCACCTAATTTCCGCCACAGCGAGCGATTTTGTGCCGCCCGCATCCAACGGCCACCCGCAACCTTTACCCGGTCGTCGATCCATCTGTTTTTTAAGTATAAACGCTCTTAATGGCAATAAGCATGCCTTCTGTTTCATGGGAACTAATAATAATAATATATCATGTTTTTATATATAGGTTGTAATCTTTGAAACTACTAAAGCGATTTTTATGAAATTACATATAGAGATAGTATAAAACCTGCTGAAGAAGGTAGGCTTACATCATCATCATCATCATCATCATATCAGCCGCAGAGAGTCCACTAACAAACTAACTAACTATTTAGGCTCATATAAACTTACAATTTTGCACCACCAATTTAAATCCACAAAAATAGTACCCACAAAACACATGAATTCACGGTAGTATACTATAATATATTTATATGTTTAAAACTGAATTTGAACAATCAACAATTGGTTGTGACTAGCACACGCTTTGTGGTGAAGATGTACGGCAGAGCATCAATGACATATTGATCAACTCACAATAAATTATAAACATTTGTAGTCAACAACAATGCTTATTTATCCATATTATTGCATCATCATATTCTGCAGATTCTGCGCGTCAAGCGGCGTAAATATCTTGTTGAAAGTCTTGATGAGACTTACATCTTTCAGCCTTTTGGGGTTGAAACTCTTGGACCTTGGGGGCCAAACGCTCACAAATTTTATCGTGAAATTTGTTAGCGTGTTTCTGAGGTATCACATGACCCAAAGGCTGGCCTCTACCTGGGGCAAGGCATTGCTATCCAACGCGGTAATGTGGCTATCCTTTTGGGTACGTTTCTTCAGGAATCTGATCTCAATCAGATATTCTATTTATAGGAATTTCCTGTAGACAGAGTATCTGGTTCTTTTTTTTTAATATGTTAGTAACGTATAATTTTTAAAGTTATGTGTAAATATTTTATTGAATAAATGTTTATTAAACAAAGCACTGTAGTTAAGTTTAAAATTGTAACATCTAATAATGCATGCAAATATAATAAGAAGTAACTACAATATGACAATAATACATTTAATTTGTGACTTTGTACTTATGATAAATATTATAAATAATGTCAATGAATTATATTTAAGTAAAAATTTGTACACCAGTTAATGGTAGACCATGGCAAGTACCTAAAATATGAACAACAAAATGTGAACAACAACTTTGTAATTTACCCATAGTCTGACAAATAAACGTTTAATATTATTATTATTGAAACATATTACCAAAACGATGCCTTATTTATCCTTCTGCTGAGTTAGTTTTTAACAATGATGTACTCGTATTACTGACGGACATTCGTCGTTCTCGTCTTATCAGTTGGTGTACCTACCTACCTTTACGTGAATAATTATTCTAATAGCTATTCCGTTGCCTACTAATGTCTTACATTTCAATCACAAAAAAATGACTCGCGCACTCCGCGCGCTCAACCTCATTGCCAGTCAAAGATATCTTTTATCTTGTTCTCTGAGTGAATACACAAGGAGTGCATTATTTTTAATTAGTTACAAAAAGTTAAATAGGTAAAATAGTATTATTATTAAGCACACTATCGAATTAGGTTAAAACCTGTAATGATAGATGTAAGTTAAAAAAATAATGCATTATCGTACGGAACCTTCAGTGCGCGAGTCGGGTATTTCGCTGTTTGACACCACGAATTATTCGCACCACGGTGTCACAAGGACGTTTTTTGAATTGTCTGTTTGGGACCATTTTCATAATAAATTTGTAATAGGTGTAAAACGACGAATATCATTTTTGTCTTCTTCATTTCACACCATGGTGATTTGGAGCAGTTTAATAAATGTCCTAATTAACAATGCCAAATAGACTCCTACGCTGTTTCAAACCTTGGTGTAAATCAACGAAGACAAATATGACATTCGTCGATTGACACCGTGTTCCCAACAGCCAATTTAAAAAAACGTCCTACTGCGATTGACACCGTGGTGCCAATAACTCGTGGTGTCGAACGGCGAAGTAACCGCGAGTCCGACTCGCACTTGTCCGGGTTTTATTACTTTTTATTAGAATCCTATTAATATTATAAATGCGAATGATAGGATATTTTGTTACTCAATTACGCGAGAACGGCTGAAACGATCTGTATTAAATTTGATACACTGATAGATTATAGTGTGGTATAGCACGTAGGCTAGTTTTCTTCATATCACGCAAGCGGAACCGCAGGCGGTAGCTAGTTTGTAATAATGTTAGGTAACCTTTTGTGTTCAAGGCGGCCTCTTAGACCTGGGGCCCATTGTATCTTGCCTACCACTTTGCCACCCTGATCTCACGTCACTAAATTACTCTTTTTACCCGACTGCCAAAAAGGAGGGTAATGTTTTTAGTTTAGCACTTAAAGTGTCTCATTAATTCTCAAGAACGACTCCATCTTCATAACAAACTACGTATTTATAGCACGAATCTACCCTTTTAGATATTCAAACAAACTGTCGAAAGAATTCTTTACGGAAGAATAAAATATTAATGAATTCTAAAATTATTGGTGTCATATTGACCCTTCTGCAATATGAAAAAGGGAAGGTTAGTTCGTGGGTCATACTTGTGCACGAAACTAATAAAAATTATAATTCACACAGCGATAGTGGCCGAATGGATAAGGGACGGGTCAAATCATGCGGTCCGAATTTAATTCCGACCGGTAGTACCACTGAGGATTTCACTTTGTGGAATTTATATGTCTAGTACATATAAATTCCACAAAGTGACTTACCATCTGCTAACGGTGAAGGAAAACATCGTAAGGAAACCCATATACCCTAGAAGAAATTTAAAGTGATCAATCAACCCATATAGGCCAGCGTGTGTGGATTATGGCCTAAACCTTCTTTGCTCTCTAAATAGACTTTAAAAAAAAAAAGACTATAATATTTGATCTGTGTGCTAAATTTATACAGAATCTTTCTGGCGGGATTGAGTAATAATTACACTACTTTTTATTTATAATATTAATTTCATATAAACATTCAGTAACTTACATACAATAGAACCAATATAGTTGCAGGCAACACTGTAATCATCAGTTCTGGCAACACTGTGCACTCCGCAGGCCACTCTCGTTAAAGTCTATCGTTTTCGACGCCACCGCGCACCGGACTAACGCGCACTCTGCAATTGTATTCGTTCTACACTCCCAGTACTGTTGACGGATTGGATACTATTTTAATTTAGAAACTATCATTGCACCTTTTTTTTTTATTGCCTGAAGTGGCAGACGAGCAAGCGGCCCACCTGATGATAAGTGGTTGCCGCCGCTCATGGACGTTGGCAATGCTAGGGGCACAGCCAAGCCGCTGCCTACCTTTGGAGAATAACTCTCTTTAAACCTCGTTTGAAGAAGGACATGTCATAGCACTCAGGATACATCGCTGTGGGAAGTTCACCCCAGAGCCTGCACGTCCGTGGGAGGAATGATCGCTGGAACCTTACCGTTTTTGACGGTATGGGCTCCAGGCAGTGCGGGTGAAGCCTACAGCGGCGTCGAGTGATGCGATGATAGAAAGGCGACGATGGCACCAAATCGGAGCACTCCCCATGAAATAATCGATAGAGCACGCAGAGTGACCCAAAGTCTCTCCGTTTCCGTTGCTCTAACGATTCTAAGTTGTCCGTCAGATTGGGATCGCCGACGATTCGAACAGCCCGCCTTTGGTTCTACTCTGCTCCAGGGCAGACTGGTAGAGAATGCCTACGGCATTAAGTCCGCCCATATACCAATGTACATAAAGTTTAAATAAATATATATAATATCAGCCCAATGACGTCCACTGCTGAACATAGGCCTCACCTACTTGCCGCCACAGCGCAATTCTAATATAATTATAGGATATTAGCTGTTGCCCAGAGCTTCGGTCTTTTGTAAATCGTCCCATTTGAAGAATAATGTTTTATCTTCACATAAAATTATTAAAAAATTCGGCATTAAAAACGATCTAACTATCGATAACGATAACTATTTTATTTTATTCTTTAGTCAGTATTTTACAAAATACAAATTGTATCAATTGATAATTTACGGTTTTTAATGCCAAATTTATAATTATTTCATTTTTGTTTTATCTGAAGATAAGACATTATTCTTCTAATGGGACGAAATGGACGAACGGACATAATGGTAAGGGTTCCGTTTTGTCATTTTGCCGGTCTCACTCTTAGCCGGTTTTTGATAATTTAGACAGGCCCCCTAGAGGGCCCCCTAAACTCACAGTCCGCCCCTGCTGAATTTAATGACAGTTTTAAATGCTCTGAATTGTGATTCGGAGTTAAACATAGTGAAAAGAAAAATTATGAAGTACATAAATTATTATACCTACTGTTTATTAGTCATGTAGATTCTGTGATAATAAAATGATTGTAAATTTAAAGAGGAGAAGGGATAGCCTATAAGAATCGCAATTCGGTTTAGGTTAGGAACATACATTCGGGTCAGGTTATGAAGAGGGTTACGTTCGGAACAAATGTTGTATATTTTTTTTAATTCCTAACCTAACCCTCGACTGGGTTAGGTTTTCGGGTCAGGTTCGGAATAAATCAATTAAAATTAATAGCAGTAGGATCTAAACGAAAGGACACAACAAGAGAAGGTGTCGACAAAGCGCAACAGAGCACATCGCAAGTTCACAAGTCACAGGCACACGACATAGACTCCGCTAACTTTTCAACTGCATCCAACACTTACTGTGTTCATTTCAAACATTTATACTTTGCGAGAGGCTTCAAAACTAATTAATTTCACAGAAACTGTCTGCGAAGGATTCAAAGTTCAAGTTGTTTTGTAATGTTTATTTTAAATTTTAAGTTAAAAAGACCTGTGTTGTTATTTTTAATCCCCGACACAAAAAGGAGTTATAAGCTTAACGTGTCTGTATATTTGAGTGTCTGTCTGTAACATCGTAGATCGTAGCTCCTAAACGAATAGGCCGATTTGGAATTGCAGTTTTCACCAATGTATTGTTAGAGGTCTTACTTAAAATATAGGCTACTTTTTATATAATATATTATATATACTAGTGGACCCGACAGACGTTGTCCTGCCATATACCAATCGATTGCAGCGCCATCTGCTGGGTTTATTTGTGAATTTAAACCATTCTCGAATCCACTTGAACACATACACAAAAATTCATTCAAATCGGTTCAGCCGTTTAGGAGGAGTTCACTGTCAACACACGTACAGAAGAATTATATATATAAAGATTACATAGCTGAAGAGATTGTTTGTTTGGTTGAACTCGCTAAACTCTATTGGCAAGAGGAGGAGGCTATTGGCTATATAACATCACGCTACGACCAAAAAGAGCTAAGCAGTGGTCAAATAAAGAACAACGGGAGCAACTTCTAGGGTAATTAATTAGTTACTTACCAATTATTACATAGTTAGTGAGATGTGAACATCACCATCCCTTTTAGGAAAATGGCTTACTGACGCACTCAAAGTTTTTTATTGAATAATCGACTTTAGGCGTATAGACTTAAGTATTAGGTACACATTTTTACTAAATAAATTTTAAAGTTTAGTAACGTCCCTGAGTACGGCAGTTAATGCCATATTATTTGACTTTCATCAACAACTTTATGATTTAATCCCCACTTTGCAGATATTTAAAAAGTTATCAGTATTCGCCTCACTAAACTCTCAATATAATTTTGTACTGGGTGAAGTGGAGTACAAAAAATGTTGGTATCGAACCGAACTCTCGCTTTATAGCCAAACTTAAGTTTTAAAATTTGCATTCAGTTCATCTAATGTGAAAAGTTTCAAAACTATATAAATTTAGTAACAAGTTATGATCATTTTGTTGAATCTTTTACTACTATTCTGTTTTACTATTCTTTTGTACATACGTATTTTAAGAGAGGTCGGGCACTCCGGTCCTCCCCACTCAAATTGACCCACCTAAGACGTACCTCCGTATAACCTCATCAGCAACCCATTAAGTCTTACTGATGGGCTCGGGTCTCCTAAGAGGGTTTGGGCCATAATCCATTCACGCTGGTCTAGTGCGGGTTGGTGGATCAGACATACTCATAGAATTTTTTCTAGGGTATGTGGGTTTCCTCACGATGTTTTCCTTCACCGTCAGCAGATGGTAAGTCACTATACTAGTACATATAAATTCCACGAAGTGGAATCCACATTGGTACTGCCGGTCAGAATCGAACTCGGACCGCGTGATTTGCACGCCGCGCTATCCATTCAGCCACCATTGCTTCACTTCACTTCCTCCGTATACTCACCTAATTTCCGCCAAGACGAGCCATTGTTATAGGTGGTGATTGGCCTACTGTTACCACGCTGGCCTGTCGTTGGCGGTTGGTACAGGGTTTTGTTTCGAGTTTTCCTTCTCTAGTGCAGTTGTTATGGCACAATGTCTACAAAATAGGACACCCTGGCTCGTCGCGTGAATATGTCACGTATCGCATCGCGTCGCTTGTCCCGTTTCGTCAGGTAGGACACATGTCGCGTGAAGTATTGGCTTTATGTCGCATCGCGTCGCTCACCTAGGACAATGGGATTGTCGCCTCTTACGACATCACGGGAACAAGAGGGAGTTAGAGAGAGAACGGTTACCACACAATCATTATTACAGCTCATAAATGTCCCACTGCTGGGCACGGGTCTCCTCCAAACATTTTGGAGGAAATTTAGCCTATTATACCACGCTGGCCAGACAGATTGGTATAGGGTTTTGTTTCGAATTTTCCTTTTCTCGCAGTGCTCTTGTCCCTTATACACCTTTTACAATACCCACGGGTTGAAATGGGGTAGTGACATTATGTATTTTTAATCCGTCACTACACGGACAGACAATAATCATTGGAATTTACAACAATTTACATATTTATTTATTATTAATTAATAACAATTAAATGTTTATACAATATGTTAAATAAATATTATGAAAGTGCAGCTGGTCTTTGTTGATTTAACGCATACATTCTGAATTATTCTGGTCACACGCACTAGTTATTAACGAGAAAAGAATTACATAGTTAAGTATGCGGGTCAATTTTATTTGTTCTCATAAATTGTCTTATTTCTTCCTGAATTTCACGATACCATAATAAGCATATCACGGGCATTAGGGGAAAGCAGAATGGAAAACACGGCAATGGACAGCATATTATAAATGGAATCATCATTGGCCACATGCAACATAAAATTCCCATTTCTAGGTCACAGTTTTATCTATATTTGAATATATTAGCTTTCCAAAAAAAGTTATCTTCTAAAAATAATTCATAAAATGTTATGAGCCGGATAAGTGACAGTGCATTGACAATTATTTTGGAAGTAAATAATGTCCATAGATTATACACTATACGGAGGGAAATAATAATGATAATGTCAAAGAAGTTCATTATTTGTAAGGAGTTTTCAACAATCGGACCAAAACCAAGGAACTTATGAACTCAACGAATGAATTTTCCTAATTTTCATAGATTTCTGACATAAAATAGTAGCTCCGTTTTCTCCTTTTGAGGTTCCGAACACCACGGAAGGAGTGCGGATTAACCTTCTCTTGGGAAAATCACATGTTTACCTAACGACTTTAATTGATTACCTACCTATTTTTACCTAGTTTAGGGGTTTTGGTTCATCACTGTTTTTCTTGAAGAAAATCACATTTGTACATCGCTATTTTATTTTAGTACCACCTAATTCAAATATCAACCCGTGGGTGCCGTAAAAGGCGACTAAGGGAGTAACAAACAAGGGCACTGTGAAAAAAGAAAAATTTGAAACAAAACCCGTCTGGTTTAGATGGCTAAATTCTTTTCAAAATGTTAGGACACCCGTGTCCACCAGTGAGACGTTTATGGGTTGAAATGATAATTCAAATATGTGTAGGTAATTTGAAAATAAATTATTAATATTATAAATAAAAAGATTTAACTAAGGAATAGAAAAGATTTATTGTTAAATGTAAAAATGATAAATAATAATTCATAAAGGTTTCATTACACTATTTTGTAATTCTATTACAGTTTTGTTAATCTTCTCTACCCTATTTAAGATTAGTTAAGTCTGCTCTATTACAATAGTTCTTTTAATGTTTACTCTCTTGTTGTCTTCATCCTCTACATCAAAATGGAGGACCATGCATTGACACCACTTTAAGTCTGGGAACAAAATTTCTTTGTATATTATAATAATTTGTATAAGTAATAATAATAAGTTTAAGAGAGGTAAGGCATAGCGAGATTTCTCGCTCGAATTGAGCTGCTCGACTGGGGAAGTACCTCCACCATACAAAAGACCACAGCAATAATCACACTAAGTATCTATTTGTGTAGTGTTATGTTCTGTTGGTGAGTGTGGCTGCCATAGCTCATTGGGGAGGGGTGAGGAAGGTAGCGCTATGCTTGCAGACAAAATGACTTGTCTTTTAGGCTACAAGTTTAGTGTTTTAGAAGTCCATGGGCGGTGGTTACCACTTAAATGATGGGCCGTCAGCTCGTCTGTCACTAAACTACAATAAAAAAACGTAGTTTATATTATGCAGCGTCGGAGGGCCCCCTCAGGGAGACTAATATTTGGATGCAGAGGCCTATGTTCAGCAGTGTCATTGAGCTCGTGTAATGCATGATGATTGATTAATTTATTCACATCGGTATATTGCACAAATTTCAATTAATAAGAATATAAAAAGCATTAAAAATGTTATAAAACATTATTTCATGCTTCTTCCATCACAGTAGTAGGCAGAGGTATATTACATTTCATTTCATTTCAACCATATTTCCAAATTCCAGGCCATTCCAGACTAGGAGAATTTCATAACAGAAAAGGTGAATCCAGTACCGAAGTTACCCAAATACCATAAACATAATATATTAAAATAATATCTAGTATATCTCACATTGAGGCATTTAGAACTATGTACTTTAATAAGAAAAAAATATTACTTTTAAAACAAATAGGCAAGCAAGACAAGCAAGGGCACAAAATGGATGGGAAGCAACAGAATCGCGGTGCACACACACAGAAACACATTACATTTTGATATCACTATATATAATTATATCTCTTTATATAGAAGTTCAGAAAAAAATACTACAGCAATATAATATAATATAATATAATAGTGCGAGTATTTTTTTCTGAATTTTCTGACTTTTCGTAATGTTTCTGTATAATTGTCTTGGATTTTGACATTTATTTTTATAGACTACAGAGTATAAATAATCAAAGAGAATATAACCATTAATATACAGCGAGTAGACTACTCTAAGAAGGTCACAAATCAATGTTATAGGCCTGCCACACACCTTCAATGATGGTCGCCGAATGGATACACTGGCATGCAAATCATACTGTCCAAGTTCGATTCAGACCGCGCCGGCAGTACCAATGTGGATTTCACTTTGTGAAATTATATATATTTATGGGTATTGAAATGTACTTCAAGTGACTCAACCTAATCATCATCATGATCATCATCACTACAACCCAGAAACGGCCCACTGCTGGGCACGGGTCTCCTCCAAAGATTTTGGAGGGAATTTAGCCTATTATACGTTAGACTGGCCCGTTGGTCTAGTGGTTAGTGACCCTGACTGCTAAGCCGGAGGTCGTGGGTTCGATCCCCACCCAGGACAAATCTTTGTGTGATGAGCATATAGGTTTGTTCTGTGTGTGGATGTAATTTATCTATAATATGTATGTATTTACAAAAAAAAAATGTATTTAAGTAGTATATCAGTTATTTAGTGCCCATAACACAAGCAAATATAATTGCTTACTTTGGGACTAGATGGCGCTGTGTGAATGTGGTAGAATATTATTATTATTATTATACCCATAGACCTAGGATCCGCGCGCTACCGCAGATTATACCACGCTGGTCAGGCGAGTTGGTATAGTTTGTTGCGAATTTTCCTTTTCTCACAGTACTCTTGTCTGCTTAAGGTTACTCCCTTAGTCGCCTTTAACGACACCCTGGGGTTGAGATGGGGTAATGACATTATGTATTCTTAACCTTTTGAACGCCAAGGTCATCTATATTTGACTAGCGCAAGCGTGCCCTAAGCACCGATGTCGTCTATAGATGACAAAACTCAGGCCCATAAAAATATTTTTTATTTTTTATTTATACTTTATTGCACACAAAGAAAATACATAAAAATAATTTTACAATATACATAAAAAAAAGCATACAAAGGCGAGCTTAGCGAATTGAGTTATCTGACAGCAAACCCAGAAGTGTAGTGGAAATAAGTTGAAGTAAGAGAGCAAGACTGAAGTGTAGAACCATACAAAGAAAAAAGGTGAGAGTAGAATAGAAAAAGGGAGAACAAAAGAGAGAAAAGAAGAGAATAATATTTATGTAAATTAATACATAATTAAAATACAAGATAAAGATAGCTACTAAATCATTAGTTTTATGTGTTTTGTTACCAAATCTTAAAAACCGAATTTTTAAACCGATGCCGATTTGACGTGGCGCTCATAAGGTTAATCCACCCTACGCGGTTAATAAAACCTAATACAGCTGAAATAAAACCTTTTCAAATACACAATTTAAAATTAGTTATACAGTAAATAAACTTAATAACTTAACTGTAAAGTTGTCAGTTCGCCGTGTGCTGTGAACCAACCAAGTTGTGACAACTTACCGCACAAGTTGTAACTTACACGTGAAGTTACCGATATCGTTCATGTTATCAAATGATATACGACAGAATTTGTAAACTATACACCTAGGGTAACGTTGTGCCATGGCCGAGAAACTTGTTTTGCTTGCAATGTCTTACTTAGAAAAGTCGAGTGTTATCGCTAGGTGGTATTATGTTTTAAATTTAAATTAACCACGTAATAACCACGTAATAACCAATAAGCACTAGGCTGCCTTGCTAAACAAGAACGAAATAATTACTTTGCATAAGTTATTGGAAAATGGTTTCTTACTATGATGTCTTTAAACACATTTTTCTCTAAACTTAGGCATGCAGTTGAACTGTTCTTCATTGGTAAGGCTGTATGGAACCTGTGTGGTTTGGGTAAAAGTACACCCAAGTAGTTAGGTTGTACCAGTTCTAGCTCACTATCCAGAATCCGTCTGGCTCACTAGCTCACTATTCTCGAGTCGACAAAAACTAAAAAAAAAAAAAAAAAAACAAAAAAAAAAAAAAAACAAAAAAAAAAAAAAAGGTTTTGCCATGCTCTGATCACGAATCTGCGGTCCGTTTTTGTCTAGGATGTGTGGTTTCAGAGATGTGGAAATCAATTAAGAAGAGTATCTAATCGATATCTAATCCCGCACCCTCATTAACGTTTCTTTTGTTCTCCTATTTCCTATTATCTATTGTTTCTGGTAGACCCTCATTAGCATTCTTATCTATTACTCATTGTAAGCTCTTATTATCACTGCTATTGTTTAAGAACTTCCATGCTATTCTGAATCATCAATAAAACACATTCCTTCATTTCTACATTTTTATTGCTTATTAAAATATGAATGAAACATCTGATTCACTAAAATATCATTGTATACTGTGTTCTCTGTAAATATGTTCGTAAAACTAGGATGTGTGGTTTCAGAGATGTGGAAATCAATTAAGAAGAGTATCTAATCGATATCTAATCCCGCACCCTCATTAACGTTTCTTTTGTTCTCCTATTTCCTATTATCTATTGTTTCTGGTAGACCCTCATTAGCATTCTTATCTATTACTCATTGTAAGCCCTTATTATCACTGCTATTGTTTAAGAACTTCCATGCTATTCTGAATCATCAATAAAACACATTCCTTCATTTCTACATTTTTATTGCTTATTAAAATATGAATGAAACATCTGATCCACTAAAATATCATTGTATACTGTGTTCTCTGTAAATATGTTCGTAAAACTACGCATTGAAACTTATATAGCAAATACATTAAGCAATATTCGCCGCAAACTGATGTCCACTCATTCTGAATTCTATCCACATTCCAGTCCCATCTTTTACAATTCCTTCTTAAAAAGTCGAGATGATATCGTGTAGGTGCACGCCCATATGAATCAAAATATTGACCAATACCATTCGTATCGACATGTAAAGCTATCCAATGTGAGCCTGGTTTATCATCCGTATCCAAATTGCATATTGTGTACATAGGTACATGAGTGTAAATGGGTAGTCTATTAGCAGCATACACATTATATTCTAGACTGGGGTGAATCTTTTTCAGATGTTGTTGTACATCTAGTGTATCCATGATATTACCAATCTATTCAATGGCTAACATAGGAATGATCAATTATAGTCACTTGTTACGACTTGTATTAAATGTCATTCGCTTGTGGAGATTTTGTATGATTTATCTGTGCAATGCACTACGCATTACGAAAGAATGCGAGATAAGTTTGTTAGTTCAAATTTACTATCGGTTGCACTGAGGAAATGCTTTAGATAAGATAGAACTATATAAGACCGAGTGGAGGCAGAGCCATCAGTCATTCTATGGTCTCGTTTGACCGCAGTGAATCGATATATCAATACTAAGTGTGTGCTACTTCAACGCAACAATAGTCATGGACGTAAGTGTTATAATATTTTATTGAAAAACTTACTTTTCTTTATGTTGTTGATTCCTTACGTGTGTGTGATTAAGTGTAATTATGTGATTGATATTAACATGATAACTGTGTTGTTGCAGAAAACATTCAGCTTCATAGACAATGAAGAAAATACCTATAAACAGTATTACTACCCGCCACTCTCCCCTAATCACGAAGAAGAGAGTGATGACATCGTTATTAATAACACAGGCGATGGGGGAAAAAGGAAATCGCAGTCGATTGACCATTTTTTTGAAGTGGAACCTAAAATAAAGAGGAAGAAGCTGTTGTCGTCAACCGTGGCACGAGCCGCTAGAGGTGGTGTATCATACATTTCTACTAATTCTGACGACGGAGACCAAGCGACGCATCTCATAAAAATAGAAGTGTACGATGTGAAAAAGCTATGCAAGGTTCCAACTACTGATCATTGGAAACATGCTACCACGAGGATTAAATATTATGTTGGGAATAATAGGGATAGCATCTACGACAACACAAACGCCCTCGTATACAATATTACAAAGACAATAGCAGAAAGTGAAAAAGTGAAAAAATACTTTTTCAACAATGACAGTCATTAGCTGATCATTACTGAATGTGATTCTGATAACATAAATTACTTTTGTGTACTCATTAGATTCAAGGATTGCGTCTTGCGATACTGGGAGAAACACGAGAGCAGAAGGAAGAGATGAGTGTGGTATACGTGAACAGAACTTGTCATTGAATAGCAAAACTACAACACTGAGTGGAGAAGAAAAAGAGAAGAATATGCAGTATCCAAGAGCTGAATATCCATTCTTCAGTTCAAAAGCTAGACGGTTGCTCAGTTTCGAACACTGGCCTCTCCTTTTGCGACAGAAGCCTGAAGATCTCGCAGAAGCTGGTTTCTTTTATACCGGCCATGGAGACAGGACCAAATGTTTCATTTGTGGTGGTGGTTTAAAAAATTGGGAAGATGATGATGATCCTTGGCAGCAACATATTCAGTGGTTTAGTCAGTGCGCTTATGTAAAGTTTAAATTTCAACAGCGTTTTGTGTAAGATGAAAGGTGTATAAAGAAATAAAAAATAGTATATTTGATACAATTTGTTTTATTTAATTTAATAATGTTTTCCCATAGTTACATAGGTACACATTTAAACATGCATTACACATAAATCTAATACACAACACACATTATAACCTTAACTACTGTAATCTACAGTAATATTTCTGTTTTTATCTATTTCAATAATATTATCAAACTCAGCATAAACTATACAGTTAATTGTTTGTATAAGTGAGGATTCAAATCGTATTTCTAATCTTACACTACCATGCTTTATGAGATTCCAATGAGCTGATGAGTTAGCTGATAAATCAGGAGTTAAATCAAATGCTAATAGGCAGTAACCTTTGGGATACTGCTCACGAGAAATTGCATTTCCTTCATTAAGAAAGTGAATACCAGTCCCCGAGAATAGAGTATGATATGCTGATGTAAATATACTATTATTAAAAGAGGGTTGCAAAGCTTTTGAGGGTATTTGTTGACCATCAATATATAAGCAGAAAGAATTAATACCATAGTTTTCAAAGTTAAATGGATTTTTAGTAATAGAGCCATTAAATGCAGAATTGTTTACAAATCCAACTATACATCTTTTTGGTATCTGTCCTAGGAATATATTATCAAGAGTTTTGCCTTGAACACCCGATGGAATTGTTAAAACTTTGACTTCAGCCCGAGTAATAGGATATTTAGCAGTAGTAGAAGCTAAAACTTTTTGATGTGCGAGTAATACACTTGGATTAATTCGTGCTCGTCGGACAATAAGAGTTGCATCCGTAATGCTAACTTTAAACTTTACATCGTTTGATCCAGCAATTAAATTAAAACTCTCTCTCGATCGAACTAACTTTACACTCATTTCAACACCATTAATTAAAAATTTATCTTGATTGAAAATGTCACCATGGAGATGTCCAATCATTTCTATTTCTTTACTTTCATTAATTAACTCCTGTCTTTTAACAAATCCTATGTTTTTCTCATCTGTAGAATCCATTTTTCCTGCTGTATCCTCATACCAAAGGCTACAAGTAAGATGAGATTGTTTAGCAGCAGGAGCATAGTTTAAAAGGGTTTCCATATATGCTCGATAGGCATAGGTATTATTCGGTGGTGACACAAGTTTTTGGTTTAAATAAACATCAAGTTGACTAAAAAGTGAATGCAACCAATTATTTACAGGTGCTACTACTGAGGTCGATATCAAGTTACTTGAATCTTGATTTAATACTTTTGCCTTTATGTTGAGTAATGTATGAGACAAATCTATGTAGTCATCGCCTGCCCCAGGAACTTGAAACTCAATAGGTCCATCATCAGCAAGAGATGAAATTGGTTTATAGTGAATCCACAATCCATTTTCAATGCTCGTTTGTGTAGATGGTAGTGCAAATAAATCCAATTCTGACTTAGCGCACTCACAAGAATGATTATGAAGGAAAGACATATCTAGTTTGAAAATATATCTAGTTTGAAAATATATCTTTAATATTTTTTGTTTTTAGACTAGGTTTTTTCGTAGCTCTCACTCTAACAGTTAATGGTGGAATGAATGAGGCCAATCGTTTTCTTTTAGTTATATATCCAGATCCTGTCATGTTAAATCGATCAATTTTATCATCAGCTTTTCGTTTTAAGTTGGTACTAACTTGCTTTAGACGATCTTTTATTGAGTTTTCCATAGGACGCGCTTGTACCATATCCGATAAAAGTCCTACTCCAGCGTTTAATGCCTCTTTACCAATCACTCGAGCGCCACTTGAAAGTAAAGGTAAAACTGATCTAAATAACCCCCCTAAGAAGCTCCCAATACCATGACCACGTTGATATGATGAACCCTTATAAATTACTCCAACTCCTGATCCAGCTTGGTGTGTATAATAATTTTCATATGGACATTTATGATGATGATCACGAAGAGAATTCATTATTATAATTTTCGGAAATGTAGTTTAATACACACGGTTCCAAACTGGAATGGTATTTTGTGTCCTGTGTTCGATCTTATATCTATTTCCAGCGTATCGAACTCTCTTCGCATAACAGGTAAGTAGTGAGGTGGAGAGAAAACGTGCATTTTATTTGCACCATAAATGTATTTTGAAGGATCTAATGAAATGACTCTTAATAAAGGAGTCATAACATCACCCACAATCTGAGGATCGATAATGTCGCAATACACAAGTAGTTGAGATGGTAATCCTAAGTGTAAATTAGCAGGACACTTCCCAAAATTTCTCTCTAGGAGATTTTTATTTGGCTCATAACCTAGTTGTAAACTTAATTTCGGTGATAATGTTACGGATTTAATATTTTTATCCAAAACAGAAACAGACACAAATTTTGTTATTTCATCATAGCGAAATTTCAAGTTCTCTCTGATACCATTTAACGCCCCTAAAATATGCTCAACGTTATCATAGTTGGTAGCTGGAATATGTTTTTTGTAGTAAACTGTTGATGGTTTACCTTCATTAGGTATTAACATGGTTTTTGTAATGTATACAACATTTTCATGATCTTGAACAGTAAACATGGTACATGGATATTGAAATTCGGCAACTCCAACCGACCATTCACCTTCTAGTTTAATAGGTTTTGGTAATTTTGTTGAAAAATTTGTGGTCTTGTTATCTGGAAAGTACTCCATTGAACTATTGCTGAGCAAAGTTAAATAAAAACTTTCTTTATTCATAATTCTTTTAAGCTGGAAGCTAAAATCCAACTGTTAAATTTATCTGGATAACCTTTCCACTTCACTAATACTTCTTTTCTGTTACCCGAATAACGATTGTCAATTATTTTATCTATTTTATATTGTGAGGTGGGGTTGTAAGTGACCTTCTGTAATTCTCTTTCATAAAAAGTACCTACTATGGGGTCATTTTGTAAATCTGTTATTGTATAAACAACCCATGGAGATCTATCAATTATTGAAGATATAATAAATATTTCATCACTCCAATTTGATTCATATCCTTTTTGGAAAACGTGTTTATATTTGGTTATTCGAACATAGTCTCCTACATTGAAATTTGGTTTTTGATTCTCTAAAGAAAGTTTGTTTGACTTCCCATAATAAAGATTAGTCCAAACTGTCATAATATTGTTGGAATTTACATCACATGGACACATCTTAATACTAGAGTGAATGCTGTGATTATAAGAGTATATTAAATCTTGTAAAACATCTATATATCTATAAGTATTACTATGAGTGAAATAACGCCACATTTTCATTTTTAGAGTTCTTTGAAATCGTTCAACAATACTGGCCTTAATGTCAGGATTGTTAGTGGTATAGTAATTAATCTTTTTGGATTTAAAGTATTTTTGTACATCTTTTGAAACGAATTCTGTACCTTTATCAGATTGTATGTGAGTAGGTGTTGTATTACTTTCAGTAAATATACTTTCGAAACATTCTTTAGTTGTTTCTGAGTTTTTCTTTTTCATTGGTCTTGCAAAAGCATATTTACTGAATACATCAATAACACAAAGTATGTAGTTGAAACCATCATTATATTGAGAATAAGTTCGCATATCACTTAAATCAGCTTGCCACAGTTCATTAATATTTGATAGAATGTACCTATTACGTGGGAATTTTTTCTGAATGGGTTTATGTAGTGTATATGTTTCTTGTGATTGTAACCACTCTTTTACTTGTTTTTTATCCATTTTACCATTCATGGCTTTTGATAGTTTATCAATACTACCAAAACCAGCGGGATTAGATGGATCATAATAAATCCTGTTAATTTCTTCTAGTACGGCGTCCATTTTTCCCAATCGATCTTTTTATGTATTTTCGTTATAGATTTTTTACCTACACTTCTTGGCGTAGAAAACTCTTGATCTTCAATCTCAGAGGTTTTGTTCAGATCTTTTGCTTGGAGTTGACTAATAAACTCACATCTCTTTGGATTTCCGATGTAAGAAAGTGGTACTTTGATATCTTTTAATGCTTTAGCAAATCTATCCCACCCTATTGGATCACTTCTTTTTAGGGGTCTGAGTGAATCATTTACTAAATCAACAATATTACTTCCAGGAATCTTTTCATTATCAATTATGACTGTGCCTTCATTATCCCAATGTATTTTACTTTTACTTGTTCCAACTAAATTTAATAATAACTGACCTTTTTTATTATAAGTTTTCGGTATTAAACTGAGGATTTGAGTTGGTGAGTAAAGTGGATTTGCATCATTCTCCTCCAACAAAGATTCAACATCAACTGAACTGTTTAGATCTCTATCTTTATTTTTAAAATCAATTTTAGACTTATTTGAATCTTCATTAGATGTATCAGAATAAATTGGTAATCTGAGTGGTTGACGACCCTCCTCGGTAAAGTGAAGGTATCTTTGTAGTGTTTGTAAATATAACATCCACTTCTTTCGATCTTCCGTCTTACTATTCATAATATTTTGCATTTCAATATCTAATCGAGACAAATTACTATCAACTTTATTATCTTGTTTTAATTTTTCAA
Organism: Laspeyria flexula; assembly: GCA_905147015.1. Lineage (NCBI taxonomy): Eukaryota > Metazoa > Arthropoda > Insecta > Lepidoptera > Erebidae > Laspeyria > Laspeyria flexula. Next base: position 9,356,938 of record LR989972.1, read on the forward strand.
TCAATCCAGGTTCGATAAGTATCATTTTCTTTGCGTTTTCCATGTTAACTGGCTAGTCCACTTACTAATCCACTCAATATTGCACCTAATATTATTGGTAAGAAAGCTCCTCCTTTTTGTATAATTATATTTTTTCTTAGTTTATGTTTACACTTTTGCATCAGTTTACGTAGTATGTTTTTGTGTTTATTTAATTTTTGTTTATCTTGATCTTTAAGAGCTACCTTTCCTTGTAGAACGTTATGAATACATTCACAAATGCAATTTATTTCTTCTTCATCACACGTTTTAAGTAATGCTCTCTGATATTTTGGTTTAAGCGTATGCAGAGCGTTTAGCAAATGTTTATGCGTTGTGAGTCGACGATGCATCATTTACAAATGATTTGAATTGTTTGATTCTTGGTGTATTTAAACTCTTTTGTTGGAACGTAGACAGTACAGTAACCATTAAATGGAAAGACATTTGTCTTGATACGACAAAAATCATTGGTATTCTGTTTTAAATCTACCATTAAATATCCATGTGCTGCTAAAGTTGCATCTTTGTATGCATCTTCAATGAATTTCGGATTATCTGGTGACACTTGCCGTGCTAAATATCTTATTTGAGTTTTATCTCGAGGGTTTTTAAAATATATTATATAACTTGAGTTTAGAGAAATGTCTCTTTGACCTTTACCCTGATGAAATAAATTTTGTGTTAAATAAAATACACTAAGATTCCTGTGATGACTACCTTTTGTAAATACATCCACAATTCTTCCATCAGTCTCTCTCATTAGATCATCAATTATGATGAGATGTGGGCTTTCACCATCAAACATATTAAGATTTGGAATTCCTTGATGATAGTTAACATTTGACAAATTATATAAAGGTTGCATTTCATCAAAGCACCATGTGATCTGATTAAAATTACAATTACATATTTCTGTAACTGATTTTATGAAATTTGTTACAAAGTTTGACTTCCCACATCCACTTGGTCCTGCCACAATAGCAGTAAACGGATGAATAAAGTGAAACATTACACACGTCTAAAGTTTAAAGGAATGAAATAAAAAATGAAAGTGTTGTTGTAAAAAATTATATTTATATAAATTGCCGCTTCTCTACTTCATCACAAACTTTAGACAGCTCAAGATTTAATTCACTGTTGAATAGTTCAATATTCTCTTCCATGGGTGTGGAAAAGAAAGCACTGGTATCACCACTAGCGCAATTTATAATGCCCCCAAGCTAATGTTTCAATATTATTATCTAAAATATGTCTCTTTGTGTCATTATACGATAAACCAATCTTATTTAATTTTTGTGTAAATATTGTGTGTTTAATTGATTTAAATCTTAGCATACTATAATATTGCACTTCTTTATTAAATAGAGCAGACTTATAGCTATTCATTGTCATCTTTTTAGTGGTATTTTTATTTACCCCTTTTGCCTTGGCTATAGTTTTATTTTCTAAGTTAAAAGCGTACATTTTAGATCGTAAACCTACAAATTCTTTCATGATTTTACCATTATTTTCATCTTTGAAGAAACCTAATTTCTTTTTATTTAATTTTGGATATTCAAAAACATTATTTGTATCATAATCTGAGGTATCAAAGTATGAGCAAAGGTCAGGTTTTATATCAGTGTAAAAATCATATGTAAATATATGATATATTAATCTGTCTGTATCTGTATACAATAATTTGATTTTACTAAATTTTTTAACCATATAATTATAATGAAAGTCATACATTAAGGTTTTTGAAATATCTAAAATACAAAACCCTAAATAAATTGGTTTGTTATATATTAACTTAGTCTTTCGCAACTGAACCGCAACTAGGTCTTCCGAAAATATTGAAATACTATGAAATTGTGGTTTAGCGACTAGATCTTGAACACCTAAAGCTTTACCCTGGTTCTCCCAGTGTGTAACTAATTTTACGTTAACCCTTTTTTCAATATTCTCCATAGTCTTTCCGAAGACTGAATTATTCATTAATTTATAAAAATCTTTTTCAAAGTCTGATTTTGCTAACATTCTTAATTTTGTATTTAGATCTATGTACATTTTTAACCAAGGAGACTGTATAAATTTTAAAATTCTATGAATTTTAGTTAATTTAACCCCCATTTCTATGCACTGCTTTAAATTTCTGTAATGAATAACATATTTATCTTTATTATTTAAATTTGGAACTAGTTTATTCTCATTAGTATTGCCTACACAAATGTTTTCTGGACATAAAGGAAAGTCCGAATGCAAATCATGAAGTTCATCTGGATATTTCAAATCAACTTCTAAAATGAAACCTACGTCCGATGTCTCAGACACATTAAAATCTGAATTCGGATTAATCCATTCAAATCCACCAGTAGGAAGATATTGAGACATAGCCCAACCATATAAATTGTTGGCATCAAAATAAGTGATATATGAATTTGGTTTCTCTGCATCATAATCCTCCATGTATTTGTTATTAGCTCTAGCATAGCGATTACTACATTGAGATACACCACCCCTGATGCCTGATCTAATAAATGCGATTTTTTCATAATCTGTTAAAAGTTCTAATTCTATTTTTGTATATTTTAGCATTGCATCCCAACTTAAACCGGGAGCTGTGTAATAATGAGCAGGATCTAAATCATACGTATTAATACATAGCTTTCTAAAGTTTTCAAACACATCGGTCAACAGTAGAACATCTGTTTTTAAATACAAGTTTGAGTAATCTAACATATTACAACAACCAAAGTGTTCCCAAACATCTTTAGCATGACTGTAATCATCATTTGAAATATGGGAATCTGTGAGCGAATTATAAAAAAAATTTTGTTCAGGGAGCGATGTTATGTTTAAACTATCAAAACTAGTCATAAATTCATATGGATAAACCCCTTTGCGTTTTAATCGAAGGAAATCTTCATCATTAGGGAAATTTCTATGTAATTCTTGAAATTGATCATTACTGAGATTTTTGGCTAATAAAATTGTTCTAATTTACAAGATAAAAACTTAAATGAATCTACGAATCTCAATGTAACTTCATTGTTATTTATTTTTATTTTTTTGGAAAACGATACATATTTTTCTTTATTTTGAGGGATGACTTCGATTTCACCTTTACAGAAGTTTAATGCGTGAACAATAAAATGAGCATCGTAGTGACTAAGGTTGTGTAAAAATATTGGAATATGACGTGGTGTTCTGAACTTCGAGCTACATGATTCATGAGCAACACCTATAAAACCACCAGTGTACCAATCAAAATCATAAAAAGGTTCTGCTAACTCTGTTTCACAGATATGACAACAGGTTGCATCTGAAATTTGATTTTTGTCTTCATTTGTTAGTGGACCTGGACATTTTTGAAGATTAGTTTTTTGATTTATTTCTTTTAAATGGTTAAATAAACTTTCCATAAACACTTGTACACAGTTTGGTCCGCAATATGTCACATATTTTGATAATTTATCATCATATGAACATTTTATATAATAACCAAAACTATACACTTCATGTTTCTGAATATTGTGTGTGAAAGGTTTAGATGGATCGTTAGAACATGATTCTATTGGTTTTAAAAATGCCTCAAAATCAGCATAAACTACGAATGGTATCTTTAACTTTTTTTCAAAATTATCAAATTTAATTTTATCATTTGAAATTGGTTGATCAAACCAATTCTTTTTTGAAGTTTCACCGTTTGGTAGTTCTGTACAAATGTGCATACAATCGTATTGTTCATGGTTATTTAACCTTTCCTGGGATGGAAAACGAAGTAGACATGCTTGGCAAATGTACATAGCGTGACCATCTTTTGAAATTTGATTACTAACTAACCGCGATAAATTTTTTATGTAACAATAATGATTTTTCGTATCCTTAGAAAAAAATAATAAATTGATGTGTCTAGCTTTACGACATTTTGTTAAAAATAATGGACCTACAATAGAATTACATCGTTTTTCTTTATTATATTCTAATCCAAATACATTAATACTAATATCATTTAATTTCTCTACTTTTGCGATATCACAAATTTTTACCGGAAAGGAAATACCATCAAATTTAAGTTTATTTGCATGTATAGCGTACGATGATACCCGATCTGCGTTTTTGTTTATGGGAAATAACGCTGAGAGTAACGCCCATTTAAAACAAAAATAATCTTTGTTTTTTACATTTATAACAGCCTTTTTTAATTTTATGTCACGGGGTAGATCTATGTATGAGGTGCCACGTAGGGGGTTAAATTTATTAACATTCATGTCTATAGATTTTATGTTTTTTAGACTCCATCCACTATCTTTTTTTTCAAATGCACTAATTTTACTAGTAATTGTATCATTTAAAGATGAAAAAAATAAATTTAAGTTATCTCCTTGAGAAATAATATAGTTAAATGTTTGAAAATCGAATGTATTATGAATATCTTTAGTTTGTTGAACAAAATCAGCATGTAATATAAAATTTACTTTAAAAATTATATGTTGAGCAATACTCTCTTGTATTAAATATAAAATATCATCTTTAATAGAATTTAAAAACAGCTCAGGAGTTTCAAAATTTATCAGTGTCGAACTATCTACTCTACTTTTGATTTTATAAGTTAAAATTCTATTTCCAAAGGCAGACTCAATAACACTAACGTTTGGTAAAGAATTATGTGAATTTAAAAGATTATTTTTGTGGATATTACTTTTAAAATGATTAGCTAGATACCTTTTCTTGATAAATACATGACACGTTAGACATTCCACTTGATCATTGTTATCAACACTGGTCCCTACCCCCGCAGAGGTAGACGTTTCTTCTTCCATTCTTAGTTGTTTTTTGATGATTTCGGGTTCTTTGCTGCTAGTTCGCTTCTTTCCTCTTCCAAGTTGTAGTGGTTGACTGTTAAAACGATAAAAAAATAAAAAAAATTATATTTATAAAACAATGTGCAAATTATAATCTAAATTTATAATTATTTTACTTACTTAAACTGTTTTTCAACCGTCGCACAGTGATTATACAGCTCATCATCATATGATGGATCGAACATTTCACGCTTCTCTCCTTCATCGCAAACTTTAGACAGCTCAAGATTTAATTCACTGTTGAATAGTTCCATATTCTCTTCCATGGGTGTGGAAAAGAAAGCACTGGTGCACACTTCACTGAAGTTTTCCATTGTAAAGAATAAAATAGGGAATAGAGTACATAACAGCCCTGTGTTGACAAATGAAGTGATGACCAATTTCAAATAATGTTCAATATTTATAGTTTAGCAAAAAATTAGAAAGTCCGTTAGAATTTAAAGAATTTATGTTATCAGTAATGATCAGCTAATGACTGTCATTGTTGAAAAAGTATTTTTTCACTTTTTCACTTTCTGCTATTGTCTTTGTAATATTGTATACGAGGGCGTTTGTGTTGTCGTAGATGCTATCCCTATTATTCCCAACATAATATTTAATCCTCGTGGTAGCATGTTTCCAATGATCAGTAGTTGGAACCTTGCATAGCTTTTTCACATCGTACACTTCTATTTTTATGAGATGCGTCGCTTGGTCTCCGTCGTCAGAATTAGTAGAAATGTATGATACACCACCTCTAGCGGCTCGTGCCACGGTTGACGACAACAGCTTCTTCCTCTTTATTTTAGGTTCCACTTCAAAAAAATGGTCAATCGACTGCGATTTCCTTTTTCCCCCATCGCCTGTGTTATTAATAACGATGTCATCACTCTCTTCTTCGTGATTAGGGGAGAGTGGCGGGTAGTAATACTGTTTATAGGTATTTTCTTCATTGTCTATGAAGCTGAATGTTTTCTGCAACAACACAGTTATCATGTTAATATCAATCACATAATTACACTTAATCACACACACGTAAGGAATCAACAACATAAAGAAAAGTAAGTTTTTCAATAAAATATTATAACACTTACGTCCATGACTATTGTTGCGTTGAAGTAGCACACACTTAGTATTGATATATCGATTCACTGCGGTCAAACGAGACCATAGAATGACTGATGGCTCTGCCTCCACTCGGTCTTATATAGTTCTATCTTATCTAAAGCATTTCCTCAGTGCAACCGATAGTAAATTTGAACTAACAAACTTATCTCGCATTCTTTCGTAATGCGTAGTGCATTGCACAGATAAATCATACAAAATCTCCACAAGCGAATGACATTTAATACAAGTCGTAACAAGTGACTATAATTGATCATTCCTATGTTAGCCATTGAATAGATTGGTAATATCATGGATACACTAGATGTACAACAACATCTGAAAAAGATTCACCCCAGTCTAGAATATAATGTGTATGCTGCTAATAGACTACCCATTTACACTCATGTACCTATGTACACAATATGCAATTTGGATACGGATGATAAACCAGGCTCACATTGGATAGCTTTACATGTCGATACGAATGGTATTGGTCAATATTTTGATTCATATGGGCGTGCACCTACACGATATCATATTTACAACATATTTACAGAGAACACAGTATACAATGATATTTTAGTGGATCAGATGTTTCATTCATATTTTAATAAGCAATAAAAATGTAGAAATGAAGGAATGTGTTTTATTGATGATTCAGAATAGCATGGAAGTTCTTAAACAATAGCAGTGATAATAAGGGCTTACAATGAGTAATAGATAAGAATGCTAATGAGGGTCTACCAGAAACAATAGATAATAGGAAATAGGAGAACAAAAGAAACGTTATCTGAAACCACACATCCTAGACAAAAACGGACCGCAGATTCGTGATCAGAGCATGGCAAAACCTTTTTTTTTTTTTTTTTTTTTTTTTTTTTTTTTTTTTTAGTTTTTGTCGACTCGAGAATAGTGAGCTAGTGAGCCAGACGGATTCTGGATAGTGAGCTAGAACTGGTACAACCTAACTACTCACCCAGACTCGAAACAAACATCTATGTGAATACGAGTAACACATATTTGTCTCGTGTCTGGAATTGAATTCACGTCACTTGCCACTGCGATAAATGGTGAGACGACCACCTTAACCATTTTGCATCGGTAATTTTTAAAAATTCAAACATGACCAGAATTGCAACTTAACTGTACTAAATATATAGTTTTACCCTACTCACAGATTTACAATTTGGGGAAGGAGAAACTCCCACAATCTACTAAAGTTCCTATGTACATGACTTCACACCCCAACTGAGTTATAAATGCAAATGAATTCACAAAATCAAAAGCAAATAAACTAAGTCTAAACGAGAAAACAATGAAATCAAACACAGAATTATGAGTAGGGTTATCACACACCAGTTAGCTTTATCACGACTCATGACCATTTTATTTTTAGCGAAAAAAAAAATGCTAATTGCAGGAAGTATTTGTGTTACAAAACATTATAATGCCTACGCATAGAAATTACATGAATATTCATATTTAAGTAATTTCCAATATTTAATGTGTGAGTCCCAGACAAAATAAATAGTTTATTTGTAGGTAAACATATAAATTTGGACCCCACGACCCTCCCCTCATATGGGAGCTATAGGTAAAAAAATAATCATTATTTTGTTTTAGAGTCTGGTAACCCTAAGTATAAAGGGATATTGTAGGAAAATCTTTAGTTTCTTCAAGTTTCAAAAATTTAGTTAAGAAGTTTATAGACATCCGCTGAGCTTAATAACTTGTGAAAACATGGGGATGGAGTCAAATTTGTTTATAATTCGTTATTGGAGTAGCTTTGTTTTGTGTCTTTATTGCACACCACAAATGTAAATTACATTATTATATAAAACATAAATTAAAACAAAAAGTTTTTGACAATGGGTGGTCTCAGCGATTTCTTCCAGACAACCTTTGGGTGAACTGGCTGATAAAGAAAAAAATGTCGGTAATATTTGTATATATTACAACCCTAACATTGCCAACGGCCATGAGCGGCGGTAACCGCTTACCAACTGCTCGTCTGCCACATCAGATAATAACAAAAAAAAAATTTATTTCATAATATTTAATTCGTTTCGTTTGATCGGATATTAAAGTACACAGGGATGCTGTAATACCTTGGTTTGAATCGCTATTTCCTACAAAATACTTAAAATAACACCTCACTTTTTAATCCGTATGCACGCGGATAACCTTGCTAAACGAGAAAGTTTAAAGATTTAATAAACTTCTACATTTATCTTCAACGGACAGACGTAAAAGCTACACTCAAAGTTATTGTTTCAAGTATAAGTCGACAGAAACGACAATATAATACCAACACTCGACTTTGACACGATAGGGGGAAAAAAGGGGGACTTTTGTCTTAAACAAAACTTAGTTGGAAGTGAAAATTTAAGACAAGCCGTGGTTTATAAAAGACGAAGTCTTTGCTCACTTAATTAAGGAGTTTACGTTAAATTATGAATTTTCTATTCATAGCATAATTATAACTGCGCGTTACTGTCCTTAGCTTTTAGCCGATGATAATGGCTGTTTTAATATATCGGTAAATGTCTTTAAAATATTTATACAAAAATTTAGAGAGACAACCTCTGAGCTTGATTAGGAGAAGTTTGTTCTCCGGGAGAAAACAAATGTTAGTATTATCTGCAAATATTTTTTTTCGGTGTTTGGATGTCTTTCTATGTATTATAAAATATATCAATCATCATCATCATAATCATCATAATTTCAAACCACAAACGTCCCACTGCTAGGCACCGTCTCCTCCAATTCACAGAATTAAATCTACTTATGACTGGCTACCTATGGCCTGTTGGTCTAGTGGTTGAAATCTAAAGTACATAACTAAATCTCTAGACTGTGAGTGTTGGCCTAGTAGTTAGAGACCCTGACTGCTAAGCCGTAGGTTGCGGATTCGATCCCCACCCAGGACATATCTTTGTGTGATGCGCATGATTGTTTGTTCTGTGTCTGGGTGTAATTTATCTATAATATCTATGTATGTAAAAAAAAAGTATTTAAGTAGTATATCAGTTGTTTAGTACCCATAACACAAGCAAATATAATTGCTTAATTTGGGACTAGATGGCGCTGTGTGAATGTGGTGAAATATTATTATTATGTTTCTTTTTCTCACGGCTATATTTCTCTTTTTATTATTATTATTACTTAATAAACGATGGCTACCAATGACGATAGAATTTAATTTCACAGATATAATTTTAAACCCGTCTCTTAATCTAATTGTAAACAAAGCTACACACGATAGTCCCAAGAAGAACAAAGTTGAGAAAACCTCATTAGCCACTGTTGGGCAGAACATAAATTTGAAATCGTATTTTCAATTATGTTGTGTGAGTTAACAGGGCATTTCCCAAGTGGCGCCACACACTTCCCCTCGCTATACACACGGGAGGGTAAAACGGGGAGCATGTGTAGTGTAACTTAGTATTTTTTATATACCGTGCACTTTCAGTCGTCTTATAAACTTTGTCTAGGTCATACATCTAGCGATAAATAATAAACGAAAAAATCTAGTTTTCCTCAGTATTGGCCCGAAGCTTGGCAAACTGTCTCAGATTAATATACAAGGAAACAAAAATAGCTGGCAAAATATAGGTGTGATGCACCTTTACCTACTCTTCCGGAGAAATAGGCATGATGCTATGTTATATGTATTTATAAAACGTTTCGTTTAACTGAATGAATATGGAACGTGAATTTTCACGAAACAAAACATAGCTGGTTTATTTGAAAGAAAGAAACAAACAAACATTTATTCTTCACATCATGTGACAGAATAGGAACAATAATACTTAAGATAAGATAAAATAAATAATAATAATAATAATATTCTACCACATTTAGGTACACAGCGCCATCTAGTCCCAAATTAAGCAATTATATTTGCTTGTGTTATGGGTACTAAACAACTGATATACTACTTAAATACATTTTTTTTTGTAAATACATACATATTATAGATAAATTACACCCAGACACAGAACAAACGTTTATGCTCATCACACAAAGATTTGTCCTGGGTGGGGATCAAACCCACGACCTCCGGTTTAGCAGCCAGGGTAGTGACCCTAGTGGTTAGTGAACCACTAGACCAACAGGCCAGTCAGAATAATAATACAAAGAAAAAAAAACTTATTGTACCTACTGCAAGTCACATCTGCAAAAGCATAAGTTTATTCCCGGTGTCCACCACCAATTTGTCCACCACTGGTGGACAGAGAGACAAATTATGAAATGAAGTTGCTTTGTCCACCAGTGGTGGACAGAGCAACTTATTTTGAAAAGTTCTGACATTGTCCACTAGTGGTGGACATAGGAACATATTTTGAAAACTTAATTTCATATTTTGTCTCTCTGTCCACCAGTGGTGGACAAATTGGTGGTGGACATCCATTAATTTAGATTACTCGGTAAGTTAATGGGAGTGACCACATACGTGTCTTTTTTTTTATACAAGACGGTTATAAGCAGATTTGCAGCTTACGCCTGATCGAATGGGCCTGGAATTTATCACGCCACGATTATGACACGCTTTATATGTAAATAAAAGGCTTCTATTAGTGTCTGTTACGACATGTGTCTGGCACTTTCAATGTCTGTAGTTAACCTTCAAGTGTATTGTTTGCTTGCTTATAGCTAAAGCCGTGTCTCACCTCAGACTTCAGTGGGAATCAACTGTGCCTAACTTAACAATAAACTTGGGCACGTCTGTTTCGATATGTGAAACAAGTCGCCAACTATATTATGTATTATATCTTGCCAATTCCCGCCGGAGTACTGTTGATCGCGACTGTCCGCGGTTTCAGAACTTGTTTGAGTTTCAACTAACTTTGTACGAGACTGTACTGTATGTGTTTATTCTGTTTTTCTATGTAAGTAGTTATGGTATAAATTCACGCTAAAACGCTTACCTTTTTTACAGAAGACAGCCGACTTTAACCCCCCCTAGTTCTGTTGTAGTTTTGTTAACAGAGCTTATGGGTTATGCTAGCTTATGATATACGATGGCTTAGCTCCTTACAAAAAGAGAAATTTGGCATACTATACCCATCCTGGCTAAAAAAAATATATTTTTATTTAAAAAGTCGGCACCCATACTAGGGAACATACCGTTACTTTATAAACATAGAATTAACTGCCACAAGAGAAATATCCAGGCTTGAGACAAATATCAGATCTAAGGATCACACAAGTATTCTTGTGTGGGAATCGAACCTACGACACAGAGCCACAGTAATAGTTTTAAAATGATTTGGTAAAGGCACCCCGCCTTTTCCCAATCTTTTTCAGTCCACGATGCAATTATATATTTATTATTTTGTGGAGTTTTTTATATTAGATGTATTGTCATAATTATGTTGCCTTACGATATACGTATAGCAATGTATTGTTTAAAATGCAGTAGTTGCTTGTACTACTTATTTATATGTTTTAGGTTAAATTAGGTGAGGCTTATGTCCAACAGTGGACGTCATTGGGCTGATATGATGATAATGATGATAATATAAAATAAAACAGATATATAAAGATTAAAATTTGTATATTGGTACTTCGTATATTTTTTACATTTTGAGTCGATAAGAATTAATAGTTAATCGTATAGTCTTAGACGATTTTAATAATTATAATATTATTTTTTTATAAAGAACAATACAAACGTAACGTGTCCGAATTTTTTATATATTAAAATTAAAATATTTAACAAATACTATATAGATTATATTATAAGTATAAATAGTTTTTTTTATTAATTTAGAACATTTTTTATTGAACAAGTTTCTAGATACACGGTACAGGATAGCCACCTATTAGTTATTTAATTAATTTATTAAAAACTTTCTAAATATTTTCACTAAATAAGAAAGTAATGGCATTAAATTGCATTTTTACAAGACTTTTTTAAACTGTACAAAAACTTTTACACACTTATAATTATATATTCATTTCACTCAATAAATGAAATTATTGCATTATTTTATTCATTATTCATATAACACTTTGTTTAAAATGTTGTATGAACAAGGTGAATAGTTTCAAGTCGGTGACCGACTTCAAAATAGGATCCCACAAACAGCAAGGGCTCGGTGCATGATTGTGAAATTCTAGATTCATACAATTGTTACTCCGCATCAAAAATATTTTACTAGTCTTAATTACAAACACAACATTAAACTCTAAAACAAAAAGGAAATTTTACAATTTGGTGAAAGATAAAACTACAATTTTTATTTTAATCACGCACACTTTGGAAGACTATAATATGAAATTTTAAAATAGTGAAAAATTAATTTTATGATAAAGAAAACTACACAATCTCTATTGCTTTGAATTCAGTACATAATTACCTAATAATAATTAATTATTTTTTATCTAAAAATCTAAATATGTATCTAAACGGCAATGGTGTTGCAGTGTTATTATTTTTACTTATAAATAGTTATTTAAAATACTTAATTATTAAGTATTTTTTATAATAATTAATTCTAAAATTCAAAAATCTAGTTTACATCGATTTAGAATTAATTCTCGTTGTTTTTCATTAATAATAAAATTATTTTACAAGATTTTCGCAATAGTTATACAGGAAATTTTATTTACAATTGTATTTATGCAGGAAAAACATTATTGTTTGATTAAATCTATCATCAGTCATAGGTATAGTAGATAAACTTTGTATAGAATATTTTAAAAGTAAACTTGAACATTTTAATATTACCATTAGGTAAAAAGTAATAATAGAAGGAACTATATATTTTTCTACAAATAAATAAACACTTATGCTAAGTGGAAAAATTACATGGTTAAAATTCACGGAAAAAATATTTTTTATTATTCATTAGATTAGAAAAATTTACAGGAAGTATTTGGTGTTCTTTTTGGTATAATATTAACTTAAATCTAACACGTAACTTAAGCTAATTATAAGTACAATATTTACATCGAAAAACCTAAAAAAGCGTCCAGCGCTATTTAAAAAAGTTTTTAAAAATTATGAACTTCACCGTTATATTAATTAAATTCTAAAGAAAAATGAAGTATAATTAGTTATGTACATTATTTTTTCAAAAGTGCATTTTATTGTTGTCTAGTGCTTGTCGTTAGGCACAGAGGCACAGTCCTTATTTAAATAGATTTAACCTACAAAATGGTAATTTATTGCGAAAGTAAAATAAAAACGTATTATTTTTGTTTTTTTTTTGATAAACTATTTATTATTTTATTTCATTCTATCTCATTTAAAATTTTATAATATAGATACAAGAAAATGTTTTTAAATATAAAAAAAATTTAATTGTATTTATATTACTTTCACAATATTTACATCTTTTTTTATTTATTTACACCGCATCTTTACAATGATAGTTTAAGGTTGTAACATTTAGAGATATAGATAATGATTTTTGTTTTTTTTAACATTAAATTTTATTAGATTTATTAAAATCGAGAAATAATTTAAAATTACAAAAATAACGACGCTATTATATAGTATTTATTTATTGTAATTGAAATATGTTATTTTTTTAAGTATAAATAAATTCCTGAATAAATTTAACACAGATGAGGTTTTAAATTATTTCTCGATAACATTGTTATATTAAAAATAAATTTATTTGTATTCTTTGTTTTTATATGGCAAATCTTAGGATTAGATATAGCAAATCATTTTACATGAATTCTACGAATATTTCACTATTTTGTACGTATATAAGCGTATGGGTAAGTCTTCAAGGGATCGTAAAAGAAATATATATAAATGTATGTATTTATGTAAATATATTGAATTAAAAGCTAATAAGTGAATTTCTAGCAAGTTTAGAAGTTTCTAAGACACGTCATACACTGTGGCATATCAACTGGCAGATTTTTATTTTAATAACAAAAATAAAAGAAGTTTTTAAAAATGAAAAAAAATAAAACAATTTTGATGTCTCGTCAAATTAAGTTCTAGTTCACTCTGAAGTTGCACCTGCTGCTGTTTAAAAGTTAATGAACTTCGTTCGGGTGTGTTGGGGTCCGTATATATACCTTGATTATACCCTATTTGTGACTTGGTAACGCGTTTACTGTAAAGCCTCTGAGCCAATACATATTCACTGTTAGATTTGAGGTCGAAATTGCACCATATAACATTTAGCTTAACTATTGTGGCTTTGGAATCATTTCGTATCAGGGGCTACACATAGATAAAAGATTCATATTTGAACAAATATAGCTGTCCTTTTCAAATGATTCGTGAAAGCAAAACGTTTTGCAATCGTTTTTCAGAGCTGTGCCATAGAAAACATGCTGTGTAGTTTATTTGTTTTCTCTCTCAGATGATACACAAAATCAATGTGTGTGACAGGGAGAGAACACTGTAATGATACCCCACAGTGTACAGGTGTACTAATCGACACAGCTAACCGCTAATATTACAAAATCTGACACCATTAAAGCTATGTATTCCTTTCGAACATTAAAGGAATTATTATATAATAAGTATGTATAATTTTTCAAATCCATTAGTGTTTTTGCAGTTTCTTTCATTAGGTACATTAAATCTATGAGTCAGCTACGTATATTAAAAAACTTCTACGAAACGAATTATTCAATAGTGTACTTTATAATTTACAATTCCTTTTTATTAGCAACTAAAACCTAGTCACTTCATGTACATTTTTACTAATAAAATAGTTAAGTAAGTTCACTTATAAATTGGCACTTTAAAATATTTACAATTATTCTATTCACCCTATTATTTTTACAATATAAATTCCTTCCGCATCCGACAATTCACCTTCATTTTTGGACAAATACAATTTGTTTATGAAGTTTGAGATGAATTATAGGATTGATTGTACGTATTCACCTCGATCCATCTTATGATCTATCGAGGTAAATACGAGGAGGGTGAATAAATGGAATAACTGCATTTTAGAATGGTAAATATTACTAGAAATGTATTGTTTTTAGTGAATATTAATTACAATTTGTCAGTAGTAGACATGAAGTGACCCTAGAATTTCTGTAAGAAGCCTAAAAATATTAATAAGCTTTCCTAAGATTATGATAAGGTATTGTTATTATATTTGTTAGTACAACTTTTCACTTTCATATTGAATGTTTTTTGATTTATGTTCTTTGACTGACAAAAATAAACTTTATAAAATAATCACACTCACATTCAAATTTAAAATTAATATTTACAAAATTTAAAATTTATATTTACATAATACCTACAAAAATCAATATTTACAAAATTTAAAATTAATATTTACAAAATGTAAAATTAATATTTACAAACACATTCGAATTTTACATTGACATTTAATTACAGAGTATGTCAGTCAAAGAACAGTAAGTCCTATAGAATTATTAGTAAAGTCCGTTCAACGTACATTGTAAAGATTCGGTGCTGCTCGTTGCTGTGCCAACATGATCCTGTTGGCGACACACCTGTAGCAGCACACGTAAGCTAAACATCACTTAAACAGTATCCTTCTAAACGCTCTCCTAAAATCCTTGTTGAATATTGTGTAGATTACTGGGTTCAACACAGAGTTCATGTACCCTAGCCAAAACGCTATCGCAAACGCACTAGATGGTATAGGACAGTTTCTACATGCAGCTTTAAGTATATACAAGAAGAAAAACGGCAACCAGCAAGCAATAAAGCTGCCCATAATTAAACCTAAAATAAGAGTCGCTCTCTTCTCCTTTTTTCTTGCTAATCTCTTCTTTTCTCTTTCTGGATCTCTAGGTTTATGAGGTTTTGGGAGAGCAGGCTCTAATTCTGATTTGCTTGGTTGGGATTTCTCTTGTCTTCTGTCGGTCTTTTTGAAGATTCTGAGTTTGAGGGGTTTGACTCCTCCACAGCGGCTGACGACGCCGGAGTCTGACGATGAAGGCTCCATCTCTGAGACCATGTCAGCGTCGATGGCGACACTGGGTGCTCTGCCCCTCGTCAGTTGTAGCTGAAGCTCTCCATTCACTGAGAGTGTGGAACTCCGAAGTGGACATGAGGCTAGTGGGTTTTTTGTTACTTGTGCTGATGTTGTTATTTGTACCTGTGGAAGATTAATATTTAAATTGAATCATCTTTTTTTATTATAAATCCGAAATTAAGAACGGATACTGGATGTATGGATGGATAACTGTAACGGTGTGGTGCTCTGCTGCATCACTTTACACGCTACCCAAATTGTAAATATAATTAATTGTAAGTATAATTACAAAAGATTGTAACTATCCATTTTTTTTAAAAGAGTGGCGTGAGTTTCTTGCCAGTTCTTCTCATAGCTCCACCCCGTCAGCAAACTGGTCTTAGGCAAATGTTCCGTGTAGTGACGGATTAAGAATACATAATGTCACTACCCCATCTCAACCCATGGGTGTCGTAGAAGGCGACTAAGGGAGTAACCTTATGCAGACAAGAGCACAGCGAGAAAAGGAAAATTCGAAACAAACCCTATACCAACCCGTCTGGTCAGCGTGGCATAGTAGGCTAAATTCCCTCCACAATCTTTGGAGGAGACCCGTGCCCAACAGTGGGACGTTTATGGGTTGAAATGATGATGAAATTGTAAAAATTACAAAAGATTGTAACTATCCATTTTTTTTAAAAGAGTGGCGTGAGTTTCTTGCCAGTTCTTCTCATAGCTCCACCCCGTCAGCAAACTGGTCTTAGGCAAATTTGCTGACACTACTTTTCGGATATTCTGTTACGTTCTTGTGACTTTCATAAGTGTTACCTTGTAACCTAGATAAATAAATGAGATTTCATTTAATTTCATTTCATGATATTTGTTACTCAACCATGACAAAACAGCTGAAAGAATCTGTGTAAATGGCATACGTAGATTATAGATTGGAAACTGCCTTTTATCGACACATCGGAAGCTAGTATTTCATAAACCGCTGTTGAGCACAGGTCTTTACTCTCAAGAGGAGGCTATTAGCCTGCTGTTATCACTATTTCCAGTGCAAGGTTCAGAGTTTTACATACACAGGCGTCATCATCATCATTCAGCTGTAGGACGTCCAGTGCCAGACCAAGGCCTAGATGTATTGGGATTCATTTGTTTCCTAGTCGCATCATACAACTCTTTGGGGCAGAAAAGGGTTAGTGACATAGGTATATTTACTAACTCTGTCACTATAGGGAGAAATACTCTTTAATATATTTATCAACATTCAAATAGTGTATCTAGGTACGAAATATTATTCGAAACTTTAGAGTTTGTCCCACGATACATTCTTTAACCACAGCTGCAATTACATATGCATGATCTCTGCTTGTGTTCACTGCCAAAGGATATTGAGCCGTAATATTGCTACCAATAAGTTAAAGATTACCTTGAGCGTATCTTTCACTTCGTCAGGCGGTGGTGGCACAGTGTCCCCCGCCTCACTCGTAGATATGTCCGAGGCAAGTTCGCAAGTCACTGTCGGTATCTGAACTTGCGCTGTTTCTATAGTTGATATTTGGCTTTCGCTGGAATGGGAAACGGGTAGAGTTAGTGAATTGTTTCAGTAATGTTTTTGGAGGTGGCTATGTCGATGTTTGCTGAATGGATAAGGGTACGGCGTGCAAATCACGCGGTCCGAGTTCGAACCTGACCGGCAGTACCAATGTGGATTCCACTTTGTGGAATTTATATGTACTAGTCAACTGACTTACCATTTGCTAACGGTGAAGGAAATCATCGTGATGAAACCCACATACTCTTGAAGAAATTCTATGAGTATGTCTGATCCACCAACCCGCACTAGGCCAGCTCGAGTGGATTATGGCCTAAACCCTCTCAGCTCTCTAGTAAGAGGAGAGGAAACCCGAGCCCAGCAGTGGGACTTAATGAGTTGCTGATGATGTCGATGTGAAGTCAACGGAGATAAGATGAAAAGTGATACATCTTAAAACAATTAGACTTGTGAAATGTAAAGAATGGGGTGTGTATAAATATTTAAATAACTTGGTTGTTAATTGTTACGTATGTGACATAGATGTCATTATCATTACAACCCTTAATGTCTCCCTGCCGGGGGCTCACTCTGAACTTCGACATTCGACTTAGTCGGTAAGGAAATTTAGGTATGGTCGCTGTCAATTTCAAACATTTGAGCGACATCAAAATTGACTAAGTCGAATGTTGATATTTGATATAAACTGGCCGTATAGTGATGGAGTAAGAATACAAAAAGTCACTACCCCAAGTCAACCCGTGGGTGTCGTAGAAGGCGACTAAGGGAGTAACCTCATACAGACAAGAGCACTGCGAGAAAAGTAAAATTGAAACAAACCCTATACCAACCCGTCTGGCCAGCGTGGTATTATATAGTACGCCAAATAAATTCCCTCCACATTCTTTGGAGGAGACCCGTGCTTTGCAGTGGAACGTTTATGAGTTGAAATGATGATGATGATACCACGCTTGCCAAACGGGTTGATATAGGGTTTTGTATAAAATTTTCCTTTTCTCGCAGTGCTCTTTAGAGAAACAATATCAAAATAGTGTCACTCAGTCTCACAATTCAAACTCTGATTATTATTTGTATCACACAATATACAACAAAGAAGATTCGTTGAGGAATTCTAAAGAAATTCCAATGACGACAAAAAATTCCAGACTTTTCTTTTTTGGCTATGGAATGCCAAAACGGCCTGTAACGGGGATCCGGGGGCCGTTTGTGAATTCCGTATCTAATAGGGACCCTTTTATAATTTCGAGCCGTCTTGTGATGTCTCTTGGTTTTATAGTAAACTATATGGGATGTTTTCGTCTACGAGACTATGATACACTAGTATATAATATTATAATACAATTTAACAACATGTTAACTGAGTAGGTAACTACCTCCGTGGCTCAGTGGGAAGTGTATACGACTGCTGTGCAAGAGGTCCCGGGTTTGTTTCCCGGGTCGGTTGAAAATGGTATTGGACTTTTCTAACATGAAATTTCAGTATTGAGATTTTCCCGGAGTTTGGTAAACAAATGTTCCCGGTAGATCACAATAGGCTCGCCCCCTATATCATGGTACCAAACATAGCATGTGGGTGTGAAACACCTCTGCCTACCCCTTAGGGGAAAAAGGCGTGATGCTATGTTATGTTAATTGAGTAGGAAAAACTCGTTTTCTCGCTAAATATTTAGCTTGACTGGAGAATTACTTCTACTGTAAAAAGATCGTAACCATACAATAGAACGATACTATAATAATGTTGCCTTACTTAAAAAATAAGTAAATTACGAAAATTTTGCATCATGGCTTTTATCCTGAAGAGGTAGACAGAGACGGAAGCCCATTGCTAACATCCGGATACATTGATGCTCTTTCTAGAGGTATAAACAATTTTTGAAATCTATAAAGAGGTTTTGAAGATATTGAGATATCAAACATACTAAACAAAACTATTTGCATAAACTTTTTTATTTACCAAATTTTAATCGTAAACTTTCTAATAATAAATATAACCTGACGATTTGTTTCTAACTCTGGGTAGAATGAGAATTTAATTATACAAAAACTCATTAATTTAAATACGTAAGAGTAGAATAAACTAATCATAATATAATAATATTCTACCACATTCACACAGCGCCATCTAGTCCCAAAGTAAGCAATTATATTTGCTTGTGTTATGGGTACTAAACAACTGAATATACTACTTAAATACATTTTTTTTTGTAAATACATACATCATCATCATTTCTGCCTATTGCAGTCCACTGCTGGACGTAGGCCTCTCCTAACACGCGCCATAGCACATACATATTATAGATAAATTACATCCAGACACAGAACAAACCTTTATGCTCATCACACAAAGATTTGTCCTGGGTGGGGATCGAACCCACGACCTCCTGCTTAGCAGTCAGTCACTAACCACTAGACCAATAGGCCAGTCAAAAATAGAATAAATAAACTAAAAATAAAACTGTAGATAAACTAGTTTAACAGTTGAAACTTGTATAAAAAACTGTTCGTTGATTCAACAGGCACGACCCATCCTCGTTCGAGCAACGATATTGCTATCGTCGCTTCGAGTTTAATTTGATGAAGGTATCCTGCACTTAAGACGAGACGTAACTACTAATGTTTAGGAAAGGTGCCAATATCACTAAAGGTTTTCAATTAAACTTGTTCGGGAAAATTGTGTAATACTTTTTTCTGTAGACAGTGCCTTGGTTGTGTTTTCTTCGCATTGTTTAGTCAAAGCTAAGAGACAGGGCCGCATTTAGAGGTGTGGAGGCCCTGGGACAACGATGAATGAGTGGAGGCCCCTAAATTATTTTCCGAATAAAAACTCAACATCAAAATCGTTTATTGCGAATGTAGCTGTTCTAACAATGTTAAATGATCTTCTTTATCTATTAGCTGGCACAATAAATATATTTGCTTAGGTGTTTATCAGTTAAAAATTAAAAAATCTATTAAAATACATGTTAATTGCTGAGCCGTCGAATCTTTTTTTCTCTTTTGTGGAGCCCCGGGGCCATCACCCTCGTCTGCCCTGCCTTGATTTCGGTGCCTTGAATTCGGTTCCTGCTATGAGAATAGTCATGTCCATGGGCCTCGTCTTCCACTTAAGCCAATTAAAAAAACTTGGCTAAATGGTATTTGTTATTGGTGCTTTATAAAGACAAAATCCGCGTAAGGGAATAAACTCCGTGTTGCTTGTACTTAACAGTCATACAAATAGTAGACACTAGAGGCGCTTGTAGCATTCTGGTACTGAGATATTCATAACGTTCATCGAGGTTAAGTAACGTTTAGCAAGGTGAGTTTTATAGATGGGTGACCGTTTGTGGTGTTTTCATTCTCGAATGTCTCCGTGCTTCAAAAGCCACTTGGCGTTGGTCCCGGTTATCACTTAATGTGGTAGTCGTTAGATCTAGTTGGAAGCCTTCGCTAGCCTAGCCTGCCTAGTTCTAGGCGACGCGATTAATTCCAATATCAGAGTCTGCCTCAAACCCATACACTAAGAAGAAGATTTAAAAGGCAAATAGTATATAAAAAGAATATTTACCCATTATTATTACTAAGGTGTCCTTGAGGCATGGGATGCGTCACAGGCATCGGCCGCGTGCCTTTCGGAGGATTGCTGAAGCTCGTTTGCTGTTCATTCTAGCAGGAAAAAAAAAAAATAGTTAATAGAAATAAAGTCAAAGATCTCTGCAAAGGTCCTCTGAGTGGAACTTCGGTCTGGGCAACTATTTTATATATTATGAGGCATCGCGATGGCGAGAATGGTTCTTCTTGAAGCACAAGGGTGTGACCTTTGTGCTACAAAAGGAACTGAACTGCCTAATATTATACTTTTGTCCCAATCTGGGAATCGAATCGATGCATGACCTAATGATGAGTTAGTACCAACACCACTAGATCAACAAAGCAATTTCTTCTCATGATATTAGGTACTCTGTCAGCGAACTGGTGTTTTTTTTGGGTTACTTATGCCCTTCATTTTGAAAAAA
Source organism: Laspeyria flexula (assembly GCA_905147015.1). Classification (NCBI taxonomy): domain Eukaryota; kingdom Metazoa; phylum Arthropoda; class Insecta; order Lepidoptera; family Erebidae; genus Laspeyria; species Laspeyria flexula. The sequence goes on from LR989972.1 coordinate 9,378,368, forward strand.
AAAGGGTACTTACAATAATTCACATAGGCTCTAAAACATTTTTGTATAACTAAATTAAGTTGTAGTAAGTATATTATATTATTAACTAATGACTTTTATAAGAGTCGTTTTATAATCTCGATAAATAAATTCATTTAATTATAATATTTAATTTTATTAATTGACCATATAAATAATTTAATAATTATGAGAATTATCTTGTAAAAAATTACCTCCTTAAAAATAAGTGGAATAAGAATCAAAGTCACTTACAGGCCTCGGTCTCGGGTTTTTCCGTATGCCTCTTCTAGCGCGAGCCTTCGCCGCGAAGTATATCCTAATGTAGACGAATACCATGATGCATGATGGGATGTAGAAGCTGCCCAACGCCGAGTACACCACGTACCCGATGTCGTCTGACACCTGTCGACAAGACAAACAAACAATTAAATAGCTATACTGTTTAGTAAAGAAGTGAAAGATCTGGGCATTTTAATTGACGACAATCTCTCCTGGGATCCGCAGGTTCAGGAGGTTAGTAGAAAGATCTTTGCTGCTGCGGGCTCTTTGAGGCGATTGCGAAACTTTCTCCCGATTGCAACCAAAATAATTATGCGATTGCGAAACTTTCTCCCGATTGCAACCAAAATAATTATGCTTGTAAACTCCTTCTTATTTCCTATCCTTGACTATGCCGATCAGCTATCCAGATCTCACCGAGAACCAATTAGACAAACTTGAGTGACTTCAAAATGTATGTATAAGGTTCATATTTGGTTTACGCAAATATGATCATGTCTCAGAATACCGTAAAAAGCTCAAGTGGTTACCAATTCGACTTCGCCAGAATGCTCACATCCTTTCAATGCTATACAGTATACTGTTTTAACCCTTCAACACCCTCCTATCTTAAAGGACGTTTTGAATTCGTCGTCGACGTCACATGACTAGTACATAATAAATTCCACAAAGTGAAATCCACATTGGTACTGCTGGTCGGAATCGAACTCGGACCGCGTGTTTAACACACCGGTCTCTTATCCATTCAGCCACCATCGCTTAAAATAAAAAAAATATTAAAATAAATTACATTAAATTAATAAAATAAATTACAATTATAAAGTGTGTAAAAGAACAAAAATCATTGCGTTTACATCCTATTTATATGCAAATAATATATTGGAACTTGTAGGTGTAAATTTACGGATACTCCATCTTTTGGAAACAGCAAATATAGCTCGAGTAATTTGTGCATTACGCGTCGACACCATCACCTCATAATTATTATTAATGACGGATTTAAAATACATAATTGTATAATGTCACTACCGCATTTCAACCTGTGTGTGTCGTAAAAGGCGACTAATGGAGTCACCGAAAAAATTCGAAACAAAACCCTTTACCAATCCGTCTGGCCTGCGTGGTATAGTAGGCTATATACCTTCTACTATCTTTGGAGACCCGTGTCCAGCAGTGGGACGTTTATAAATCAGTAAATAAAGTAATAAGTTGGCCACCATCAATTATGCGTAAATACAATATAGTTGTCGGTTTTGATTGCAGAGCAACACATTTAAGCCGCAACTTCATAATTATTCGGAATTAATCCCGATACCCGCAGTTCAATCCGACTACGTTATCCGCAATCGACTTTGTTAAAGTAATAACTTTAATATTTGTAAAATACTTCATGAAATATATTGCTGAAAGAGAATTATGGTTATAAATAGATTTTGTTTGTGGCTTGATTCGGTGTATATCAATAAAATATAGCCCGTATCTTATTAATTATATATAATATAATAATAATATAATGTTCTACCACATTCTCACAGCGCCATCTAGTCCCAAATTAAGCAATTATATTTGCTTGTGTTATGGGTACTAAACAACTGATATACTACTTGAATACATTTTTTTTTGTAAATACATACATATTATAGATAAATTACACCCAGACACAGAACAAACCTTCATGCTCATCACACAAAGATTTGTCCTGGGTGGGGATCGAACCCACGACCTCCGGCCTAGCAGTCAGGGTCACTAACCACTAGACCAACAGGCCAGTCGAAGATATATATCACTCGTAAGATGTCCATTGTTGGACATAAGCCTACTCAAGAGATTTCTAATAGGACCGGTTGTATGCGGCTTCCATCCAGTGCGATCCGGCTGTTCAGATGATATCATCTGTCTACCTTATGGGTAGACATCTTACGCTGCGCTTGCCGGTGCGTGGTCCCCACACCAGAACTATAAGCAAAGATTAAGCAGTGTAACAGCATATTGACTGCTTCTAAAATAATATTAAAAAAGTCAACAGTAATTTTTTGTACCTCTCCGAACAAACTTTATTTATTGATATTAAAATATACGGGATACCACGTCTTTTATTTTATACAAATTACTAGCTTCCGCCCGCTGCTTCGCCCGCGTGGTATGTATTTTATACCTATAAACCTTCCTCTTGTATCAGTCTATCTATTAAAAAAATCGCATCAAAATCCGTTGCGTAGTTTTAAAGATTTAAGCATACATAGGGATATAGGGACAGAGAAAGCGACTTTGTTTTATACTAAGTAGTGATTGAGTAAGCGCGATGATCACGGAAGAATTCTGTGATCATGGTACCGATTTTCGCTGATCTGATTGAGTTAAATGACCATGACAACTTTAAAAACTTTACTTATGTTAAAAACCGTTTGTACAAAGGGCCTTGTCGGGTAACTGAAACTCAAAAATTTCTACAAATAATTAAAATAATGATGATACACTATGATAATTATTTGTGGAAATTTTGTATTATTTATCGATCGAAGACTTGGTGAACAGATGAACTGATGCAAGTCGCACAGAACCGATCCTAATAGAATTTACTTACAGAGGCCTATATCCAGCAGTTGACGTCCTACGGCTGATATGATGATGATGATGATGAATCAACCCACAAACTCGAGCAAGGAAACCAACGCGGCAAATAACTATGTTACGTGTCCAATCTGTAATAAAGTACTGGTTTTGATACGAGAGCTATTTGAGCCAATATCTCAGTGCCTATTGTAATCTCACAATAGATAAAGATTAAATTTCTTTCAAAAGAATGTTGCAAAATAAGAATTGTAGGCGCAAGTTAGAACTGGGACATAATATCAATTTTTGAACGGAATTGGTTTCAAAACTCTTGCGTTATGGGACATCTCCTGTATCACGAGATTTTTTTTTAATATTTTAACGATTAAACTCAGAGAGAATAGTCGGAATATTGACTTAGTGCCTGTTTCACCACTAGCTAATAAGTTATAGATAGCCTATATTAGGAAAACTAAAAAAATACTTAACGGTTTTTGACGTATTTTTCATATAAAATCTGTCAAAAAAGTCTCAGGTTATTATAGACACCTTTTTGAAGGTGGTGCAGGCCCTTCTATTACGCTGCATAGTGTTCGAAAATTTAAATATGCTGGCTGTCATTTTGAACATCTGACAACAACTCAAAACAAAAACTATTACTTTTTTCGGAACATAGATTTATTATTTATCCCGTGTAAGGATAAAATCAAAAAGAGGACTACTTTGGCTTCAAAGCCAACCCTGAGAGTAGTGATAGGGTTGAAAATCGATATGAATGTCAGGTTGATTACGAAACTACAATTTACAATTACCTACTTAGGTTTAAAAATATATGTAAATATCGAAATCTACTCGAACGAAATCACAGGCATAAGTTAATTCACATATTATACAATATGCGGGAATTCATGCGAGCTTGCTTAAGTATTTACCTTTCTTACTTTTAATGGTATAAAAATCTAAAAGAGAGCACGAACTCTTAACAGTTTTAGTAAAGGTTTTATCTTCACTTGTACTTCAAACTCGGAGCAGAAACAAAGCCGATAATAATCACCCTTCATTCAACATTACACCTTTTTACCGTCTACCCTCTTTACCTAAAGATTAAATATTTAAACCTATCTTTTTTCAGTTTCTTTTAAGATCAGCGCAAATCGGAAATCACTTGAGGATCGGGCGATTAGGTTTAATGCCGAATTGTTTTTCGCCGAAACATGTGACTGCTGACTACAAGTTTCAATTCTGCAGTTACAATAAGTCTGCATGATCCCTCATATACCCGAGGGGGTAGCCAGAGATGTGTCACAACCAGATTTCATCAGTTATTTATTTTATTTTTAGCCACTGCTCAGCTCCGGTTGGCCGTAGCATGATATTATATAGCTTTCGTGTACATTATGAAATTGGTTTCATGTGTAGAAACGATACGAATTCTTGCGTAGACCCGGCGACTATTCTTAGCGTGTACACTGAGCCTAAGGGTTTTGTTTTCGCTATTTTGGTTACAGAGCCTTAAAAAATTCCCTTACGTTAGTAAGGGAATTTTTTGTCTTGGTGTTAACCAAGACTTGAGAATGGTTGGTTGAATCACCTGTTCTTCATAATATGTTTAATTGTGAATAACTGTAATTGGCCGTTACTTAGTAATTTTAATTTGTATTTTTTTTATTAGACCGTTGTTATTCTAAAATAAAGTAAATAAAATAAAAATCAGTTTTGATAATTCATTTTATATTCGTTGAAGTTCAAGAAATGTTTTTATGTCGAGAAAAACTGAACAAATACATGGACATTTAATTCCACGCGGGTAAAGCCGTGGATGAAAGCTAGTCTATTATAAATCCGGTACCAAACAATGATGTAGCTAATATTAATTTGGAAGGGTCACGTAATGTTTTTAGCGACAAAACGCTGACATAAGGAAGGTCTGTGGGTCCGTTCAGGTACACAATATCGTATTCCGACTTCTCTTTGTTAATTAACTTGAGTATTGATAGCGTAAAGGTTATAAGGTACAGGTTTGATGCCTTGGGGCTCTAAATTAGTATGAAAAGCGATCATCTGTAAACAAATAAAAATATTGTTTTTTTTTCACGCAGCGTCATCTAGCTCAAAGTAAGCTAATATAAACTAATAGGTATATAAATAATTTTATGGGATCTCTTATAAACGTCCCACTGCTGGGCACGGGTCTACTCCCAAGAATGTGGAAGGAGTTTAGTCTACTATACCACGCTGGCCAGACGGGTTTGTATAGGGTTTGTTTCGAATTTTCCTTTTCTCGTGGTGCTCTTGTCTGCAAGGCCCTTGGTCGCCTCGTACGACGCCCACAGGTTGAAATGGGGAACATTATGTATTCTTAATCCGTCACCACACGGATAAGACAACTGATAAAATCATACACATAACATATATTTATTTTCTACTATATATATATTATACAATATAGAAAAACAGCGCAGCGTTGGACGTCCACCCACAAGGTGGACAGATGACCTGATCCGAACAACAGGATCGCGCTGGATGCAGGCCGCATACAACCGGTCCTATTAGAAGTCTCTTAAGGAGGCCTATGTCCAGCAGTGGACATCCTACGGCTTATATGATGATGATGATGATGATAGAAAAATATCAAAACTCTGAAAAAAATAATATTACTATAATTTATTAAGTGTACAAGTCGCAAAAGTGTAAAAGTTTTTATATTTTTATTTCGATTAATTGTATATTTGTATGACGTTTAAGTTTATGTATGTATATGATCCAAATGATTAAAGAGTTTTTGATATTGAGTTTGACTTTGACCTCGCCACTAACATCGCTGACTGACGTGGGTTCGATTCCCTCGCGAGACAAATATTAGTGTGATTTTGTTTTGAGTATATGTGTACTTTGTATCTGTATGTTTGTAAATTCTCCCCGACTAAGGGCTTGCTTCCTAGTGTGGGTGATATCTTAATAAAAAAAAAGAAAAGAAAAAATCATTTCAATACTGCGTTAGTAAATTTTTTATCTTGATTCCTTTTATTCCTAATTCAACGTTTGTTCTTTGCCCCGAGACAGTTTCACGCATCCTTGCCCCCTTCAATACAACCTTTACTTAAGCTTTTAACATTTTTTCTTCTAAATAGGAAATTACGCAGCTCCAAACGGTTTCATTATACGACCCAAAGACAAAAGTCATTTTGCAAACGGAAGAGAGACAGTTACACTCGATAAGTGTACTTAATACAATGCAATATCAACTCAATGCTTTTAACCAAACGGTCTATTTTCCGACTTAAATTCTATGATTACATTTCGGTGAGAGTTGTTGGGGTAGGGTGCAAGTTTGAACGTGTTTGAGAACAGGTAAACACTTTGCTAAGTAGAAAGTTAATAAGGATATGGAAAATATTCATGTTGATTATTATTTACTTCCAATTTATAAATGAAAAATATTATATTACTTTCGTATAATGGTAAAAGTTTACTTCGTGTTCTTTGTAATTTTTTTTTACAAAATATATTTTTAAACTAGGTGCTCCACTCAAAAACTGAAAATTCTACTCACTGAGCGAAAAAATCATTTAAAAACATTGCGGTCACTTTAAAACATCCACACAGATAAATTAAAAAGAAAAACTAAGGCTCTTGTGAAACCGCTGATCGCGTGTTGTGGCAATCTCAGAAAGGCCACATAGCAAAATTCAGCCATAAAATATCATAAACAAGTAAATATAATTTAAAAAATTTAATAACCCGACTGCAAAAAATCAACAGAGAGCAACGCACTAAAAAGACCGTAAAATTATTGTAAAATTTATACCTGATTAAATTTAAATACATAACATATGTATATATTTGTAAACTCCATTTGATTCCCTTTATTTTGATACTCTACTCGATAGGTTTGGTTAAAAAAATAATAGAACTACTTACAATTTGGCGTCAAAAGCCCGCCGTTTAAGTCTTTTTATTCTTAAATCCTACTTTAAACCTACAACGATACTTTAATTGTCAAAATCCATCCAGCCGTTAGGAAGATTCAATAAAGAAATTTACAAACATACAAGATACGCGCGAAAAACAATACCCGTCCTGACAGTCGGGTAAAAACGTGTTGTGTTCGTAGGCAACGAATACACGTTTTCTATTATATTTTTTTTATTATATTCCACTGCCCATTTCTGAACGAATAGCTGAACTGTGTTATTTTGAGAGAAAGGGAGTACTCTTTCTCTATAAGGCAAGTAAGAGATCATTATTTTACTACAGAAACACAACATTATCTGCTGATGTAATCTTACGATAGTTTTACTCAAATTGATCGAGGCATTTCGTTGTGTCTACCTTTTTATACTTCAAGTATTTCTGTCTTTATAAGACAGACAATACTTAAAATAGATAACTCCATACTCTCACAACGAGTTCCTAACTTGTATAGAATTGTTTGATCTTTTCGCCTCATAAGAAGGAAAGATAAGAGGATAAATGCACAAACAATGTCAACTTTTCAAGCGGAAAACATGAAGGAAGAAGATTAACCTAACTTTATTACATCCAACAAATATTATTTATATTCCAATTATTTCTATGAAACTGTTTTTCCTTATTTTTCCTTCGATTGACCTCATAAGCGTTTCTTTGAGAAAGGTGATAAGTTATGTTTCACAATTAGATTATGTGATTACATTATCCTTAACATTTGTAAAATCAGGTACTTTTTATTTTTCTTTTTATATTTTAAGTGTAGTTTTTTTAGGGTGTAATTTATTATCTATAATATGTATATATTTACATTAAAAATGTATTTAAGTAGTATATCAGTTGTTTAGTACCCATAACACAAGCAAATATAATTGCTTAATTTGGGACTAGATGGCGCTGTGTGAAAACTCCCTTTGCAAATAAGACGTAATTATATATTTTCTTCTGAAGTTATTATTTCGTTTTCATGTTTAATTGTAGTACACCGCAATTGTGAAGATAAATTGGAACATACAGCTGAAAATACTGGTGGCAAAAGCATATAATCATAACATAAGGGAACACTAAGATAATTATTTAAAACAGGGAATTTCTCATTTATTAAAATTTGCTACGATAAAAGGAATCAAGGCAGGACCAAAAAATAGTAAAAAAAAACCCAAAAATCTCTGAAAAAGTCATTCCGTTTTTAAACAATGAAAGATCATCAGGCTTTTTCCCCAAAGGGATAGACAGAAGTACACTTCTACCGGCGATACATCGCCCCCAAATTTTATCAGCTATCTTTAGTATCATGTAATAGGAGTTATTGTCATTATTGCCCGTCCAGCAGTGGACTGCAATAGGCTGAAATAATGATGATGACGATGAATAGGGGTTGAGCCTATTGCTATTACCATTTCCAAACTCCAGACTGGTACTTATAATATCAATACCTGCAGAATAACCTAATACCGATTATGTCCGAACTGGAAATCAAGCTGTACTAGCGATGCAGGTCAAAACATTAACGAGGATAAAAAATCGCTTATAGTCTCGCTAGCAGTGGAACCACACAAAGTAGTTTTAATTAGAACATCTTGGAATCAAACTCGGCTGTTACATACAATGTAAGTGTTTTAGCAGTGGTTAGTAGGCTCAGAATTGACATTGTCCTCAAATGTGAACAATATTGGTGTAATGTCTTGTCATTATTCGTGTATGTGCTATATATGGGTATACCTAAACTTTCTTAAATTTTCTTTAATTTATATTTCTTCAATTACATAAATCTCTTCTTTTTTTCGTTGTACACTTCTTTTGCTCCCATGCTATACGTTTGTTTTTCCTCTGCACTCCTGGGTTTGCTGGTAGAAACTCATATTTGAGTTAAGCTCGCCTATGTACCTACATTTTTTTTTGTTTATTGTAATTTTTTGTGTACATTAATGAATTAAGAATGTCTGAAAATGTGTGGTATTTTCATGTAAGGTTAATCTTTTATCTTTAAAAGACTACGCTCGAGAGTTTGCACTAGAGAAAACGCCCTGTATCACATACATACATTTAGCTCACGCATCTTTCCCAACAGAGGGGTAGGTATAGACCATTTCTTTTTCCATACTATGATTCTAAGTGAAGGTGGTGCTAAACATGTGGTCCGAGTTCGATTCCGATCTGCAGTACCAATGTGGATTTCACTTTGAGGAATTTATTATGTACTAATCATGTGACTTACCATCTGCTAACGGTGAAGGAATACATCGTGAGAAGCCCACATACCTTAGAAGAAATTGTAAGTGTATGTCTGGTCCACCAATCCGGTTTAGGCCAGTGTGTGTGGATTATGGCCTAAACTCTCTCAGCTCTCTCCCGCTTGACTTCTAGTAGTATATATTCGTATTGTATAATCAATATATATCGTCTGGTGAGTAGCGAACGCCAGAGGCCCAATTCCTCCTCCCAATCCTCTTCGTTTTCCTTTTTTAGAAGGCGGTTTAGTTGTTTTCTATCATGGCTAAAAGAACACAGCCATGTCCATGTGCTATGGTTACCAATTACCACGTCAAACAATAAATAACAATAACGACATAATTATATTGCACAGGTCCTGCAAAAATGGTATCTACGATTGATGACTTTAAACACATTTTTCTCTGAACTTGGACATGCAGTTGAACTTTTCTTCATTAGAAGGGCAGTATAATATCTCCGTTCTTATCCTAAAACAGGGATATCATCACAGTTGTAAATCTGAGATCAGCAAAAACTCGATCCAATTACCATAAAAACGAGATGCGATAACAATTTGATTCTATTCGATTAGGTTTATAATCGTTAATATATCGGTAAATGTTGCGGAAAACTGATTATGCGTAGGATTAAATAAATTATATTATATTAAAGATTTTGTCAAAGGTGATTTGGGAAAAGTACGCGATATTTTTATTAAAACCTGCCTCGTTTTTCTTGTTGTAGGTACTATACAGAGATAGTTCAACTTCAGAGTTTCAATGGTATGATACTTATATAATATATACAATGGTATAATATCCTAGGGTAAGACTCAATCCGAAAGATTCTTTCCTTTTTGAGGTAAAAGTAATCCATTTTATTAAAAACTGTTATTATATTAAATAATAAAATATAATAAAATAAAATGATAATAATAATGTAAAGGTACAAAAAAAACCCAAAATGAACACAAACATTAATCAAATGAAATGAAATCTCGTTTATTCATCTAGGTTACAAGTTAACACTTATGAAAGTCACAAGAATGTAACAGGTTATCCGAAAAGTAGTGTCAGCAAATTTGCCTACGACCATTACAATCAAAAATAAAACCTACGCATTGAATCTTAAGACATAATTCACTTTAAACAATAGAACAACAACCATGAATCAATGCCGTAAGAAATGACATTCATCTTAATTGTAAAAGCTGATCCTATTAAGAGGATATATGAGGTCTATCCGGGTCTTTATAAACGCTGCGTCAGAAACGTCACACAAAAGTATCTGACCTATAAATACGACGTAAGAAACATTTTACAAAGCTAATGTTTGGTTCGGAATAAGGCTGAGAACACACGAAGCAACTAAGGGCAACTAGTGCCCGATCCATCTTTTTATGTTACTTATTTGATAAGACGGTATTTTCGGGCAGATACGACTTAGGGAGGGACTAAATATAATAATATAATAATATTCTACCACATTTACACAGCGCCATCTAGTCCTAAATTAAGTAATTATATTTGCTTGTGTTATGGGTACTAAACAACTGATGTACTACTTAAATACACTTTTTTTTGTAAATACAGATAAATACATACATATTATAGATAAATTACACCCAGACACAGGACAAAACTTTATGCTCATCACACAAAGATTTGTCCTGGGTGGGGATCGAACCCACGACCTCCGGCTTAGCAGTCAGGGTCACTAACCACTAGACCAACAGGCCAGTCTAAATATAAATTCTAAAGCAATCATCAATTTTGATTTTAATAAAATTTCTTTTAAGAAACTCATCAAGAATGAGAACCTTGTTACTTAGATAAATAAACGAGGTTTGGATTTTGAAGTCACTTTTGTTGTCGTTTAAGTGCGTTTTTTTTATTTGACAGATATTTTGTTACCTATTATAGCAACCAAAATTGTGTCATCAATGTAATGTAACTATAAATACTAAGTATACTATAAATATATAAAAAACGCCATATCTAGATGTTGTCTGTTCTCGCAGTTCGTAGATTAAAGTTGCTCCGTGTGCTTATCCCGTAAGTGAGCTCGCAAGACAAAGCTAGTATGCAATAAATAAAAATAAAAGCCCCTCACAGTGGATGGTTAGCAAAAAAAAAACATTATTAAACACAATCGCGCTAATGCAACGTAACGGGAGGTCGGATTTTTTTTTGTCGAATAAAAGTAGGGATCTTTTTCTCTAAGTGGTAGCGTTAGCAAAAAAATTAATGGACATTATGTTAAAGATTAACATGTAATTTATTTAGCATAATCCTTGTTATGTTGTTGGTGCATACAGTGTTTAAGATCGTTAACGCCGTAACCACCCTTATTTTAAAATCTTTGAATGCGAAAATGCAAAATTTTAAGTCGAATTTATTACTTTGTCTTGCTATTAAAATTTGCTTAACAATGTTGAAACTTTTTCACCATTAACTCTTAGTCGCATAAGCCGTTATGAGTTTGTAATAAAATATACTTTATAGCAATAAAAGTTAATTTGCTTTAAACAAATATTTAACTAAAATTAACTCTAGTGTTGTGAAAGCCTGGAGTTGTGTTTTTGTAGACATTGGTCGATGCAAAAAATGCATGAACTTTTATTAAATTTGTTACATTCAAATTCATATAATACATAATTATACGTTTTGTTATCATTAATTTGTAATATAAAGTACATTATCAAATATGACGCAAACTTGTAATAAACAATATTATTAGTAAACTATCCGAGAGACCCAAGAAAAAGGTCTTCAACGGGACCAAAATACAGGAAAACGCAGCGTGAGATCGAATGAACTATTATCCACCTGTAGGGCGTTTGAGAGAGTTCTTAGCACAGTTAGTATAATGGCACATTTCCACCCTCATACCCAATATCCTGTAAGCCAGGATTAATAACCGTTGTGAACACCGAGTTGTGACACTCAAAAGTACCAGGGAATGCCTAACCTACTGCCTTGGAACACGCAACGAAATTATTCTGAATAAAATGGTAAACAAGACAACAAAAATTTAAAATTGTATCTAACCTCCGACAAGAGCTGATAACTTTAAAACGGCTGCACTGATTATGATAAAATATGTCTAAGAACAATCACGATCACATCAGCTTTTTAACAACAATAACTGGAACAAAATCAGCCTATTTATTTAGGAGCTACGATACTACACAGATACACAGATATGTCAAACTTATATAACTAGCTTCCGCTCAGGGCACCACTTGCGTGTTGTGTGAATGAAACGAATGAATGAAATAAATGGATGAATGAACGAATGAATGAATGAATGATTTTCCGATCTGGCGTGATTGAGATGGATGTATGGATGGATGATTTGACAATTATCCATCCATACATCCATCGATCCATTAATCTTAAGGTTCGCATATGATGTTAGTAAGACAAACACTTAACTTATTTACCTGTGGTCACTTATTCACTCTAGTGTACTACGTGATCGTGACTTTATTAATATAAAAGTAATTAGGATAAATTAAATAACTTATTTGTGAGTATTGAAACTACGGAAGTATTTAACTAATAAAGTGGTCAATAAAAACTAATCATCCCTGTGGAGAGGTATTGAAACTTATATATAGTTTGTTAATTGAACGAACGAGTGGCTGATGTATCGGTGGTAATACTTTGATTTACGAAGTTTGAAGGTAATAACATCACGGTTTTCTGATTGGAAGTAGTATAGATAATACGTATATTTTTTAATTATTTATCATCACCTGTATTTAGTACACTGTTGGATAGTTGTTACTTAATTTTAGGATACATATCATACTAACAGTTGAAAAGAGTTTTATGTTAAAAATCAATAGAGGGCAAATTTTAATCTTAGAATTATAAGCAGAAGCACGAAATTTCATTGACGGTGCGATATTATTTATATATACAAAAACAAAAATAACAATTAATCATCATTTCAACCTATTAACGTCTCACTGCTCACGGGTTTTCTCCAAAGAATGTAGAAGGAATTTTCCTTTTCTACATAAAATTACTCCCTTAGTCGCCTTTTACGACAACCACGGGTTGAGATGAGATAATTACATTACTACACACATCATTGTGAAAATAAAATTAAATATGTAATTAAAAAATCTATTGTGTTACTTATACTTGTATTCATTTGGACCTTGAGGTTTTAACTTTAGAACTCTGATTTGTTAACAAATTACAGGTGTTCTAAAGTCACCTGTGATATATACCCCTTCTATCCACTTATGTATCCAACCCTCTTTGTTCTAGGGATGGTTGGATACTATAAGTTGGAGGTAAGGCGAGACTTAGCCTTAGCTAAATATGTTTTGTCTGTGTACCGGGGTAAATTGAGAAACCCTCAGGTTTTGGAATCGTTAAAGTTGCTTGATCCAAACACAAGACTGCGGCAGGCGCCAAGAACTAGGGTATTCGATATACCGTCATCGCGCACTAACTTGAAGAAATTTGCACCAAAAAGCAGGGCTTTAAATATCATTATTGAGGTTGGCCAACGCATAGACATTCATGTCTGTTCCTTGGCGGAATTTGAGAAGGTGACACTAGATTGTCTTAGTTATAAGTTTAATTTCTAGTATAATTGTTCTCTGTTGTTGCATTGCTGTATTGGGTCTTACCTGTAAGACCTAGTCCTAAGTCTTAATTAAGTATACATTGATAATAGAATAAGAAATAGTGTAATAAGGGAACGTTGTGGCTTAAAAATAGATGTTGTAACTCGAATAGAGAAAGGAATGTTAAGCTGGTTTGGACATATAGAGAGAATGAATGAAGGAAGAGTGACAAAACAAATATATGAGACAAATGTGAAAGGAAACGTTGGAAGGGGAAGACCTAGAAGAACGTACCATGACCAAATAGGTGACGTTCTAAAGAAGGGACAGATCAGGAGTACCCTCAACCGGCGAGAATGCATGAAAAGACTGATGAATGTTGAAGAAGCCAAAGATGTATGTCAGAATCGTAGCAAGTGGAAGGAAATGGTCTCTGCCTACCCCTCTGTTGGGAAAGAGGCGTGATCTACATGTATGTACTATATATGTAATTGTTAATGTATGCTTAATAAATAAATAAATAAATAAATAATGAATGAACAATACAACGACCGTTGTCTTAAAAAAAATATGTACTTAACTATTAAATTTTTTACTGAAGTTTATTTTATTATAATAATGAAAATAATTAAATTAAAAATCTAATTACATATTAAAACTATATATACAATTAAATACAAACAAAAAAAAGGGAAACTAAAACGAAAACTTAAACAATAAAAAAAAAACAAATAACCCAAAGAAAACTTGTTTAGGCATCGTAATATTCGTCAGCATCACTGTCAACCGGAAACGTACCCAAAAGGCTGGCGGCATTGCCACGTTGAATGGCAATGCTAATTCTCTGAGCGAGAAACACACCAGCCCTCTGATCTACTATTAAGTACCTACATTTATAACATTAAAATATTAGATATTATTTTCAGTTGGAAAATCTCAAAGTTAAAGTCTTCTACACAAACATTTCAATCATCGAAGTTTTAATATTTTTATTTTTACTGTCTTTATTCGGCTTTCTTTTTTTCTGCTGTCGCTCCGTCCGTATCTTTCGCGACATAATTCGCGGAATCAATGGGCGGGTACACATTGGAGTAATGCACTTATCTTGTAGCGAGTCTCGTAATGATTAACTACTGCTTCTGCTTACCCCCTGTACCCTACCATGACTCATTTAAAATATTGTTGTCAAAAATGTTAAGAAGGTTTTTTTGGATTACAATATAACAAGGTCTCGTCAAGTGTAAATGTATCTAAATCTAAACTAATATTATAAACACAGAATCAATCTCTGTTTTGTGATTACAAAGCTGAAGACTTTGTTTGGTTGGTTGACACGCTTATCTCAGAAACTACTGGTCCGATTTGAAAAATTCTTTTAGTGTTGGATAGCCCATTTATCGAAGAAGGTTATTGGCTATATGTAATCATCATCTCAACCCACACGTCCTACTACTGGGCACGGGTCTCATCCAAAGAATGTGGAGGGAATTTAGCCTACTATACCACGCTGGCCAGACGGGTTGGTATAGGGTTTGTATCAAATTTTCCTTTTCTCGCAGTGCTCTTGTCTGTATAAGGTTACTCCCTTAGTCGCCTTTTACGACACCCACGGGTTGAGATGGGGTAGTGACATATATTCTTAATCCGTTACTACACGGATATGTAATCACACTATGATCAAAACTAGCTAGTATTGGCCAAATAAAAAGCTACGGGAGTGAAGCCCCATGAAACAGCTTATGTATTATAAAACGTTATTATATTTTGATATTATGTAAAAAAAAATATTTTTATTTTTATTTTATTTTATTATTATGTAAAAATACAGAAAGAAATAAACCTCACTAAGTTATAAGCGTTTTTCATCCTTATTGCTGAGGCGTACCGGCCGAATATTGCCGAATATAAAGGGTGGAATTTTGTAATGCCACCTGGAGGGAAAGTACTTTTAATACTAGAGATAGATAATTTTACTCAAAGGAAACATTCCTTTATTTTTAAAAAGAAACATAACTGTATTTAACGATTTCCGGAAATTCGCTTACCATACCTAGGAATCGAACCAGCTAGCAGAACCAGGTGGCATTACAAAATTCCACTCTGTATATGTAGCTTATGTACCTATTTAGTATTTATTTATTTATCGTTGCGAGTAGATGGTGTGGCACAAGGCATTAGGCGGTCATTGATATACTTCAAAGTTGTCCAAGCTTTCAAAATATTAATACATTTTTCACAAAAAATAAAACATGTATAAAAACGATTGGAATCGATTCTGCTACTTTATTATTTTTTATTTATAAAAGTCTTTATTTAAGCAATGAAGTACTTACAAAATGGTCTTATTCTAATTGCAGACAATGTAAAATAGGTTGTTAGTTAGGCTAATACACCCTTTTCAACATATAACATGGATCACCATAACTATTCCTTTCTTTTCTTTCTTTTTATAAAAGACAACGCCCGCTCTAGGGAACAAGCCATGTGTCGGGAGCTTTTCAAACATGAAACTAGCGGACACAAAGTACACCCAGACTAGAAACAAATATCTATGAATCACACAAATATTTGTCTCATGTGGGAATCGAACCCACGTCACCCAGCACGGCGATGTAGTGGCCAGGCGACCACCTTAACCACTGCGCCACGGTGACAGTCAACTATTTAAAACATATTGGTTAGGATGGTGATGATTCTGCTACTGATTATGAACAAACTACTTTCAGGTTTCGTATGAAAAAAGCGATGGTGGCTGAATGGATAAGAGACCGGTGTGCTAAACACACGGTCCGAGTTCGATTCCGACCAGCAGTACCAATGTGGATTTCACTTTGTGGAATTTATATGTACTAGTCATGTGATTTACCATTTGCTAACGGTGAAGGAAAACATCGTGAGGAAACCCACATACCCTAGAAGAAGTTCTAAGTGTATGTCTGATCCACCAACCCGCATTAGGCCAGCGTGTGTGGATTATGGCCTAAAAACCCTCTTAGCTCTCTAGATAGAGGAGAGGAGACCCGAGCCCAGCAGTGGGACATTAATGGGTTGCTGATGATGAAAAAAGGTATAAAGTTTCCCCGGAAATGTTGGCGTGCCACTACACTTAATACAGTGTTGGTATAATCTACTTTTCAAAGTAAACGGAGAAGTTATTAAAAGTAAACACTACGTTCTACTCATCATAGCGACACGATTTACACCTCAAACTAGGAATAATGGATATTCTACCGTCTGTTTTTTTTATAAGCACAATGCTCGCACTATTATTATTATTATTTATTGGGCCTGGAGCCATCTGCGGCGTCTTTGCTACCTCGATTAGGGGTCCACTTTGTGGATTTCACTTTGTGGAATTTACATGTACAGTCGAGTTCATTAATATATTGGCACCATCAAAGATTCAAAATATTGTGAGCGTTGAAAAACTTAATACATACTATAGAACCTATGGATTAAATATATGTCCTCATGTGAATGGTTCAATAAAATATGCTGTACATTATGCAATAAGTTGTAGTCACTCTTTTCAACAAAAATATCTAATGATGGTGCCAATATATAAATGAACTCGACTGTACTAGTATAGTGACTTACTATTTGCTAACGGTGAAGGAGAACACCGTAAGAAAACCCACATACCACAGAAGAAATTCTATGAGTATGTTTGATCCACCAACACACTAGGCCAGCGTACCTATGTGGATTTAGGCCTAAACTCTCTCGGCTCTCTAGATAGAGGAGAGGAGAGCTAAGCAGAGCAGTGGGGCCTTAATGGTAACTTATCCATTCGGAAGCCATCGTTTTTACATATAAGATACCTCATCCATAATAATACTCATCCGAAACTCCCACTACACATTGGTTTTCAGATTAATATGGAATTAAGATTTTGGTGTGTTGACATTACACGCGTGGCGTATGAAACGTCTTGCAATTGTGTATCTTAACGCTGCGTAATCCCAGGGAAATAAGCAGAGATCAAGGATATTGATATTATGTAACTTGAGCTTTACACAGAATGAAAATGCTATGAATATTTCCTTCTGTCAAATGTTTGAAAGTGACAGCAAGCATATCTAAATTTCCTTACATTCGACATCAAAACCGACTAAGTCGAATGTCAAAATTCAGAGTAAGCCCCCTGTAGTCTAATTACACGTACACTGCATCAAATTTTAACAAAATGCCTGCTCTAATATTATAATTAATCATTCAACAAAATGTCAGGAAAGGTCATTAAGAACCATTAAGTTTTTCATTTAATCGAAAATTGATTGGTTCGTTTGTTAATAATAAATATAATAATTAATTACAGTTTGTCTGCCTTTTGTTAGAGCTGTGACATATTTTAATATTGAGGCTTTGTTTTTGAAACACTGTTATTGACAGATTATACGAGTATATTGTTAAATTTGTTTTTTTAAGAGAGGCTGTTTTGTACTACATCCAGTGGAGGCTTGTAAGTGGAAATGATATTCAGCAATTATATAACGAAGAAAATAATCAGCATCACCAATAAGTCTATCCAATCCATAAAACCTTTTTCTGTTTGTCAGTAATGACATTATAATATCTGTTTTACAAAATAACAAGTACCTACAGAACATTGCCAGCCTGTTTCTATTAATTTTATTTAAATTAAACTATTAACTACAACAGAAAACAATTATTATTGCAAATATAATTGGTATTAAATTAACAAGAGCGACTTCAAAGTTTAAATTTGATTTAATATTTCAATTAACGGAGAAATGTTTTATGTGTTGACTATTTCGACGACTGTGATTTGAAGATTTGATTATACGGTTATAGCTATAAAGGTCATAGCTCATTACAGTTAATAAACACCCGACCAACACTCATGGCGTCTACTAGTTTTCGACAAGTAGTTTATGGGTAGACGCTGCGTCGAGTTGTCACCAGCCCCTCTAGACAAGTGACAATCGATTCGATCTGTCTATTCTATCGACATGTCAAATTAATAATATAATAATATTCTACCACATTCAGACAGCGCCATCTAGTCCCAAAGTAAGCAATTATATTTGCTTGTGTTATGGGTACTAAACAACTGATATACTACTTAAATTTTTTTTTTTTTGTAAGACAGAACAAACCTTTATGCTCATCACACAAAGATTTGTCCTGGGTGGGGATCGAACCCACGACCTCCGGCTTAGCAGTTAGGGTCACTAACCACTAGACCAACAGGCCAGTCGAAATTAGTACATTGATCACGTGACATGTCGATAGCTTATGTCAGGGATGTGTTCAAATATATTGAAGTGACTGTCGTTTAGAATAGACAGACGATTAAGATGAGAGATGAGATGAAGTGATTGTTACATGTCTAGGGGCTATTTTCAGCCATTTTTTAGGGTTTTCTATAGCCAAAATGGCAAAAACGGAACCCCTAACGTTGACATCCGTCCGTCTATATGTCACAGGTAATTTACTTAAAAACTGCACGATGTATATTAATGAAATTTAGCGAATACGTGTATTGTACTGGCTACTTAGTTTTTAAATTGTATGTATTTTATGGCAGCTACTGAATTTCTGTAATTATAATTTTGTAATAATCTATGGACTAATGGTCTGAAAACAAGTGATTACTTTTTTTTTTAATTAATGCGAATTTTAAAACATTGTATTTTAGACCTTAAAAAGTTGTTTAACTTAATCTAACTAAGCAATTCCTGTCATAGTGCTTCCTATATAACAGTATTCTGGCTTCGAATCCTTCTTAACCTATACAAGAAACCCCTTAATAAATAAATTAAAATTGAAAGCTTCAAACAGCGAAGTGACTAAGAATTCAATTAGTTAAAATTGTCGCTCCACTGACCTTAGAGGGACTTCTGCCGACCAATTTGTGATACCAGCGCAATGGAAAATAATTACATCAAATGGACTGACTAATAGCTCTCATCAGGACATCTAACTCGACATTCGATGGTTGACGTCGCTGTTGCTATCCAAATATTTGCCAAAATACAGAAAAGTAGGGGTTTGTAGCTCACCGGCCTAGTGAACGGTAATGAAATAAAATGAAATCTCCTTTATTCATCTAGGTTACAAGGTAACACTTATGAAAGTCACAAGAATGTAACAGGTTATCCGAAAAGTAGTATCAGCAAATTTGCCTACGAACAGTTCGCTGACGGGGTGGAGCTATGAGAAGAACTGGAAAGAAACTCACGCCACTCTTTTTAAAAAAATGGATAGTTACAATAAAAAATTAACAATTTTTTACAATTTTTTTTTTTTGGCGTAGCGTGTAAAGTGATGCAGCAGAGCACCACACCGAGTTAATAGTTTTCAATAACTACTTTAAGGCCCCTCAAAGCAAACAATGATGAAAAAGAGGTGCACTGAATGACTGCAAAAAAATACATTATGTGATTACAGACATAATCTACATGATGTGTTTTAAAATCTGGTTTTGTCAGAAATTGTTTATTAATTCTACTTGAAAAATTGATGTCGTAAAAAAATCATCAAATCAGCACTAAATTCTGCAGGTGATCCAATTGTATGGCTTCAATTTTTATCGAATGATACGAAAACAATGATATTGTATGATATCATTGTACGAAAAAAACATCAACCTCTCAGGAAAACATAAGCCCTGGTTTTGTTAGATTTCGAAAAAGTATTTTTTATAAATTAAAAACAAGACCATCCATCTATTTGTATCGCTGCGCTCGTGTGGCCACTTAGTACTGAATGAGTGCTCAAGGTCGTCACAAGCCTAAAAAAATCCTCGAAATTATTTTATCAATAAAAGATGATTTCCACTTATAAGTAATCTAACTTGTATAAAATGTAAAAAGTCTTGTACATCTAATAATTTTCTGACTACAACACTTTATCCGACTTTATACTCTTATCATATTATAATAAAGTTTTAATTCGATGTCGTGAACATTCTCTTTGCTGTTTACAAATGTTATCTTGAATAAGTTTATGTTAGTCGCTGTACTACAGTATTCTGTGGCTTTCGTAGTGTACGTTCTGTGCGAAATTGTGTTATATTTTGCATAAATACCCTTATCCTTACATATTATTAAGTCTGGAGTGTCTCTTTGTTTCTCTATCTGTTATGGTGATATAGGTGATGATAAGAAATTATATAAAATTTAAACAACACAAGTAGGCAGGCGAGCATTCTACCACTGGACTTACTCACTCGTGTGTGTACTGTGTAGTGACGAATTTAGAATACATAATGCCACTACCCCATCTCAATCCGTGGGTACGAAACGGGTTGAAAAAAAGGCGACTAAAGGGCCTAACCCGTCTGGCCAGCGTGGTATAATAGGCCCAATTCATTCCAAAATCTTTGGAGGAGACCCGTGCTGAGCAGTGGGACTTCTATGGGTTGAAATGATGAACACAAGTAGCTTTTCTCAACAAGTTTTAAAGAGCCAAAAATATAACTAACAACGTTAAATTTTTAGTATTTAAATACATATTGAACAATTAATTCCATATTTATTATATTCCTTAATATGTATTTCAGAATCGTAGCAAGTGGAAGGAAATAGTCTCTGCCTAACCCTCTGTTGGGAAAGAGGCGTGGCCTATATGTATGTATGTATGACATACCCAAATTATGTTAAAAATATAAAATATGCTCTATTTTAGTTCACAGCAACACCGCTTACAATTCCCCAAAAGTTTACCCCGTTTTAAAGTGATACCTACTATTTGGATCCCAAGTTACACTTAAATACTCAACTGGAAATATTGTCCCGACTCCTCCTCCCTCCCATTACACCCCCCACCCGTACTCTGACGTCATCGTCAAACTACTACATCGGATACTTGGACACACCCTGTGAAATCATAGACTCAGTTTGTATAAATTGTGAGGTATCAGAAATTATGGATTTTAAACTTACTTTAAGCTCACGAAAATTAAAGTGGATTTTAAAAATATTCTGATGCTTATTTAATCGTAACATTGTTTGCCTCGCTAACACTGTGTTAGAGTGCATAGTTAAAAAATATCAAATTCATTAATACGCGCTATTTGGTAATACCACACAGCATTAGAGAAGTGTGCGTGTTCCGGCTCTGTGTGCGTGACTTAAAAACCTATTTGCGAGCAAGTTGAAATTGTATGAACACTCAAACTAAAGTTACAGGTTCGTTTCCCTAATTAAAGTCAAAAGTTATTGATTTTTTCAATCACAAATCAACATATTATTAATAAGAAACTCGACAAAGGATTAAAGTTACCGACATAGCTCGCAGAATAAGTAAGTTGAAGTGGCAGTGGGCTGGTCATATCTGCAGAAGGACCGATGGACGGTGGAGCAAGCGTGTCCTAGAGTGGAGACCGCGATTCGGCAAGCGTAGAGTAGGGCGCCCCCCAGCTAGATGGTCCGACAACCTAAAAAATGTCGCTGCAATAGGCTGAAATGATGAATATTAAGCAATTTCCATCGCTTTGGTTTAACATTTTATATAAATGCTAAACAAGTAATAAAAAAAAAATTCAAATCCACGACGGGACTTGAACCCGCAACCCTGCCATTCCGTGTGCAGTGCTCTTCCATCTGAGCTACGCGGGTGGACGTCCCTGACGAATTTGTCATGTTGTCATTGTCATGACGTCATCATGCTAACAGATAATGGATATCATCATCAGCAACCCATTAATGTCCCACTGCTGGACTCGGGTCTCCTCTCCTCTAACTAGAGAACTGAGAGGGTTTAGGCTATAATCCACTCACGCTGGCCTAGTGCGGGTTGGTAGATCAGACATACTTATAGAATTACTTCTAGGGTATGTGGGTTTCCTCACGATGTTTTCCTTCACCGT
This sequence comes from Laspeyria flexula, assembly GCA_905147015.1. Taxonomy (NCBI): domain Eukaryota; kingdom Metazoa; phylum Arthropoda; class Insecta; order Lepidoptera; family Erebidae; genus Laspeyria; species Laspeyria flexula. The sequence goes on from LR989972.1 coordinate 9,400,807, forward strand.
TAGCAGATGGTAAGTCAATTGACTAGCATAAATTCCACAAAGTGGAATGTACATTGGTTCCTTATCCATTCAGCCACAATCGCTTCAATCCGTTTTATCAACATGAGTTTATTACAAAGTAATATTGTGGTCACCATCTATAATCCAACCGCCTCTAACGTGCTTCACCCCAGCATATTTCAGCAGTACAGTCTCTGTAAACATAGCCTCATAGCTAACAGTGGCAGAATGCAACTCAGTGATAAATCGTATAAGGTCAGTCGCACTAAGTGTAATGAATATGGTAATGCTCTTAGCATCCATTAAAGGCTGTTTGGGAATAGAGATTTAATACCCGAGTGGTTCAGTGAAACAATGGCGGCGCTTGTCTTGTGCAAACAGTAGCAACATCTCACTATTCTATGGGTTAATTATTAACTATTAAAGGAATTTATTAATTAATAATCGAACAAATTCTCAATGCCTCACAATATATTTATGTAACTATGTAAATAAAGAAACAACAAAAAAGAAAAAGAAACAATGACATAGTAAAGGTTGTGGGTGGCCGTTGGATGCGGGCGGCACAAAATCGCTCGCTGTGGCGGAAATTAGGTGAGGCCTATGTTCAACAGTGGACGTCATTGGGCATCAGCCCAACCGGTTTTCTTTATTTCATATTTATCAAAGAAAACCGGTTAAAAGCATATCGGACAATGCTCAATGTAGGGTTAGCACTAATATTATTGAGAAGAAAGATTTGTATTTTTGTATGTAACGAATGAACTTAAAAACTGCTGGACTGATTTTAAAAGTTCTTTTGTTAGAAAGCTACATTATCACTAAGTAACACAGGCTATATAACACCACGCTACGGCCAATAGGAGCTTAGCAGCGGATAAATAAAGAACGACAGCAGCCCCGCGCGACTTTTAGTTATTTAAGTATATAAATACAATTATTATAACAAAGTCCCACAAACGTATACTCGTAAGGGAGCAGAAAAAATAAAACATCTCTTGGTTAATTATAAATTCGGTACACATTTTTGTTTATACTGTTTCATGTCGTAAAAATTACGAGTTTTGTTAAACGCGGGTAGAATGTGTAATGGTGATATCTTTACTGCTGACAGTGAATTATAATTGTTTATCAGGCGTTACATTAAATAGAAACATAAATAAGTAAGCTCAAAAAGAAAGTAAGATCATTTTCATGTTTTCTTTTTAAGACGTCATATTTTAAGACGTCCGCAGTTGTGCGTAAGTATATTTGTGACCGGCGTGCAAATCATTTGGTCCGATCTAGACAAGTGATAAAAATACAATGATATAACATATCGCACTGTTAATATTCTGGAAAGTTCCGTCTTCTACTTATAATTTTAAGGTTCAAATTTGCCTACATGTAATTTTTAAGTTATAACTCTCTTCGATTGCTAGTGCGATATACGTTTGTAACGATTGAACGTTGGAAGGGGAAGACCTAGAAGAACGTACCATGACCAACTAGGTGACGTTCTAAAGAAGGAACAGATCAGGAGTGCCCTCAACCGGCGAGAATGTATGAAAAGACTGATGAATGTTGAAGAAGCCAAAGATATATGTCAGAATCGTAGCAAGTGGAAGCAAATAGTCTCTGCCTACCCCTCTGTTTGTTAAGAGGCGTGATCTATAGGTATGTATGTATAATTACTTGACAGTACAAACAACAGTAAGAAAACAGGGTCATACATAAATAACAAACTTTCAACTTAGTGCTTACTATAATTTCTCTAAACCAATTTCCACAAATGGCTTTGACCATCATCTTAGAACATTATTTAGCCTTCCCATCACTCTAAAATATAGATATTATATTACATAAAGTGTAATGGTGACTCAGAAATAAAGTGGCGGGTACGATTCAGACCAACCGGCTCGCGTCGCGCCGCATCGGAACGGAGCCGTACGCGTGCCGCGGCACCCGTACGGCTACCGCGGCAGCCGACAGCGTCCGCTGGAATCCGTACGCACTGCAAGCGCCCTGAAGTGCCGCTCTCTTTGCGCCGCGTATACGTAAAGTGAAATATTATTTAAAATATCGCTTGAAGAACACAACTTGAATGATTCGCTAGCTGTTGCTGCACCGTAATCTCCGTACGACACACGGCCGACCGGCTCCAAGCGGACCCGACGGCAGCCGGTCGGAGCCGGTCGGAGCCGGTCGGAGCCGGTCGGAGCCGGTCGGAGCCGGTCGGCCGTCGCGACGCGTCGCGGGATGCCGACGGAGGTAACTATGCGTAAGTTGCATGCAAATATGAACTGTAATTACTGTTGATACATTTCAATGTTCCTTAACGCATTGTAAAATGCCGCCCGGCGCGGGCCGATGCGAGCCGGTTGGTCTGAATCGTACCTAAACCTTAGAGTAACTGCCTTCTCTTGGTACCCTCAAAGTGCCACATGTATCCAATGTATTGTAGAACTTTACGATACAATATCAATAAGGTACAAAACGTCGTATCGATTTATAAAATATCTAGTTTAAAATATAAAAGTTTTATAGTTTGATTTCTTGAAGTAGAACGCTGAACGACGAATTCTGAAATTGTTATTGCAGTTTTGAAATTGAATAGCTTTCTTATTTTGAAATTTGTTTTAGATTGTTGTTAGAAATTTGATCACGCAAAATAAAAAAGAGAATTTAGTATATTTTATTTGGGTAAATCATCATCATCATTTCAATCCAACACTATTCGATCTGAACCTTTTCGTTATCCATGGTTCAGTGCAAGCAGTTTGGATAGATGTACTTTGGTAACTGCTTTTAGAGTTAGATCCGGTCACATACCTGTTAACAAATTTGCTTTCCTTATGAAAAAAATGTTGTCGCCAAATTGTTCGGAATGTGATGTGTTCGAAACCAAATTCAAAGAGACTGTATTTTCAGATTTATTAATATAGATATATGTAATGTTGGTATTTGTAATACGGCCATGTCTGAGCCGGATTCAAGCGAAGCCAAAGCATTATACACATTAGCTAAATGCTACATAAAAGGCAGACTTAAAAAAAATTAAAATTTCTTTAGTGTTGTACCTGTTAGTTATAAGTTATAAGTTCGGAATGTTATTTGTAGCATCACGAGCACGACATGGTCGCTCTTTTCTGTGAACCAAGTTCTATTTAAGTAATAAAGATTTTAAAAAAAGAATATTCCAAGGGAGGCGCTTGTTACGAGAGGCCTATGTCCAGCAGTGGACTGCAATAGGCTGAAATGACGATGATGATAAAAGATAATGCGCCAAAACTGCGACTTAAACAATTAACAAACTGGACATCAGTGATATCTATGCACTAGTTTATATTTAATTTAATACCATTGTTGTTATATAAGAAATGAAAATAATAACACGACGTCTGTATGAGAAACCTTTGCCTTTCCCAAGTGAAGTATAGGAAAGAAATAAAGAAACAAAGTTAAGATATTTTATTTTAATTCTAAATAGTATTTTTTTTTTTTGAAAAATAAAGACATTTATTCAATAAAATATATACACATAACCTAAAAACATACACAGCTAATCTATTAAAAGAAAAAAGAACCAGATACTCTATTTACAGGCAATTCCTATAAATATAATATCAACTGATTACGATAAATAGTTGTTAACAGATCTTCTTACTTCTTGTCTCTTCTCCACTATGGTGACCTTACGCAGAAATAAGGCTAAAGGCTATTTTAATTTGTATAATTAATATTCCGACACAGTGTAACATTGTTTGTGAAATAAATAAATAAAGAATCAAATTTGTTTATAATCTGTGGCATCTCTGTCGCGTAACATTACATAGTGGAATATCAAGTGTCACAGTACCGAATGTTTTCTTTGTTTGTTTATTCATGGATGGATGTTTGTTATAACAGGTGCAGATGATGATGAATCCCTATTCAGAGAACTGGATGGAGGAATGCTAGATGCATTCAACTTAGCCGACTTCGTTTATAATATACCTACACCATTCCACCAAACACCCAAACCCAAAGCCCAACTTTATTTAGCTCCATAATATCATGCAATAGTTCTACACCTACAGGTGACAGATCATAGCTGTACTACAATAGTGCAGCTGTGTGTTGGACTTGTGTCCCCGCGTAAGCCTTCCAAAAGGACCGGGTATACTTTTCACCTTAGAGACAAGTATAGCCGTGAGAAAATAGATATAATAATAATATAATAATATTCTACCACATTCACACAGCGCCATCAAGTACCAAAGTAAGCAATTATATTTGCTTGTGTTATGGGTACTAAACAACTGATATACGACTTAAATACATTTTTTTTTCTAAATACATATAGATAAATTACACCCAGACACAGAACAAACATTTATGCTCATCACACAAAGATTTGTCCTGGGTGGGGATCGAACCCACGCTTAGCAGTCAGGGTCACTAACCACTAGACCAACAGGCCAGTCAAGTTTATACTATTACATTTTGAAGATTTAAGTGTGGTCTATCCGTGTAATGACTGATTAAGAATAATGTTTTCATTTCAACCCATGGGTGACGTACAAGGCGACTAAGGGACTACCTTTTCGATAAGAAAGAAAGAAGTGTTGAAATTGGGAGTAGGACATCTTCCCAGTAATGTGATGCCGCGGGTCAAAGCTAGCAATATAAATATGGACTAACGTCAAATTATTTTGTGGATTCGGGAAAGCTTTGAGGTTTATGTAGATTGATGGAGTTAGGCCCGGATTTCGTATACAAGACGACTGATAATCAAATCAAAATTTATGAATAATTTTAGGTTGTATATTTCACCGATAGGGGGTGGGGGGGAGTAATTTGTTACGGTATTAATGGCTTGTTCATAATTTATTGTGTCAAAGACGAAATGTACTATACCTAATGGAATTATTATCTACTATCCGCGGTTCCTCATGGAATCGTTTTCCAGAACAGCATTTTCCATCTCATGCTTTGTAAAAAACAAATTTTATATTTTACAGGTCAAAAATTAGTAGTCACAGTCACAATCCAGCTGGGAACGGGTCTCCTCCAAACATTTTGGAGAGAATTTCGGAATTTATATTAAGCGGAATTTAGGGATCGGAAGTTAAAAAACTATATCTAACAATTTAATCCAGTTTACGCAACTGCTTTAAACAGAATCACTTGGACTAAACTCTAACTAAAACTTCTCAAATACATTAGGTATTCTCCAGTCCAGTACCCTCATAATATGATTCAAATAATTTATCTAAGCCTTCACAAACAAGCTATGGTCATAAAAACTACGGCTCGATGGTAACATACGGCAGTTTACTTAGGACAGGGACGAATTTACATATATTGGTGTAAGCTGTATGGAGAATGGACTGCGGTCGACAAGATGGCCGAATAGTTAGTGTTTGTTATAATATTGCTGCTGTATAGTTGATATCTTTATGTATATTTAATGATAACTTAACTGCCTTAGTGGCGCAGCGGTGGTGTACAGTTGGGGTTTTTAAAGTCTCAGGTTTGATTCTCGGGTCGGAACAAATGTTTGTTTCGGAGTTTGGATTTTTTGCTATGAATGTGTTTCTAGAAATATTTAATGTACGGTCAGCAACAAGTGTAGCTGAACATATCCATAATTTTAAAACAATTTTTTCATGTAGCATACATAAATTACCTTGTCATCATTTTAACCCATAAACGTCCCACTGCTGGGTACGGGTCTCCTCCAAATATTGTAAAGGGAATTTAGCCTACTATACCACGCTGGTCAGACGGGTTGGTATAGAGTTTATTTCGAATTTTCCTTTTCCCGCAGTGCTCGTGCTTGCATAAGGTACTCCCTTAGTCGGCTTTTATGACACCCACGGGTTGAGATGGGGTAGTGACATTATGTATTCTTAATCGGTCACTACACGGATAATTTGAATTTAATTATCTTGTGCCAGAATGGAATAATATTATCATCGTAAATTCAATTCTGGCACTAAGTTTGGTCTTGTTAAGTAATTTATGCGCTGAGCAGTGTTGGGTACAGGCCTCTTCTCTACAGAGCCACTTCTCACGATCCACGATCTTCCACGGCCGGTGGTCTGCCCACTGGCCTGATAGCTTTTCTAGGCCACAATTCTGTGGCTGCCTTTGCCAAGTGTCCTGCCTACCTCCACCTTAACCTCGTCACCCGCTTCCCAACATCTTCGACCATCGTTTTCTGTCGGATCTCGACGTTTGATACACGGTCAATGAGGGAGATGCCTAACATGGAGACGCCTAAGTGAACGTCCATGTTTCGGTGACTTCTAATCAAGAATAATAATAAACGCTACACAACACATCTGTTTACTCGATCCTATTCGCCATCTCCATCGAGGTATTCAAATGACAAAAACCAAACACGAAAAAACAACAACAAAAATGCTCAATTCCAAACAAAACCATTTTGCAAAACAATCCGATATCCAAATTACAGACTGAACAAGTAAAATGCATTGATCAAAATTCACACAACTGAAATAAATAACATTTCACGAACGTAGCAATTTATATCCATATGTTTTCATCCAGGGATACCCGAGCACAGAAAGTTGATTCTAACAAACGATTCTGTATATCTATAGATTGGAATTTTTTGCGACAACCCTCTCGCTTACATATTCGCAGTTATTTGCCCACAATAGTTTTTTTTCTAGCTACGCTATTTGGCAAAGTAATAATTTTCCAAATATATTTTTTCGTTTCCAATTTTAGGTTGAATAGTTTTACAGTGAATATAGAGTGAAATATTTGACTGCATTACAATTTTAGTGGTCGATTTTCTTTTATTTTGTTTACGATTGTATTTTATTTGTGTGGATTATTTTTGTTTCTTAGAGCCGCCATACACGGGCACCTCAAAGCTTAGAGTAGTAGAGACCGACTGTTTAAAAGCAGTCAGACTGCTTCTAACCCAAAAAAAGCGGCAAGCAGTCAGAGGGAAAAGCTTCAAGCGGTCCGCGTATGGTAAATGTATCATCCCGTAATGGGATTTGAACATGCAACCTTGGCATTCTTTTTTTTTTTTTTTTTTTTTTTTTCATAATAATAAATTACTAGTAACTAATTTATTTATTCTATACTAATCCTAATATATTTCTTTTGTATTTACAACGATATAAACTATATTAAACTAAGGTAATCAACTAACTTAAATAAAAAAATAAAAATAAACAATATTTACAACCTAACACAATAAAAAAAACAAAATATTAAATAGTGGTGAAATAATTAAAAAATGGCATCATAAAATACTTCCGCATCGCTGCCACTGTCTACCGGAAAAGTGCCCAGCAGGCTGGCAGCATTGCCACGTTGTATGGCAATGCTTATTCTTTGTGCAAGAAAATATCCAGCCTGCTGGTCACGGGAAGCGTCGGACAAACTCTTGGATAGCTCTTTAAAAAGAGCGCGAGCACTTGAACCCCACGGCCCAAGTGTTTCGACTCCAAACGGCACAAATAGATACTCGCCAGCGAGGTTGTTGTATTTGCGCCGCTTGGAAGTTTTGGCAGATACAGCTGCAGCGCCGGCACAATTTGCTGTATTTGGAAGATGAGATGGCACAAGGGTATCGACGCAAGTCGCGTCCCACACCAAAGGCCTACCCATCTTCCAAGGCAATAATGACATACCGTCAGGTCTCTTGCCATCGTCGCGCGCCAGGCCATTTGGTTCTAGAACAGCTGGCACTCCTGCGGTGACAAGAGCCCGACGAAGTATGTCATTGAGGTTGGCATGCCGCGAAATGCGGCCAGCGCTTCTGCTGCATGACAGGCCGTGGTGTCCAAGACTCTCGACAGCTTCCCCGCAGCAGCAGCGGTGCGGAGAGACAGACGGTGCCCTTAAACGCAAGCAAGTAGCAAGGCGGAAGGTTGTATCATCCATAAAAGTTCCTACTTTGGACGATGGAAGTGCCTGAAGCCACAGTCCTGATTCCCACTCCCCCACAGCCAGCAAACGAGCACGCTCAGCAGGGTTAGATGTACAAGAAAGAAGGTTGTCTCTGTTATGTATTTACTAGTGGGTAGATTTATACACATCTACCCACCACACTGTATTCGTTTCATGCAATAAAATATCATTCATTCTGCGATCGTCCGTGTTTTATTTAATACATTACATTGGCGCAGTCGGTATACAATGCCTATCGGTAAAATTGAACAGTTTGAAGTGGGGACTCATAATTGGGATGCCTATTGTAGAAGAATTAAACAATTTGTGATGTTAAATGACATCGATGCAGAGTTACACGTGGCGACGTTAATAACTCATGTAGGGGTGACGTGTTACGAGCTGATGTGTGATTTGTGTGCTCCGGAATTGCCTGAGAACAAGTCATTTATAGACCTGGAAAAAATTGTGAAGGAACATCTCGAACCTAAACGATCGGAGATTGCAGAAAGACACGTTTTTCGGCAAAGAAAACAAGGGGAGGCGGAGAACCTTAACGATTACTTGCAGAATTTAAAGCATTTAGCCAAAACATGCAATTTCGGAAATATGCTTGAGATTAATCTGAGGGATCAATTTGTGTCGGGTTTACGTCTTGAAGAAATGCGGTCCAGATTATTTGCCGAACGAGAGTTGGACTATAAACGAGCTGTCGAGCTCGCTTTGGCGTTGGAGGCAGCTGACAGACACGCGGCGACGGCGGCTTGCGGCACAAGCAGTGGTACAGAGCCAGCTACCTTGTCCAGCGAGGGCATGCATCGAGTGGCGGCAGCGGGTGCCCGCTATTCCACAGCACCACGTGGCAACCGTAGCGGAGGTGGCGTTCGCGCCGCGCCTGCAGCTGCGGAGGGCGCGCCGGCGCCGGCGCAGCGCGCGTGCTCGCGCTGCGGCCGCGCCGGCCATGCACCGGCACGTTGCAGGTTCAAAGCGTATAATTGTGATCAGTGCGGTGAAAGAGGCCATTTAAAGGTGATGTGTCGTAAAAATCATAGTGATCGAGCGGTACAGTTAAAGGATTCGAAAGGTCAGTTTTTTTTAAACAGTTCTGATTCTGATAGCGATTTGAATTTTTTTCATTTTAGTGACAACAATGACCGTGATGACCCATATTATATTGATTTAAAGGTCGAAAATCGTCTCATTACTTTTGAAGTTGACACGGGTAGCAAAATTTCGGCAATTTCGAAATCTTATTATGATAAACACTTCAATTCAATGCCTATCATTAAAAAAATATTGAGATTGAATTCGTATGTCGGGGATGTCATTAAACCTTTGGGTTACATTACGGTTAATGTTGTTTATAATTCATTGTGTGAAAATATGGAATTGTATGTGTTTGAGAACGGTGGGCCACCTTTATTAGGCCGCACTTGGTTGAGATGTTTGCGTTTAAATGCAATACAATGTTACAATATTAAGCAAGAGTATGATAATTGTGTCACATATTTGCTCGATGAGTTTCCTGAAGTTTTTGCTAGCGGATTAGGGACGTTTAAGTCTTCTTTACAATTACATTTAGTTGATAATACACCGGTTTTTGTGAAAGCGCGTTCGCTTCCTCTGGCGCTGCGCGACCCGGTCGAGCGCGAGCTTGAGCGTTTGCAGCGAGATGACGTAATATACAAAGTTGAGCAGTCGGACTATGGTACACCTATAGTACCTGTAATTAAAAAGAACGGTGACATTCGTATTTGTGGTGACTATAAAATTACCTTAAATCCACTTTTGAAAAACTTTCATTATCCTCTTCCCCGTACTGAAGAGTTAGTTCGCGAGAAACAAGAAGCCCAGGAGGCACGTCGAGGTGGAGTGATGCGCGAGGCTGCCCCTGGGGATTCTGTGTTAGTTCGCGATTATACCAATAATCATACTAAGTGGAAAGATGGAATAGTCATGGATAGAACAGGACCAGTGTCTTATAAGGTTAAAACTATTAACGATAATCGTATTGTTAAACGTCATGTTGATCATTTGATTTGTAAGAATGTAAGGAAGTCGCGTCATTCTTTGTCTTCTGTTAAGTGCGGTGATGGAATGGGATTAGAGAACGTTTCTAGGGATTCGAGTGGGGATATTGATGGATCTGAGTCGACATCATTAAGGATTTGCCCATCTGTAGTAGAAGAGAAAACTTCTTCTCCAACACAGCTAACAAACTCCCCAAACTCCCCTGTTGAGATTAAAAGTGATAACCATTGTGTAGAGGGCAGCGCTCAATCTGATAACACCAATCTTGTTGTACATAAGCGTCGACATATAACTCATAGCCCTCATAAAATGACTTTGAGACCACGCGTTAACAAAAACTTACAATAGATTCATTTTTCTATGTACTTAGGTTTAGTATTTTATTGTTCTAATATATCAAATAACTAATATTAAACAAGTTTGATAGTGTTTTAAAAGTCATTAGTTTGTTTAAAATAAAGTACCTACTTATGGAGTAATTATATTGAAGTGTTTCATAGGAAACACAATTTTATTGAGAATTGTTATACTGGGTAGTTTAGTTTAAGCTAATTGGTATTTTATTTGTTAAACTTATTTTAAGGAAGGATAGTGTTATGTATTTACTAGTGGGTAGATTTATACACATCTACCCACCACACTGTATTCGTTTCATGCAATAAAATATCATTCATTCTGCGATCGTCCGTGTTTTATTTAATACATTACAGTCTCTAACCTGTCTGCAGAGCGGCTCATCCCGCTGTCTCTGGGAGGAAAGGTTATCAGGTAAAACGGCGTTGGGAACAGTCATGTTTATTTTTACATATAAGTACTTACCGTATCGCCCACTGCATAGAATGCGGCGCTATGTTAGGCCTCGCGGGAGGGACGGCTCTTCTTTCTAACGTTTCACCGTCATGTTGTGGTGGTTCAGGCTCCCCGTCTTGTTTTTTAAAATTAAAACTTCAGATTGCCTAATAGCAATCGCTTGAAGCTGATTGATTGTATTGCGGCCCTTAGGGATATAAATTTGATACTCTTTGAGTCAGACTCTGGGTGCTGTGCAGTATCACGTATTCAAACCAAACATATTATTATATCAATACAAAGCAAGCAAGCACATGACAACGTGACCTTGGGTAGGTCATTTGATGCTTTTCTTATAGATTCTTCGTAATTAAAAATAGGTTTTTGTTTTTACTTATCATTTTACCTGTAAAGGGGCTCAATTAACTTGCAATGTTAAAAGTAAAAAAAATAAAAACCGTGAAATACTTAATTGGACTTATGTCCAGGAGAAAGTGGGTGGAGCTGCAAAATAGGTTAGCTCATATATCATGATAGCATCAATTGTACAGTAATTGACTGTTGTTTGATTCTTAGATATGTATTTCGAGTCTGACTGTACTTTGTGACCATTATTAAGAATGTTTGAAAAGTCCCCCATGACACAGAGACTGGATCCAAGAGCGGGCGTTATCTAAAAAAGACCAAGCAAAAATAAAAACAAAATCTTTTTTTTGTCAACCTATATTGTCCCACTGCTGGGCAAAGGTCTCCCGCAAGCTCTTCCATTCTTTTCTGTCAGATGTTTTGCTCATCCAGTCTTTGTCAAATGAGTCCAGATCGTCTCGCCAGCTCTTTCGGGGTCTACCTCTTCGACGACATCCGTCAAAAAAGAAAAAAAACTCAAGAATAAAAAATAAGTCTAGTCTAGCAATAGAATTTTTTTACTATTCGCATACGAATGTCTTTCGTAAAAAATATTCAATTCTTTCTATTTACTTATTTGAGTATTTTCCCAATAGGACCATTGAATACCTAAGCGTGTCAGACGGAGTTTTAAGAACATAAGCAACATAACCTGTCCGAAGCCTTTCTACATTCATGCAAATTTTCCAACAACCTTTTTCAATTTTCGCTGTGAAAACATTGGTTGTATGTCCCTTCCATTGGAACATATAACAGGCCATTGAGGGGTATTTCGTACCTACGGTCCAACAAAAAATGTCTGCCTGAACATTATGAGAAAATTTCCATACCGTTTTAGTGTTAAGTGTCGCTTTTTCTACTAAACCCTTTGAGTGCGGGCGTTTGATTGTGACAGATCGGAGGGACCCGTATTATATCGCTTTTAAAATGGATGGAGACTGGCAGACGTGTCCACTTTTGTTAAGTAGATAAACTTAGCCCTTTTTGTGTGTCTACTAATGGCTTGAAAGTGAATGGACAATAGTCTGGAAGGTATGTACGTAGGAAGAATTTTAATAAAAATATATTTTTGTAGGTAAGTTCACTGGTTAATACTGGGTATTAAATTATTTTATTATTACACATAGGTACATAAATATACATAAATGTAATCCCTACACTGGTATCCTGGAATATGACGTATGTACATCTATATATGCATATATGGTCTAAGATCCCATTAAGGAATATATACCCTCATCTGTTATTTATTAGTGATATGAAATAATAAATGATATATAATATTCACATTGTCTTACTGCAAATAGGTTGCCTAGTTAAATCGCGCCCGGATAATGTTTTCCCATACTTACCCAAAAATTTTTTTTCATCAAACCTATTCGTGTATCTATGGATAGGTCTTCAAAAATTATATTGAGGTTTCCAAGTTCATTTTTTTTAAACTGAATAGTTTGCGCAGGAGACACTTCCAAAGTGGTAAAATGTATGTCCTCCCCCCCTGTAAATAGGCTTTCATTTGATATTTTTTTCGACTAAATAATTGATCTGAGCACTTTATGAAAAAAATAAAAGGTATGGACTCAAATCTCATTCCACCATGCTGGAAATATCTCCAACAAAAAACTTTTTATTTGCTTACATAAATAACCTAAAACTAAAACTTATAGCAAATAAAGGTCCCTGCATCAGCGCAAATGTTGTGGTCTAGACCACAACGCTGGTATTCTTGCAGGTCTTTAATAAATACCTAATAAATACCTACTTTTTGACTGGCCTGTTGGTCTAGTGGTTAGTGACCCTGACTAAACTAAACCGGACTAGCTAAACCGGAGGTCGTGGGTTCGATCCCCACCCAGGACAAATCTTTGTGTGATGAGCATAAAGGTTTGTTCTGTGTCTGGTTGTAATTTGTCTATAATATGTATGTATTCACAAAAAAAAAAGTATTTAAGTAGTATATCAGTTGTTTAGTACTCATAACACAAGCAAATATAATTGCTTACTTTGGGACTAGATGGCGCTGTGTAAATGTGGTATAATATTATTATATTATATTATTACTTGACGTCGTCACTCAAGTAATTCAGAAATTACACTTATACTAAATTACCCATCGCTGATTCACTGATGATGATGATAATGAACCCTTACCGTACGACCGATTTTCTTAACCATATAATTACACAAAGTACAAAAGCTGACATTAGTACGTACATACACGACTTTCTTTGTTCTCAAAACAATTCGTTACACCTGAAGCAACACTTCTTAATAAAACTCTTCGTATGTATAATGCGTCCCATTTAACATACGTTACATCTCATTACGGCGTGCCATTATATTCCAACACTGTTTAATGTGCGAGGGTTCTTATACCTCTTATTGATATGTTTGTTCCGATAGGATGAACTCAGGCACTTGTATTATGTCTTTGTATTATGTCACCTGTGTCTAATGTGAATTTCATTCTTAAATTCGTGGAAAAGTTTTGTATTGTATACGTTTTGTTTGTGTTATGATGATAGATGCTTATTGACAGAATTTCGTTTTGTGCTGGTCGTGATGTTCAAATAATATTTTCTTATGTATTGAGAATGTTGTTGGAATTTTTCCTATGTATTACTTTACTAAAATACACATCACACGCCTTTTTCCCCGAAGGGGTAGGCAGAGGTGTTTCACACCCACATTTCGCCAGCTATGTTTGGTCCCATGAAATAGGGGGCGAGCCTATTGTCATCAACCGGGAACATTTCTTTACCAAACTCCAGGAAAATCTTAATACTGGAATTTCATATAACATATATAACATAACATAGCATCACGCCTTTTTCCCCGAAGGGGTAGGCAGAGGTGTTTCACACCCATACCACATTTCGCCAGCTATGTTTGATCCCATGAAATAGGGGGCGAGCCTATTGTCATCAACCGGGGACATTTGTTTACCAAACTCCGGGAAAATCTTAATACTGGAATTTCATGATAGAAAAACCCAATACCGTAGCAGAATTTTTGAATTTACACTTTACATAATGATGTTTCTGTTCTTTACTCGCAATTTTGACATTCAATTGTTCGATTTTGATTTCGTTATTACTTAATCTATCCGTGTAGTGACGGATTAAGAATACATAATGTCACTACCCCATCTCAACCCGTGGGTGTCGTAAAAGGCGACTAAGGGAGTAACCTTATACAGACAAGAGCCTATACCCTATACCAACCCGTCTGGCCAGCGTGGTATAGTAGGCTAAATTCCCGCCACATTCTTTGGAGGAGACCCGTGCCCAGCAGTGGGACGTTTATGGGTTGAGATGATGATGATGATTAGTTAATAGTTTGAAAATGACAGCGATTATCGAGCACCACATAATTATAAACATTTTACAACGATAAGCCAATCAACTATTCTATTTAAAACATCATTTAATATTATGTAATACACAATGACAAATATTTGTCACGTGCGGGAACCGAATACACGTCAAATGAAATGGCGACAGTCATTTTAAAGTCAATGCAATGTTGAGATTGCGTATCCCGGTTATACCGTCTTGATATTACAACAAATAACTAATTAAAAACATTACCCTCCTTTTTGGCAGTCAGGTAAAAAGATCCTGACTTTGTTTGTTTAATTATTTTATATATTTTATTTTTTATTCAAAATAGTGCGAGGCCAAATAAATTGCCCGCACTTACTGCAAAAGATAAACATAAACGTACCTGCAAGATATCCTCGAAAGCCTATAGCACCACTTGTGGCCCCCTTTAGAAGAACAGAGTTTGGGAGATGCTCCTTGTTACCACGCATGAGTCGATTGTTAAACCAATGCAGTGGGACGATAGACATTCGCTTTGACTCGCTTGATTCTTTGTTGTAATGTTTATTTTGTTTTTTTCTTATCTTCTGTACTCATAAAATATGTGCTTGTTGTGGCAACTTTAAAAGATTATACAACCGAAAAGAATTTTGTATAGTACCTAATTAAGTTATTGTTGTGTGATCACTAGTTGTCTTTAATAAATAAATAATTAAATTATTTTTTGAACTGACTAATCTCAGTGACTGAACCGAATTGAAAAATATTTAAATGTTGGATAGCCCATTTATCGAGAAAGGTTTTAGGCTATATATTATACGCTAGGACTAAGGGGAGCTGAGAAGTTGCCAAACAAAGAAACACGGGAGCAAAGCCCCGATTTACAACTAGTTTTAAATATAAACTCCAACCCTAGGTTTAAATTGACAACTTTGACACTAAAATAATGGCTAATGTCAATTTAAACCTGGTTTAATACTTAGTCCATATTTTATAATAAGGGGGTTAAAGCCTTCCCCTTTAAGAGGGGAAATGCGTTACGCATGCCACCCCGTGCGGGGACACGGGACGGTTATGTGGGACTCGCCGGGCCAAAGTGACCCAAAGGTACCCAAAGAATCCCAGCGGACCGGAATACCCACTAAAACTCCCCTGTATAGTATGCACCGTCGCTTCGCATTGTTAGGTGAGCCAAAAGCCTTACTCTATCTCAACTTGTCTTTCAAAAAAGGAGTTCTTTGTCTTCAAAAAAAGGAGTGAATAGGTTTCTTAAGGGTCGGCAACGCGCTCGTAATGCCCCTGGTGTTGGAGGCGCCCATAGGCTACGGTAACCGCTTACCATCAGGTGGACCGTACGCCTGTTTGCCACCGTCGTGGTATAAAAAAAAAACTTCTATATCTATCTATCTATCATCATCATCATATCAGCCCAATGACCTCCACTGGGCCTCACCTAACTTCCGCCAATACGAGCCGGCCTATGTATCTATATATTATGATAAATAAACAAACATTCCCGTTTTTATTATAACGCAGGGGTCGGAAATATAACATGTTTAAGTAACGAGTTCGCTTCCTTTATCACAATGGACTTTTAAAATTTCACATCTGTGAGTTAAAAGCCACCATTTTGAACATAACCTCTATATATCTTTGTTATATTTTGTTTTACTGCGTCTTTATTTTATGGTTTTTATTTTATAGACCCCTGGCGGAGTTGATAAGTTAATGACTTGTAAATTTGGGGTTTAATACAGAATTTCATTTTATGGGATTCGTATATTTTGAAATTATTTATTTTGTACATAGCAACATCAATAATTTACTTGCTTTGCTTGCTATGCGTATAGGACTATATTAAGCTAGATCTTAATATACCTTACTTACTCTGAATTTCTATATTCGACTTTGTCGCTGTCAAATGTAAGGAAATTTATATATGGTCGCTGTCACTTTCAAACATTTGACTGCGACATCAAAACCGACTAATGGCAGATGTCAATAATCTATCTATCTATGGATTTGGCTTCTAAAGTTAGAATTTTGACATATTTTGGAGCTTATGTCAAGAAATCGGCCGTAAGTCGATTCAGAGTAAGGCCCTAGAAGTCACGCGTCGCTTTGCTCCCGTTGTTCTTTATTTGGCTACTGCTCCAGCTCCTATTGGCTGTAGCGTTATATAGCCTTTCTTGATAAATAGGCTATCCAACATTAAAATCATTTTTCAAATCAGATACGTAGTCCCTGAGATCCTAGCGTTACAACAAAGTCTTCACCTTTTTAATATTAGTAGGTATAGATTATATTAAGATGCCAGAGATGAGAGCCTGTCGCCATTGACAATAAATAAAAATATAATAATAGTATTCTACCACATTCACACAGCGCCATCTAGTCCCAAATTAAGCAATTATATTTGCTTGTGTTATGGGTACTAAACAACTGATATACTACTTAAAAACATTTTTTTTGTCAATACATACATATTATAGATAAATTACACCCAGACACAGAACAAACCTTTATGCTCATCACACAAAGATTTGTCCTTGGTGGGGATCGGACCCACGACCTCTGGCTTAGCTATCAGGGTCACTAACCACTAGACCAACAGGCCGGTCGAGCCAAGAAAGCCAAGAATTTGTAATATTTTTGAGTTGAAACTCAAAAACAGTGTTCATTTCAACAAAAACCTACAAAGTTAGATCGGTTAGAGACCTCTGATTACGCAAAGTAATCATAAGTCGTATTTACAACTTTGTTCCGTACGTAGAACTGTTGAGGAAGATATTCCAACTTTTTTAAATTGGCCAAATTTTCAAGAGAAAAGAACTTTCGAGTTACTTTACTGTGGTGAATTGAAATTAGGGGTCAACATTGTATGTCTCATTTGGGACTTTTTTGTAGAACATTTGGCAAACGAATAGAAGGTAATACAAGAGTTCTTCACGGAATCGCACATTTTATTAATAAAAATCTAATTTATTTGTTAGATTATACAATACTAGAAGTCGCGCAGGGCTTCGCTCCCGTGGTTCTTTATTTGGCTACTACTCAGCTCCTATTGGCCGTAGCGTGATGTTATATAGCCTATAACCTTCCTCGATAAATGGGCTATCAAACATTAAAAGAATGTTTCAAATTGGACCAGTAGTTCCTGAGATCCTAGCGTTCAACTAAACAAACAAACGAACTCTTCAGCTTTATAATATTAAGTACCAATAGATGATCATCAGCCATATTCGACCAAATCAGGCATACAAACATCAATATGCCATAGTCATAGTAATCTTTATTTCATATAGATCAAATACATGATACTTATGAACGTCATACAAAGCCAAAAAAAGGTGTCGGCAAATTTGTCTAAGGCCAGTTCACTGACAAGGTTGAGCTCTGAGAAGAAATTTAGCAAGAAACTCAGGCCACTCTTTTTAATCATCATTCATAGTAGTTACAATTTCAAAAAAAAAAAAAATTACTAGCTTCCGCCCGCTGCTTCGCCCGCGTTGTATGTATTTTATACCTATAAAACTTCCTCTTCAATCTTCTATCTATTAAAAAAAATCGCATCAAAATCCGTTGCGTGGTTTTAAAGATTTAAGAATACATAGGGATATAGGGACAGAGAAAGCGACTTTGTTTTATACTATGTAGTGATAATACAATAACAAACAGTTTTGAGTCAATCGTTGTAATCAATAAGGTATGCCAATTATATAGAAAATAAATGTCAATAACATTACAAATAACAAGTGAATTATTACCTCAGTGAAGCCATTCAATAATAGATTATACAATTTTATTTTTAGTTTTTTTTACCCGACTGTCAGGAAGGGTATTGTTTTTCACACGTATCTTGTATGTAAATTTCTTTATTCCCACGAATCTTCCAAACGGCTGGATGGATTTTGACAATGGTATCGTTAGATTCGTCTAGAAAACCCAAGTGTCCTTAGATAAGTAGTTCAATTTTTTTTAACCAAATCTATCGACTTGGGTATCATTAAATAGTGACAATGGTAGCTCTTTCTAAAAGCTTATTAAATATCTTTGTACACTTATAATAGCCATTTTTTGATACAGCATAGTTCTTGGCACTGTATCCATGACCATCGCTGACTATTTCTTGTATTTCTAAGATAATCTTTGCTTTTGTAAATATATTAGGATTGGTCTCTACAAATACACATAATTTCAAAAATTTACATCCTAGCAAAGGAAAGTATGTTTGGTTCTTTTAAATGAGGTCTACACGTTTAACGGTAGAATGTAAATTGCCGTGTTCACAGAACAGAGATAGGTTTTTTTAGGCCTAGGTGCATCTCTTCTGAGACAGAAATGCCATATGAAACTCTGTGTAGTTTTTTCACAGTATTATTCCGTATCTTAGTATGGGGCTTATATAACCGTGGTATGCTAAGAGTGCAATTAGAATAATATTAAAAATTATGTGGAATTCCAAATGGAATTTAAGAATATATAAATATTTAAAATCAGGGAATATTTTCTAAACTTATTCACAAAATAGAATATCCTTGTTATGTATACTGAATAAAATATACAATTTAAGGTATTCATATAGTTATAGTATAGTTCTTATGTAGATTGTGTCAACAAACCAAGGTTATTTTGTCTTCAATAGGGTGATATGGGATAATATAGAATAAAGTATTTCTAATAACTGTCAGCTTTATGCAATATACAACTGTATAGGCTAGAACAGTGAAAAAGAAATGGAAATATTCTAATGTTCTCTTGAATTACGTATGAAATAAGTCTGCAAAGAAATATCAAATATATTTATGGATAGTTTTAGGATCATATTTGTGTGTATTTCGTGTTTAGATATTTCTTTGGTGTAAAGGGGTAAAATGGGTCTAAACACAATATGTAGTAAGGTTTCTTTTTCTAATCAAATACTCTACAGATAGTTATTTTTACTTATTATTATTTAAATGTAATATGTTCCTGAAATGTTAAATTGATGTTTTGTGTGTATGATAAAGAACCTAAGATCTTTCAAGTTTTTCTGTAAAGGTATGTTAAATTAAAAATATTTTCAACATAATATATAAATTTAAAAAAACGGACCATAAATAGCGTACATGAACTTGTATTAAAAAGTAAGTATCCGTAATGCTTACAGTTATTTTAGTATGAAAAAAAAACTCCCTTCAAGTTCCAATGTGTTATTTGCATATACATGGAGCTGTTATCGCAATTATTTCGTACCTTTTACACGCCTTTCACCTAATTCTAAAAAGTGTATTTAAAACATTTAAAACAAATAGCTCCAATTAAATAATAAAAATCGAAAACCACGAAATATGACACTAAACTGCGAAGTTGCCAATCCTCTTAAAGAAAATAGGCATACACTTTTGTCACCTATAGACGCTTGCAACACCAGAATTACTACAAAAACAAACTCACCACCATTTCAGAAGTAACACTGGCACTAATTCGCAGAACGTTGTAATAACATTTGCGTAAAACAAATTACCGCTGTGTAACCACACGGAATGAAAACTCGCCGCCATGAGCGTACCTAACAACCGCCTAGTGTGTTCCTACAGGTAAATTTGCTTATATTAAAATATTTGCTTCAGTAAGCATTTAATTGTGTATGGGAATTTTGTTTCAAGTGGTTTTAAGGAAAGGGTAAGCACTGAAGTAAATGCATTTGTTGAATTTGTTCACGTAACACTTTTGATAAAGTACTGGAAAATTCTAATTGGAGATAATCCGAATATAATTTTGTATGGCTTTGTTTTAAATTGGAATGTGAAAAGAGAGTATAAAGAAACATTTTTCTTTTGATATTGCTTACAGTGTAATTTTGTTAAATTCTGTATTTCAAAAAGCTGAAACGGGATCTCGTCATTCGCGCTTAAATTGTAGGGTAGTTTTTATTGACCTTCATAGGCATGAAGCTAGATCTCAAATTAAACATTTAATTTAATGGAAGGTGGGAGATCAGGACATGTGATCTTGATAGGGATTTTATGGAGAAACAATAAGTCTGTGTAAATAAAAATAAGTGGTCCACTTATTTAGGCTACCAACTTGACTTAAACACTACCACTATTTAAGTGATAACCGGGACCATCGGTTTTTACGTGCCTTCCGAAGCACAAAAACGCTCGAGAATGAAATTACCACAAACGGTCACCCATCATGGACTGACCTTGCTTAATGTTGCTTAACCTCGATGATCTACAAGCTTATATATATTTATATATATATTTTCTTGAATATACAACAATGATCTGAAGGCACATATGGCAACATGCATTACGCATTATACAATACTTAATGTAAAGATTGTTTTGATATTGACACTTTGAATGCAAATTGTTTTTTTTTGCCTACTGTTTATGACTACCATTGTAATTCATGGCAGAATACTATGGGTGTGAAAATCAGGACAAATAGTTGAAATTTTATTGATCAAACAAATACACAATTAACGTGCAAAAAGTACACACACGAAACAAATATCTAAGAGTCACGCAAATATTTGTCTTGTGTGGGAATCAAACTTAAGTCACACTTTGCATCGATGTTAGCGGCGCGGGCGCTGCGAGTTGACCTGACATCTAGAGGAAGTAGATTCCAAAGGAGAAGAGCCTGAACCACGAAGGACGAATGAAATAGTCCAGAATTATAAGAAGTACAAAAGTAAGAGGTCTTTTGAAGGTCAGATTCCTGTTATGCATGGAGCACCAGCATTGGAGTTAGATTAGATTGTGTTTGAATTATAAAACTGGATTGTACGTCATCATCATCAATTCGTCATAAACATCAGTTTCCTCTAAAGAATGTGGAGGAATTTTAGTCTACTATACCACGCTGGCTAGACGGGTTGGTATAGGATTTGTTTCGAATTTTCCTTTTCTTCCAGTGCTCTTGTCTGCACAAAGTTACTCCATTAGTCGCCTATTACGACACCCACGGGTTGAGATGGGGTAGTGACATTATGTATTCTTAATCTGTCACTAACTCACTACACGGTTAATGGAATGTACGTGATCATACATAATTAGTATTTATTTTAATTTGTTATGTTATATTATATTATGAAGTTTTGATCAGATCAGAGAATGGAATAATAAAAATTCCGATTCTGTATAGGCATACAGAATCGGAATTTTTATTATTCCATTGTTCGAAATTTATTTATTTTATTTATTTAAGATAAGTAAAAACAGTCACATACAAAAATTTTTACAGAGGCACTAGAAACTAAAAGACCTACTTCACCATGACATTTTTTAAACAATGAAATTAGTTATTGCGAGAACAAGACAGACTAAGCAATGATTTTAAAAAGATGACATGAATAGGGTATCTGATTATTAATTAACACACAATACAACAACACAAACAATCACAAAATATTACACACACAATAAAGCTTCTACCTGCCCTTTGTACCGTGACAAAGAGTCGGAGAATATATCTGTGCTGTTTAAAAATTTATTGTAAAAAGTACATGAGCGTCTCAAATAGGCATTCCTAGTATAATTTCTTCGACAAGAAGGAATATAAAATATATCGATCGAACGTGAGGGACGTAACATTGCGGACCTGGGAATATTGAATTTAATTCTTTCCAACAGAACTGATGACTTAATTTCGTTATTTATATAAAAACATTGAGTCTATTATATCACGCCTTGAATACAATAATTTCATTTTATATTTTATGGCTCTTTCTCTGTAATCTCTGTAATCAAAGCAATCAGAACCTGTGTGGTAATCTAAAGATTTAAAAAAATTATTTTGCACCCTCTCTATTCTGTCTCTGTGTACAGAATACTGTGGGCTCCAAACAACACTACCAAACTCTAAAACGCTTCGAACATAAGCATTATACAAAATTTTAAGGGTAGCATAATTTTTAAATGGTTTGCTTATGCGCAGAATTAAGCCTAATTGTTTGAAAGCCTTGCCTACAATAGTATCTACATGTAAGTTGAAATGCAATTGGTAATCCAAAACAATACCAAGATCGCGAATACTGGTAACTCGCTTTATCGCGTAATCATATGAAATAGGTTGATGTTTTCGGGTGAAAGTTATAATGTTACACTTATCTGTATTCAAAATTAATTGGTTATTTTTGCAATAATTTTCAAAGTTTATTAAATTCGTTTGTAAATTTTCACAATCTTCTAAGCATGTAATAATTCTGTAAATTTTTGTATCATCCGCATATAGTAAATGATGACATAGATTGAAACAACTTTCAATATCATTTACGTATAAGGTAAATAAAAACGGACCGAAGTGGGACCCCTGAGGTATTCCAGAAGGGATATCCAAGAATGACGATCGGTATCCGTTTAGTGCGACAGCTTGACTGCGATTTTGTATATATGATGTAATCCATCTCAGCAGATCGCCGTGTATACCGAAGTCCCAAAGCTTCTGCACTAAAATTGAATGACTAATTTTATCGAATGCCTTGGAAAAATCGGTATAAACAGAGTCCACATGATATCCAGAATCAAGAGCGTTCAATAATAAATCTGTGTATTCGACAAGGTTCGTGTTTATACTTCGACCACGAAAGAAGCCATGTTGTTTTTGAGATATAATATGCTGCATTTGTGTACATAAGGATGTTGTTACTATTTTCTCAATTTTTTTTCCAAATAAACTTAACTTAAAAATTGATCTGTACTGTTTAATGTCATGCTTATCACCGCCTTTAGGTATAGGTGTGATTAAAGCTTTTTTCAGATGCTCGGAAAGTAGCTCTGAAATGGATTTATTATAAAAATAAATAAAAATAAAAAAATAAAAATTATTTATTATCAGACTGAATCCATAGTTTATTAGTAACAATGTTTACTTAAAAACTATGTTAGTACCTAAAAAACTAATACCTAACACTAATACTAATACTAATAGGGACAGAAAAATCCTCCTCCCCCTACGCAGACTCACTGAGATCCCAACACATGGAGTTCAGTGAATCTGCGCATGAGAAAGGTATCATATTTGTCCCCAATCATTTTCAGCACACTATTCGTACTCCCCTGGACCCGACGCACTGTAGACGCCACTTTTTTCCGCATCATTGCATAAAAGTCATCGACCTTTGCATCTGCAAACATACCTGAGGCACTACAATACCTAGGGAGCCCCAACAATGCCCTGAACACATTATTGTACTGGATACGCAAGGCATTGTAGGCTTTTTGTGTATAGTTTGCCCACAGGCTCCCAGTGTAAAACGTCTGACAGAATGCTTTAAACAGCGTTATTTTTACTGGTGCTGTGCATCTAGCAAACCTGTGTGCCAACATGTCCCCACGTACCGACAATGCCCTGCGTTCCCTTTCAATGTCCATCTCATCACTCAAGTTTTCTGTCACAATATGACCCAAATATTTAAACTGAGTGACACGATTTAAAGGTACTCCGTTAAGAAGCAGCGGTGGTATGGTTATATTAGAATTACTACATTTGAATAGCATGAACTCACTCTTCTTTTCATTGTACTTCAAACCGTGACTCACAGCATAACACTCACACACATGTAAAAGTCGCCTTAATCCCCCGATTGAAGGACTCAACAACGCCATGTCATGTTATATATAATTGTAAGAGGTAAAGACAATTCTTAACAAAGTTTACTCATTACAATTGGATGAACATTATCGAACCCCGCGCCCTTACTTTTGTCAATATGTTTAAATATTTTAAATACAGTATCCCGTGTAATATTTACTGTTGAGATGTTTACAGTAGACGAAACTGCATTAGTAACAAGAGAGTTAGTAACAATTGTTAATAATAATATAATCATAATAATATTTCACCGCATACACACAGCGCCATCTAGTCCCAAATTAAGCAATTATATTTGCTTGTGTTATGGGTACTAAACAAACGTATATATATAATATACTGCTTAATTATTATAGATAAATTCACCAACACCAATAAATTCCACACCCAGACACAGAACAAACAATCATGCTCATCACACAAAGATTTCTCTGGGTTGGGATCGAACCCAGGACCTACGGCTTAGCTGTCAAGGTCACTAACCACTAGACCAACAGGCCAGTCTGTTGAAAGTTAAGATGCCGATTTAGCCGACTCCACCGAACGTACAACGTATATGAAAGCAGCGAGAGGAAGTCAGCGTCGACAAGCAGCAGACGACACTGTTGGCCGACTGCAGATTAATAGTGTGGAGGGACATCACATAAAACGAGTTTGAACCTACTGGATATGGCGCTGCCAACTGCTGCTGTTAGATGCAGTCGCAAAACGTTGTCATCACATCATCATTTTAAAAGGTTACGGATAAATCCGATCTCAGGGACGTCCACCCGCGTAGCTCAGGTGGAACAGCACTGCACACGGAATGTCAGGACGCGGGTTCAAGTCCCATCGTAGGTTTGAATTTTTCCATTACTTATTTCATATTTTAGTGTTCTATGTGTGCTTGGCCGTTGGTTGCAGGCGGCACAGGACCGTTCGCAGTGGCGTAAATTAGGTGAGGCCTATGTTCAGCAGTGGACGTTGTTGGGCTGATGTGATGATGATGATGATGTGTGCTTGGGCTATGAGGTGTCATTATTGAAACAGCAATTGGTAGTCTAAGTCAGTTTATTAAGGTGCTCGCCTATTTATATCTTTAGCACAAGAAAAGTTACACATTTTGGGGTATTTATAAAATAAAAACAGCGTACGGGCTCGCGACATATTTCTGTGAGTTCAGTCGGGTGCGGCCTCCTCGGAGTGTCGCATGTTGCTGTCCTCATCGTGCCGGCGCGGGCGCCGCCGTGCGTTGTGTATGCGAACGATGTTTTGTATGTGCTGCTACAATATTAATATAAGATGCAGTCACGTTCGAAATCATGACTGCAGCGACATCACGCCACGATATGTCATTGTGAGAACGCGGCGACACGCTGTCTGCCGCCACTTCACATAGTGGCGGCAGACAACGGGTTGACGTGTATACTTTGTAAACAACTAGCTGTGTCCCTGACTTCGTTCGCGTATACAATGATATCTTCTATTTTTTTCAGGGAACCATTTTATTCGACTTTTGAGTCAACGTTTAGAATGACAAAATGAAGTTTTTTATCAATTTTCAAACTTTATCTGCTAGCTCTCTTTTCGAGGTTGACTCATTGGTTTTGGCTAATTTGATTAGGTTCGAAAAACTTCCTTATGAGATTTCCCTAAGAGACTAGGTATGGGGTTTTTCAAAAACTGAGAGAAAAGGTTTTTAAACGGTTGACAACGAAATTAAATGAAATAAAATCTCGTTTATTCATCTAGGTTACAAAGTAACACTTAAAAAAGTCACAAGTTAAGAATGTAACAGGTTATCCGAAAAGTAGTGTCAGCAAATTTGCCTACAACGCTCTCGTAATATCCCTGGTCTTGCAGGCGTCCATATGCTAAATAACAGACCAACCAACAGGCGGACCGTAAGCCTGTTAATAAGCCATAAAAAGATATCCAACAATCGAATATCAAAACTGTGCACGGTCCATATCCTAGAGAGGATAGCTCTCTTATTTTGCTCACCAACTGGGCTTTGTCCCCCAAATGATTCCCAAAAGATATTCCTTCAAACTGACGCTTCATAACAAATGCATCCTTCTTCGCAGTGGACGCACATAATTGGAACAGTGCCAAAAATCTCTTAAGCCAGTATGAATGCACTTTTGCATTCTTTATAGTGCCAATCACTTTGTTTGATTTTTGTTTATGAATGCGTTACATTCTTTCATAGCGTATTTATAATTTCTTTTTCATAACAATCAATGTTCTATGTTTCGTGTCTATCTAATTAAGAATAGGTATCAGTACTGTTCAGATCTATGTCTGGGAAACACGTATTATTTGTTTCACTTGTAGTTTCTCGAGGTTTTGTTGAAGTATTGTTAGTATAGTGCCGTGTTAAAGGTAAATATAATTTTATTGTGTTAAAAAAATAATATTAGCTTCTATGTGATGAGAAAATTATAACTTTTTATTCATGGATGGATAAAAGTTTATTTTATAACTACCATTATTGTTTATTTGTTTGCACCTAATGTCTGAAATGTATATTGACTGAATTTTCACTGGCCGATAGCTGATATTATAAGGTAAATCTAAGCATTTAATAATTTTGAAAAATTGGAGTTCCATTCAGAAAAATACAATAATAAAAATTGGTGTGACTCTGAATTCGAAGGAGAGGGGGGCAAGTGATATGTAAAATAATATAATATTTCGTTTAATACTTGTTATGAAGTGAATAACCTCGTTGACGAATTTGAAATAAAAAATAATTTTAATATCCATCAACCCCCACTAGTCCAGCGTGTATGGATTATGGCCTAAACCCTCCCAGCTCTCTAGATAGAGGAGACCCGAACCCAATAGTGGGATACCTATTAATAGGTTGCTGATTATAAAGAATAAAGCACAGTACATACATACAAGGAAAATCGCGCCATAACACCTGCTTTAAAAAAAGGTATAGGTTTACTCGAAATAAAACCCTATACAATTTGTTTATTTTTTTTTATTAATTTTAGTGAAACTATGACGTTACAGATAATTATTAATTACAAACATAATTAAGTAAAAATTACGGACCATTGAGTAAAAGTGCCTTATCTAGTCTCATTGAATATTTTATAAACAAATAATGTAATTTGCACTGCTACGTTATAGTAAATGTCAAACATATCAGATGCAATATTATGTACTTATTATTACCTGTAAATGTTATAATATGTATGATGTGGTTGTGCTAATAAATATAAATAAATATAAATAATATTTAGAAAGTTAAGATTTTAGGGTTTTAGAGAGATTCGATCCTTATGATTGACCCTATCGGTGAACGCTTTAAAAGTACATGATGAAATTTTTTGGAATTTTAGCTGGTTCGATTACTGCGTATGGCAAGTGAATTAAAAAAAAATTAAATGCAGTTCTGTTTGTTTTTAAAAATAAAATAATTATTCTTCGGAAAAAATTATCTATCTTCAGTACCTATTTAAAGTACTTTCCCTCTAGGTGGCGTTATAAAATACTACTCTGTATAAATATTATTAACTGTAGATAACCTATATTATTATATTAAGATACAGTATATTGAAATATGAAAGATTACAAAATGAAAATTTATAAAATCAATTTATGTAATGATGTTGTGATAAATTGAATTTATATTAAATACACGAAGATCTACTCTGTATTAGAGGCGGCTAGAAAATAGTTGACAGTGTGTGTGTGTGTGTGTGTTCATCATCATCATAATTCCAACCCATAAACGTCCCACTACTGGGCACGGGTCCCCTCCAAAGAATGTGGAGGCAATTTTGCCTACTATACCAAGCTAGCCAGACGGGTGGGTATAGGGTTTATTTCGAATTTTCCTTTTCTTGCAGTGCGCTTGTCTGCATAAGGTTGTATGTGAGCCTTAGTCGCCTCTTACGATACCCACGGGTTGAAATGGGGTAGTGACATTATGTATTCTTAATCCATCACTACATGGATTTATAATTATATAAATACAATATACATATTTTTTTCGATAACACCCGCACTAGGGAAAAAATCTGTGTCACGTTATACAAACGTACACAAACAGACGCATAGTATATCTACATAGACGCAAAACATACATCTATAATTCTATACTAATACTAGCTTTTGCCCGCGACTTCGTCCGCGTAGATTTCGATATTTACCTACATACATCTTTGTTTTAAGTGCAATTCATGAATTTTCATGTACCTATCACCACACTACAGGGGTGGAATTTCATTTTACATCAAAATAGATAAGATTATCGTAATCAGCGTCCCACAAAACCTTGAAAATGACATTCATATCAATTTCTAATAATTTTCACACCCATTTCATTCCTTAGGGTAAGTTTTTCAAACACCAAAATGTACCCATTAACTCACTTCTTAACTGAAGTTCTAATTGCGTATTATCCGTCCATAGAAACCTAAAAATAACGACTGAGTACTTAGTTTTTAAACGCCTTTATCACAACTTAATTCCTTTTGGCATAGAATTTAAAAAAAAGTAAAGAACACGTATTTGTGTTTTTGATCACATGTACACACAATACAATTTCTCCATATA
Organism: Laspeyria flexula; assembly: GCA_905147015.1. NCBI lineage: Eukaryota > Metazoa > Arthropoda > Insecta > Lepidoptera > Erebidae > Laspeyria > Laspeyria flexula. Next base: position 9,429,393 of record LR989972.1, read on the forward strand.
AACTTTGGTCCCCTGTTTGAAGGAGTTGAATTTTATTTTATGTCAAAATAAATAACATTTTCGTTATCAGCGTCCTTGAAAACTTGAAAAGACCTTATTACTATTTTTCCTGATAATTGACCTTTAATTTCTGAGAAAAAACTCAAACAAAATACATGTCAAGCCAATTTGAATAGTTTAATTTCGTGTATTCTTTTTAATAGATAAGGGTAGACTGTATAATGATTGGCACCCGGAAATAAAAACCTATTTATTCAGGTAATCATGGTTTTATGATAAAAAAAAAAAAAATTCTAAAATGTTTCGAAAAGAACAGTAATTGGCATCAAAAGTACAGTTATTAACAACTAAGTATCCGTCATTGGCACTTAATATTAATAAGCATTTTTTAGTGTTCCGTAGCTAAAATGGCAAAAACAGAACCCTCATAGCATAAATTGTGCCCCCCCCCTCTTTGACATGGAAGAGGCAGGTATTTTGTGCTATAGCAATTCTTAATATTTTTTTTTAAAATACATAGTGCCAAAGACTGATGAGATGCCAATAATAGTATAGTTTACCCTATTTCAAAATTGAACATGTCAAATTTTGAAGTTTTTTTAGTTGTTTTTAGTCACCATAGTTACGAAAACTGTACTACATAAAATGAAAATCCTGTTATTAACCCCGTTAGGGGATGAATTTCAATAAAATACGAAACAGGTCTTTCATCAATTCTGATAAAGAATGTTTATGCAAAATTGGAAGTATATTGGACCAAGGAATCACGTTGTTCCATACAAACTTTACCCCCCATTTTCACCCCCTTAGGGGTAGAATTTCGGAAAATCCTTTCTGATCGGATGCTTACGTCATACAAAAAACACATCCTCCAAGTTTCAGGTATCTACAATCAGCGGTGTAGGCTGTGCGTTGATCCGTCAGTCAGTCATTCAGGACAAAGCATTTTATATGTATAGAGATAGAGATAGATTATAAAGCGAAAGAGTTTGTTTCTTTGTTTGTTTGAATGCTAGGATCTCAGGAACTACTGGTCCGATTTGAAAAAATCTTTTAGTATCACATAGCCCATTCATTGAGGAAGGTTATAGGCTATATAACATCACGCTACGGCCAATAGGAGCTGAGCAGTGGCCAAACAAAGCAACGTGAGCGAAGTCCGGCGTGACTTCTAGTTAAACAAATTTTTGTTTCGTGTGGGAATAGAATTGATGTTAGTATATTTATTATTATCACTAGACATGACTGTTTAACAATAATGGGCAATTGTTGATAATAATAGCTTCGTTCTCTCAATTTGAAAGTTAAATTATATTATTTACATAACAAAGTCGGTGTCTAGTTGTTACTAATGTTACGTGTGCTGTTATGATACTGGCTCGATTACATCTTGGTGGATATAGGTTTTTATAATATTATTGCAAACTGGCCACTTGAGTTGGTATAAAAAAAAATATTTTGAACTAGAAGTCGCGCGGGGCATCGCTCCCATCGTTCTTTATTCGACCACTGCTCAACTCCTATTAATAATAATATTCTACTACATTCACACAGCGCCATCTAGTCCCAAAGTAAGCAATTATATTTGCTTGTGTTATGGGTACTAAACAACTGAATATACTACTTAAATACATTTTTTTTTTGTAAATACATTCATATTATAGATAAATTACACCCAGACACAGAACAAACCTTTATGAACATCACACAAAGATTTGTCCTGGGTGGGGATCGAACCCACGATTGGCCATAGCGTGATGTAATATAACCTCTAATCTTTCTCGATAAATTGGTTATCCAACAATATGAAATTTTCAAATCAAACTAGTTTCCTGAGATCCTAGCGTTCAAACATAACAACATCACGCCTTCTTTCCTGAAGAGGTAGGCAGAGGGGGTGTACGATATATCGTACTACCACATTTCGTCAGCTGTATTTGATCCTATGAAATAGGTGGGGAGTGGAATGACGCTATCGTCATCAACCCGGAACATTCTTTTTCCAAACTCCGGGACAATCTCAATACCGTAATTTCATATAAAAACTATTGCATTAGAATAATTTTGTAAAAATAGTGTGTGTGTGTGTGTGCAGTAATAATTTTTTTTTTTTAGTTTGACTAAAAACTAGTAACAAAATGATCATTTTTAAAATAACACTATAAAATCTAATTATTTGTCAAAATACAGATTTAGCAAATGCTTTACTTTGCAAATATAACAAAATGTTAAAAAAGTCTTTCCAAAAATATTTCTGTGTTCATTCGACGAATTTGTGAGTTTCATTAAAATTGGTACAGCTGTTTCAAGTTTGTCTGGGTTAGGTAAAATTATTAGTTTTGGTTTTTGCTGAAAATGTAACTATAACATTATAGTATAATATTATTATATTTAATATAATAATATTATAACATTATAATATAACTATATAATTAACCCAACCGCACTAGGCTAGTGTGTATCAGTTATAAACCCTCTCAGCTCTCTAAATAGAGGAGAGGAGACCCGAGCCCAGCAGGGACACTAACTTGGCTGACACTTGACTGGCCTGTTGGTATAGTGGTTAGTGACCCTGACTGCTAAGCCGGAGACGACCTCTGGCTTAGCAGTCAGGATTCGATTCCCACCCAGGACAATTTTTTGTGTGATGAGCATGATTGTTTGTTCTGTCTCTGGGTGTAATTTATCCTAAATATTTAAGTAGTCTGTAATCATATCAGTTGTTGAGTACCCATAACACAAGCAAATACAATTGATAAAAGAGTTTCCGTGATTTAATTTCTAAATAAATCAATCCTTAAGTGCACAAGTAACAAAAGAGTGCTACATATACAGTAACAGTGTCAATTCACACTATCTATTGATATCTCAGTGTAAATAATAAGTTAAGTACCAAAAAACGTACAATTAAATTCAGTGAAGTAGAACAGTGACAAATTTATCTATACCAAAATAACATATTTTGTACATCTAGACTATTCAAAGTGACTATTATAATCACGAACGGCATTACAACATCCAGCTGAAAGTGCCAAAAGCGAACAAAATATTGAAATTCAAATGTAAACAAATGATTATTCATACAAAATCAAGATAAATCGTTTTTGTTTTGAATCTCAACATTCACCCGCAAATCCAAATTATCACAGTCTATCCCCACAGACCATAGAAAACATTGATATTGGCCACAGATTAAAGTGTCAAGCAACATTATAATTTTATGAAGATAAGCGCCATCTATTGACATTTTTACTACATCTACACATCGATATTTCTCAATCTCTCCACTAGAGGACGTTTTTCGAAAAACATTAATTACACTTATTAAGATTTTAAAAAATATATAATATATATAAATAATAGAAAAAATGGCATTAGAGTGTGAAGGATGCAAACAGAAACTATCCGAAAAACAAAATATGACTTGCACTTTATGTAATTGTAAGTATGATTTACTGTGCGCAAATGTCTCTGAAAATTACTTTAAATCCATGTCCTTGGAGAGGAAAAATGCATGGAAGTGTCAAGCTTGTTTATGTAAATCGCCCAAGTTACATAATACGGATACGCCTATACGTTCAAACAACCAAAACGTGTCTCTATTAACACCAGATAGAAATAATATTACTATTAGAAACAGAACTACTAAAACCTACAACGACACAAATAGTTCTATAAATTTGAGCCTTCTAGGCGACACAGTAAATGAGAACGAAAACACCTCAGACGACAATGTAAAAACAGATTTAACACTACAGAACTTAAGCGAGATTATTATGTTACGATTGAAAGAAAACAACAAGTCAATTATTTCAGAAATACAAACTACAATACAATTAGAAATCAAAAAAGCTATCTCAAAACTAAGGGAGGATATGGAGCTTGAAACAAAAAGTCTATCTAAACAAAATGAACAAAGAAAAGATGATATCAACCAAATTAATATAAAAATAAAAAACCTAGAAATAGAAAATGAAAAGCTGAAGAAAGAAATTTTACAAATTAACACAAATTCCACCTCAGAAAAATACAGCACTGAAAATAATACAAAGAAAATAGTCCTATATGGCTTTGCAGAATACCATAAAGAGTCAGAATCTGATTTATATAACAGATTAGTTGAACTATTTTACAACATTCAGAATATAGACCTGACTGAATACATAGAAAGTGTTCATAGAATAGGCAGATATGGTACTCATAACCGGCCATTAGTTATAGAATTATTGAGCAAGAGAATGACTAAATATATCATAGAAAACAAATTTTGCTTCCAAGGTACCCATTTATCTCTGTCAGAGTATTTGGACGATAACGCAAGAAAAAGAAGACAATTAATGCGAGAAGAAATGTTGAAAGCACGAAACAATGGAAAGTATGCGATAATACGAAATAACAAATTATTTATCGAAGGCAAGTTAGTAACATATTTATCTGAAACAAGACAACAAGAAGAAGATAAAGAAACTGACGATCACAACACCACCCCCAACTATTTACAAAACAGAGCTCCGGAAGCCAAAAATTATTCCTTTCGCAAATCCGAACCAACAATTATTTAAAATCCTATTCCAAAATTTTCAGAGTCTTTATAATAAACAACACTTATTAGAAGCATTTGTTCAACAAGACCCAAATTATAACGCAATATGTATAATTGAAACTTGGCTAACTAAAGAGAAATTAGAGATCATTCAATTCACTGGATATAAAATTGCAGCATCCTATTGTAGAAAAACTCACAATGGTGGCGGCCTCTGTATTTTGCTCCAGGAACATTTGGACTGTATCCATTTATGTGAGATTACTGATATGTCTATTGAATATGTTTTGGAAGTATGTGCAATAGAATTACCAAGGTATAATCTGATAATATTAAGCATGTATTGGAATAGAAGAGAGGAGGATGTTTTCTACTTAAAATTGCAACAAATATTAATATATATTAACAATAAATATTTAAAATGTAATATAGTTATAGGAGGAGATTTTAATATAAATATCTTTGAAAATAATTTAAAAACAAATACTTTTTTGAATTTAATGTTGGAATATAATTTTACACAACATATTAAAAAACCAACAAGAATAACCGATACCACGTCAACGTGTCTAGACCTAATATTCACGAACTTTAACAATAAAAACATATACAGTTCTGTGAAAGAACTTGGATTTTCAGACCACAACGGAACAATACTAAATGTTAATTTGCCACAACAAGACCTACAACGAACATGGTACACAACAAAAAGATTTTATAATGATAAAAACATGCAACTTTTCAAAAGTAAATTAAGCACACAAAATTGGTGTGAAATTATAAAACCAAACAAAAGTATAAACGAAAACTTTACTACTTTCAACAAAACGTTATTTAATTTTTTAAACAAATGCATCCCTAAACGCAAAATAAAACTAAAAACTAAACAAAAGAAAAATTGGCTAACTGTAGGTATTAAAATATCTTGTAGAAATAAACGATTATTAAAAATTCTAATACAAAAAAATAATAACCCAATCTTAAAACAATATTACAAAAAATATGAAAAAACATTAAAACGAACTATAATTACTGCAAAAAAATTACAATATATAAACAAAATTAAATCATCAGACAATAAAACAAAAACAATGTGGGATATTATAAATACAAGAACAAATAAAAAATGTAAAAGCGAAAAACAGAATATAGTACTAAATATAAATAAACATCTCACAACCGAACCTAAACAAATTGCCAACCACTTTAATAACTTTTTTGCATCAATCGGTGAGGATAGGCCAAAATCATTCGGCCTGCAGCTGAACGACAATCTTGTAAGTAACAAAATAGAAAATACAATGTTTCTTAGCCCTGTAACACCAAAAGAAGTAAACAGAATAATAAAAAATCTAAAACCCAAGAAAAGCTATGGACTAGACCAACTTCCACCAACTCTTATAAGATACTGTGCCGACGAACTCACGTTACCCTTTTGCCACCTAATCAATCAGTCATTTGATGAAGGTACCTTCCCGGATCTATTAAAAAAAGCATTGATCAAACCAATACATAAGAAAAATAAAAAAACGGACGTAAATAATTACCGACCCATAGCTCTTTTACCAACATCATCTAAAATCTTTGAAAAAGCCATGTGCGATCGTATATATAGTTTTTGTGAAAAATTTAAAATAATCGACGACAGCCAAAACGATTTCCGAAAACATCGCTCCACAACACTAGCAGTATACAAATATATTCAAGAAGCCCTAAATATCATTAACAACAAAAGCTATGCTGTAGGTATATTGCTAGATATGACCAAGGCCTACGACAAAGTACAGTTTAAAATACTACTAAATAAACTATATACAATTGGAATCCGTGGGAAATCTCATGATTGGCTTACATCTTATCTCAAGGACAGGGAACAATTAGTTGAAATAGAACATTTTAATTACGAAACTAACACAATAGAAAATATTAAATCAAACATTAAAACCACAAATGCATCCATTCCTCAAGGAAGCGTAATAGGCTGCCTCCTCTTTCTTATTTACATTAACGACCTACCAAAATCCATAGAAGGTCCATGCGTTCTATTTGCAGACGATATTTCTCTTCTTGTACCATGCCAGAACATTTTAAACTTAAACCAAAATTTAAATCTTGTACTCACCAAAATAGACAACTGGATGAACGAACATAATCTAGAAATAAATTTCAGCAAAACTAAATTAATGACCTTCCACCCTCATCAAAAAAAACCAATACCTATTAGCTTTACTTACAAGAACATCAAATTAGAAACAGTTAATGAATTTACTTTACTTGGCTTAAATATAGACACCCACATAAATTGGAAATCCCATATCAATAAATTAAAATCAAAAATATCAAAATTTTCTTATGCACTTTATGAAGTAAAAAGAACCACTAATATAGAAACTGCACTAGTGACATATTACGCCTACGCTTATTCATGGTTTAGTTATGGAATTATTCTTTGGGGAAATAGTACAGATGCACCTAACCTACTCACTCTTCAAAAAAAATTGATTAGAATATTAGTAAATATAGATGAAACTGAAAGCTGTAAACCCCATTTTAAGAAATATAAAATACTAACCCTGCCCTGCATTTACATTTTGGAAATTTGCAAATTTGTCCGCAATCACCCAGAATTATACAGTAAAAGAGAAGACAAACAAACGAAATATTCCCTACGTCACAAAAATAGACTTAACCTCCCAACATCTAAATTAGCCATGCATTCTACAGGCCCACATGCTATGTCAATTAAAATATATAATAAACTTCCAGAATATATCAAAAACGAAAAAAGTAATCCAAAATTTATACAAAAACTAAAAAATATATTGATAAATAAAACATATTACAGTATAAAAGAATATGTAAATGATAAAAACCTAAAATGAAGAATCATAAATAAATAATAATACGATAAAATAAAAAAATTATAATTATATTACATTTAATTTAAGTTTATATAAGAATATTACATTTCAATTTTATGTACCTACTTATTAAACAATTTTAATGCATGATAGCTCTCCTCTCTCCTACGTTTGCCTTACCCGACAGGGTCCATAATATGTTTCTTAATTACAAATAACATCTATAATACTTTATGGTGTGCAATAAACGTATTGAGTATTGAGTATTGAGTATTAATTTGGGACTAGATGGCGCTGTGTGAATGTCGGTTGCTGATGATGTTGTCATTATTTTATTTTCTGTTACAGACCGTTACCATGTTATTCTTATGTCTCCTGATGATGATTAGCAGAGTGATGGCTGAAAACGCCAGCAGTGCTGGTGAACTTATCATGTGTGATGGCGTGGTCTTCCATGGAGTGTACTATGACAGGGAAACGCTCTTCAAAGACCTTGGCAGACCTTACAACCTGGTGATGCATAAGTAAGCATAACATTTTTATAATCACTTCTTTTTTAGAGTAGACAGAGTATAAGAGTTGCAACACATTTAGCAGCATCGACTTGCATTCTCTTAAACTTCTATCCTTATCTGTCACGTAGACCTGTCATTTACTAAAGCGAGATATAGAGTGAGAACAGAGCGTATCGTCTATTCACTCCCGCTCTCGTTATTGCTCTAGTATATGAAGGTTTTAAATGACAGAACTTCCTACCGAGGTATTTCCTGAGTACTATGACATATCCTTTTCAAACGAGGTTCAAAGAGATCTACGCTCTCAAGGTAGTGGTTTGGCTGTGCCCCTAGCATTGCCAACGTCCAAGAGCTGTGGTGACAATTTACCATCAGGTTGGCCACCAAAAAGAAAGGAACGGGACAGGAAAGGAAAGTGCGATTCTGTGTTCCTAGATGGAGTTCAACCGTCATCATAAGATAGTTAATAGTATCATTATCATAATGATGATATTTTATAGAAGTTGATATATAATTTTTATATCGATTGACAAGAAGATATTTTTTGATTGAATTTTATAATCCAATTTGACAGTGGTTTATTTACAAACGTTTTTCATTGTTTTCTGTCTAAGTATTATCCAAATCTTACAGGGCAAAGGGGAGTTACTATCTATACTAATATTATAAAACTCAAGAGCTTGTTTGTTTTGTTGAACTCTAATCTGAGAAACTACTGAACCGATTTGAAATATCATTTGTTGGATAGCCCATTTATTTCACGGCTTTGGGCTATATAGCATCACGCTACGGCCAATAGGAGCTGAGTAATGGCCAAATAAAGGTTCACGGGAGTGAAGCCCTGGGCAACAGTTAGTAAATTACTAGAAGCGAATTTTAGTAACGCATTCCAGTCAGTCCAATATTGGAGTGTTACGTTATTAGGAAGGAATTTTCTCTATGAATAAAACCTAGTGCTAACTTAGTGATTTCTGAAACAATCTTCTGGGTCACTAACCTCTGTACTGTTTATAAAACTCACTCATGCATGTGACTCGCACACCATTGACCTCAAATATATGAATATAATATACTTCTTTAATCATCTAACCTATTTTAAAACCTTACTTATTAAACGTATACATGTCATAAAAAAAATAATATCTCATAACAAGGATTTCAGGTGCACAAACGTATGAATTTTTAAGCTGATTAAGAACGTGTTTGCAAATATGACTAAAATATGCTGTTCTGGTATATTTTCCGGCAACATGAACCTAAATCTGGTGTTATTGTTTTTCCTTTTATCTTGAAATTGATTAGAAAATCCTAAAATTAATTTTTGATATTGTAGTGTTATATATTCTTTTGTTACTTTATACAATAATGACGATCTCGGACTGAGGTTCGATATAATTTTCTTCTATTAGACATGATTATGTGTCTTAAAAATAATATTTACATAAATTATTATATTCTAAAAAAATAAATTAATTTCATTATAAATCTATTTTTTCTTGTGTACCTTAATCAAACACAATAAGGTCTATTTTATTTGGTCTCTGTCATAGATTGCCTGTCATTGCATTCATAGTGTCATCTCATTCTGCGCTCCGACTCGATACCTGTTAATTTTGCAAACGCCCTCTTATGCCTATATGTATAATCACCATAAACTTATCTAATAACCTCACAATGTTGGGTTATATATAACATTTATAAATTACTAACAAAGAACTAAGATTATCGCCCTTAGTGTATTTTATTTTTAGGGTTCCGTATCTCAAAAAGAAAAAAACGGAATTATTATAGGCACACTCCGTTGTCCGTGTGAGTGTCTGTAAAAAAAATATTCTGAAGAACGTGTAGGAACGTATCAAGCTGTAGTTAATATCAAATACTCGGGTCTGCAATCTCTTGAAGCAAAAAAAAAAATCAGATTTAAAAGATTCAGCCGTTTATTCTCCAATTTTGTCGCATACTTTGACGATCATAAAAGTAAAAAACAATAGGGTATTTCCTGTTGACCTAGCACAAATCATGTAGGTAAACACCAGATGTATATGCAAATGCATGGCCATTTAGAAAATAATTATTAATAAAAATTATACAAAATAGCGAGAAAAGAAATGTTACAAATCTATCATAGTTTTATATTCTAAGGACTAGGACAAGCTGCAATTATACGTAGAAGGATAATCAATAGTAATGTTATGGACGTGGTTCTTAAATCGTTGAAATTTTGTACCAAAATATCTAAAGAGCTAAGGCTAAAGAGATACATACGATAGCAGATATTATGTGACGTTAGAAAGAAAAGGAATGAAAGTCAATGTACGTATAAGACGAAATTTATGGTGTTTGAGAGAGAAGAAATTATGACCGAAAATTTTGTTCAGATAGGAAATGATGTATGAATAATAATTCTTATTTGTCTTCTCATAATCCCCATTACAATATTAAATTAAGTAAAACAACAATTTTCTGAAACACAGTAATTGCGAGAGGACTGGTGTCTGAAAAGGCGTTAGCCTGTATCTCAGATCACCAGGCAAATAGAGGCATTAGAGTAAGTAAAGGAATTTGTATATTTGAGGAGTGTGTTTGAAAAAAATGGTAAAGTTGACAGTGATATTGAAATGAAAAGGAATACTGGTAATGGTGAAAAAAGCATTGCACGCCTTTATGAACAATCAAAAGGCTCGTCCGGCAGTGCATACGGATGGAAGTCAAAGCTGGGTGAAGCTGAAGTATGAAAGTAAAATAAATGCTGTGGAAATGAGAGCTTTGAGGAGTATGATTGATGTGAATTTTAGTGTTAAGGGAATCATCATCATCATCATCATATCAGACGCAGGAAGTTCACTGCTGAACATAGGCCTTCTCAATAGATTTCCAGGGCCGGTTGTTTGCGGTCTGCATCCAGCGCGATCCTGCTATTCGGATCAGATCGTCTGTCCACCTTGTGGGTGGGCGTTAAGGGAATCATCATCATCATCATTTCAACCCATATACGTCCCACTGCTGGGCACGAGTCTCCTCCAAAGAATGTGGAGGGAATTTGGCCTACTATACCACGCTGGCCAGACGGTTGGTATAGGATTTGTTTCGAATTTTCCTTTTCTCGCAGTGCTCTTATCTGCATAAGGTTACTCCCTTAGTCGCCTTTTACGACACCCGCGGGTTGAGATGGGGTAGTGACATTATGTATTCTTAATCCGTCACTACACGGATCACGGTTAAGGGAATGTTGTAGCTTAAAAAAGACGTTGTGTCGCAAAAATGGAATGCTAAGCTGGTTTGGACATGTAGTGAGAGATGAGAATGAATGAAAGAATGGTGATAAAACTAATTAATAAGGTTAATGTGAATGAGAACGTTGGAAAGGGAAGTACCAGAAGAACGTTTTATTACCAATTTGGGTTGTGTATAAGAAATGAGCGACATAACCGGCAAGAATATATGAAAAGATTGATATCTGTTGAAGAAGCGAAAGATGTATGTCGGAATCGCTATACATGTTAGTTACATATTGTGTGTAATGTTTGTTTTAACTAATCGCTGGTGTGTGTATGCATTTTAATTTGTTTATTGTTTTCCTAATGCACTTCATATAAACGTATTAGCATTCTGTACTTCTTTTCTATATTAATAACTGTGTCAAATTTCATTCTTCTGCGTTCGCGTAATTTCTAAAAAATGTAACCAAAGTTTTTGTTTCACGTCTTAATATAAAAATCTTTGTAATAAGGTTTTTTTTTATTCTCAATAGATATTCCGGCGACCTGTTCTTCAGTCATACGATCCAAATGGGTACTCAGATAGATTTTGGAATTATGGCCTGTTCCCTTGAGAAAAGAACCTGCAGACACATCACAGGCCTATCAGGAGGATATGCCATAGGTTACGATGTTGGCAACGACGACATTTACTTCGGTGGTCACGATGGCATTTACAAATACAATTTCACTACTAAAGCAGCCGATTATTTTGCTGAAGCAGGAAAATCTATTTGGGCAATATTTATTCGCAGAAATTTTTACTACATAGAATACCCACACCAAAAACTTTACCTTTACAAAAACGATAATTTCATCAAAGTAAAAGAGACCGCTCAAATAGAAGTTGATAATTTCTTTGTATCTAAACATTATGATGTATATTTTTCAAACAAAACGGCTCTGTACAAAGTGGAAAAGCCACAAATTAAACCATACATTTTAGCTGATGATATAATTGTTAGGCAAATAACTGAAGACCTTTATGGAGACGTTTATTTTTCTACTAGTGATGGAATATATATTGAAGATAAGCCTTTCGGGCGAGTTAAAAAAATAGCCGATATTGATCAAGTTTACGGAATGACTTTTGATGCAAAAGACCAAGTCATATACTCTGATAAAGACACTATTTACAGATTAATTAAAAGTAAATACAATCGTATATGTTTAGATGCAATCATCAAAGCAGAAGCAAAAAGTGATGAAGAGCAGTTTAATAATATCTTAATTAGTTAAAATTTCTTGTCATGATTTAAGTGCCGAATTGTTATTAGGAAATTTTTACTGTCATGATATTGGTAAATGCCAAGAGTTATCAGTGTAAACAAACATTCAATTAAGCCATGTTATAACTAGAGTAGGTACGTCGTTTACAAAGAACAAAAATAATAAAAAACTTGTATTTAAACTAATAGATTAATAATATAATAACACAGGCCTGCAAATTTAATTGCCATGACTCTAAAATCTAACAACTGATTCTGAGGTATTTTGTTGCGCTAACTACGAATAATAAAAAAAAGTACCAGAAAATCTACAAATAAAAAATATAGAAAAAACACGCCTTTACTCAGAAAAAAATGTTTATTTCAAAAAATAGTCTAACTTTTAATCTAACAGGATATCATTAGGTAAGCTAATTTAAATATATATCAATTCCCTTAGTGGAAAATGGTCCTTTTCTTTTTAAATTTCGTTTTAGATAGTCGCGCTTCAATAGCCAACAAATAGGGGGCCATTTATAAAAAAATATATGTTAAAATTTCCTTAAATTTCCTTAACTAAAATAATGTAATTTTTAACTTATGGTAGTAAAAACGACATTTTAAACATTAATTACGAAGGTCAAGTAATATAACAAATAGAGCAGACAATATTTTTTAGGAATTATCTAAGATAGCCATAATTCATGGAAATTCCACTTTGCTGCAGAAGCTGAATAGGTTTGTCCATGTCCTCAATTCACTGCGGAAAACCTCATAGCAATACACATTACTATAACCTTATCAATGCTAATGTTCTCTTATGGTTATTGTTCGCCAATTATAAATTTGAACTTTGCTCGGAATGCCTGGAATGTGCCAAATTTTTTCGACAGATCCCGTATTTATTAAAAAAAAAAGTAGTGACTTGTTTTCGAGAAATACAGACAGACTAGTCATACTATACAAAACAACTCTGTTCCAAAAAAATGTTATTACCTATATTTTATAAGATCCTCATTTTCTGTGACACTTATCTAAACTTATATTATAAAGAGGTCAAGTTTGTGAGTTTGTGTCGTTGTGCTAGTCTCGGGACCTACTGATTTGAAAAATTCTTTTAGCGTAGGATAGCCCATTTTTCGAGGAAGGTTATTAGGTGGTTATTAGACTATATAACATCATGCTATGGCCAATCGGAACTGGACAGTGGCCGAATAAAAAGGACAGGAGCGAAGCCCCACGTGACGTCTAGTGGCAAATAAAATTTATTATTGTTATGTCCAAAATAAAAGCGACAAAACCTATACGACCTAGTAAAGGTTGCGGGTGGCCGTTGGATGCGGGCGGCACAAAATCGCTAGTTGTGGCGGAAATTAGGTGAGACCTATGTTCAACAGTGAACGTCATTGGGCGAAGGCGAAGGACGAAGTCCGTAATTTTATTTCGTTCATAAATAACCATAAATTGCCTAAAAATACTACAAAAACTGCCTGAAAAATTTACATAACTTCGCGATGACATATTAACGTTTACATTGTAATATGCGGACACCAACTGTTATTTCTGTTAATCAGTGTTAGTTTATCCTCATTAAAATCCTTTTCTAGTAATATTCACAACAATAAGGTAATTTCACCTAATTATCATGTGCTTAGGCTTATTACTAAAAGCGGCCAAATGATCGGTTTTCGACGCGGCAAATTTAACAAATTATGTGATGCAATTAATTTTCTTCTAACATAATAAAAATTTATAGCTTTACAAACGTAGGCGCCCAGGCAATTTTAAGTAAAATTCTAATAATCCTGAGTGATAAATCATAGTCAAAATCATATCATTTGCTTGAAATGTGGTACATGTTACAATAGAAACGGTTTCTCACAAATCGTCAATATTAGCATCACTTAGCATGCAAAGTTTTTAAATATATAATTTTAAATCTATATTCTAAACAGAATTTTTTTTTTCAAAATCAGCATATCAAAAACTATAGAAAAATTTACTCAGATTCTAAAGAGGATATCCATTGTAGGCCTGTGTAATTGATTTCGAGATTATTCATAAGTTGCATTTTTACTGAGAGCGATCATTAGTAATGTCAAATAAAATATTGTGATCATCATCAGAGAGCCTACTGTGAATCTAGATGGAGATTTAGTTGAAGTCGAGATCGCTGTCAAATGTTCAAAAATTTAAAAATGGTCGGTTAAAGTGACATTTCAAATATTTGACAGCAATACTGCCCTACCGAAAAAAAAACGGCACAACTGCATGCCAAGCGCATGAGAAATTGTATCTAAGTATACTAACTTTATATACGTTATTCCCGTAGCTTATGTAATGCATTTGCGGCTTTTCTTAGCAAGGCAGAATATAACCCCGAGTGAAAACGTAGCTTTAATTATATCTTAAATGTAATGTTTCTTTGCAATGATCTCAAAACTTTGTTTTTGGAGCCATTAACATCGCAATATTCATGACAAAAAAAATAATTTAGTTTTATAATTTTATTATGCCGTATTTAATATTATGCTAGACCGGCGTAAAAAAGGTTTTGTTAATATTATATATTTTTATTACCCACAGAAAAATTAATGCAAACATCAAAATTACTAATAGATAAGATACAATTTAGTATGTTCTAAACTGTTAATAAATTTATGTTATTATGTAAATATAACTTAGTATTGTGTTTGTTTAAATTGTTTTTATTTTTAAAATACTCCTCAATTTCAATATATATTTCTATTTTATGGAAGTAATACTTCCATAATATATTAAATCTGTGTTAATTCTTCATTGTAACATAGGCTTAAATTATGAAAAGAGTGAAGAAATGAAAAGAATCAATGGAAAAAAAAGAAAAGAAAAGCAGATATCACATAACATGAGATGACCCGTTTGTTCGTTTGTCACCACTATTAAAATAATCTGCAGATTTGAAATCTAAAGAAAATAACTAGAACTTTAGGTTGTGAGTGGCCTATTGGCGTAGTATTTAGATACCCTGAATGCTAAGCCGTAGGCCATTGGTTTGATTCCCATCTAGGACAAATATTTATCTGATGAACAGAATTGTTTGTTCAAAGTCTGGGTGTAATTTATCTATAATATGTATTTTGTTACTAAAAAATGTATTTAAGTAGTATATCAGTTCTGTTTTTAAGTATCCGTAACACAAACAAATTTAATTGAAATTCACACAGCGCCATCTAGTCCCAAATTTGTTTCAACATTCATACTGTGAGTGTAAAAATATTATTAAATATATTAATTTAACCAATGAAAATTTCATTACATAACCAGTCAAATGATAGAAACAATACTTTTCTCTTTACTTCAACAGAAATTAGATATACCAGTATGATTATGACCACAATTTTTTAAAATATAATATCTTGTAAAATTTAGAGCAACCCAATCGGGGTCGGAAAAGTCGGATATTCTTGAATAATTTTATATAATTGACAGTCAATGTACGAGCTATTTTAGCTACTTCAATAGCTGCCCAGAGAGATAACCTAGAGGATATAGGTTTCTCAATTTTGTTTCTCTATGACATCACATGCACAAAATCAGCTGTCTCTAAAATTCAAAGTTCAAGTACGCACTTATTCACCGCACATTTGCGGTCAGTGACCCTTAATTTTGATTCAGAAATCACTAGCACTTCCAATTATATTTTAGAGGTATTTCTTACCGCTAAGTAATAAAACAACTGTTTTATTACTGTATGTTCTTGGCATTTTTTAATTAATTTTAAGGTAAGTGGGATGTTAGCTGACCTATAATTAAATGAGCACATGTTATATATTTTATTTGAGTACATAAGTCATTGTGTCATTCATTGGTAATGTATTAATTAAAAAAAAACTCCTATTTCCAATAGCTCCGGTCGTCTGTTCTTCACTCAAAAACTGACGCAGTTACAAAGTTCTCGTTACCAAGGTTTGTTATTTGTATATGAAATAAGAGAATGCCTTCTGGAGCAAAGAGTTTGTAGACCTATCAGAGGAGTAAAAGGAGGACATGCTATAGCACTCGATGAGAGCACCAATGATATCTACTTTGGTGGTGACAATGGTATCTACAAGTACAATTTCGAAGAAAACTCTCCTGAATTTTTTGCAGAAAAAGGCAAGGTAATATCAATCCTATTCATAAGAAGGAATATATACTATGTAGAATCGAAAACTCGTAAACTGTACGTATCCAGGGATGATTTTTTCACTGAAGTAGAGGAAGCCGTGGGATTACAAATAAGAAAATTCTTTATTTCCAAAAATACTTTAGATATATATTTTTCAAACGCTACCGCTCTGTATAAGGTTGAAAAACCTAAAAAGAATCCCATTGAATTATCTAGAGATATTGTTGTAACTGAGATTGCTGAAAATAATAACGGAGACATATATTTTGTCACAGCCGACGCATTATATTTTGAAGAAAAACCGTTTCGTAGAGTCGTTCGTGTCGCTGATATAGAATTTCTGATGAGTATAACTTTTGATACTGCAGGCCGATTAATATACTCAGATAAAACTAACATTTATAGATTAGTAAAGAAAAAATACAATAATTATTGTGCTGAAGGTGTTTCTTACCAAGCTAAAATGAATGAAAGTATTAAAACTTTTGAAATATATGTGAAATATGTAGGAGTTGAATAGTTACATATACAAGTATTTCTTTTTATTTCATCTTCTTTAAAAAGGAGAGAGAGCAGATTAATAAACAGAATTTCTCTGATAAGCCAATAATCGCAAGATAAATTTTGTTAAAAAGATAATTTTTTTTTTAATTTATATTAAGAAGTATGATAAATTTTGTTAAAAACAAATTATAAATTGAGTTATAGTCTAACGAAGAGCTGTGTAATAAATATTGTCCCATTGTTATGTCTCATTTGATAGTAATTGAAGAAGAGTAATGCGCTCTTTACGACATCACTACTGAAAGTTATGTCAGACTTTTTTTTTAATTTATTTATTTATCTATTTCTCACATAGACTTACATTCTAGCACAGGTTTTAGCCTATTGCGACAGTGAAGTTAACATTAATTAATTCTAATATTTAGCATAATTAATATTAAATTTATGTACATCTTTATTGAATCTTATATCCTACAATAAGTGGTTATAGTGAAGTCGTTCAATGAGAACGCAAACAAATCTACTTCTTCAGCTACTACGTTCAATATATGTAATGCTCGCGTCACAGGCGCTTTTTGTAGACTATAGTCATCATCCGTGTTGTGACGGATTAAGAAAACATAATGTCACTACCCCCTCTGAACCCGTGGGTGTCGTAAAAAGCGACTAAGAAAGTAACCTTATGCAGACAAGAGCACAGCAAGAAAAGAAAAATTCGAAACAAACCCTATACCAACTCGCCTAGCCCGCGTGGTATAGTAGGCTAAATTCCCTCCACATTCTATGGAGGGGACCCGTGCCCAGCAGTGGGACGTTTATGGGTTGAAATGATAACAATGATAATGATAATCTGACACACCTGTCTTACTATAATATTTTATAGTACAGGTAGGTATTATTTCGCAGAACTGTCAAAGTTTACGTCAAGACTAGAAATGAAATGAAATCTCGTTTATTCATCTAGGTTTCAAGGTAACACTTATGAAAGTCACAAAATAAGAATGTAACAGGTTATCCGAAAAATAGTGTCAGCAAATGAGATGAGAATGAATGAGAAGAACTGTCAAGAAACTCACGCCACTCTTTTTAAAAAAATGGATAGTTATACTCTTTTGTAATTTATAATTTGGGTAGCGTGTAAAGTGATGCAGCAGAGCACCACACCGTTAGATTAACGAGTTATAATGAATGTTTACAAACTAAATAATAAACAAAAAGTAAAGGCTAAGTAAGGCTCTGTGCTTGCATCACTTTACACATTGCTATGCAGCCGTTAGGGGCAGTCTGTGAATAAATATAGTTTTAATTTTGTAAAAACATAACTTAATGAAAAATATAGAAAAAAGTTACTAAAAAAATAAAGGAAATGCACGTGAAAACTGACATAAATATTCAAAACGTGCCCCCACGTCACAAGTATCATTCTACACCGCTGTTCTACACAAACAAGATATATCAAATCAGTAATAACATTATTCCCAAGACATTTTATTATCTAAAACTCATTAATTGTATAATACCCCTTACGAATAAGATGATCTTTAACAACGGTTTGAATTTAAGTAAGGGTAAATTCATAATGTCTTCGGGAATTTTGTTAAAAAATCGTACCTGGGTATCTAAAATGTCAATTTTGTTGTTAAACACGTTTTTAGAAACGAATTTCTTTATTTTTTTTAATGTATAGTATTTTTAATGTTATTATGTAAGATTACCGCAATTATAAATTAGCTTATGAGGGTTAAATAATAATTTACCTAGAATTAATAAGACAAATAAATAGTATCAAAAGTTTGTAATGGATAGTTTTATTTTATATTTCCACAAAATTTCCACTTTCTTAGAATTAATATTTATTCTATGAATACATTATGATCTAGTGAACAACTAATTAAGTTGAATTCTATTGAAGTCCATCCAGCATTAATCATTTCTTTGATTTAAATGGAAAACAAAGCAGCGTTAACATTTTTTCGCTTTGTCGTTCATTTCATTCATTAATATCTACTGGTTGGACTGTTCAAGTATTGAAAACTGGTGTTGGTACTAGTGAGTAAATCACTATAACCATTTTTTTTTCTTCTTTTTTTTAAATACAACCGACCGAAATACAACCCGCACTAGGGAACAAGCCCTGTGTCGCGGTGAGCTTTACAAACATGAAACTAACGGACACAAAGTACACCCAGACTAGAAACAAATATCTATGAATCACACAAATATTTGTCTCGTGTGGGAATCGAACTCACGTCACCCAACACGGCGATGTAGTGGCGAGGCGACCACCTTAACCACTGCGCCACGGTGACAGTCATTTATTAATTTGTAAAGAGTTATCATCATTGTAAACTGACTGAACTTATCCTCATAATCCTTTAATTTACGCCTAAACCAAGTACTGCTGCTGCCTGAATATACAATGCCATTCAAAATGTAGGTAATTCAAATCCTGATCATACAATATTAACCTCAATATCTTGAGTGGCAAGGGAGTTATTAAATTTAAATATCTAGGATATTTTCTTACCAATGGCGACTGTTTTAAGGATGATATAGAATAGAAATGCCTACTATTATAAAACAAAAAGTTATGGATACCTGTATACTACCTTCACTAACCTACGCCAGTCAAACATGGAAGCTCACATATCGTAATCAATCCAAAATCACATCATGTCAAAGAGGTATGGAGAAAAGTCTATTGAAAGTTAAAAAATATAAAAAATTAATCACAAAGTCATAAGGAAAAGAACAAAAGTAACCGATACTCTAGGCTACTATAACATCTTGGGCAGGAGCATCAGGCGTTAGGAAGAGAGGTAGACCTGCGGCCCAGTGGGCAGACGATCTTATAAAAGTAGCTGGCAAAAACTGGATAGAGACAGCAAGGAATAGAGACACATGGAAATCTCTAGAGGAGGCCTTCACCTTCGAAACGAGGGATTCTTACTAATAATGTTTTGGGTTATTTTAAAAATTATTAAAACCATAATAAGTTCATTTAATATATTAAAAACTGATATCTGTAAAGTAAGAAATATAAGGCGTTTATTATTTATTATATAGAATAGAAAGCGAGCTTAGGACTTGACTGAACTTGACTGACTGAAGCATATTGCCCAGGCTTCTTCTTAACACGAAAAGTCTGTGAGTTAACTGTACCAAAAAGTTCTTGAATGTACTACGCGTCCAGTACAATAATATATTAGGATGCTGTTAGGACTGCCACGATTTTGTACCACATGTTTAGGGAGTATAAAACTTCGTAAAAAGTCTGCATCACTCTTGTTCAGTATCAGGGCCAGCGACAACAGCATTGTAAAAATAGTGGCGTAGAGTAAATAGTACTCTTCGATTATGGAGTTCTTCATAGTGAGGACGATGTCTTAATTTTTTTTTAATTGAGTTTCTCTTTCCTTCTAACACTAGGTAATAATAAGTTTTTATTATTATTAATTTGATTATATTAAAAAAAATCGATTGTATGCTGACTGTCGGTAATCCAACAACCACAATTCTAGGTGTCCGTTTTTTCGGTGCATCACCAGTCAGGGCCTAAAGAAGAAAGTGTACCTACAACATTTTAATGTTTAGGAGCGTCCTGTTTCGATTGATTGCTAATTATGATGCCACCATTCTTGGTTTTACGAATACCACGCACTCGTAATTGTTTTTTTCCGGGTGGATGACTTGTTCTATCTTTCTGACTTCTGACTTTAATTTATATCTGGGATATACAGTTAAGGAGCTTAAGTCGTTAGGGCGCACCAAACTGTTTAGTTCTTTCTTCACTATACCAGCAAAGGATACAATTGCAGCAGCTTGGGACTCCTGAATGGTCTGCTGCTTCACCTCTGAAATTTGTGCCATCTTGCTCTCTTTTCCACAATCCCGGCAGATTCTTCAATGGCTTGCTGCTTTAGAGACTAATAAAATACAGTCATCTGTGAAGAACCATGTCCAACTTTTAGGCACAGGGATGTAATTTTTAACTTTTGCCCTCAGTTTAATTTGAGTATGTAACAATATAATAGCTGTCCATGTAGTGATGTTACTACCCATCTCAACCCATGGCTGTCGTACAAGGCGACTGCAGTAACATTATGTAGAAGTAGACAAGAGCACTGCGAGAAAAGGAAAATTCGAAACAAACCCTATATCAACTCGTTTGAGAGGCGTGGTATAGTAGGCTAGATTCCCTCCACATTATTTGGAAGGGACCTGTGCCCAGCAGTGGGACGTTTATGGATTGAAATGATGATGATGATTATCATGCATCATGTAGCAGTAGTGCAAATTTCGCTGAGGTTTGTTTCGTTATATGACACACCCGTGTCTATCTTTGAAATTCAGTGGTTGACACAAGTTCCAGATGTTGATGTGACTTGAGCTGGCTGCACACCCTCGAGGTGTGCGGGGCGTGGGCGGGTCAGCGCACTGCACTGGCCTCGATCATAGGCGAGGGTCTCTCGCTCCCAGCAGTGGTGAAGGCCATGCTGGAGAGCGAGATGAACTGGGGAGCAGTGCTCTCCTTCTGCGAAGAGGTGATGAGGCAGAAGGAGGAGGCGGAACGACAGAGGGAAGACGATGCCCTCAGTGACCCGATCCGCCATCGAAGGGTAGGCGGGAGAAGGCGGGCTTACGCCCGCGACCTCCCGCCGTTAAAGTCCGAGAAGAGGACGCGCCCGGCTGAGCGCGTCCGCCACGCCAGGACCGATCGACTTTGGGAAAAGTCGACCGCGAGCGTTTTCTGGTGACGTGTGCGTATTCCCGCACGTCACCGCCGGAGCTGAGCTCCGGCAGAGAGGGGGCCCGTAGCGGGCCATCGTCGCTGTGGTCGCGGACGAATGTTCCTGCGCTCCCGTGACCACAGCAGAGCGCGACGTAAGTACAGTAGAGTTTTGCCAACGATAAGCTTTTCCTTCGGTTATTACACTCACGCTGTCACTTAATACTTTATAATTGGAATTTTAATCGGGTGAAAAATAAGAAGCTTCTAGAGAGAGAGAGTTGAACTCTCTAGAAAAGAATATATAAAATCTAGAGGTTGAATGTGAATTGAAATATAAACAAGTTTTTCTACCGGTTTTGTTTGTTCCAACAAATACCTAAACTTAAAATATAAAAGAGAACATAAACGAACAGACAATCATTATGTTATTCGTATACCGGATACAGATCAAACTAGAATAGTTCATGTGAATAGATTGAAATGATTGTTATTAATTGGATAAAAAATATTATTACATCTAATTCTTATAAAGAGGTGACTATTTTAAATAGGATTTCAGCACATCTCTTCATTCATTCGTTCATTTATTGTCAAACAAGGACCTGTGTTACTATGGTATGTAAAGATAATTATTGTATAATATTATATTATTTTCATTATTATTCATGATAGTTAAAAAAAATGTTTCATATCTGACGAGACTGTGGCTGAGCATATCATCATCCCGAGCGACTCTTCGCTCTCAATGACAACCTCCGGGGAGCGTGATGAGGAGCTGGATGCCCTCATACCCAGCAAGTGAAGAACGGAAAACTAAATCAAATGTTTGTAAGATTTGCGTTTCGGAACTGTTTCTACATGATGTCGGAGTGCAGCCTCACGATCATAATCATAATCATAATCTTTATTGCATTAAATAGGGTACATATAGGTGTTACATTAAAGGTAAGAATATTAGCTCTAGCCCATCCAGCCATCTTAAATAGCATGCAAATATAATAAAATAATAAAATAAAATAAAATTTAAACTGAATAAGAATTAAATTGGATTAAATTGAAATAAATTGAATTAAATTGAATTAAATTAAGTTGAATTGAATTAAATTAAATTAAATTAAATTATATCCCATAATGGCACGCAAGTGTCAGGAGTTTTCTTTGTTGGAAGATGCGGAATGCATGACGCCCTCGTTGGGAATACTCACTTGTTCCTTTGATTTTCATTCTCAGAAGAATAAAGCTCTCACAAGGTTATTGGTAGTTTAAATGTGTTGAGCGGGGTTCTTCTGCGGTTAATCATTGAAACAATTTTTTTTTGTTAGAGGTGAGTAGTCCATTTGTTCTTTATTATAATGTATGTGAACTATATTTAAGATGAGGGTAGTGTATACCTTTTCGATGGGTTTTGGTACCCAAAGCCATCACTAATAATCTGGACAAAGCTATAAAAAGGTATAATCCGCAGAGTCCAAGATTAGGTGTTTATGGCCAATTAGGGAGGACATATTTACCAAATCGCTCCCATCTGTTAGACAGACAAGACCAAATTTCTGATATTGCTTTACCACCGGGTAAAAGCAATCTCAACGGCAGGAAGTTGAGTTTTGCCAACGAAAACCTTTTTCTTCGGTTTGGCGAACCCCCTTACGCTCACACTCACTCGGGAGAAAAATAAGAAGCTTCTAGAGATAGAGAGTGGATCTCTCTAGAAGATAATAATAAGTTGAATGTGAATTGGAACATAAAAAAGTAGCCCTTCATGTTTCTCAACTGGGCTTGCTTGTTCCGCGACAAGAAAATACACTTAAAATATAAAAGAGAATAAATAAGTTAAATTTAAAAAAAAGTTTCACTGTAATATTGAGACCTCCACCATCCCAAACCCTGAGCTACGACCTCCGTCGTTACTGTACTTACACAATGTAGTTTATTTATGTAACATTATTGCACATCAGCAGTAAAGTTCAAAAGAAAGTCACTATTATTTAAAACATATTATATTTTTTTCAATATATTTTTACATCCTTTGCCTTGGTTTAACATTTTTATATATTTTTTTTCATTACTTGTTTAGTAATGGAAAAATTCAAATCCACGACGGGACTTGAACCCGCGACCCTGCCATTCCGTGCGCAGTGCTCTGCCAAGTCCCGTCGTGGGTTTGAATTTTTCCATTACTTGTTTAGCATTTATATAAAAATATATTTTTAATTTCCTCTTCATTGTCTGTCTGTTTTTTAGGTCTTCAATCCATCTTCATTTTTCAGAGTGCCTCGTTGGCTTAGCGAGAATGAGAAAGCCTGCTGCACAAGTTCCGGTTCCTATGCTGATGTGAGTCACTCATGCACAAGAAACGTATCCATTTAGGACAGCAGCAGCACCAATTGCAACCTGATGAGCTCTAGTAGAAAATGTAGAAGTTCCTAGTGTCTACAAAACTAAGTAGAGAACTATAAAATGACTAACAAAGACGCTACTACAGATCAGTCTAGATTGAAATAGCGAAGAAGCTGCTCATGGCTCTAGCTTAACAAAAAAATATAAGTTCTGGTTTCGGTCCCAGGGTCGGTTAAAGACTAATTGGGTTTTTTGTATCTGAAAATTCCCAGGATCAGTTGGGTGTCTGGAAAAATGACCGATAAATGGCAATTGGTTCTACCTCTATTACATAGGACCGAACTTGGCTGCTGAAAAGTGCACGTAATTCACCGACAGTGAGGTATGCTATATTATCATTTTTTGGTTGGTATCTGTGCAATTTACAAATACCTACTTAATATAAACAAACTTGACTGTTTTGTGAACATTGGATAATTGTTTACTTCGATATTTAGCAGAAGAATGACAATATTACGTGTGTAATGACACACTGGTGGTCATATTTAACGTGACTAGTTGTACACTTTTGTGAAATTTGCGATGGATTTCAATGTTGGTTTCATGTAAGTTACATTTTTAATTTGTTTTATTTATACTTTTATATTTTATTTATTTAAAAAATACATGAAAACGAAAAATATTTTTTTCATTCAAAAATATTGTATGATTGTGTGAGTGATTTTATTTTTGAATGAAAAATATTTTTTTATTATGTTTTATATAAGTGGCATTTATTTTTTTTATAAATTTATCTGAGAATATTGAAATGTTTTTATGATTGTTTTGGTTTTTTGAATTATACGTTATCTAGTGTTTAGGTATATTTCGTAATATTTGCTTCTTACTTATGTTGTCTATTATATTAAAGTAAGTGAAAAAAATTATGATATATACACCCAATTAGTGCCAATAATATTTTTTATTTTTTTTATTTACTTAGTAACATTTTGTAATTCTTATATTGTGTTCTATTCAAATTTGTACTCAATATTTGTAGTGATGAACTTACTGCAACAAAACACTTTTTTATTATCTTCATCATGGTCCGCCTGAGGTGTCCACTGTTTAATGTGATGTGACCTTATTCAAAGATTTCAAAGACCATTTTTAAATAAGGTACATAATTGAGGGATGATCCCAGAGACCATATTGTGCTAAGCAAACCAATTCTGTATTTAATTTAACTTGATAATATGATTTTGTTAGTTTAGTCCCATTCAATGATATTTCAAATGGTAACATTGAAACTTTAAATTATTCTCGATTATAAAAATTGATCAGAGTTTCGTTCGTGTGTCAGCCGTTCTCAGGGTTCAAACTTGTCAGAGAAATGGCCCTAGGACAATTAGCTGCCACCTTTTTGGCTTTGTTTATGTTCTTAACTATCATGTGCATCATTTAAATGAAATAAAAATAACTGCCCTCGGCTTGAATTTGAAAGATAGTTTTGTTTGGTTGGTACCAATGGGTTCCCAGCTATATTTTTAAAGTTCAGATCTATCCAGAAGTAATTTTGTTCTGTCTTTAAGTATGTGATTTATCTTGGATACCCTGAATCCATCATTTGGATACTGGATCCTACAGGTTTCTATTAAACTTAATTATCAATTAAACTTTTCAGGAAGCTGAAAGTTGCGTGTAATCTCTGTCTTCTACTCTCAGCGACAGCATACGCGATGAAACTACCACAAAAACCTTGCAACAAAATCAAAATTGAAAACAATTGGTATGACAAGGAAATATTCTATCCTCGATTCTACAAAGCGTATAATTTAAACCTGTACAGAAGCAGCAATGCGCTCTTCTTCAGTTTCAGCGTGCCAGAATCTTCTTCTGATAATGATTTCCGACTAGGATACTATAACCTAGACACAAGAGAATATCAAGCTATTTATGGAATTCGAGGGGGATGTTCTATAGCTATAGACCAAGTATTCGATGAAATTTATTTAGGAGGTTGCAATGGCATATACAAGTACAACATGCAAACAAAACTGGCGGATTATTATCGAGAAAAAGGCAAAAATATTTGGTCATTATTCTTCAAAAAGAATCTGTTTTACATTAGCTATCCGGATCAGAAGTTATACATTGACTTTGACGGCAAATTTTCTCAAGTGAAGGAATTTAAAAATATTGAAATTGATCAATTTCATGTAAGTACTGGCGATGATATATATTACTCTAATAAAACGGGGTTTTATAATTTTAATAGTTATAAAATGGAAGGTCAAAAACTCTTGGAAGAAGTTTTGGTTAGACAGATAGCAGAAGATAATGAAGGTTTTACGTATATATGTACCAACGTTGGCTTGTATAGGAACTATCAAACATCAGGTTTCAAGAAAATTTATGACGCAAAGAACATATATGGAATAGCATTCGACATTGAAAACAATATCATTATTTCAAATGATCAATATATTTTTAGATTAAAAAAGAGTGCTGTTGGATGCCGTTTTAAAAATAATTTAATAACAATAAGAAATTAAGTTTATACACTGTTGTTTAATTTTCAAATACTGTTCCCTCTCTCCCCTCCTCATTTGTCTAGAAGCAGTGGGATGGTTAATTCCGTCATGATTAATAATAATATGATTGAAGTAGCTCTTATCTTATAAGTATTTTTGACGTATAAACTATAGATAGCTACATTTTAAATTTTTTTTTACATATTATTAATTTAATTCGTCTGAGGTCAAATTGTACAAGTATATAGGGTGCGAGTTTGCGGCTTGACTGATTGACACTTCTCGTGACCAGAAGACTGGCTTTTTTCTCACTCCGAGAGTAAGTATTGCTACCAGCCATACGGCAATAAAAAGTAAAATTGTCTATAACATAACTCATCATTGCATTTACAGTTCATAAAATTAAATCAGAATGTGAAATAAAAAAAAAAAACCGTTACCTTTTTTGTTAATTAACAGGCACTACAGTACAGTAAGTGTTCCCAAATGAACAGAACTTAATCATCATTGTGTTTTCAATCCCGCCCCGAGGTTTGTTCCACATTTTAAATTTTAAATATCGAACTACGTGTTCTGAATAATTGAATCGTGAACGTGTTTTATTATCTGATTCTGTAGCGTGACACGTACGATTCGAATTTTAAAATTTAACGTATTATTTTATTTTAGCTTATATTTGTGGCTATTTTTTTTGTGTTACTGGCTGAAAATAGAACGCTACAGATTGAAAACATGATAGACTAGTTATAAATATTTTACACCACAATTTTAATAGGAGGAATAGAATTTTTTTGTGTTCTGAAATGGCAATCGAAAATCTATTTTTTCAATTAATCTGCGACTATATTGATATCATAATGTTGCCGCATATTCGCCATTACTGGCGTGTGAAATATGGCTTTAAATATTACATTAACGAATAAAAATAAAATAAATTTAATTCTCAGTAGGTATTACCATTGTTCCTGTGTAGATATGAAGTCTGAGATAAATTATTGTAATTACATAACATTGCATTAAACATAACACATTATAGGTTCATAATTTAATAACACAGGATTTTACAGAGAGGCATATACCTAAATTTAGTTTTTCATATATTCACCGACAGTGTAGTATATTAAGCCTACAGACCTTTTAAATTAAGTGGCAGTTTATTGTTTAATTTTATCGTCATTGGATAACAGTTTCTATTGTACTGTTCAGTGTTTATAATATGTGAGCCTGGACGATTAACGGGTTAAAGTAACAGCTCTCCACAAGTTTTAAACAAAGCTAGATGTCTTACAAAATTACAGCTTTTAAAAATATAAATATATATGTATGATGCTGTCAAAAAAATAGTTTTAGTTTTTTTTTAAAGCGGCCTACAATACTTGAAGTAGATTGCACGAATTCAGTCTTTTTGTGCAAGTAATATTCTGGAGAAATCAACTGATCTATCCCATAATAGAACACCATATATCTTTTATTAGAAGTTACATATATTATCCGGGATATGCTTGGGCTTTCATCAGCAACCCATTAAGTCCCACTGCTGGGCTCGGGTCTCCTCTCTCTCTCTCTCGTTTTCGCCATAATCCACTCACGCTGGCCTAGTGCGGGTTGGTGGATCAGACATACTCATAGAATTTCTTCTAGGGTATGTGGGTTTCCTCACGATGTTTTCCTTCACCGTTAGGAGATGGTAAGTCACTTGACTAGTACATATAAATTCCACAAAGTGAAATCCACATTGGTACTGCCGGTCGGGATCGAATTCGGACCGCGTGATTTGCACGCCGGTCCCTTATCCATTCAGCCACCATCGCTTTGGCTTGGGCTTTAGCTATTTTTTGACAACACCTTTTATATCACGATGATGGTAAGTTGTGTCTTCTATTTATTTATTTAAAAAGATTCATCACCAGTTTTTACAATATTACATTTTAGAGATACAGAATGTTTACCTACAGCATGAACTAATTACAGGTGAATACTGTATGCAATTATAATATATTCAACCATTTTTAAATAGAAATTAATTTGAAAACGATTAAAAATACACATACCAATATAATTCTAAGTGTTATTTGCTTTTTTATTATTTGTTTTATTGTTTGGTTTAGAAATGACAAATCTAGGAGTTTAATTAAGTCGGATAAAAATGCAATATTTTATAGAATAAACTTATCTGATGTTTGTCGAAAGGTGATCCTGGGAGCTCTTAGATAATAAAAGGCAGGTATCCCAGGATCTTGTCAATAACTCTCTCATCTACAAACACCTTGCTTAAAAAATATGTAGTCTGGTTATTGTTTTGCCAATATTTTATTTTATTTCATGGAACATAGGATAAAATATATCAAAATTCAACGTGTGGAACAACAATTAAATTTAACGTTTGCGGCTAGGCAGAATATATGCACGTACGTGCCAATGCACTTTATTTTTTTGGGTAGCCATTTTGTTTTTGTAATTCGTCAGCTTTTGCGTGACAAAATACGGAGTGGTCTACTAAATTGTTCTGATGGTATGCTAACTGAACACTGTAGGTGCCATTTTGTAAACGAACTACTGGCTTTGTATTTAAACTTGTAAAAGTGTTGAACTAAGTACTCGAACTACATAATATCGACCGACCCGACGAAATCGGTTCAGTAGTTACTTCAATCAAACAGACAGATATACTTTTTTAATTTTAATAGTGTGTTTTTGTAAAGTAAGTACATGGTTTTGCTAAAAAAAACTGTAATTTTAATATTACAAACAGACAGTTCAATTTCATTTATTTTATAGTTGATCTACTTTAAATTAAAATCATGAAAACAAACTCCACGTAAAATATAAGGCAGAATTAATTAAGTGATTCTGTTAAAATCTACCAAAAATTTTAATACCAAACAACATTTCCTAAATTCTTTAAAAGCGAAATTTAAATTGTGCAAATAATTGGAGTCGTTTTCGTCGCCGTTTCTCGAATATTCTACCGTCAAAGTTTCCGTGAACCTTAAATGTCAACGTGGTATTTACTGAAGTTTACCGTTCAGTGGTAAAACACGAACAATTTCTAATGAATTCATTTTTTTTATTTGAAACGCACCGACCAAAGAATATTGTGTTAAGCGGTAAACTTTAGGTGTGCTTCGTTTGCATGTGTTTCATGGAATACTTCTCTCCAGGCAACGCAATCTCGTCTTGTGTAATTTTTAGAGTTCAATCCCGAAACACAACATGACGAGATCGCGTTCGAGATTGATGAGATTGTGCTGTTGCTGCAAAAAGTAACACGTCTCTTCATTAGGAATTGGAAGACACTCTGACAGCACCTGAATGTCTTTTTTTAAATATATCGACGAGTTTCGATAAGTTCATAAAGCAAGAAATTAATCTAGACAATAGTAGGATCAACAAGATTTTTTTTTAAATTTTACTTAATTATTGTTTACTCACGCTGGTGCCAGTGAATCAGAGGGTATTTTCAGCTGTTAGATACATGGCAAATAACTGATGTCGTTTATTAGACAGAAATCAAATCAAAATCAAACCACAGGGGCTTTCATTTTGTGAGTTAGATTCTTTTTCAATTATTACTTTATCGTAATTAGCCTAATAATCACAACCAAGAAGTTTTTCAACGCTTTATGGTTCGGAAAACTATCAGAGATCGATTTTATTTTCTCATCTCGCAAAATGTGGTATTCCCTGTTACTAACGACATCTACACCAATAGTTTAAAGAGGAAAGATTTGTACTTTGTATGTAACAAATAAACTTACAAAACTGAAACAATTTCAAAAATGTCTTTGTCGTTTGAAAGCTACATTATCATTGAGTAACATAGGCTATATAACACCAAGCTACGGCCAATAGGAGCTGAGCAGGGGCCAAATAAAGAACGACACGAATAAGAAACGCGTGCCACACGGTTATAAACTTACCTTCCAACAGAGGTGACCTTAGTGGATTCCAATCGTCTAGCCGGCTGTTGTAAACCACATTTTATACAAACTATGCGGATGGAAACTAAGCTCCCACCAAGGTCACCTCTGTAGAAAGCAAGTTCACAACCGTGTGGGACAGCTATTTATAAAAAGACAAAATAATAATATAGAACAGAAAAACACCAACTGTCTGAACTTAAGTTTTATGATATACTTACAACAATTTTTACACAAACTTCACGGCAGTAACGTTACCTGTAACAATAAAAACAACAATATCAATCATATTCGATAAGATATGGCGGCCATAAGCAGTTTTATTTCTTTCTTATGTACTATTAGTTTATTTATTTCGTGTCAAGGTCATACAAGGTTAAATGTTATTGGCTTTACATAAGTTAGTAAGTATTTGATAGGTTTTTGGAGCAAATTTTGTAAGACTACTAGCTCTCGCCTGCGGCTGCGCCTGTGTGGTATGTCTTCTCTATCTATGGAGCTGAAAGGGTTTAGGCCATTATCCACACACGCTGGCCTAGTGCTGATTGGTGGATAAGACATACCTTTAGAATTTATTCTATGGTAAGTGTGTTTTCTCACGTTGTTTTCCTTACCGTTAGTAGATAGAAGTCATATGACTAGTACTATATCCACATAGTAAAATCCACATTGGTGTTGTCGGAATTGAACTCGGACCGCATGATTTGCATGCCGGTCACTTATCTATTCGGAGACCATCGTGCATCGCTTACACCGTGTGAGACAGTATTCTCAAAACGTATCAATTTAATATAATATAATATAATAATATTCTACCACTTTCACACAGCGCCATCTAGTCCCACAGTAAGCAATTATATTTGCTTGTGTTATGGGTACTAAACAACTGATATACTACTTAAATACATTTTTTTTTTGTAAATACATACATATTATAGATAAATTACCCCCAGACACAGAACAAACCTTTATGCTCATCACACAAAGATTTGTCCTGGGTGGGGATCGAACCCACGACCTCCGGCTTAGCAGTCAGGGTCACTAACCACTAGACCTGGTGTTGCAGGCGCCCATAGGCTACGGTAACCGCTTACCATCAGGCGGACCGTACGTCTGTTTGCCACCGTCGTGGTATAAAAAAAAAAGACCAACAGGCCAGTCAAAAAGTAATAATATTTGTTATATCAGTTGGTAGTAGGTACGCTAAGCAATAACGTACAAGTTGTTATTTATGTGTTTAGTTAGGGTTCCGCTGCGAAATAATAAAGCCCACATTGTTTTAGTTCAAGTTAAAGTTAGTTTAATAGTTATTATCGAACGACTCTGTATTATTTGTTGGTTACAAAAGATATTGTGTTGTTATCGTATTGTAACAAAAGATATTCGTCTAGTAGTCTAGTGGTTGTCACTAACCACCTGACTGCTAAGCTGGAGGTCGTGGGTTCGATTCTCACCCAGGATATCTTTGTGTGATGGGCATGATTGTTTGCTAAGTGTATGTCTGATCCATCAACACGCATTAGGCCAGCGTGTGTGGATTATAGCCTCAGCTCTCTAGATAGAGGAGAGGAGACCCGAGTCTAGCAGTGGGACATTAATGGGTTGCTGATGATGAATGTATATATCAGTTGCTTAGTACCCATAACACAAGCAAATATAATTGCTTAATTTGGGACTAGATGGCGCTGTGTGAATGTGTGAAAATACACAGTCAGGGTCACTAACCACTAGACCAACAGGCCAGTCAAATTATTTCTATTGTGGAAAAAAAATTGTGTTATTTGAGAATCTGTTTCCACTTTTATATTTTTGATGGCTTGTAAATAAAATTCTTAAGAGATATTGGAAATTTAATCAATCGAATAAAATAAAAACACGACTTCTCGTCAATCAAAAAAAAAAATCGAGAACAATAAATAAATAGTTTCATTGTGCATGCCGTCATAAGAGGTGATGCAGCGTTTTTTGTCGCCGCCCGCAATGGAAATAGTGGGAGACTCTGTCCCAGTATTTCTATCAATAGAAATACATAATAGAAATAGTGGGATACACCCAATTTCCCTTGCACTTGACATGCAGTTATGCCGTTCTTTTTTGATAGGGAAGTATACAACACCGCAACACTACGAGCCGCGCAGCACTGCTGTCTTGCTTGGAATCAGCACAGCCAGCAGCAGTGCTGCCCAGGTCGGAGTGGGACTTTAACACCAGCCTACATTGGACTTGGTGACGCCATGTGACGTGTTCCAATGACATATTGCATCATAAAAATGTTGGAACTTAAACAAAGATTATGCAATGAAAAGAATGAATGGTCTGTGATGTAAGACCGAACCATTGATTATGCATTATACATGACCTATGATGATATGCGATGGTGGCTGAATGGATAAAGGCCCGGCGTGCAAATCACGCGGTTCGAGTTCGATGGATTCCACTTTGTGGAATTTTTATGTACTAGTCAAGTGACTTACCATCTGCTAACGGTGAAGGAAAACATCGTGAGGAAACCCACATACCCTAGAAGAAATTCTATGAGTATGTCTGATCCACCAACCCGCACTAGGCCAGCGTGTGTGGATTATGACCTGAACCCTCTCAGATCTCTAGTCAGAGGAGAGGAGACCCGAGCCCAGCAGTTGGACTAAATGGGTTGCTGATGATACATGACCACAGACTAATATTGGTCAGTTTCTGTTTTGTTTGTTCTTTCTGTTCACTACTTTAAATCTCATTTTACTCTAAAATGTTTTTCTTTCTTCAAAATAATGTCTGTCGGGAATGGAACCTTGATCCTCAACATCGCAGCGTTCCGGTGCCCTTTGCGCGCTGAGTCATTGTTAGCACTGCGTGGGCGACAAGAGGGGAACGTGTGGCGGCGGAAGAGGCGGCGCGAGCGCAGGTCGGCAGGGCCCCTACGGTCACTCACTTCATTACATATCTCCCCAAAGACCACCCGCAGTCGAAATATTGTACATAAGATATTGGTCTACTGGTTAGTGACCCTGACTGCTAAGCCGGAGGTCGTGGGTTCGATTTCCACCTAGGATGAATTGAAATACAACAGTATATTGTACTAATAAACCAGCGATAATTCTTCAGTCCACTTTTATTTCCACCAAGACCTCAACAGTCTCCATAAATTGTATGTTTGTAGTCTTCTACGACACGACACGTTCCCTAGTGCTAACGCTGTATTTTAAAAAGATATTAAACTAAATAAGTTTTAAGTTTGTGTTGATAACTAAACGCCGTGCGACCGCGGGTTGGTGGCCGTCGCGGAGAGGACGGGGCGCGCCGGACGCGCTGTCATCGGAATGACAGACTACACTACTGCGTCATCGTCCATCGCCAAACACTCACGCGCATAATTAAAATATTGTCACTTTTATCACAATTATATTATATACAGTCCACTAAGTTATCGGAGTTTCCATTACGCCATCCTAGTAAGAGCTGTAGGATAGGACACCCCAATACAGTTTGATTTTTCAAGGGCTTAAATCCTCCATTATACAGGAGTCACGACAATGGGTGGGATAGTCCCTTAGTGCCTATCTCATTACATTCTACAATGTTATTTACATTCTTAATTACCACTTATTCAAATTTAAGCTAAACCTGCACGGCTATTTATAAATAATTACTTATTTAACTTTGTGCTTCGTTTACTTTAAACTAATTCATAAGTTTGTATCCTATTTCTACTGCTTGTTTTTATTATATACACAGAATTTTAACCTCAGTGGTTTTTAGCTGCTGTTGTATATTATTTGTTAAGCTTCTGTAAAAATGATAAATAAACGAAAAAAAAGAAAAGCTTGTTTAGAATTTAGTTTTAAAATATTTACGACGGGAATTCATTAAATTATGCATCAGGCAATCGTTTCTATATATCGGCCTACTTAAATCAATAAATTTAAGTAGGCTGGAAATGCTAGCAGCGAATAAGAACGGTCGGAGGGTCAAAAATTACCCAGTCTGTTTCTATTTTTGTTATAATAGATAGTATCTAATTAATTACGAAACATGGTTTATGATTTAATTGTACATTTTGTACAGTAACATAAAATGTGCTCATAAACTGCCTGCGACACAGGAATATTCCTAGTGCAGGCACCAAACATTATTGTACCTTATCTTTAATCTTAAGAATAATGTAATAGTGTACTATTTATGCTGAATAAACAATTTATTATTATTATTTATTTATTGGCCTGGCCTGTTGGTCTAGTGGTTAGTGACCCTGACTGCTAAGCCGGAGGTCGTGGGTTCGATCCCCACCCAGGACAAATCTTTGTGTGATGAGCATAAAGGTTTGTTCTGTGTCTGGGTGTAATTTATCTATAATATGTATTAAATAATAGTATTTAAGTAGTATATCCGTTGTTTAGTACCCATAACACAAGCAAATATAATTGCTTACTTTGGGACTAGATGGCGCTGTGTGAATGTGTTACAATATTATTATTAATTATAGTACCAGGGATCTCAACTTAGACGTTATGAGGGGTATCATAAAAGCGATGGTGGCTTAATGGATAAGGAACCGGCGTGCAAATCACGCGGTCCGAGTTCGATCCCGACCGGCAGTACCAATGTGGATTCCACTTTGTGGAATTTATATGTACTAGTCAAGTGACTTACCATCTGCTAATGGTGAAGGAAAACATACAAAATATATAACAGAAGAAATTCTATGAGTATGTCTGATCCACCAACCCGCACTAGGCCCACGTGAGTGGATTATGGCCTAAACCCTCTCAGCTCTCTAGATAGAGGAGAGGAGACCCGAGCCCAGCAGTGGGACTTAATGGGTCGGTGATGATTAATTTCATTTCATTTCATTCAAATGCTAGCTTTTTCAGTCAGTATGTGGTAAGTAAAGTAAGTAAACTCGAGCTAATACTAGTTTCATTTAAACGCAGCATCAGAAACCGCCTTCAGAGTTAATGTTTAATTAAAATTAAAATTTTCTATTAAGATTATGCTAATTTCCTTGCTTCTTTGTGACGAATGCCTCTTAAATGGTTAAGTTATGTAGAAAGGAGTTTTAAAGGGGTTATGGGTTAATTTCCCGTGTGGAATTGTTTTTTATTTTCTTTTATACAAATGAAGAATAATAATAATAATATTCTACAACATTCACACAGCGCCACCTAGTCCCAAAGTAAGCAACCCGACCCAGCAGTGGGACATTTATGGGTTCACTCGGGCAGAGTCGCGTGCAGAAGCTACTAAAATTGTTTTTTAATTTAAATCTTAAAATAAAATTTGACAGCATTTCGACAGTAATTTGTTTACAAAAATTCTACTATCCAATATTCAATATTATAATTCTAATATCCAACAAAAAAAAAACTATAATCCCATTCGTATCGTATTAAAAAACATAAAAATAAATGTCGGATAAAATGGCGTCTACGTGGTAGCATTGAAATCATTTAATTACACTGGAAAGTTAAAAGTGTTTCCTTTTATAATTAATGTTATTTTTTTAATTTGCTTTCGAGTTGTAATTAGGTGAATGTTTCGTGTAATTATGTCGTTATTCCTTATCTTGAATACTTCTGGTTTCTATTATAAGGCCGAAAAGGCCTTTTCTCATGTTTGAGTGTATACTTTTTTGTTTGTCAATGAGTCTATTTGACCAAAATACTATGAGCGCAAGATAACTAAAGTTACCGACATAGCCCACTGAATCTCATCGCTGAAGTGGCAGTGGGCAGGCCACATAGCCCGAAAAACTGATGGCCGATGGGCAAAAAAGTTCTCGAGTGACGGCCACGTATTGGAAAGCGCAGCGTGGGACGGCCCCCCGCCAGATGGACCGACGACCTAGTAAAATTACCCGGAAATTAGGTGAGGCATATGTTCAGCAGTGGACGTCATTGGGCTGATATGATAATGATGATAATATTATGTAAATTATTCGATGTCACCGTCAAATGATAGAAAATGACAGTGTCGATATTTTACATGACATAGGCTTTAAGATTAGTAATTATTCAATTATACCGCTACTAGTATTTACTAGTATATATTATACATATACCGTTACTAAGACTACATAATTTCACTACCCCATCTCAACCCGTGCCGTGGGTGTCGCAAAAGGCGACTAACTACCGTAATCAGAGACGTCACTTATCTTTAAAGTTTATTTAGTAAAAACGTGTAATACTTAAGTCTATACACCTAAAGACTATTATTCAATGAAAAAAACTGTGTTAATGACAGATTACTGCTAGTTGACGTCCCTGAGTGCGGCCGTAAGAGTTAATTGTATTTTAATTTACATCTTTAAATAAAATTTTACAGAATCTTGACAGTAATTTGTTTACAAAAATAATATTATATTGTTAAAAAATTATATTGTTTAAAGTCAAAGTCAAATCTTTTTATTTCATTTGGATCACATACATGATACTTATGAACGTTATACAAAGCCAGAAAGGTATCAGTAAATTTGCCTACGGCCAGTTCACTGACAAGGTTGAGCTCTGAGAAGAACTTGGCAAGAAACTCAGGCCACTCTTTTCAATCGCCATAGTTGTTATAATTTTAATTGGTTAAGTTTAAGTGGTTTAATTGGTAAAAAAAACCTCGAATTTAACATTCAGATTACCACAAACTGACTAATCCTTTCAACAAAGACCTTCTAATGGTTATACTTAATCCTAATATTTGCTAAGATTGAACACAATAGACGCATTCAACCTGTCCCTATTGTGCTATATTGTTACAATACATATAATCCTATGACAATAAAGACTTGGTAATATAATCAGTATGAAATATTAAATAAGAATGATTCTACATCTTAGTAATGTAGGTTTAAGGTTTAAAATTTAACAAAGGGGTGTAAGATCATTCTAGAAATCGTAAACGTCATAGTAAATGTAAACATGTCTGAGTTAAACCTAAATAAATTAATTCTAATTTAAAAAAAAAATGTATTATACAACTAAATAGAATTTTAATAAAACAGAACTGGGACAAAACAGACTGGGCTGTTGGTCTAGTGGTTAGTGACCCTGACTGCTAAGCCGGAGGTCGTGGGTTCGATCCCCACCCAAGACAAATCTTGATGAGCATAAAGGTTTGTTCTGTGTCTGGGTGTAATTTATCTATATATGTGTGTATTTACAAAAAAAAATGTATGTAAGTAGTATATCGGTTGTTTAGTACCCATAACACAAGAAAATATAATTGCTTACTTTGGGACTAGATGGCGCTATGTGAATGTGGTAGAACATCCACAAAAAAAAAACGCACATATTAAACTATATTGAATAAAAAAATATACCAGTCACAGACCACGATAGGTGCAATATGAACGAAACATCGGGCAAATAAATAAGGTATTTAATATTCCTTAAAATATAATAGGTACGCGGTGTAGACCCGTTTTATAATTTTTTTTTTTTTTTCTTAAAGGACAACGCCCGCTCTAGGGAACAATCCCTGTGTCGCGGGTAGCTTTACAAACATGAAACTAACGGACACAAAGTACACCCATACTAGAAACAAATATCTATGAATCACACAAATATTTGTCTCGTGTGGGAATCGAACCCACGTCACCCAGCACGGCGATGTAGTGGCGAGGCGACCACCTTAACCACTGCGCCACGGTGACAGTCAATTAACAATTTAATATTAAATGAAGCTAGAAATTCGGAACAAAGCCGTATACCAACCCGTGCAGCAAGCGTGGTATAGTAGGCTAAATTCCTTCCAAAATGTTTGGAGGAGACCCCAGCAGTGAGACAGTAATTTATGGGTTTTAATGATGATAATGATGAATTGTATGTTCGTAAAGTCATCGTTAGTCTCTAATAAAATAGGAAAATATATTCTTAACTACCTATGTTAATTCGAATACAGAAATACAATAGGGAATACGTGTTTAAAATAAAAATATTACATAGTTCAGAATCTAGGTTTTGGCATTGGTTAAACTTTTGTTACAGTTAACTTGGAATACTGCCTGCCCCGTTTGTGAAAACGAGCGTGAGAATAAAACGTGTGTAGTTTACAGTACTAGGTTATGACTGCAGTTATATTAGATTTGAAAATAATTTTGTAGCCTTAGCTTTTACAATATTTATATTTAAACAAGCGATTCATTGGTAAAGATTGCGGGTGGCCGTTGGATGCGGGCGGCACAAAATCGCTCACTGTGGCGGAAATTAGGTGAGGCCTATGTTCAGCAGTGGACGTCATTGGGCTGATATGATGATGATGATGAAGCGATTCATAATTAAATCCTGCTAACAAAACATTCATCATCATCATCATTTCTACCCATAAACGTCCCACTGCTGGGCACTTGGTCTCTTCCAAATAAGGTGAAGGGAATTTAGTCTACTGTACCACGCTGGCCAGACGGGTTTGTTTCCAATTTTTCTTGCAGTGCTCTTGTCTGCATAAGGTTAATCCCTTAGTCGCCTTTTGCGACACCCACGGGTTGAGACAGGTTAGTGACATTATGTATTCTTAACACGGCACGTACTAACTGTGCACGTTGTTGTATATTACAACGATTTCAAAGATACACAGGATTAATTAGCTATAGCTTTTTCTCACACACATATGTCATATTAATTAAGAATACAAATAGTAATTAAGTAATCTATAAAACTATCTTCATTATACAAACCTGAATAGAAATAATAATAATAATATTCTACCACATTCACACAGCGCCATCTAGTCCCATAGTAAGCAATTATATTTGCTTGTGTTATGGGTACTAAACAACTGATATACTACTTAAATACATTTTTTTTTTGTAAATACATACATATTATAGATAAATTACACCCAGACACAGAACAAACCTTTATGCTCATCACACAAAGATTTGTCCTGGGTGGGGATCGAACCCACGACCTCCGGCTTAGCAGTCAGGGTCACTAACCACTAGACCAACAGGCCAGTCAAGAAATGTTTATTTACTTCCATTTAAATTACTAATAAGTTAGGTTAATTTTTATTTTCATTATTCTTCACTATAAGACGATGTCGATCGAGCTTATAAATGTAACAGTAAATCGTAACAGGCACCCACAGGACAGGCTTGTCTAGTGTGAGGCCACTGGATAATACACTAAATTGTAAAAAAAATAATCTGGTACGATATTTTATTTATAACATAACTACTTTAAAAGCCAACATACTCCCAACTGTATCACAAAATCTAAACATCTGAATGAGTATAAACGAAGCAATATTGCACAAAATGAAATGCCAAGGTCTACGGTGTAAATATTACATAGCAGTTTCATTTAGCTACCTCGTAACTACGTCATCGCGAGGCTTTTACGCACGAGTGCCTCTAACTCTAACAGTTTTTAGTTGCGTTTTTTATTGGCAAAATGCAAGTTGCATTATGTATTTATTGGCTGATTAGTAGTATTACAGATTAGTAGAAATTGTGTCAGGGTGTGTACAGAACTAAAAAATAATAAAATAGGTACATGATATAAATATAACTACTCCTAATTTAATTTTACACAAAGTAATATAACATTTAAAAAATCTTAAAATATATAAAAAAAATGTTTAATTTTAGAAAAGTCAAAATAAGTTCGCTCGCTGTGCTGGAAATCAGATAGGCCTAATATGTTCAGCAGTAGTCGTCTTTTAACTGATATGGTGATGATGAAAATGTCTTTCACAATATTTTTTTTGGTTTCGAGCGTTGAGTGGTGAGACACAACAAAAAAATATTAATATAGAATAGAAACTGATTTCTATAAACTTATAGTCCCATATTAAGCAATTATATTTGCTTGTGTTATGGGTACTAAACAACTGATATACTACTTAAATACATTTTTTTTGTAAATACATACATATTTTATAGATAAATTACACCCAGACACAGAACAAACCTTTATGCTCATCACACAAAGATTAATTGTCTTGGGTGGGGTTTATTTTCTTCTTTCTAAGAAAACACGTGATACAATTACTATATTACGAGCGTGTAAACTTCGCCAGGGTCTCACACACTTTCACAAGGCCAGTGTTTATAAAACTTTGTGCTAAAACCGATAGAAGATACCCAAAACTTATTCCCTTATTTACTCAAAACACAAATATGTTGTAACAAAAAGAGAAATATGAACAAAACCCCCTTTTACTTGAGAATGTATGTCGGAAAGTTAATCCGGGGAATGACACAAAAGTCTCTACTCATAACTTGGCCCCGGTACACACTGTGCCGGGACAATACGGGCGCGGGCATACGCTGGACCAAACTACAAGCTTTTAGCAGCGATCTCTAATTGTTATACTATTATTTTTAGTATAGAAAACAGGGCTTCCCAAAACTTATTTGTACTGTGACGCCCGAGAATTGGCCATAATTTTCGTCCTTCAACACCTCATTTCCTTCCACTCCTCAGGCCCGAAACACCTACCTAGTACTAAGTAGTTAATACAAATCTAATAAAAGATTAAAAAAATACTCTATTTGGACATTATTTTGCCTACCTTTAGAGGACAGCTCTCTTTAAACCTCCTTTGAAGAAGGACATGTCATTATGCTCAGGAAACACTACTGCAGGAAGTTTACCCTAGAACCTTCTTTCAATTAAACACTTTTTTACTGTGAGTCCGATATATAAAAAGCAAAATCGCTATATCTCATAGCTTGCGGCAGCCGCGTCTACGCCAGCGGAAGAAACTAATTCCTTAACATGGCCAGAACTTTATTCGTTAAACTTCGTCGAGCCGTCACCGCCAGTGATGTCGTGTCCCGGCTATTTTGTTATCATGCTTATCTATACTCTGATAATGGTGTTTTGGATGCTGTGCGCTGATTAATGTGCTATTGTTTGAGATGCTTGATTAATTATCTTGTTTAATATGGGTTTCAGTTAAGCTGCATGTGAAATTCTGCTTAACGTTTGTGAAAAGAATTCTTGATTGATATCCAAATTAGTGCCCGTTCGAGTTGAGTGTGGTGCTTGGTTCGTTCAGTGGTCGCATAGCACTACTAGACGTAAAGTACCATGTTCAATTTTGGGAAAATACTAGCCCACAATGTCTTGATACTTTTAATAATATTTTGATACTATTCCTAATAAAATTGAAAGATTCATATATTTTTCCTTTAAAAAATAGTATCCGTGTAGTGACGGATTAAGAATACATAATGTCACTACCCCATCTCAACCCGTGGATGTCGTAAAAGGCGACTAAAGGAGTAACCTTATGCAGACAAGAGCACTGCGAGAAAAGGACTATTCGAAACAAACCTTATACCAACCCGTCCGGCCAGCGTGGTATGTTTAGTAGGCTAAATTCCCTCCACATTGTTAGGAGGAGACCCATGCCTAGCAGTGGGATGTTTATGGGTCCAAATGATGAATACATAATAATAACCTCGAAATAAACCAATAATATATCAGCAAAATTTTACTGCGTGTAAGCTATTCGTAGTTTCAAACCAAAACACTTAAAATAGCGCAATTCTAACCGAAGGGAAATCTCCAAAGAAGAATTCAGTTATCCGGAATAGAATTGCGTTAAGCTCCATATATCATTATAACCGGCTGAACGGCCAGCACGACGCCCTGGGGTACGATACTCCTCGTACCCTTAACCTATATACAAAAACCACACTTTATTTATTTACAACCGAATAATTTAATGGTAATGTTGTTTCGCAGAAATATTTCGGTTTTTATGTCCGTATCTCAAGTATAATGTGAGCAATCTAATGTTAGTGTTTTACATAAACTTATACAAGGAATAAACATTAGGTATATTCGAGTGTTATATTTTTTAAAAATAGGTCAAAAGAAAGAAATAAAAAAGGAACCGTAAAGTTGTAAATTTGGGAACAAACCCTGTGTCGCGGGGGACTTTTATAAGCTACATAATTTCAACCCATAATTCCCACTGCTGGGCACGTGTCTTCAAAGAATGTATAAGCTCAAATAATAATAATACAATTTATTCAAATCAAAGTCAAAGTCAAAATAATCTTCTTATTTCATTTTGATCACATACTCGTACATGACACTTACTTAGGAACGTCATACAATGCCAAAAAAAAGGTGTCAGCAAATTTGCCTACGGCCAGTTCACTGACAAGGTTGAGCTCTGAGAAAAACTTGGCAAGAAACTCAGGTCACTCTTTTAAATCGCCATAGTAGTTACAATTTCAATTGGTTACAGTTTGAAATATCTCATTTGTCGATAATATATTGGACATAGTACTAACTACTTATAAATATTATGCAGCATATTAGCATAATATTAACAGACACAGGGTACAAATATTTGAAACCAATATCTATTAATCACAAAGCTTGTCTCGTGAGCGAATTGAACCATTGATTCTTTATTATCAAATGGGCTTGAGGGACGCTATATAACCTAGATTATCAAGCTAAAAAAAAGCTACCCAGAAAGCTCCTAACTTGACGAAACGTCTACCAAAATAAATGATAAAGCGACCAATGGCTTTACGTATCTTTCAAAGCACGGAGAAGCTCGAGAATGAAATTGCCACAAACGGTCACCCATCATGGACTGACCTTGCCGAATGTTGCTTAACCTCGATGATCGTAACGAACATCTCAGTGCTACAATGTAACGAGCGCCTTATATAAAATGATTTATGTAGGTAGGTATTTATAATTTAACTATAAAAAAGAAACAAAAAAAAAATATTGTAAAATTTATTAATATGTAAATTATATAGAAATATATAAAGTTAATTCATAAACCTCCTTGGTTGAATTATAAAAAAATGATTGTTTAATTTATAAAGATTTAAAACTATAAGGGTAAAGTTTGTCCCTTAAAAATTGTTTAAAAATAAAATTATATTATGTGTGTGTGTTGTGTGTGTGTATTTTATAAATATATTTGTCTAAAATAATTTGAGGAAATTGTCTTGGATTATGTTCTAGCAACATAATCCAAGACAATTTTTTGGGTACGTTTCCTCAGGAATCTGATCTCAATCAGATATTCTATTTATAGAAATTTCCTGTAAATAGAGGTCTACGAGCCCATACGCCCCGAAAGATTCGACAGCATCTGGTTCTTTTTTTTTTTTTAATGGGTTAGCTGTGTATATTTTTAAGTTATGTGTAAATATTTTATGGAATAAATGTTACTTAGTTAATTTTTTATTTCCCAAATAAAATAAAATGCTATGACTAGATAGGCAGCATCTCAGACTATCGTAATTTGCCAGACATAATTGAAGTTCGCTGCTACTAAGAAATTTTCAAATTGAAAAACTTCACTCAGGCTCTTGGTGAAGAGTTTAAAAGTATTAATAACTTGAGTTGCGAGTATTTACTCTATCAGGCTGTAGGTATGACTTGGCTATACTTGCAAACTCTGTGTTATTTCAACTAGATTGGACTGCCAAGTCTCAGTTTATGGGGTCAAACAAACGTTACCGAAGAGTATCTATTTAATAGTATCAAACCAACTTTACCTTAAGTGTTTAGTATTTTTAAGGTATTTTTTTTTTTATACCACGACGGTGGCAAACAGACGTACGGTCCGCCTGATGGTAAGCGGTTACCGTAGCCTATGGGCGCCTGCAACACCAATATTCTAACAATTCGGATGAGCATCTGCATTTCTATAATGACCTTATTTGTAACTTTTCAAATAGATGGCCTCGCTGCAAAAGTTAACTTTTATAATCTAAAAATAACAATAATTATTTTCACAAAACTAAATTGCTCGCCGTGTGGTGGTAATTAATAGAGGCCTAT
The DNA here is from genome assembly GCA_905147015.1 of Laspeyria flexula. NCBI lineage: Eukaryota > Metazoa > Arthropoda > Insecta > Lepidoptera > Erebidae > Laspeyria > Laspeyria flexula. The sequence goes on from LR989972.1 coordinate 9,473,696, forward strand.
GTTCAACAGTGGAAGTTGTTGGTCTGAAATGATGATGACACAGCGCCATCTAGTCCCAAATTATGCAATGATAATAAATAATTCGTAAAATTAAAATATTTAGTTGATGCATCTTATATTTATTTTCTGAAACGTTCCGTAAATTAAATATTTATTTTTTTCGGCTATCCAGTCAAAGTACACTGACACAATGAAGGATATAATATAGCGTATCTTCATAGCCCTTACGTCCTTTTGTTGAGAAGCGCCGTTTTTGGGCAATGACTTAAAAACAGTATATTATTATACGACCATGTTCAAAATAATTTTGGTTGGAAGTATTTATTATGATTGATGATGAAATAATGATTTATTAATAAGCGTTAATTTTAAAAATGGAGGCGGGGGCAGAATTTCTGCTACTACATTACTTTTACGAGCTTTCGATGAATTTTTTTTCCGAAAGTAGTTTTAAGTTGACTGGCCTGTTGGTCTAGTGGTTAGTGACCCTGCCTGCTAAGCCGGAGGACGTGGGTTCAATCCCCACCCAGGACAAATCTTTGTGTGATGAGCATAAAAGGTTTGTTCTGTGTCTGGGTGTAATTTATCTATATATGTATGTATTTACAAAAAAAAATGTATTTAAGTAGTATATCAGTTGTTTAGTATCCATAACACAAGCAAATCTGTCACCGTGGCGCAGTGGTTAAGGTGGTCGCCTCGCCACTACATCGCCGTGCTGGGTGACGTGGGTTCGATTCCCACACGAGACAAATATTTGTGTGATTCATAGATATTTGTTTCTAGTCTGGGTGTACTTTGTGTCCGTTAGTTTCATGTTTGTAAAGCTCCCCGCGACACAGGGCTCGTTCCCTAGTGCGGGCGTTGTTTTTAAAAAAAAAAAATAAAAAATAAAAAAATATAATTGCTTACTTTGGGACTAGATGGCGCTGTGTGAATGTGGTAGAATATTATATTATTATTATTAAGTAGTAGTTATCCGTGTAGTGACGGATTAAGAATACATAATGTCACTACCCCATCTCAATCCGTGGGTGTCGTAAAAGGCGACTAAAAGAACCTTATGCAGACAAGAGCACTGCAAGAAAAGGAAAATTCTAAACAAACCTTGTACCTACAACCCGTCTGGCCAGCGTGGTATAGTAGACTAAATTCCCTCCACATTGTTTGGAGGAGACCCCTTACCAGCAGTGAGACGTTTATGGGTTGAAATAATGATGTAGTAGTTAGATATCCTGCTTACTCCATTATATGGCACCACAGTCGTAAGTCTAAATAAAGTCTCAGTGCAGTATCAGTTGCTTGTTATCACAACATGTCAATTAGCAGAACTTACTGCTCAGTTACTAACGACTAACATAGGGTAGCTTATTCACGCTATTTTTAACTAAAGCCTTTATAAGGGGGAACTAATGCGACGTTTGAATGAATGCAGAAGGGTAAAAAGTACCCTAGGAAAAATAAAAGTATCACTAAGCGAAATTTCTGGCTCAATCTGAGCAGCCTAATTGGAAATGTACTCTCGAGGAGACAGCCTTTTCCCCATAATGGGTAAGCAGAGTTGCATACACCGTATTTCTAAAAAAATTCAAGATATTTTAGAGCCCTTGTACTACGTAATAAATACCGTTTTTGACCAACCCGGAAATCGAAGTTAGGACCTCTAGCGCAGCATCCGTATACACTCCAGCTACGCTACGATGTAGCTACATAATAATACTATAACTAAGCCGCGCGGGGCTTCGCTCCTTTGTTTGGCCACTGCTCAGCTCCAATTGTCCATAGCCTGATGTTATATAATCTATAGCCTTCCTTGATAAATAGACTATCCAACACAAAAAAGTTTTTTTAAATCGGACCAGTAGTTCCTAAGTTAAGCGCGTTCAACCGAACAAACAAACTCTTCAGTTTTATAATATTAGTTACCTATAGATATTTTAAGCGCAGTTATTACTTCAGTGAACGCAAAAAGAACGCAACCCACAATAAATAACATCCTACATATGTGCCTACCCCTCTAACCCAAATACCATTAATGTACGCTTTAACGAGCTTTTCCTTTTAACACCATTAGTGTAAAAAAAGTATCTAAAAAAGTGTTTTTAGAACTCACTAAAACTTTCACGAGAAATTCGTCATTTTTTTTACATTTTTTCAGGGTTCTAAAGCGGCTGGGCGGAAAAAGAGTGGCTCACAACTTTCGCTTGGATCTAGTTCATGTTTTATATACAAAGTTGGGAACTGTTGCCTATAAACGTTGACAATATGAGGCATCAGTCGACAGTAACCTGTTACTTTTATGCAAGAATTTCTCATGCATGATAATGTCGGGCCAAATTTCGGTCAAATTTTGTATAAGCACGGTGTTTTATTGACATACAAAGATCCCTAAAATGGCTTAATAGATTTTATAAATTAATTTTCAGATATGAAGAGACTACTCAGAATTAGTCAATTGAATAATAATATCAATTGATTTCGATATCGTTGTCAAATTAATGAAAATGATACAAAAACTCGAAGCCAAATTTTAATTTATTTTAATTTGACAATGATTTCAAAGTCTTTCAGTCGAATATCAAGGCAAGTAGGGACACTTGGGTTTCGACAATTTTGAAAATTCAAATCAATCTAAATGGAACCAAACATAGCTGGCGAAATGTGGGTGCGATACACCTCTGCCTACCCCTTCGGGGAAAATGGCGTGATGCTATGTATATGTATGTAAGGATGGATGTATGTTTGTCACTCAATCACGCTAAAACGGCTGGAAGGATCTGTACGCAATTTGGCACACTGAGAGATTTCCTACTATTTATCCTGAAAAATCTTCCCTGAAAAAAGGCGCATTCAATAACAAAAATCGTGATCAAACAAGTATACATACAATAAACTAGTATAAATACGAGTCAAATACGGAAACTCCTTTTTTTAAGTTGGTTAAACATACGGTTTCTGTGGAATATAAGCACTATTATCCGTGTATATCGCATTACACGCGGGAGAAGACACGGGTAACAGTTAATATTTAATAAATAATGCATACAGAACTATTATTAACAAAATAAATAGGTACTTATTGTTGCACGTGACACGTCATTTTGCCACGTATTTCTGGTTGTGACGTTTAGAAGTCCAACTGACTTAAAAACTTCATAATTAGGAATCTGTCAATCTGTCTGACAGTTACAATGGGAAAAGCCACCACAGATTGTATAAATTTCTTATTCTTATTTGTTTTTTTTTATGTTCTAAGATCTGTTGTGTTAATATTTTATAATAAATTATGTATTGTGCGCCGTTTGATTTGATTTATCGTACATAATAAAACATTTTTCTCTGTTTCTTTCTTATCCACATCAGCTTTTTGTTTAGTGCTAAGGTTAAAAAAGCTAGTCTTTAGACTGTAATTAGGAACGTGTACACCATTGCTTAATGACCTTCTGTACGTCAGTACCGCAGTTTTGACAAGCAAGAATTTTGCTTGGTGCTTTTATTTAAAGCTCGAGGTAGCCCAAGTTTAGAATTTCAAATAAATACTAAAACTTCTTGCTACCGTCGTCGTAATTTTAAAAAAACATGCAATATTATTTTTTTTGTTACATTTTAACATCAAACCACAAAAATTATCTAATAAAGTTGAACATGTTAATCGAAACACATACATATAGATCACGCCTCTTTCCCAGCAGAGGGGTAGGCAGAGACCATTTCCATCCACTTGCTACGATTCTGACATACATCTTTGGCTTCTTCAACATTCATCAGTCTTTTCATGCAATCTCGCCGGTTGAGGGTACTCATGATCTGTCCCTTCCTTAGAATCGAAACATTGTACGGGAAATAAACCCTAATTGTAAAAATTATATCATGGGGCTTTGTGACCTGTCACTGAAGTTGTTTTTTTTTATTTTTATTTTTTTTATTGCCTGAAGTGGCAGACGAGCAGTGGTTACCGCCGCTCATGGACATTGGCAATGTTAGGGGCACAGCCAAGCCGCGGCCTACCTGCATACCTTGTTTTTTTATTTTTTTTTGGTTTAGATGCTTCTTCACTACGTCGACCAATTACTGATATATTGTAGCGCCCACAAATACACGTTTTTTAGGGTATGTGGGTTCCCTCACGATGTTTTCCTTCACCGTCAGCGGATGGTATGTAATTAACTAGTACATATAAATGCCACAAAGTGAAACCCACATGGTACTGCTGGTTGCAATTAACTCGGACCGCATGATCTCACAAAGCAAGGTGTTGAGAGTACAAGCTGCAGGGTATTCTTCTTCTCTTCTTCTTCTTCTTTCTTTTCTCTTTTGACTGTCACCGTGGCGCAGTGGTTAAAGTGGTCGCCTTGCCACTACATCGCCGTGTTGGGTGACGTGGGTTCGATTCCCACACGAGACAAATATTTGTGTGATTCATAGATATTTGTTTCTAGTCTGGGTGTACTTTGTGTCCGTTAGTTTCATGTTTGTAAAGCTCCCCACGACACAGGGCTTGTTCCCTAGTGCGGGCGTTGTCTTTTTTAAAGAAATATAAATAAAAAAAATATTCTAGCCTGCAGCCATCTTTAGGCTTGAGAATTTAGGTAAATGTCCTGTTTCTCCGAACAAAGTGGCATGTATAAATAACCTCCCTTCTAAAAAAGTTTTTAAAGACAATGCCCGCTATAGTCCATTCACGTTAAGGAAATAGTAGTGAATTATTTGGTTAAGGTATGATTTATATTCGAAGGACTAAGTTCAAATGGTCAATGTGAACACGGCTTTCTAATATACTAAGATCTAATTGGTCAAGGGGCGTGGCTAAGCTGCATGACAACGATGAATTTCTAGTGAGTTACTGTTTTCTTAACGCGAACGGATTATACTGAAGGAGGTCTGTGTTATGTGAGAATTTTAGGTGCACACAAAATAAACCCAGACTCGAAATAAAAAAAAATAAAAAAAAAGGTATGAATCCTACAAATATTTGTCTCGCGTGGGACTCGAACTCACGTCACACAGCACGGCGGGCGGTTTTAGTGGCGAGGTGACCACCTTAACCGCTACGCCAAGGTGACAATAAAAAAGGCCTGAATTTCTGTCTTTTTAAAGAAAATACCAAACAATGAGTGAGTATCAGTGCTAAGTCACTCGATTAAGGCCAAAAGAACTTTTTAAATCTGCCGTCTCCGCTTCTAACCTCTCTAATCTTAGCTATCTAAACCAGGTAGTATATAGAGGCTTAAGTGCTCTAGGATTTAAGGCCTTCTCGCTTGCCAGGACGACGACTCCCTAATGAAAGTCGCTTGAAGTTATGTGGGTGGTTAAGCCTTTTTGTTTATGGAGAGATCTCAGTTGGCTTATTAGAGATTAAGTTTTGGTGTCAATTCTCTCTTGTTTCTTACATAGTTTTGATGTGGTTTTTGTTGTATTTAAGTTAAAAATATTGCAAATAATGTTGGCGGGAGGGATTTAACTATTTTACGAACTTGGAAATTGAAAAAAAATGAGATGCAGAGAATAGATAAACACAATCAAACAAACACAAACAGACTTTGCAGATATTTTTTCATATACATACAACACAGTCTCTTTTCACAATTTATATCAACACAAATTATACTATACACCTTCGTATTAAAGTTTAATATCACAATACATGTCGTTTTCTTGTAATCTCCTAACATTATCTCCATCGCAGATTCCTATCCAATTTCAATTTCAATTTCAATTCATTTATTTGCGAATTATGGGTTACAATTGGTCTTATAATATAGAGGTATCACCATATTCTACTGTTCAGCATGCAAACAATAATATAATTGATTTTAATTGTAATAATTTCATAATAATTTAATAATTTCGATTCTAAAATAATAACAAATGTCAAGAAATATAGAAAAATACACAGATGTCAAGGATTAAAATAATAACGAATGTCAAGGAATAGGTTCAGAAAATATACAAATGTTGTGGATAAATATTAAATTATTAAATTATCATTAAGAAAGTCTGCTAAATTATAATAACATTTACTTGCCAAAAGACATTTCAAGCTTTTTTTGAATTGGTTCACATTCAACTCTTTTATTTCTTTCGGCAATTTATTAAAAATAACAGGAGCCATATGAAATACACTTTTATTCATTAGCGCAGTGTTGGCCTTACGCATACAGAGTCGATATCTATCTCGTTGTTGCCTGTTGTAATTTTCGGAAGCAAGGTTATATAGGCCTGGATTGAGCTTTACAAATACTGCAACTTCATAAATATACAGGCCAGGCAGAGTAAGAATTTTATTTTTTTGAAATAGTGATTTACAGCTGTCAGTACTTTGTAATCCAAACATCGCTCTGATGCACCTTTTTTGTGCTTTAAAAATGATCTCTCTGTTAGTCGAGTTTCCCCAGAAAATCACACCATACCTCAGTACTGAGGCAACTAGTCCGTGGTATGCGGTTAGTACTGTGTCAGCATTTGCAACTAATGATAATTCATGGAGTGCGTATACAGATTTGTTGACTCTTTTGCAAAGCTGTTCAATGTGTGGCTTCCACGTTAACTTAGAGTCTATAGTGAGGCCTAGAAATTTTGTTGTTTGGACTTCACTCACGAGTTCATCTCGGTAGCTTACTTTAGGTGTTAATGAAGTTGAACGTTGACTAAAGTGCATTATATTTGTTTTTCCTATATTGGCTTTTAAATTGTTTGAATCTAGCCATTTTATGATAACATTAAGTGTATTATTTATATCCATCTCATATGTCTGTTTATCATTACATTTGACTGCTACCGTGCTGTCATCCGCAAAGAGAGTTATTGGGTTAGTAGTTGCATTTGGAAGGTCGTTAATATAGAGTATGAACAGCAATGGACCCAGGACACTTCCCTGCGGCACACCATAGGATATTTTACGGCCATTTGAGACGAATATATCCTCCTTCTTTGTTTTAGGATTGACTCTAGTTAGTTGAGTATATTGTGTGCGGTTTTTAAGATAAGATTCGATTAGTTTTAATATGTTACCCCTTATTCCATATGTCTCCAGTTTATACAATAGAATGTCAAAATTTACGTAGTCAAAAGCTTGCGTCATGTCCATAAATATGGCGCAGATCGGTGTCCGTTTGTCAACATTAGTCATAATTACTTCCATAAATTCATATATTGCAAGATTGATTGTCTTATCTCTACGAAAGCCTTTTTGTTCCTGTGCTAGAATATTATAGTGTTCGAGATATTCATTGAGATTGTTATATATATATTTTTCAAAAATTTTTGAAAAGATCGGTAATAAAGCAATGGGTCTGTAATTATTAATATCTTCTTTGCTATCTTTTTTTAATACTGGTATAATTATTCCCATTTTGAGTTTGTCTGGGAATATGCCAGTTTCTAGGCATGGATTGATTATGTGACTAAGATGATTATGAATATACTCCGCAACGTATTTGATTACCTTAGTACAGATATCATCATAACCAACACTATTAGTATTTTTTAAGTTTTTAATAATATGAAGAACGTCAATGGGGGTACAAGGTTTCATAAATATTGAATTAAGTGTTGATGTCAAGTTTGCTTTATACTGTTGTTTATTTGGAGTATATATTGGTTTTATTTTATCAACATAGTAATTATTAAAAGCATTTGTAATATGTTTAGGGTCAGTTATAATATTATTATTTAGTCTAATCTTAGATATACTTCGAAGCCTGCGTACACAAGCAACTGTCCCGATACATTTACTCTCACAACTTGTTGAGCCCAATGCAGTCTGGCTTTAAGCCGGGGCATAGCACTGTTTCCGCTCTCCTCAAAGTGACTGGCGATATCAGAGAGGGAATGGAGAGTACCAAAGTCACAGTGTTGGTTCTGGTTGACTTTTCAAACGCTTTCGATACCGTCAGTCACGATATCCTACTTACCATCCTTTCCTACCTTAAGATCTCTTCTGAAGCTCTGGAATGGTTCTCATCTTATCTTCGAGGTCGCCAGCAATCGGTTCGTTGCAATGATTTGTCATCAAAATGGTGTAACATTGATTCTGGTGTTCCTCAAGGCGGTATTCTTTCTCCATTACTATTTTCAATTTTCATTAATCTCATCACTCAGAATCTTCAGTGTGCGTATCATCTATATGCTGATGACTTGCAGATATACTCTCAGGCAAGAATTGACTGTATATCATCAGCAGTTGACATGGTCAATAAAGATCTTGCATATATCAAGAACTGGTCTGATAGGTTTGGTTTAACTATCAATCCTTCAAAATGCCAAGCTATCATCATAGGTAGCCAACGGCTCATGAGCAGGTTGGACACAGACATCTTACCTCCTATAGTTTTTGATGGCTCAATAATAAAGCTGTCTCCAACCGTCAAGAACCTAGGCTTGCTCATGGACTCTACTTTAGGCTGGCAAGCTCAAGTGACAAATGTAAGTCGAAAAGTTACCGGTATCCTGCGTGCTCTTTATCGTTATAAAAACTTCTTTCCTTACAGGACTAAGGTGACGCTTGTGCAGACTTTAATCCTCCCTCATATCGACTATGGTGATGTGTGTTATTTTGACCTGAATGCAGACCTTCTCAACCAACTTGACCGTCTTCTAAATAACTGCATTCGATTTATTTTTAACCTTCGCAAGTATGACCATGTGTCTACTTATCGTTCTAAACTCAATTGGTTGTCTATTATTCATCGTCGCAATAAGCGTGCTCTCACTACACTCTACTCTCTGCTTACATCTCCCTCTCCACCTTCCTATTTAATCAAATACTTTAGCTATCTTTGCTCCGTTCATGAGCGAGAACTTCGCTCTTCTAATAATCGCCTTCTTGTTTGCCCTTCTCACACATCTGATTTTATTCACTCTTCTTTTCCCGTCCAATCCATTCTTCTATGGAATGCCCTCCCTCTTGAGATCAGGATGTCCACAAACCGTTATACGTTTAAGAAGAGGATTCATGAACTTTTTCTGCATAAATAGGTTGGCAGTTTAAACTTTAAAATCTTCTCACCTCTATTTTTATTATTTTTATAGTATATATAATTTATATATATTATATATCTATAATATTATGAATATTTATAATATTTATATATTATATTTTTATGAATTTTATGTATATTTATTACTTTAACTTTCCTGTTACTTTTATTTATACATCTACTTCTACAATTTCTCTGCACCACCCAATGGTTGACTGGTAGAAAATGCCTAAGGCATTAAGTCCGCCTGTACAAAAATTCTTTGTATAAAGTTAAATAAATAAATAAATAAATATAGTTTCTGTGGGCTTATTTTGTTTTGTGTCATTTATGATCTGCCACACAGTTTTTGCTTTGTTCATGGAAGAATTGATGTTATGATTATTCTGTGCTCGTTGTGTTAATTTAACAATATTTTTCAAACTCTTAGAATACTGTTTCAATTTAATTTTATTAGCACTATTAGGATTATTTCTATATTGCCATAATAGTTTGCGTTTATTAGCACTACATGCTTTGATACCCTTCGATACCCATTTAGGTTTTTTATGAACATGTACGGTTATTATTTTATGAGGAAAACAGAGTTCATAAAATAGCTTGAAAGTATCGAAAAAAGCATTAAATGCTATGTTTGGATCACAAGTATTAAATATATCACTAAATTTCAGCTGAGCTATACATCCTTTAAATTTATCAAGATTATCAATACAAAAATCACGTCGCCTCATTCGCCAATATTTGATAATACATACTTTTTTTATGTTAAATCTAAGAAGCTGTGCAGTGTGGTCTGATAAGGCTAATTCAATTACCTCTGATTTACATTTAGTTTTACAATTGTGAGCAAAATTATCAATACACGTTTTACTTAACAGTCTAGTGGGTTCTTTTATCTGTAATTTTAAGTTATAATTTAAGAGTAGGCAATTAAGTTCATTTGTTTGATTACTTTGCTTCAGAATGTTGATATTGAAATCTCCTGCAATTATAATATCATGCTTGTGATAATTTTTGTTTACAAAGGATAATACATAATTTAATTTGTCAAAAAACACATTCAAATTGCTCGACATAGGTACTCTATAGATGCACATAACAACCACTTTGTAGTCTGTCAGTTCCACTGCACTGCATTCAAATGCTGAACACACTGAGGTACTTGTAAGTGTTACGATGTTCTTGTAATGAAGTCCTTTTTTCACAAATATACACGAACCGCCTCTTTTAGAGTTCGTTCTACAGTAGGACGATGCCATGTAATAATTAGGAATCACACATGAATCTTCATGTCCTGACATTACGAAGTGTTCAGTCAAGCAGATAATATCTATATCAGTTTTTTTCTCCAGTAGTTCCTGCAGGCTGACTGTTAAAATGTTCGTCTTAGATCTTAGTCCCGCGATATTTTGGTGAAGAATATTTAAATATTTAGAGACGAAAAAACTCCGATTCCTCTTGGGACTGGGGTTGTGTTTTTCCTATGGAGGAGGTTTCGTTTTCTTCTTTGATTCCCATGATTAACTGCCACAGGTCGTGAAATATTATTTTCATGCCGCGATAGTTTAGTGCGCCGTTACGTGTATAATCAGTATATTGGTAGCTTAGGTTTTGATTCGAATCTAGAGTATAGGCGTGTTCGTGGGCAATTATGTCCATATATAACATGTTATTAAATGTTTCCAGTCTTGAATTAAATAAATTATGATAATTGTTGATTAATTTAAATGTTGGTAAAGTGATGATTATATTTGTATTTTTAATGTCTTGTAGTTTATATCTTATGTATGTTATAATGTCATAATAATTGTTCGTAGTCCTAAAGTCTTCCTCGCCGATCATTATTACACAGAAGTCATCAAATGTGTAGTTTTGTAGTTTTATGTGCAAGTCATTTATAAGATGTTTAATTCCAGCATATGGTGTTAGGTAGTGACATATTTTATAGTTATCTTGAAAATACTTCTCTGCTAACGATAATATGCCGCTGGTTTTATTTGTGCTCAAGATACAAAGATTATTTTTGACTGCTGGTTGTGTCGTAGTAGATTTTGATTTATTATTTTTCGTAAGCAGCGCCATCTCTTGACTGGAATGTGACATAGTAGTATTTTGTTTTATTTCACTATTTTCGTTGCCATTGTGGTAAGTAATTTCTGTTTGTATATGTTTATTTTGGCATTCTACCTGCTTCATACTATTTCTTCTCTTTGTAGGCGTTTTGTTCAGTGTTTTTGCCGGACTTGTTGCAAGTTTTTTATAAAGATTATTTTGTCGTGACAAATTTTCATTTTCTTTTCTTAATTTATCATTTTCCATTACTAATGAGTCTATTTCATTATCAGCACTGGATAGTTTAAGTGTGAGATCTTTAATCTGGTTTTTCAAAATAGTAACAGTGTCGTAATCGTAATCGTCTGATATTGCTGGTACACTACATATAGTGTCATCTAGTGGTGCATGGTTGATGGATGTTTCATTTAGGTTCGTTTCAGAACATGAGATCATTTTTACACGTCTGAAGGTAATGTTTCCTGTTTCATCCATTATTTTTTAGTATCTAACATATAATATCTGTAGGATACTATTATATATGTGGACACAACTTGCTGAGTGACTATCTATTTAGATTTTATAACAAATAATTACAGGCATATTCTTTTGTATTACGCCATCTAGTGAAAAAATTTGGTTTGGACATCGATTATCTGCAAGATGTTGCCGCTCGTCGCTAGATGCTTAGATATTTATATTAGAGGTCATTCTTAAATTACTTTATTTCTATTATACGCCATCTGTCGGTAAGTAGGTTTAAACAAGTTGACAGGTGTTGTTTTACTATTTTAAATTAAGTAGATTAACGGCGGATATTTTTAGTTTTTACTGAATTCTTACCAAGCGGCCAATTTTAACAGTTTTATAATGTTGCACGTGTTCACTGGTGTTAATTGTTCACTTTTATTGACAGGACTAATGTATTTTAAGGGTATTTCTTCTAAATACAATCCATCACTAAATGTGCTTCAAAGAGTCATTAAAACACTGTCTTATGTTGAGATAACGATATCACATGTCTATTGTGTTCTTTTGAGCACTTAGATTCCACTTTGCACTTAATTCTCAAAGACTTTCTATTTTATTTAAACATTTATCACGGAGCCAATGTTTACATGACAGCAGCGCCATCTGTTCTGTGTGTGTGTCCTAACAAATGTTACTTGATATTTGACCCCGGTCACCTTTGTGTGACGTTTCGTGACCTACAGATCAAAGCCAATCCGGAATCGCGATTAGTCAGGTTAAATTGGAATTCTCGTAGATATATTGGTTGAATTTTGGTGCGGATTAGTGCATCGTTAATTATATTATTTATTTTGTTGAATCACTTATATAGGTATAATAATATAATAATATTCTACCACATTCACACAGCACCATCTAGTCCCAAAGTAAACAATTATATTTGCTTGTATTATGGGTACTAAACAACTGAAGATATGTAAATACATATCGCTCACTTGCGACAACAGTGTGACATCTCAGAAACCACAATTTTACAGGAAACGATTTATAAACTTTTGATCGATCAGAACTTTTTAAATATCGTCCAGATGTCGCAACAATGTTCGAAGGACCTTTATAACAACTAATTTTTAATTGATTCATGGATTAGTGTTTTAAGTTTTCATGCAAAATATACAAAATTATTACGTTTATAAAAAAAAGCGAGAACTTATCACCTTGTTCCTGAAATATGCAACGGTTATGGTGTGTTATCATCAAATATCACGGTGAAGATGATGAAATTATTTATCGGGTGCTGCGTTATTTCTTAATAAAACGTTGTTATCGAAAATGTTTGTTTATTAAAATATCAAAGTTAATAATAAAAATAGAGGTATCAAGTAACAAGTCTTACTTTCTTTACGATGAGATCAACAATTTATCTGTTATGTTTGACTACAAATTATAATTAGACTCTTAAAATAACCACATAAAACTTCTGTTATTTTTAATCTTACAAGTTACAAAAGTAATAGTACCAACAATTAAGCTTGGCTTAGACAAAAAACATAATCAATATTGCTAAAGTGTTTACATAAAAAGTTTTGCATACTCTAATTATTTCACCACATAAAGTGAAAAAAAATGCGTTATTTTTGTCTCGTTTCTGGGCAGGTGTTCCGTTTTCATCAACTCTAACATAGCGATGCGCTGGTTTTACCTCTTCCATAGACTGAAGTATAAATGCCCATTGTCTTTCAATACTCCCTAAATTCCAATAATCATTAAGAAAGTCTTGTCGTTGAGTTTCAGTTATTTTGGATAGGCATTTAAATCTACAGGTTTTGTTTGCATGGTGGTTTAAGCTTACGTTCAGGTATTTCTTTTTTAGTTTTAGATGATTGATAGGACTTACCACTATTTCTTAATTTTTTTGCGACATTTTTCTGCCAATTACTTTCCTGCCTTTGCCTTTTTTCCCCTTTTTTGTAGGTGTTAAAGCTTCTGTTTCAATGATGTCGAGATCAACTGGAATTGGTACTTCGTCTATGGTTTCGTTTGGACTATCATTATGTGCAGTGGCATATGATTCGTTCCTTGCATTTTGCAGGAGTATATTTTCGTTGGAATGCGTTGTAATTGAGTCAGTGGCTTATCTTTCTTCATTTTGGTTGGGTGATTGCAAATCGCCTTCCGCTGCTGAATCTTGAAGTTGTTCAATCGCTGAAATATTGTTCAGTTCGCCTAGTCTAAATCCAAACTTTGGTTTTTTATGTATATCTTGGTAATCTGGGTCTTTCACTGAGTCATCGCTCTCTGCAAAATTAAAACAACAAAATTAGGTAAATTTATTTATTATGGTAATTTGTGTTATATTAAACACGGGTGAAAGATATAGAATGAAATATTTTAGCATCGACCTACCTTCATGATACGATGATGTTGAGGAACTACTTGAAGAATTGCTAGATGAGCTAATTGATGATGAACTACGGAAGCGGTGAGCTTGAGCTGTCTGTTGATGTTCTGAAAAAAGAGGATAAACATAAATAATTTTTTTATTATAAACTTGCATTTTTATCAAGAATAGAAGAAAATTATATGACTTACCAGTTATTTCGTCATTATTAGCATATTTTGTTGAGTCAGTGTTCCCACGGGAAATATTATGGTCAGAATTCAGCACACATTCTTCATTTTTCTTTGTTACTAACTCTAACATTAATTTAGATCTTGATCCCATCTGAAAATATAACACAATAAAAATTATAATGCTTAGCACCTAAAACGTTATAACGAAGGATAAATGCACAACATAATCCAAATGTTTCTGAAATAACATTACATCAACAAATAAACCAAATCGTATGTCACTAGAGAGCAACGTTTTATCATCTTCAATGTTACTTTTCGAGTTATTACAGTGAAATTTATAATTTTTACAAGAAAACTGTGATAAATAAAAGATATACCACACTAGTTGTTAGTTAGTTATGCAAAAACACTGTGATAAAGTAATATATTACTACGTTGAAAGAAAATAATCGTTTGAAATTATACTTACTTTTTCACCAAAAACGTGATATATTCGTATTATCACGTTGTTCGGGAAACACGATAGCACTTCACTCTAGCAAGACCAGGGCACAACTGATCTGTCACTTTGTCGAATTCAACTAGATGTCCGAGTGAGATAGTGCTACAATGTGATAGTTTTGTCTCTTTCTCTTATTGCTCCGTCATTTTAAGAGTAAAAATTACCGCGTTTTTGGAGATAATAGATTGCAATATGGCGGTTTCGAATTTATATAAAACGAAAAATCGAATTTCTCGAAATATCACACTATCGTCGCAAGTGGACGATATGTACATATTTGACTGGCCTGTTGGTCTAGTGGTTAGTGACCCTGACTGCTAAGCCAGAGGTCGTGGGTTCGATCCCCACCCAGGACAAATCTTTGTGTGATGAGTATGATTGTTGGTACGGCTAATAGAAGCTGAGAAGTGGCCAAAGAAACAACAACGGGAGCGAAGCCCCGCGTGACTTCTAGTGTTAAATATATAATAAACAGTTCTAATAAGATTTGAATAGAAGCCTCAACACGCTTGGGAAATAGTCTAGGACAGCCATACTCAACCTTTTTTTTTAGGGACCACAAACACGTTTTATTCATGGTATTGCGGGCCGCAACATAATATGGCACCGCTTGTGTAAACAACTGATATACTACTTAAATACATTTTTTTTTGTAAATGCAAATTTATCTATAATATGTATTATTATAGATAATTTACACCCAGACATAGAACAAACCTTTATGCTCATCACACAAAGATTTGTCCTGGGTGGGGATCAAACCCACGACCTCCGGCTTAGCAGTTAGGGTCACTAACCACTAGACCAACAGGCCAGTCAACAATTATATATGTAATAAAAACTTTATTCAAAATTGTTAATTAAACCATGGCATATATCTACTAAATATTTCTAAAAACTTTAACTTACTTACTACTACAAAACATTACTATTATTTTTTTCAAAATTAAAATGTTCATGTTTAGACCAAAGTAATATATAAGGTGGTCGTTCTCCTTTGTAATTCCTGGTGGGCCAATCGTAAAGGCTCGTCGGTCAGGTCGAGTATAGCTATTCTAGGATTACAACCGACTCTCCTAATCACCAAACAATGTAATTCTGTAAGTAATTTATTTTGGGGCTCTATTTGGTGTCTGATGTTTCTGAAACGACAAAGCATGTTGTAGTGTTAATGGACTTAGCAAACGTATTAAGAAGCGAGGAATAGCGAGCTACTTACTGTTATTACCCGACTGTACAAAAAAAAGAATGTTATGTTTTCAGGATTCATGTATGTATGTGCGTTTTTTTTTTTTTTTTTTTTTAATTTTTTTTTTTTCTTATTCCACCATAACTTCTAAACACCCTAAATCGATTTATATGAATGAGGTATCATTACAGTCCTTGCATCCTTCCGAGTAATATTAATAGTAGGCTATTAAAAAATAAAATAAACTTGCTCTTGAAAGGTAAAAAATTTAAATTAATAAAAAAATAAATTTAACTGCCTCAGTGGCGCAGCGGAAAGTGTATACGACTGCTGTGCAAGAGGTCCCGGGTTCGATTTCCGGGTCGGGTGAAAATGGTATTGGACTTTTCTAACATGAAATTCCAGTATTGAGATTTTCCCAGAGTTTGGTAAACAAATGATACCGGTAGATGACAATGGGCTCGCCCCCTATTTCATGGGACCAAACATAGCTGGCGAAATGTGGGTGTGAAACACCTCTGCCTACCCCTTCGGGGGAAAAGGCGTGAGCTATGTTATGTTATGTTAAAAATAAATTAAAAAAGTATATTTCTGTTGGTTATGAACCAATTATACGTTTATGGCAAGGGATTTTGGAAAGATTCTCCCAGAAATTCTTCCCAAAAACGTATCATTTATGAAACAACAGTAATATGCTTAGCGCCTGTTTCAACCACTTGCAAATAAGTGCCAGTTAGTCTATATGAAACCTACTTGACAGATTTTTGACGTATATTTCATAATATAAAATATAATAATAATAATATTCTACCACATTTACACAGCGCCATCTAGTCCCAAATTAAGCAATTATATTTGTTTGTGTTATGGGTACTAAACAACTGATATACTACTTAAATACATTTTTTTTTATATTATAGATAAATTACACTCAGACACAGAACAAAAAATTGTGCTCATCACACAAAGATTTGTCCTGGGTGGGGATCGAACCATCCACCACCCAACCACTAGACCAACAGGCCAGTCAATATGTCAAAAAAGTCTCAGGTAGTTTATTAGACACTTATTTGAAGGTGGCGAAACAGGCCGAGAGTCTATTTCAACGCCTTAAAATAATTATCTAATAATGCGACTTTTTTGACAGTATTTATATGAAAAATTCGTCAAAAATCTGTCTTAAGTAAGTTTCATATGCGGACGTAGTTTAGCAGAAAGGACTCAACCCACACTATGGTCAAAAATGAGTTGTTTATGGCAAATAGGTCCTAAAGGTTGGTTCTTCCACTCAGCAAAAAAGATCCGTAATACCTATACCAATTTTCCCATAAGCGATAATATTTCAAAATATTCCGAATACAGCATCATTGCAGCAATACACAACTAAACTTTAAACCTCGATAACTCAAAAATGACTTTTTGTGGGTTGAGTCCTTTCTGCTAAACTACGTCCATGCTATCTAGCACTTATTTGCAAGTGGTGAAAGAGGCGCTTATATACATTCCTTCCATTAACGAAGAAGTAACAAAGACATAAGAAAGGTATTCAACTTTAACATTATTTTTACAAGCGAGTGAATCTCTCAAGTAATGAAACCACCCTTTGCAATCAACATTCTTACCATTTTATTCGTTTGTCTGTTACAATTAATTACGGAACTGAATGCCAAAATTAAGTTTCTCGACCTGGATTGTGAATAGGTAAGGTAAGTACTTTGTTCTACGGCGCCGGCGCGGCGTAACTTTGTAAAATGAGTTATAAGGATAATGCATTTAAGTTTGTTTTAGACTGTTTTTATTTTTGATGGAAATGGCGGAGCAGCTAGACCAGACCTTATTTAATGTTGATTGGTAACCATCATACAATGATGTCGGTATTATGATGACCCCGATCCACAAAGGACTATTAAAATCATTATCATTTCAACCCATAAACGTCCCACTGCTGGGCACGGGCACAAATATTTCTTCACAACACTCGTACCATCAGATTAAGTGAGACATGGAACATAAACACATCACATGCAGCAAGTATTTCTTTATATATCCCCCTCATGACGTCATTTAATATCAATTTTCTTTAATATTCACTCAAGCACCAACATAATAATATATCCATGCCGTCACAAACCCAGATCAAATTCCAATAAGTCTTACAAAAAGTGGCCTCTTTAAAAAGAAATTGGCCTTTCCATACTTCAATAAAATACAAGAAGCCGAGCGCTTTGTAACATGTACTATAAAGGTTTTATAAGGGGTGTGTGGCAGGTGAGGTACACGTGAGACTTCTGGCGGACGTCCAGTACTCAATATTGCCTACTTCAGTCTTGTAGGTAAGCAGATTTGAAGTGTCAGTGTACCTATTAGGTGGCAAATTATTTGTGAGAAACAAAGTACTTTTATTTCCCCACAAAACTTAAACAAATTAACTATTTATATATAATTTATATATATATATATTATATATATATATACTAGCGGACCCGACAGACGTTATCTTGTATGATATACCAATCGATTGCATTTTTTTTTCTATTTTTTTATTTGTGAGTAGTACATACACAAAAATTCATTCAAATCGGTTCGGAAGAATTATACATATAAAGATATTCATATCAAAATTTGGTTTTCTATTCATCATCTTCTATATCATATCAGCCTAACGACGTCCACTGCTGGATATAGGTACCACCTAATTCACGCCACCGCGAACGGCCCTGTGTCGCTGGCAGCTGACAGCCGCCCGTAACCTTGACCTTGGCTGATATGATCATCATACTTATGAAAGTCATAAGTTATGAATGTAAGTAGTGTCAGCAAATTTGCCTACGACCATTCCGCTGACGGGATGGAGCTATGAGAAGAACTGGCAAGAAACACACACCTAAATTAAGCTAATGCTTGTAATAAGGATCAACTGATATAATTAACTTTAATTGTAAATAGATACATTACACCCGAAACAGAACAAATAATTATTGTGCTCACCACACAAAAGTTTGTCCTGGGTGCGATTAATTCGAATATTTATTTTAGCCAGTAGTTGCGAAATTTAATTGGAAGTTCAAATCTGAGACCTCAATCTTCAGCACACACAACACACCGTTCATGAATAATATTTCATAGTTATACTCTCCCCCTGGGAGGCAAGTATAAAGTGTTGAATAAATAATGAAGTAAAATAGTTTCGACATGTTAATAACCTCAGAGGCACAGGGGCGAGACCCCGAGATATACCTTTGTGTTTGTTTCCTTAACTGTTTGAATATTTTGAGAGGTTGAATATCAACTTAGTAGTTAGATTTTAGGTTTCACGGCTCAAGTCTGCTGATTTACGAATGGATAAATTGAATTGTAATTGGATCTCAATAGCAATTTAAATATTTTTGGTATCCTGCTACTAATTTAAGACCAATGTTCAGCCTGACCAATGAGGCCTATGTTCAGCAGTAGACGTCGTTGGGCTGATATGATGATGATAGGCTGCATATCATCACGCTACGACCGATAGGAGCTGAGCAGTGGCCAAATAAAGAAGGACGGGAGCGAAGCCCCGCGTGACTCCTTGGACTTGTATGGCCCCATGCATTTATAATCATTTACCAAATGAACTCTTGAGCATCACGAATTTTGTAACATTTAAGCGTGAGGTAAAAAAATGATTGCTTGTCAAGGCTTATTATTCTATTAGGGATTATCTATCAGATTTGTTTAAAAATATAATAATGTGTTTTGAGCTTATATAAATTGTTTGACATGTCTAATTACTTTCTTTGTTTTGTATTTTAAATGTTTTTTATTTATTTTATTTTTATATTTCTTTTTTTTTTGACACCCTATATTGTTATAATAAAAATTTATTGAATGTTATAAATGAAATTTTGCATGCGTAAAGCTGAGTATGGTGATACTATGTATTAATTTAAGATCCCTGTAAACCCATATTTCGCAAATAAATGATTTGATTTGACTTCTAGTTTAATTTACATTTTAAATTTAGTTCATTACTTCATACGAACATGACACACTACCAGTAGCTAACGCTTCCATTTTTACGGTTGACGTCACAGTGGCGTAAGCAACACAAATTTTATCAGGGGCTCATCTTGCCGCACAATTTGTTACACTAGGGCACCCCATGTTTGTGCCTTCACGGGATTATCCATGTATATTTTATTTACGATAAACCTTCTTTCGCTTCTTGGTTTTGCATATGAAGAATGCATAATACCTGTATTTTTTGCATGCATGTCTCACAGACACAGTACAGATTACTACTGTTTTTTTAAAACAGATATGTATTTACTTTTTAGTACATGGTAATGTATTTTTATTTTTGCTTATTACCCGACTGTCAGGATGGGTATTGTTTTTCGCGCGTATCTTGAATGTTTGTAAATTTCTTTATTCCCACGAATCTCCCAAACGGCTAGATGGATTTTGACAATTAGGGTATCGTTAGATTCGTCTAGAAAACCCAAGTGTCCTTATATAGGTTTTAAGAATAAAAGACTTAAACGGCGGGCTTTTGATGCCAACTTATAAGAAGTTCAATTTTTTTTTTAACCAAACCTATCGAGTTTTACATATATTCAAAAAAAGAGATTATACATAATTGAATGGTTCCAAATTGTAAGTAGTTCTATTATTTTTTTTAACCAAACCTATCGAATAGAGTATCAAAATAAAGGGAATCAAATGGAGATTACAAATATATACATATGTTATGTATTTAAATTTAATCAGGTATAATAATATTACAATAATTTAGTGCGGTCTTTTAATGTATTGCTCTCTGTTGATTTTTTGCAGTCGGGTTATTAATTTTTTTTAACTATATTTACTTGTTTTTATTTTACTCTTATTTTATCCGTGTAGTGATGGAATAAGAATACATAATGTCTCTACCCCATCTCAACCCGTGGGTGTCGTAAAAGGCGACTAAGAGAGTACTTATCCTTAAGCAGACAACAGCACTGCAAGAAAAGGAAAATTCGAAACAAACCCGATACCATCCCGTCTGGCCAGCGTGGTATAGTAGGAAAATTTCCTCCACATTCTTTGGAGGAGACCCATGCCCAGCTGTGGGCCGTTTATGGTGTGAAATAATGATGATGATGATAACTACTGTGACTGACTCCAATGAGCTATAGACAACATACACACATGTTTCTATAACGGAAGCACTTATAAATAGCATATTCAATATCAAAACTTAAAAAAGGATGAAAAAGGGGAAGACCTAGAAGAACGTACCATGACCAAATAGGTGACGTTCTAAGGAAGGGACAGATCAGGAGTACCCTCAACCGGCGAGAATGTATGAAAAGACTGATGAATGTTGAAGAAGCCAAGGATGTATGTCAGAATCGTAGCAAGTGGAAGGAAATGGTCTCTACCTACCCCTCTGTTGGGAAAGAGGCGTGGTCTATAATATGTATGTAAAACTTAAAAAAAAATTGTTTGTAGCTGGTATCAACAAATGCGTCTGCTACCTGTAAAGCCTAAAATAGGCTTTTAAGTTGGAGAAATCTTGTTAAAATCTCAGCATCTCTCGAGATAAATACAGTTGTACATACATACCTATTATATGGTACGAGATAACTCGGTATTACCATAAACATCCCTTCTCTCGTCTAAAGAGCAAATTTTCCTCGAAAAAGTTTGTCATACACCAAATTATATTACTGTCGATAAAATCCTTATTTGTGACATGATAAGGCTCAATTTCGCTTATCTTCATTTTTTGTTTAAATTGGCTATGTTTAGTGATGGGCATTGAATTTTTGGGTGCTCAACTCGGTTTTTGCTGATATATATTTAAATTGATTTTTATAGGCGATGTTGTTGCATAAAGATAGTTGAGTTAGTTTAAAGATTTGCACGGGTAAAACTGTGTTAGGACTGTATGTACAAGTTTTGGTCTTTTGGAGTTTTATTAGTAGCTTTCAAATAGTTTACAGACCGGCCTAAGACTAGCATCATTAATCCAGTTCTTATGAATATACTTTCTAGTGTCAAATCATTCCGATTTTTTTTGTATATAGAGTAATAACTATGACCCAAAAAAAATATTTAAAAAAATTAAAGATCCCCGGAAAATGATGTTTGATAAAGGGAATGCTAATAAACAGGTATCTCCATAGACATGGTACCAATTAGAAAGACGATCCTTTTAACAGTTTGTAACAAGTGGGTTAAAAAATAAGTAAATTATTAAACATGAATGAATGATTAATTGAAACTTTATAATTTCAAAATAAAAATTGTTACTGTGTTATGAAAATTTTATCGTAAAATTCTAAAACGAGCAAATTATGATTTTATTTCTACATTGATAAAATCCTTTGTTTTGTACCAATCACCCGGAAATGTCTAATAAATTTCATTAGCACCCTTTTATTAGCTCATTCTGCTAAAAGCAATTAAAACAGGATTGAAATATACTGCAGTTTCTTTGAATTCTGTCAACTTTTACATGACTCTAATATAAATCAATTATTAATTCCTATAACTTTTTCAATAAAGATCTTTGGACACTATCCAAAACTGTTACTGGTTCAAATTTAATAAAGTTTCAGATGCTATATCCGAGTATATTCCTCATTTCCCATCACTATTGGCCAAGGCCCAGGTACACAGGTGTCTGCGAAGTTTATTAAGCGGACATTTTGAGCTTACAATTATGTATTCAGTTAACTTTGTTGAAAAATGTGTGGCACCACGCCAGTAATTTGGACACGGCCAGCTGTCGGAATTGACACTAAGATTTGGAGTTTTGTTTTTATTATCTGCTGCTAAGGTAGATGTTCTTTTCTCCTGCTTGAGTACTTTCACATCAGACAGAAGATTATTTTTTGTTACTGATCAAATTTAGCGCCCGTCAGGTGTAAAAGGATATAGCCTATAAAATTTGGTTAAATTTGTTGCCTCTAGTTTCAAACTTCAGTATTGCCAATTATTTATCTATCTATGTGCCAAATCTCCGTTTAAGAACGGAGAGAATACATAATATCACTAACCCATTTCCACCCGAGGGTGTCGTAAAAGGCGACTAAGGGAGTACACCTTATGCAAACAAGAGCACTGCGAGAAAAGGAAAATTCGAAACAAACCCTATACCAACCCATCTGGTCAGCGTGATATAGCAGGCTAAATTCCCTCCACATTCTTTGGAGACCAATGCCTAGCAGTGGGATGTTTATGGGTTGAGATGATGATGATGAAAGAATTAATATTTGATGATTTCATTCATTATTAAATACTTTTTTTTACAAAAGACAGTGGATAGGAACCTTGAACAAAAAACAACAATTCTCAGTTATAAAGTCAGTGATATAGTCAAGGGTATTCCTTGAATTCCTTAAGGTTAGATAGCAAAAATATCTATTCAGTAATTTAAAGTACAGATGAATATGTCAAAGAAATTCAAACCGAGATACCATTATCTGAATTGAATAATTCATGAACAAAATATCACTGATTTCAATTTGTTACAACTAAATTTGATTGTTTTTACGTCAGCCATCATCGATTTGTCTTATAAAATATTCAGAAGGCGTGATTATGGCTAATCGAATGACAACTTTGGGTGAAAACACTTAAGGTTTTTTTGTGAAAAATAAAGATTCTAGTGAACGTCTATCTAGAATGGAAATAATCTTTTATTTTATTTCTACAGTCGTGTTGAAAAGTGAGAAATGAAAAGAATTATAAATGACGGATTGCAAACATTGCTAAGCAAGATTTGACCTTAATCTGTATCTATACTAATATTATTTAGAGATTTATATTTTTGTATGTTTATATTTTTGTTTATACTTAAAAACTACTGGACCGATTTCAAAAATTCTTTTGCCATTAGAAAGCTACATTATCATCGAGTAACAACGACTATTTAACACCACGCCACGGCCAATAGGAGCTGAGCAGTGGCCTAATATAGAACGACGGGAACGAAGCCCCGCGCTTCGTCTAGTTTAATTATAAAAATGTTTCGTATTAGACTACTGGGTATTGTATTATTAGTCTTAACAAATGACTATTTTTTTATAGAATGATGGTATATCTCAATTTAGGTAGCACAATACCTTATCTACCTTGAAACTCGCATAAACTAAAACATCTAAACAAATTACATACAATTTTTTTTCTACGATCGCTTATCAAACTTTGCGTACAAGTGTAAACGGTCCTTAAACGTAACAAATAGCGGTTTTATTCATGAAACTGTCGTATAATATTAATGTGTGCATATCACTCACTGGTTAAAGACGAAACACACTTTGTCGCGAATACGCGTGATATAAATAATGGGACGATTTTATCTAACGGGTAATAAAAGTAGGTGGCGTTTGTTCTGAAGGTACGGTAGATAAGCAGAGTAGCTGCTTGTTATACAAGAAATATTGGTTTTTTATTACGCTAATAAAGGTGTGAGTAGAATAGTTTCTTTTTTACTTTTTTTGTACAACAAACTGGCTTTTAGGCTGGCATTTTTTAACATCAGTATTTCATTTGAAAACTAAATTTTTCGTTATTTTGAGAAAAAAAAAATTGTATCATTTTTTGTACACCTCCTTTAGTACATCTTGACCTATCCCGTTACTTACTCATTTCTTACATTTTAATCATAAAAACTTATATATTAAAAAATTGCATTCGTCCGGAATCCTCGGTGCGCGAGCCCGACTCGTACTTGACTTGGTACTTGGTTTTTTTAGAAAAAATTTTATGGCACATTTTTAGAAATCGGTTCAGTAGTTTTTGAGTTTATTTGTTACATACAAAAATACAAATCTTTCTTCGACGCATTTTTATTTTAGTTCTGTCATATTTTTTTCTCATATATTATTTTTGTTTCATAACATTAGGATCAAATAACTATAATATACAAATAACACAGTTCTCTTGACTGACCTCTACTATTTTATCTACCCACCCCTCAACAAACATAGTATTATATTCCCAGTTAATATCGACACACTTAACAAAGTGAGCATAAAGAGTGCACTCATCCATTTGCGCTCTGATTACTATATTTAGAAACGACGCATTTATTTTAGTCAAGGATATTATAAAAGGCCTTTTTTGCTTCGATGGATCTATTCTGACTTATCAATAATTAATATTTTTTAATATATTCTACCAAACAACAACCACACACTCTAGAAGAAATTTTATGGGTATGTCTGATCCACCAATCCGCACTAGGCCAGCGTGTGTGGATTATGGCCTAAACCCTCTCAGCTCTCTAGTTAGAGGAGAGGAGACCCGAGCCCAGCAGTGGGACATTAATGGGTTGCTGATGATGAATATATTCTACCACATTCACACAGCGCCATCTAGTCCCAAAGTAAGCAATTATATATGCTTGTGTTATGGGTACTAAACAACTGATATACTACTTAAATATTTTTTTTTGTAAATACATACATATAATGCATAAATTACACTCAGATACAGAACAAACCTTTATGCTCATCACGCAAAGATTTGTCCTGGGTGGGGATCGAACCCACGACCTCCGGCTTAGCATTCAGGGTCACTAACGACTAGACCAACAGGCCAGTCATATTATAAAGCTGAAGAGTTTGTTTGGTTGGACCTGCTACTCTCAGGAACTGTTGAACCGAAGGTCATTGTCATGTCATCATCTCTGTCATTTTATATATTTCCTACGCATTGTACACAGGGTGGACAGAACTCTTGGCAAAAAGGGATGACGGACGGTGAACCAAGCCAGCCACAGTATGGTGGCCTAGAGAAGCTGCCAGGCCAGTGGGCAGACCACCAGCCCCATGGTCAGACGATATCGTCAAGTTCATAGGATCTCATTGGACGCGGCTGGCACAGGACTGTGAGAAGTGGCGCTGTAGAGAAGAGACCTATACTCAGCAGTGGTGGGTGAATGTGGGCTGATGATGATGATGACCATGATGAAACTTAACTGAGTAAACGTGCTGTGCTGTGTGAGAAAAGGCTAAAAGCTGAACCTCCTCATATTCCTTGGTTTGCCAACTCTACGCTTAGTAGAAAATATATTGTGACAGCTAATAGACTTCGCACTGGACATGCTCCACTGAACGTGTTCCGATTTCTCATGAGGAGAAGTAATAGTTCGAATTGTATAGAGTGCGGTACTCTTGATGATGTTCATCACCTGTTGGTGGAGTATGTCAGGACCCAGGAGTTAGGTAATATATTGTTTGGAATGTTGAGCATATGTGGGATCGATGTTGGTGCCTTAATGTGTATTTTAGGTAGGCCCCTTTCTGATGCGGCCATTATAATGTATAAGATAGTGTATAAGGTAATTCATAATATAGTTATGTAGTTTGAGATAGGCTATGCTATGTAGTCAGTAAAATTTAGGGTACCATGGAGTTGGCATGGCTTAATAGCTAAAAAAATACTGAGTAAACGTGCCAAGAGTGGAGATCGCGATTGGGTAAGCGTAGTGTAGGAAGCCCGCCAGCTAGGTGGGCTAACGACCAAGAAAAGGTCGCTGGGATGTAGAAGGCGGAGGACTGAGACTGAGTGTTGTGGGGCGTGTTAAGAGTAGTCTAAGTCCAGCAGTGAACTGCGATAGGTTTATTGATGACTGAATTTAGCACATTTCCGATAAAATTATATTATACATACATAGCATCACGCCTTTTTCCCCGAAGAGGTAGGTGCTGTCACACCAACATTTTGCCATTAATTAGGGTCGAGCCTATTGTCATCAATCGAGCACATTTTTGTTTACCAAACTCCGGGAAAATCTCAATACTGAAATTTCATGATAGAAAAGTCAATACCATTTTCGCCCGACCTTGGAATCGAACCCGGGACCTCTTGCACAGCAGTCGTATACACTTCCCGCTTCGCCACAGAGGCAGTTTAAATATATTTTTTACTCTTTCATCCCAACTTAATACCATCAATTGCGCAACACATCTCAATCTTTTAATAAAACTGCCGATAAAACTTCAATCAATCACAGGAAAGTGCGTATCAACAAATAGTTGAGCCAACAGCCAAGTCGGACCAAGTACTTGGCAGACGCCGGCCAAGTTCGCCAAGTTCGTAAATACCGAACATATTGACGGCAGTGATGTTTTTACTTTGTCTTCACCAACTTGGCCAAGTTTAATTAGGAAAAGTTGAGAACGAGGGCGATAAATATTATTGTATTGTTAGACTATAGAAGATTTTTAATTAAATATAAATTACCGAGTGTTTCGTTTGGTTAAGAGGTAAACAGTGTTATAGGTGTGTCTGTTTTGATTTTAGATATTATTGAATACTTTTTATTTTTATTGTTGGTAACATTGTCAGGACGCCGATGCAGCGAAAGTAGCCTATATTTTAATTTAGAACTCTAGCATTACATTGGTGAAAACTGCATTCAATTTCTTGCAGCAGTTTTTGCATGATGTGCATGCGCATCATGCAAAAACTTATATATTATATATATATATATAACATAATTATAGACAGAAAAAATTCTAAAAGATGTTGATTGGCTTTTGTGGCTCTAAAAAAGACCCCCTACGTTATTTTTTCTTCGATACTTATCTTTCATGTACAGACATCAAGCCGTTACAATTTTATTATTTGTATAGAAGTATGATACAAAGTGTTGTTGGTGCCCGATTAAGTGTTGCTCGACTTCTAAAACAAAGAGGTTTATGCAATAATAATAATATTCTACCACATTTACACAGCGCCATCTAGTCCCAAATTAAGCAATTATATTTGCTTGTGGTATGGGTACTAAACAACTGATATACTACTTAAATACATTGTTTTTTGTAAATACATACATATTATAGATAAATTACACCCAGACACAGAACAAACCTTTATGCTCATCACACAAAGATTTGTCCTGGGTGGGGATCGAACTCACGACCTCCGGCTTAGCAGTCAGGGTCACTAACCACTAGACCAACAGGCCAGTCAATAATATTTAAACATAAAAACAAAATGAAAAGTGCCAATCAGGCTGGCAGTATTGCCATATTAATGGCAGTGCTTATTTTTTGTGCTATGTAAATCTAAATGCTATGTGAATAAAGATCAGATTTGCTAAACTAAGTGTCGCTAAAGCCCTTGAAACTTGAATTTATTGATGTTTAGCAACACAATTATTTGAAAACCACACATAGGTACATAATTTAATATAATTATGGCAACACATGTTTGAATAATATCCAAATGAATGGTTTAATTGAGTTTACTCGATTGCGTGTAGGCAGGATTATGAGTTAGTGGTTATATTAGGGATTATTATTATAACATAGTGAGTTAGAAAGCAATAACAAGCAAATATAATTAAAAAATTAAAATAACCTGGCTGCCAAAATCAACAGATAAGCAACGCATTAAAAAAACATTGTTTCTTGCCAGTTCTTCTCATAGCTCCACCTCGTCAGCGAACTGAACGAAGGCAAATTTGCTGTCACCACTTTTCGGATAACCTGTTACATTCTTGTGACTTTCATAAGTGTCACCTTGTAACCAAGATGAATAAACGAGATTTCATTTCATTTCATTCAAAAGACCGAAAAACGGTTGTAATTATTATTCCTCATTAAATTGAAATACATAACATGAGTACCTATATATGCGTAATCTACATTTGATTCCCTTTATTTTGAAACCCTACTCGATAAGTTTGGTTAAAAAAATAATTTAACTGCTTACTATTTGACGACAAAAGTCCACCGTTCTGTTTTTTTTTTAATAGCTATCTACGGACACTTGGATTTTTGAAAAGAATCTAAGGATACCTTAATTGTCGAAATCCATCCAGTGGTTTGGAAGAAACGTGGGAATAAAGAAATTTAGATACGCGCGAAAAACAATACCCTTCCTATCAGTCGAGTAAAAAAGAGGGTAAGAGTAACACTACTCTTACCCTCTTTTTTACTCGACTTTCCACGAAATTCCCACGAACTTAGACTCAAATGGAGTAGCTTCACAGGAGTAATAGCTCCTGACTTGTCAATAACCAAAAAAGTTATAAACATGACGTTTAAATTCTGGGAAAATGTGTTTAAAGTCTTCAACCCTAAATACCTTTTTCCCGTAACTTGTATATGGCTCAACCGTTGTATGAATACGACGTGATTTGTTAAAATGTTTTACTTACTGTCAGTTTATTTTCTATTCTAGATTACCTGAAAGAAACAAAAATACAAGTTAGTAAAGTAGACAATAGTAAAACTAATTAAACTTATTTGAATCAGTTTTTTTTATAATATAATATAATAATATTCTACCACACAGCGCCGTCTAGTCCCAAAGTAAGCAATTGTATTTGCTTGTGTTATAGGTACTAAACAACTGATATACTACTTATATACATTTTTTTTTGTAAATACAAACATATTATTATAGATAAATAATATAATAAAATAGATAAGTTCAATAAGCTAACATTAAATTTTAGTTATAGGTACAAACAAAATTACCCCATGTATAGTCGACAATAAAATTGGTTTACCATCCTTAGAGTAAATGTCGTTTGAATATCACAAAACAATAATGTCTATTTTTGATTGCAGGTGACATCAGTACCTACAGTGACAGTTGACATCAATGCGAGTCTTGCTACGATTCAGACCAACCGGCTCGCATCGGCCCGCGCCGGGCGGCATTTTACAATGCGTTAAAGAACATTGAAATGAATCAACAGTAATTACAGTTCATATTTGCATGCAACTTACGCATAGTTACCTCCGTCGGCATCCCGCGACGCGTCGCGACGGCCGACCGGCTCCGACCGTAAGTTGCATGCAAATATGAACTGTAATTACTGTTGATACATTTCAATGTTCTTTAACGCATTGTAAAATGCCGCCCGGCGCGGGCCGATGCGAGCCGGTTGGTCTGAATCGTAGCTTATTGAATTTTAATTTTGATGGAAATTTTTGTTAAAAGTGGTAAAGCGATTATGTGGTCGACTATACATTGTATACAACTTTAAAATTTACACAATTAATATCTTAGAAAAGGAGAAAATCAGATTCAGGAACACAGATCCTAATTACAGGTCATCATAATATAACGTATCCACGAAAACAGTACTTCATAATCACATTTATATGCCCCCATAGGCTGACGTCACTCGATCTATGTGCCCTTCCTACTGCCACTTCTAGAAATTAATTAATTAAGAGCGTTTCTACTTATGAACGGCAACGTAGCCATTTATCGTGGGTTCTCAATTTTTATTATTTAGCTATATTTAAAAAATATGTTCAATACTTACACTTTATTTTGTATGCCCTGCAAGTTATTTGCATATAAATAGAACGAGGTTTTCCCAAGGGACTACAGTATGGGGTTCTTCAAAAAAGGAGTGAATAGGTTTCTTAAGGGTCGGCAACGCGCTCGTGATGCCCCTGGTGTTGCAGGCGCCCATAGGCTACGGTAACCGCTTACCATCAGGCGGACCGTACGTCTGTTTGCCACCGTCGTGGTATAAAAAAAAAAAAAAAAGAACTGTAAACGCAATTATTTCTTAGCATTTACACACTTTTCACCTAATTCTAAAAAGTGTATAGAGCCATATTTTTATTGAAAAATATGACACTAAATTGCGACGTTATAAGTACAACTAACCCATCAATGTCCCAATGCTGGCCTCGGGTCTTCTCTCCTCTATCTAGAGAGCAAATACTCTTAATTAAATATATTTGCCGTCAAAATCGAGTTAGACAAATGTTGAAATTTTGTAGCATCTCAGAAGCCAAAATCGCATTCAAACTCAATTCATATCCCACAGATTTAAAACTAATCTAAACCGTAACACTATTTGATAGGACACGTATTCGCCGAGTATATCTCTGTCTACCCGCGTCTGTGTACGATTTATCGCTAGTATTTTTATTGTGTACCCTGTCATCCCCATGGGAGGAATGTGGAAGTAACGAGTTCTCTAAATGGATACTGAGGGGGTTGTAAGTCAAATAGAAAATTCTTAGAGGATGTACTAGATTGCTATGCGTTTGTGGTACAGTAGTGTTTTATAAGATGAAGTTTTTAGTTAGTTAACTGATGCCGGGTTTCTGTTATTTATGAATCGCTAATGTTGTTTTTAAAATAATGAAAATAATTAAATTAAACATCTACTTACATATTAAAACTATATGTACAATTAATTACAAACAAAAAAAAGAAACTAAAACGAAAACTTAAACAATAAAAAAAAAAACAAATAACCCAAAGAAAACTTGTTTAGGCATCGTAATATTCGTCAGCATCACTGTCAACCGAAAACGTACCCAAAAGGCTGGTGGCATTGCCACGTTGAATGGCAATGCTAATAAAATTCTCTGAGCGAGAAACACACCAGCCCTCTGATCACGTGAAGCGTCGATATGCCTTTTTGCCAGATCTTTAAACAAAGAACTAGCACTCGGACCCCACGTTATTTATGGGTTAAAATATAATTTAAACAAATTAATAATAACTAATTTTATAAACTAATGATTGACTTATGACTAACGATTAAAAAAGCGATGGTGATGGTCTTAGTTCGATCCCGACCGGCAGTACCAATGTGGATTCCACTTTGTGGAATTTATATGTACTAGTCAAGCGACGTACCATCTGCTAACGGTGAAGGAAAACATCGTAAGGAAACCCACATACCCTAGAAGAAATTCTATGAGTATGTCTGATCCACCAACCTGCACTAGGCCAGCGTGAGTGGATTATGGCCTAAACCCTCTCAGCTCTCTAGTTAGAGGAGAGGAGACCCGAGCCCAGCAGTGGGACTTAATAGGCTGCTGACGAAAAATTTATCTATAACTAGATTCCACCCGCTGCTTCACCCGCGTGGTATGTATTTTATACCTATAAACCTTCCTCTTGAATCACTCTATCTATTAAAAAAACCGCTTCAGAATCCGTTGCGTAGTTTTAAAGATTTAAGCATACATAGGGACGGACAGATAGCGACAGCGACTTTATTTTATACCATGTAGTGTATATGTATGTATTTACAACAAAAAAAATGTATTTAAGTAATATATCAGTTGTTTAGTACCCATAACACAATCAAATATAATTGCTTAATTTGGGACTAGATGGCGCTGTGTGAATATGGTGAAATATATTATATTATATTATAAAACTACCGAAGTCCCACAACACCAATTAGTAGCTATACTCATAATCGTCTCTAAAGTGCACTACCATTAATACCCTGCACAGATTCAATATCCATTTAAACCTGAATTATTAATGTTCAGTAGTCTGTTCATCTCAGTGGCATAGCTACCGGAGGGCTAGACGGGGCAGTGCTCCGGGGCCCCCAAACTTAAGGGGCCCCTTGACTTTTACTTAAAAGCTACAAATGGAACTAATGAAAATTTCTCCCACATTCATAATATAAATAAACGATTCATGAATCTGGAGTACGACGAATCTGGATTACGACAAATCTGGATTACGTTGAATATGGAACTCGGAGACTACGTAACAAACGATTATAAATAGTTTAGTTGGGGCCCTAGTTTATTTTTTGCCCCAGGGCCCTTGGTTACCTAGCTACGCCACTGGTTCATCTCTTGGATGTAATTGAATTTGTCCAGTGCGGAATTTCTACTATATAAATTCTACTAATGTTATAAATTCTAAAATTAAGATT
Organism: Laspeyria flexula; assembly: GCA_905147015.1. Classification (NCBI taxonomy): domain Eukaryota; kingdom Metazoa; phylum Arthropoda; class Insecta; order Lepidoptera; family Erebidae; genus Laspeyria; species Laspeyria flexula. The sequence goes on from LR989972.1 coordinate 9,506,113, forward strand.
GATAAATGTTTGTTACTCGAACACGCCAGAACTGGTGTAAGGATTTGTATGAAATATGATGCACAGATAGATCTTCTCCTTCTTCTTCTTCTCGTGTCGGCTTGAGGCAGACTCTGATGTTGGATTTATCAAGTCGCCCAGAAGGCTTCCAACTTGACTGAACGACTACCACTTTAAATGGTAACTGGAACCAACGGCTTTACGTTCCTTCCGAAGCATGGAGACCCTCGAGAATGAAATTGCCACAAACAGTCACCCATCATGGATCTTTCATTTACTTGATCAATTACTGAGTAGTGCTTAACTGCGATGATCGTAACGTACATCACAGTACCACGATGCTAGGAGAGCCTTAGCCACAGATAGATTATATAGTCTGGTTTAGCACATCTGTGTGTGTAAACGAGTGTGATGGGACCTGAGCCCATTATACCCATCCCTTTCACATATCTTCGCACGATCGTGAACAAACGCACAAGAGATCTACACGGCAGAATCTGGACAAACCTAGAAGAGTATAGACAGGCCAGGGAAGCCGTCCCTATGCTCGACCACAAACTAACTAGGCGTCTGAGACAGCTGTCCAAACGGCAATTGCGCACAGCCACAGCCGTTATCACAGGACATGGCTCCTTTAATAAACACCTTTTCATTCTAGGCATCACTGACAGCCCTCTCTGCAGAGCCTGCATGAGTGAGGAGGAAACAGCAGCTCATGTGCTCCTACACTGCCCTGAAACAGTCACATACAGGGCTAAGTACTTCAATAACACAGGTACACTCCGACAGATCACCAGCAGTATCAATAGACTGCTGGCGTTCTTCGGCGAGCTAGGGTGGATCGAGTGAGCTATTTACCCTCACGCAAAAACCGCGCCTTGACGTGGAGTTGCGGATAACAGCCCGCCAAACCTAACTTAACCTAACCTAGCACATTTGTGTAGTGAGTAGTTAAGAATACATAATGTCACTACCCCATTTCTACCTGCGGGTGTCGTAAAAGGCGACTAATGGAGTAACCTTAAGCAGATAAAAGCATTGCGAGTAAAGGAGAATTCGAAACAAACCCTATACCAACCCGTCAGCAAAAAAAACTAAAAAAAAGTATTTACAATAATTACTTTCAAAGAAGAAGAAGTTTGTTGAAGGAGCCAAAGATGTATGTCAGAATCGTAGCAAGTGGAAGCTAATGATCTCTGTCTACCCCTCTGTTGGGAAATGGTGATCTATATGTATACAGGGTGTATACGACGATACGACATTAAATGAAACCACGTGTAGCATGTGATGTTAGAAGGCTATACCAAAAAAATTAAACAGAAATTTGCAATAGTTTAGACGCAAATGTACTTTCTTTATGTCACAGTTGTTCACAGTTTTAAACAACCTGTAGGTATTTACGTTGATCGTATGTTGTCATTACGTCATTCAATTCATTTAAATATCTCTGACTCTTTCATATTATCTTATCTCTTACTCTGTTCCGCACAGTTGTCGTCGTCATGCCGAAAACGACATGATAGAAAAATAATGTGTAGCTTTTTTTTTTTTTTTTTTTTTCTTTTTTTTTTATAATTTATATTAGAATATGTTTATAAGGGTTAACACTGGCTACCTTGTCATTTAATGTCGTATCGTCGTATACATCCTGTATATCGCACTCATAGTTCAAAAGAGTTATAAGATGAAAAATGCCACTGGACAATTTTGGACCTTACACTAATACACAGAAGATGGAATTTTCAGAGTAGACACATCTCAACTTATATCTGTTTTGCATTTGTAGTGCGATATGTACTTTCAAAGAAACATAATCACAATACTTTGCCTATTTACTTTGTAAAGATTAAGGACCTGTAGCAAGTATTGTTTTCCTAGATTCAGATCTCAACAACTACATTACGTATTTACTTGTATATACAAACGTATGTAATATCCCTTATACGACTTCTACAGAACCAACATAGGCAGTCACAATAAATGTTGGCAAATATTAACCTACTTAACAAAACAATATTGACAAATACTACATGTAATATCAAGTACTGCTGGGCCGGACTTACACCACAACAACTAAAGGAGTTTACATTCAAGAACTTTTCTTCAACTTCCAAGAGGTTTTCTAAAGAAACTATAGTATAAGGTTCTTCAAAAAAGGAGAGAATAGATTTTTAAGGGTCTAGAAGCTTTACTCTGAATTTCGACATTCGAATAGTCGGTTTTGATGTCGCTGTCAAATGTAAGGAAATTTAGATATGGTCGCTGTCACTTTCAACCATTTGACAGCTATATCAAAATCGACTAATCGAATGTCGGAATTCAGAGTAAGGCCCTAACAGCGTGCTCGTGATGCCCTGATGGTATTACAGGCACCACGCCACTATCGTGATGAAATAAAAATTAAAAGGGTACTGAACTTTCAAGGTATTAATTTCTTTCTAAAAATATCTGATACCTAACATAAAAATACATGAGCAAGAATATCCACAATACATGGGAATAAACGGGAAAAAATAATAATATTATGTGCTCCGCTTGTGGGGAGAGAAGGGTATCTCATAAAACATAGAAATTATGCGGGACATTGTTGGACGAGGTGCGTGTGTCACGTGACAATGTACAGGAGAAATACAGTAAGACTATTGCTATTCAAAATTAAAATATAAGTACAACAATAAAAAACATTACCCTCCTTTTTGGCAGTCGGGTAAAAAGATTAAAGTAATTCGACTGGCCTGTTAGTCTAGTGGTTAGTGACCCTGACTGCTAAGCCGGAGGTCGTGGGTTCGATCCCCACCCAGGACAAATCTTTGTGTGATGAGCATAAAGGTTTGTTCTGTGTCTGGGTGTAATTTATCTATAATATGTATGTATTTACAAAAAAAAAAAAAAAAATTTAAGTAGTATATCAGTTGTTCAGTACCCATAACACAAGCAAATATAATTGCTTACTTTGGGACTAGATGGCGCTGTGTGAAGAATATTATTATATATTATATTATATTAATTAAGGATTTCATTTAATTTATTTGCTATCCGTGTAGTGACATAATGTCACTACCCCAACTCAACCCGTGGGTGTCGTAAAAGGTGACTAAGAGAGTAACCTTATGCAGACAAGAGCACTGTAGGAAAAGGAAAATTCGAAACAAACCCTATAGTAGACTAAATTCATTCCACTTTCTTTGGAGTAGACCCGTGCCCAGCAGTGGGACGTTTAAGGATTGAAATGTTATGTATTTTATTTATGTTTTAGTCACTCAATAAGGTTTAGAATTAATAAGGCTAAGAACGTTAAATACAACACAAAAATCTCACACTTTAGGGTTAAAACCTGAACGGAGTTAAATAAAATTTGTTAAAAAGATTGTCTCTAACACTTGGAATAAGATTTCAATATCTACATATACATCGACATACCACCTTGTCAAAATAAAACAACAAACGTCACGTCCCATTAAATAAAATTTATTCGTCCCTCATTTTTCCTCATGTTGTTGAGTTAAACCACTGCAATATATCTGTATAATGTACTTTAAGTCAACAAGGCTTGTGTTTATAGAAATTATTTCGTCGTGTAAGAGACATTTTCGCGCCATTTTTTCTTTATAGGCTGTATGGAATTGTAAACGATGTTGACATGCCTTCATACTGGTTAGACACGTAAGAATTATTATTTGTTTTATAAGTAGTTTCTCACTGGGTTCCGTAAACAGGTCTGACAGTGTATTTTTACCCGACCACCAGGAAGGATATTGTTTTTTACCCGACTGCCAGGCCGGGTATTGATTTTCGTGCGTTTGTAAATTTCTTAATCCCCACGTTTCTTCCAAACGACTGGATGGACTTCGACAGTTAAGGTATCGTTAAATTCTTCTCCAAAACCCAGCTGTCCTTAGATAGTTAATAAAAATAAACAAAACGGCGGACAATAATTAAAAAATATTTTCGGTCTTTTTAGTGCGTTGCTTATCTGTTGAACGTAAAACATCGATTGTGCATACAAACGCGGTCCGAGTTAATTGCGGTCCCAGTTGCCGGAAAACTCTGATTTTTTGCAATCGGGTTATTTAAATTTTATAATTATTTACTTGTTATAGCATGTTATTTTTGTGTCTGAATAAGTTTCGCTCGCATAACCTAAAGGTAGGCATTATCGAGGTAAAATACAGCCTAGTTGTTATTCAAATGCTAGTAATTGTAATTGTTTATTAATATCTATTTAGGTAATAATAGTTGGCTTTAAAGGGCAACAGACACGGAAACATTCTTATGAAAATTATTCACTTTGAAGGATTATTCTCTTTTTTATTATTAATATATTTATTATTTCTCTTTTTCTCATATATTATATTTGTTTATTAAGTTAGTTTTAGTTTTAAATTTTGTTTTTGTATTTTTGACATTTGTAATATTATTTTAAGTTAGAAGTTAATCAGTATAGGTTCAGTCAAAACTATCGTGTATCAAAATAATTGTCTAAACTGTAATTATTATTACAGAATCGATGCTTTCTGGTACTTTTGCGAAGTGTGCCATTACAAATGCGCAGACCTTTACAAAAGCCCTCCCAACCTAATTCATTAAACGACACTTTGACAAAAACGCGACAAAAGTCATTACACCATTGAAACGACCCTATCCATCTACCTTAGTTTGATCACAACAGGTATAGCTATACATTTGTTCCAGTATGATCTCAACTCTCTAAGGGTCAAAAGGACCCCAAGCATTCTACAAAGGCGTTTTACGTTTGCACTGAGAGGGTTAATGAAATATGCTAATCCATGTAATAGATTTCGTGTCCTATCGAAGATGGGTTGGTGTTTTTGGTGGAAAAATATTTTTATGTTGTCGGAAAAACGTGGTATTTTTCTTTGTTAGAATAGTAACACATCGGCACTACCAATGTCGATAATTCTAAGGTGTATAGGGTCTAATAATAGGGCCCCTCAAGCCCATTCGATAATAATCAATGGTTCAATTCGCTCACGAGACAAGTTTGTGTGATTAATAGATATTGGTTTCAAATCTTTGTACCCTGTGTCTGTTAATAGTATGCTAATATGATGCATAATATTTATAAGTAGTTAGTACTATGTCCAATGTATTATCGATGATTTATTATGTTTGAATGAGCGATGGTGGCTGAATGGATAAGGGACCGGCATGCAAATCACACGGTCGTACCAATTCCACATATATGTACTAGTCAAGTGACTTACCATCTGCTAACGGTGAAGGAAAACATCGCGAGGAAATCCACATACCCTAGAAGAAATTCTATGAGTATGTCTGATCCACCAACCTAAACCCTCTCAGCTCTCTAGTAAGAGGAGAGGAGACCCGAGCCCAGCAGTGGGACTTAATGGGTTGCTCATGATGATTAACACTTGCCGCTTCACCAACGAGGCAGTTTACGACTGCTAGGCTAGAGGTTCGATTTTCGGGTCGAGTAAAAATGGTACTTAGTTTTTCGATCATGAAAAGTTCAGTATACACTCAGTTTTTGGATTGGTTCTGGATTGAATCCTGAGTTACGTTTTAAATAACATAAAACATAACATAGCATCAAGCCTTTTCCCCGAAGGGGTAGGCAGAGGTGTATCACACCCACATTTCGCCAACTATGTTTGGTCCAATGAAATAGGCGGCGAGCCTAGTGTCATCAACCGGGAACATTTGTTTACCAAACTTCGGGAAAATCTAAATACTGGAATTTCCTGATAGAAATACCATTTTTACCCGACCCGAGAATCAAACCCGGGAACTCTTGCACAGCAGTCATATACACACACACTTCTCGCTGTGACACCGAGGCCGTTTATACGTATTAAATAACAGTCTGAAATGTGGCATTGAATAAGTTAGTAGAGATAACTTTAGAACTATATTTTAGTATCTATAATAGTAAAAAAAACGACATTATCGTGATCAAAATTCAAACAAATTTTTTATATAGCCATATAATTTTATCTTCCTACATTCTTCTCTATATAAAGTTTAACTATGCCATATTTTCCGCGTCATTAATCCAAAACATCTAGATAAAACCAGCTTGTTCGTAAGTTGTGAGGGTAATGACTCACACATTTTTCGCTTGAAGCTGTTTAGTTAAGAATTTTCAGTGACTTCGCACATATTAAAAAAACATTGCATTCATCATTTCCTGTATAATTTAGAGAGGTTTCTTACTGCGTCGAGGCTGAGTGTTATTAGCTATTTTAATAATATACAAATAATAATAATAAGAGATGATTACTTGCGTTCCAGTCGAAAACCAGCGCCAGGTACCTATAATTGGTGACCTGGCTTCAATGCTGAACTGGACGCCTTTTGGTTGCAGCCGCGAGACACATATTTACTACAGTTTTTGTTATGATTTAGTAATTTGTGGTATTTTGTTTTATTTATTTGTATAATTAATTGTTTGTACCTTTTACTTTTTCTGTGTATCTTTTACATCATTTCCTTGTATTTTTACTCTGTCTCTGTGCTGTACCAATAAATGTTTCTTTTCTTTTCTTCTTTCTTTTCTAAAAAAATATTTTTTTGAGTATTTATTGTAATAAAGAGAAATAATAATAATATACAAAATACTGTTCAATTTATTTCTACCATAAAAATACTTTCTATCCTTCAAAAACGTTTCATATCATGCACCACCATGTAAGTGATGTATTGGATAGTCCTGAGAAATGGGAAATATAAAAAGTAAAACACAAAAACTTGCTCTTGACTTGTTTATTTTAACTTAGACCGTACAACCGAATTAAGCTAAGCAGTGGTCACGTATTAGGAGAGGCCTATGTCCAGCAGTGGACTGCAATAGGCTGAAATGATGATGGTCATTTTTGTCCCTCAGCGAAACATAATTTTAAGAAATTTGAACTACTTTGGCACCATAAAATAAAGGCATTTGGATTTTTAAGACAAATTTAACGATTCCTTATTTTTCGAAATCCGTACAGCCGTTTGGAAGATACGTGACAATAAAGAAATTTACAAACATACAAGATACGCGCGAAAAACAATCTTTCTTCCTTCCCATCCTTGGCAATCGGATAAAAAGAAACAATTTAGGGCAATTGTACTTTCAAAGTTAAGCTACTACTTGCCGGTAAAAGGGCTTATAAAACGTAAACGTATTACTAAAATTTGCAAAACGAAATAGTGTTAATCGAAGTAGTTACCTACAATACAAACATAGCACACGCAAAAATAAAAGATAAATTAATTAAACAACAATATGTGACGAAACAAAGTTAGCGCGTCGAGTTTAGATTATTATATTAACAGTTAACTAGTTGGGTTCTGTACGTACGGAGCGTTTATAATTGGGGCCAATTCGAGTTATAGTTTCGTTATTAAAACGTACCTACGTGAATTCTTATGTAGGGTAGATAGACAGAAGAGGTTTCGAGTTAGATCACAGACATGGACAAAAACGATATTGTTTTTTCTGTATTGAAATTCTGAGCATCAGCACGGAGTCTGGAAATCTACTCGGTTAAAAGCTCATCCCCTATCACATAATGGGAAAGCTGGCGAAATATGGGTGTGAAACTCTTCATCATATCAGCCCAATGACGTCCACTACTGGACATGGGTTTAAGCCACAGTGATCGATTTTGTGCTTTCTGTTACCATTACAATTAGGTCCATCTCGTGGGGGCTCGTGCTACGCTGCGTTTTCCAATAAGTGGCGACCACTTGAAAACCTATTTCCACCATTGGCTATCAGTACTACGAGCTATTTGGCATGACCACTGCTACTTTAGAGATGCGATTGAAAAATGATTTGGTGAGCTATGCTGGATGAAACCGCATATCTCTGTTCTGTGGTGAAATAGACGCTAAAAGTACGATGCTTTACTGCCTCGGCAGGGTAGCTGTAGTGTATACGGTTGCGGTTTCTGAGGTCTCGGATTCGATTCCTGGGTTGGAAGAAATATTTGTATGATTTGCAAATGTTTATATTGGCATTTCAATGTTTTTATATTTATGTTTGTATGTAGAAAATTAATAATGTATGTATGTGTATCTAGATCCTAGATAAGCTGTGTAAAAAATGTCTTAAATTAAAGTAAAAATTTTTTTTATAGAATCCTCGCCATAGACAATAATAGAATTTAAACATGTTTATTTAATAATCTTAATCAAAAGCCTATATAATATATGTTTTACAATGTATAAACTCCATTTTTCATGTTTTTTAATAATACCTACTTAGTAAGTTAATTATAGATATTGTGATAACATTCTGATTTCACAGTCAAACTGTACTTAAATACAGTTTTGTGAGACAATTTTTTTTAAATTATAAGGCATACCATGTACCCTAATTAATAAATAAATAAATACAATACAATTGAAAAATAACTAAAAAATACTAGTAGACATAAATGATTTTAATGAAAACCTACCAGACAGATAATATCAGAGCGTGCTAACTTCGAACTAATCTTACTACAATATAATTAATAGACGCCACACAATAATTAATAGGTTTCAACCCTGCAAACCAAACAACGATAACTCAACCAAATATATCATAACGATACCTAACTCTATTCTACAAAACATCTAAGGTCATTTGTTGCAACTATCATTTAATAAAACGTATTGATAAAACTGTCATAACTCAAAAAAAAAATTATTTAGGATCTTTGATAGTTAAATCCCAGTTTTTTTTGACGTAGTCCACGAACAGCACCCGTCCGAATAGCACCGACGCGAATAGCACCGAGCCTAGTCCACGAACAGCACCTATCAATATTTTTGGCAGGTGCTATTCGTGGATACAAATCTATTTTATTATTTGTGTCCACGAACAGCACCTACGGCTCGGCAGCCTAGTGCTGGGATGCATTTGTTTAACAGGACATTATTAAATGAAACATATCGATAAAAATCACTAGAACGTTTATTAAGAAATATGTCTAGGCGACATTTAAATATAAGAAAAAACAATAAAAAGCCTTATGATAATAATTATTAATCTTACAAAATAATAAATCTGTAACACTTTCTTAATTTTTAATGTATCACAATCAGTCTTTTCAGATCACCTCACCTTTATTGCAAAATTAGACTTAGTTTAATCTTACTAAATAATATCACTTTCTTATTTTATAATATATCACAATCAGTCTCCACATATCACATTTATTGAAAAATCAGCAAATACAAATATTTCGGTCTAGGCGACATTTAAATATAAGAAAAAACAATAAAAAGTCTTATGATAATAATTACTAATCTTACAAAATTATAAATCTGTAACACTTTCTTAATTTTTAATGTATCACAATCAGTCTCCACATATCACATTTATTGAAAAATCAGCAAATACAAATATTTCGGTCTAGGCGACATTTAAATATAAGAAAAAACAATAAAAAGCCTTATGATAATAATTATTAATCTTACAAAATAATAAATCTGTAACACTTTCTTAATTTTTAATGTATCACAATCAGTCTTTTCAGATCACCTCACCTTTATTGCAAAATTAGACTTAGTTTAATCTTACTAAATAATATCACTTTCTTATTTTATAATATATCACAATCAGTCTCCACATATCACATTTATTGAAAAATCAGCAAATACAAATATTTCGGTCTAGGCGACATTTAAATATAAGAAAAAACAATAAAAAGTCTTATGATAATAATTACTAATCTTACAAAATTATAAATCTGTAACACTTTCTTAATTTTTAATGTATCACAATCAGTCTCCACATATCACATTTATTGAAAAATCAGCAAAATCAGCCTTAGATCCTTATTGATGTACTAATAACAGCGCTCCGTGAACATTTTGTATATTGTCCTTCACTATCCGTCGATTGCGCAGGTGTTACATTATTCTAATTTAAATTTAAAAATAGAAAGCCTTAAAATCGCAGCTTTTCCATGCAGTGGCCAAGAGAAATAAATCCACTTTTATATTCTTTTATAATATTGTCTATTAGTTGGTTTCTTTTTGCGGCATTTTTTTGTGAATTAGAAGTAGCAAATTTTTTTCGTATGTCAGTGAAATTCTTACAATTTTCCTGTAAGACTCTTAAAACATTAAGTAAGTTCTTATTATTTTTATTAATTGATTTGTTAATGACCGAATAATGAGTCTCAGTATAATTGTTCGTTTTGTGAGTCTGGCCATAACAACACCATTTGTTTGACCAAAATTTGTGGTCAATCCATTGTGTGATCATGTAGTCGTTAAATTTTGTTATATTACTATCTTGAGGACTCTCACTCATAATGTAAAGCCAAGCGTCATCTAAATCATTCGGTGGCAAATAAGGGAGCACTGTACATAGAGCAACGTGCTTTCTATATATACTATTGTCGTTAAGACCTAGCTCCTTCTGTTTTTTTTTAACGCCTTCTTAAAGTGAAAGTAACATCCCTTTACTGCTACGTTGGGAAATACAGACAGTATTCCTCTCACTGCGGCTTCTTCAAAGTCACTCGTGAAAAAATCTACAGTCATTGCTGGTATCGAAGATTTTAATAATTGAAATAATGTTTTATATGTAGACATTTTTTTATTTAGAAGCATAGCATATGCTAACGGCTTAACGACACCATCGATATCACCATGGATACTATAAATCTGCAGAAAAGGTTTCGGCGCAGATTTAAAAGTTCCATCACAATACAGATGACGTGTTTTGGCAAGTTCTTCTTTGCTTCTTGACGTGGCGAATAGTAGAATTCGATTTTTCCCATCGTAGTAATCAGCTAACAAGAAGTCCAAATATTGTTTGGGTACCTTAAAATAAATAGATTAGCTTAGTTTAGGATTAAATGGTGCTGTATATAGATGTCCAAACATTATTACTATTATACTCCTATAATCCATAAGCAATATCATAAAATTACATTTTTAATAAATATAATTATAAAAAACAAATAATATTTAAAAAAAATATTTAATAATATGGGGAAAGTACCTAGAAAAGGTGTTCATAAATAGACAAATTAGGTAGATATATCATTGTGTGTAACAAAATCACGGATCTAGAAAAAAATTAAAACACTAACTTTCAACGTACAGTTTTAGCAAAATAAAAAAATAGTTGTTTTAATTTTTTTACTTCATAGTCTATGTGAACTACTACCTACTGATTAAATTTATATATTTCAAATTGCAATTTTTTATATTGTGAATAAAAAAATAAAAGAATAATAATATAATATAATAATATTAATAGGATGGCGGCTAGAAGATTACTTACTTGTACCTCGCCCGCGGTTTTTGCATTTAGTCGGCTAACTCCACAAGCCCTATTTCTTATGTTATAAAGACTAGACTTAATGTTTTTATAATTTGGGCAATCGGCTACTAAGTTGAGACCTTCATCGAGTAGTTTATTTATTTTGCTCTTGTATAACGTAGGAATAGGACCATCGGTGGCTGCAGCTTCTTGTCGAAGTTCATCCATACTTTTCTTTATTTCTGTCTGGGCACTGCTCATGGGTTCACAGGTGTGTTCTGTAATTTTTATTACATCTTCATTGCCATCAAGCGTCAGGAACCCTCTACACGATATTTTTATGCACCGCCATAACACATTAGCATTATTTTTATATGTTTTGAATTTTCTGTACTGTCTATCACTATGTATTAGTAATGGCGCTCCTTTTCTACTGGAAATGTAGCTAATGTTACTATTTTTATCACTTCTACCGGCAACAGGCTCCATTATTGTGTTTTATAGATACTCACTAATAAATCTACTACACCTTTTGTTAGCACGGAACATACAGATACAAACTATTATAAACTATTCTTGTGACGTCCCTTTGTGCCCTGCCGAGCTATCCGAACTAATAATATTATTTGCAATTTTACGTAAACAAGCTCCGGAAGCGTTCGGTTAAATTCGTCATACTTTCGTGTGCTCCGGCGCATTGTCGCGTCGCTAGAACAGTGACAAGAAATCACGGCTACACGATAAACAGTCTTAACGCACTATCAGCCAAAGGTCCAATGTATGGCGTCCGATGGGTGGAATCGGTCGAAAATTGCTTGCTCGCAATGCGCAAGGGTACGACAAGCTGCACCCTATAAGAATTGTAGAGTAGCGATACTGTGTCACGTGTCTTTGCACATTACACAGTATCGCTACTCTCATCACCTTTGATGTGAATAGACTGATTGTGATACATTAAAAATTAAGAAAGTGTTACAGATTTATAATTTTGTAAGATTAGTAATTATTATCATAAGACTTTTTATTGTTTTTTCTTATATTTAAATGTCGCCTAGACCGAAATATTTGTATTTGCTGATTTTTCAATAAATGTGATATGTGGAGACTGATTGTGATATATTATAAAATAAGAAAGTGATATTATTTAGTAAGATTAAACTAAGTCTAATTTTGCAATAAAGGTGAGGTGATCTGAAAAGACTGATTGTGATACATTAAAAATTAAGAAAGTGTTACAGATTTATTATTTTGTAAGATTAATAATTATTATCATAAGGCTTTTTATTGTTTTTTCTTATATTTAAATGTCGCCTAGACATATTTCTTAATAAACGTTCTAGTGATTTTTATCGATATGTTTCATTTAATAATGTCCTGTTAAACAAATGCATCCCAGCACTAGGCTGCCGAGCCGTAGGTGCTGTTCGTGGACACAAATAATAAAATAGATTTGTATCCACGAATAGCACCTGCCAAAAATATTGATAGGTGCTGTTCGTGGACTAGGCTCGGTGCTATTCGCGCCGGTGCTATTCGGACGGGTGCTGTTCGTGGACTACGTCCAGTTTTTATTATATTATATTACTCTCACGTAAGGAAGTCGGGACTGCCGAACGGATTTCAGTTCCGCTAAAGAACCATCTTCAAGGCGAGTGAACTTTTGCCGCATCAAAAATCTAATTCTAGACTGAATCGTTGGTAATGATTGTGTAAAGTGAATATAATATAACTGTTTTGAACACGAGGTTATGGTGCGACCGGCATAGGACAATTTCTTTTTCTGGTCCATAATTACACACAGCTCTATAGGGCGGGCGTTACTGGATAAATGTCGTCTATTTGGCTTGCTGACGTTTCGACCATACGTATGTTTCAATTTCTTTTTAATTTCATATATTTTTTTCATTCGAACACTATAAAATTATTGAAGCTGTTAAGTACAGCCTAAAAGTACTAAACAGCTTCATAATTTAAGCTAGCCATTTAATTCTTTTCTATATTTTTTGATTAAAACAAGATTTGTTCAATTTGATATTTTGGTAACAAAAAATAGTGAAAAGAATTCATCTAAAGAATGAATTCCTGCTTGCGTTGGTCACGCCTGAAAAAAACTTGGAAGAAGTGGACCATTTCGGCTATTTAAAAAAAAAATTTATTGAAGTCCGACAAAAAGGAAAAAAAAACTAGCTATAGGAATCGAATTCCACGCGGACAAAACCGGGGATGACAGCTCGTATATTATTAAACTCAACTGAGCATTTTTGGAGTTACGACAGTTAGCTGTGCAAAATGTTCAGAAAGTTATATCGAAACTCAGAAAACGTAGTGACAGACTGAATAACGAGCTCAAATGAAAAGTTACGAAGCCATTTATAATGCCAAACGATTACATTCGATTCCATAAAGTCACATTTATTATATTTATCGGATTATTTCGGGTATACTGTGCTCGTATTTCCACTGAGTATTTTGCAGCTCTGAATATTAAAAAGGCGTAAAAGACATTTTATAAGAAAACGGAAATTTTAATGAAATATATAAAAAACCTGAGACAGGTAATACTAGTTTGGCACCTACGTTAGACTCCTTTAGTTAAGATCATTTAGGAAAAAAAATCCTATCAAAACTGTAACTAATAGTTATTGACGTTATATAGCGTATAAGTTTTTGACGTCGTATTTTGGTCTGGATAGAGATATCTTCACTCCTATTTTTAAGAACAATGAAGTTGGAGGAACCTTCTGCGTCGTCTATACAGTCATCATCATCATCATATCAGCCCAACGACGTCCACTACTGGACATAGCAAAGCAAAGCAACCCATTTAGTCCCACTGCTGGGCTCGGGTCTTCTCTCCTCTAACTAGAGAGCTGAGAGGGTTTAGGCCATAATCCACTCACGCTGGCCTAGTGCGGGTTGGTGGATCAGACATACTCATAGAATTTCTTCTAGGGTATGTGGGTTTCCTCACGATGTTTTCCTTCACCGTTAGCAGATGGTAAGTCACTTGACTAGTACATATAAATTCCACAAAGTGGAATCCACATTGGTACTGCTGGTCAGAATCGAACTCGGACCGCGTGATTTGTACGCCGGTCTCTTATCCATTCAGCCACCATCGCTTCTGGACACTGGACATAGGCCTCACCTAATTTAATTTTTAATTTTTATACAGTCAGTAAATAATAAAAATTGAACACGACATACGGGCACACGAGTGATCCTATTATGGGTTTCGTTTTGTCCTTTCGAGCTAAGGAACCCTAAAAATTGACCATAATTATTTATTTTGACTGTCACTGGCTAACATCGTAGCACCGAGTGACGTGGTTCCAATTCCCACACGAGACAAATATATTTTTTGTGATTAATAGATAATTGTTTCAAGTCCGGGTGTACTTTGTGGATTCATGCCACCATGGGACAAATCGCATGCTTATGGAAAATTGACTTAGTAGTAGATAGCTCAGAATTAAGTTACGTACCTACAGAGACAGGTTCTGTTAGTACCATCTACCATCGTATACCTATCATAAAATACAACTATCCGTGATTAATTAATGAATTATTAATTAATATTAATAATTAATATAAATTATTAAATATTTTTTTCTTCCCCAGCAGTGGGACATTAATGTGTTGCTGATGATGATAATGATGAATTTTATTCGTCAACAAGTAGAATGAGTCGTCAAAGCAAGATCTTCCTTTGCGAATCCCCAAAAATTGTCCATTATACAAGCGAAATGGTCCCAATATTTTGTCCCGTATTCCAAAAACGATAAGTATATTGATCTCGTATATTCAATTGATCGTTTCGCGACATACTTACTGCGGACTTAGTTTTAAGTTTTCTGCCTTTAAATACTACTAATAATACTATATATCGCACTCATAGTGGAAAAGAGTTATAAGGTGAAAAACGCCACTGGGCAATTTTAAACCTTAAGCTTATACACGGAAGTTGGAAATTGGTGTACTGACAAATTTCAAGTTATATCTGTTTTACATTTGCAGTGCGATATGTCAGTCAGTGGATGGACCGACGACCTGGTCAGGGTGGCGGGCGGCCGTTGTTTGCATGTGGCATAGGACCATTCGCAGCGGCGTAAATTGGGTGAGGCCTATGTTCAGCAGTGGACATCGTTGGGCTGATATGATGATAATGTCAGTCAGATGTATATTGTAGGTATATCATCATCATCAGCAACCCATTAAGTCCCACTACTGGGCTCGGGTCTCCTCTCCACTAACTAGAGAGCTGAGAGGGTTTAGGCCATAATCCACTCGCGCTGGCCTACTACGGGTTGATGGATCAGACATACTCATAGAATTTCTTCTAGTGTATGTGGGATTCCTCACGATGTTTGCCTTCACCGTTAGCAGATGGTGTCACTTGACTAGTAAATATAAATACCACAAAGTGAAATCCACATTGGTACTGCCGGTCGGGATCGAACTCGGACCACGTGATTTGCACGCCGGTCCCTTATCCATTCAGCCACCATCGCTTTTATCCATAAAGTATATATCCATAAATTTATACTATTATAGGTATATATTGTGCTAAGTAAGGTGTGTATTGTATGAGCCACTTGTGTTAATGTGGTTAATAGTAGCGTGGGAGTCATAAAACTTAGGCGAAGGTTCTAACTTCAGTTTTATGGCACTTCAGAGATACGCCGGCCTATATTGTGCATACATTTATGGGCTATAAGCTTGATTGTAATGTGAGTGAACTTAACAGATCAAAGTCCAGCAGATCAAAAAAAAAAGTGAGTTCTTTTCGCATGCAGATGAGTTCTATAGTTCCTTATAGTTTTTAGAAATAGTTCTGGCGTTTTACCCCAAAAAACGTCAATTGAAGAAATGATCTGCTAACTTCCCGTAGCAGATCATTGTCCAGAAGATCAAAAAAAAAAGTGAGTTCTTATGGCGTGGAGCTGAGTTCTATAGTTCCTGATAGTTTTTAGAAATAGTTCTGGCGTTTTTACCCCAAAAAACGTCAATTGACGAAATTATCTGATAACTTCCCGTAGCAGAAAAAGATCATTTTGATAGTTTCAAACAATTCTCAAAGAATAGAACTCTTTCATTTTTCCCATATTCGAATGAGAACTATCATCTAGAGCTCGATTGGAGTCCGGAACTCACGTCCCAGTACCAGCAGATCATGTGAGAACGTTAAAAAACTCGAAAAATATTATTTTTATCGTTTCACACATTCTCAAAAGCTAGAACTCTTTCGCTTTTCACAGATTAAAATGAGAACTATCATCTAGAGCTCGATTGGAGTCCGGAACTCACGTTCCAGTACCAGCAGATCATATGAGAACGTTAAAAAACTCGAAAAATATTATTTTTATCGTTTCAAACATTCTCAAAGGCTAGAACTCTTTCGCTTTTCACGGATTCGTATGAGAACTATCATCTAGAGCTCGATTGGAGTCCGGAACTCACGTCCCAGTACCAGCAGATCATGTGAGAACGTTAAAAAATTCGAAAAATATTATTTTTATCGTTTCACACATTCTCAAAGGCAAGAACTCTTTCGCTTTTCACAGATTCGAATGAGAACTATCATCTAGAGCTCGATTGGAGTCCGGAACTCACGTCCCAGTACCAGCAGATCATGTGAGAACGTTAAAAAACTCGAAAAATATTATTTTTATAATTTCACACATTCTCAAAGGCTAGAACTCTTTCGCTTTTCACAGATTCGAATGAGAACTATCATCTAGAGCTCGATTGGAGTCCGGAACTCACGTTCCAGTACCAGCAGATCATATGAGAACGTTAAAAAACTCGAAAAATATTATTTTTATCGTTTCACACTTTCTCAAAGGCTAGAACTCTTTCGCTTTTCACAGATTAAAATGAGAACTATCATCTAGAGCTCGATTGGAGTCCGGAACTCACGTCACAGTACCAGCAGATGACATGAGAATGTTAAAAAACTCGAAAAATATTATTTTTATCGTTTCAAACATTCTCAAAGGCTAGAACTCTTTCGCTTTTCACAGATTAAAATGAGAACTATCATCTAGAGCTCGATTGGAGTCCGGAACTCACGTCCCAGTACCAGCAGATCATGTGAGAACGTTAAAAAACTCGAAAAATATTATTTTTATCGTTTCAAACATTCTCAAAGGCTAGAACTCTTTCGCTTTTCACAGATTCGAATGAGAACTATCATCAAGAGCTCGATTGGAGTCTGGAACTAACGTTCCAGTACCAGCAGATCACATGAGAATGTTAAAAAACTCGAAAAATATTATTTTTATCGTTTCAAACATTCTCAAAGGCTAGAACTCTTTCGCTTTTCACGGATTCGTATGAGAACTATCATCTAGAGCTCGATTGGAGCCCGGAACTCACGTCCCAGTACCAGCAGATCATATGAGAACGTTAAAAAACTCGAAAAATATTATTTTTATCATTTCAAACATTCTCAAGGGCTAGAACTCTTTCGCTTTTCACAGATTCGAAAGAGAACTATCATCTAGAGCTCGATTGGAGTCCGGAACTCACGTCACAGTACCAGCAGATCACATGAGAACGTTAAAAAACTCGAAAAATATTATTTTTATCGTTTCAAACATTCTCAAAGGCTAGAACTCTTTCGCTTTTCACAGATTAAAATGAGAACTATCATCTAGAGCTCGATTGGAGTCCGGAACTCACGTCACAGTACCAGCAGATGACATGAGAATGTTAAAAAACTCGAAAAATATTATTTTTATCGTTTCAAACATTCTCAAAGGCTAGAACTCTTTCGCTTTTCACAGATTAAAATGAGAACTATCATCTAGAGCTCGATTGGAGTCCGGAACTCACGTCCCAGTACCAGCAGATCATGTGAGAACGTTAAAAAACTCGAAAAATATTATTTTTATCGTTTCAAACATTCTCAAAGGCTAGAACTCTTTCGCTTTTCACAGATTCGAATGAGAACTATCATCAAGAGCTCGATTGGAGTCTGGAACTAACGTTCCAGTACCAGCAGATCACATGAGAATGTTAAAAAACTCGAAAAATATTATTTTTATCGTTTCAAACATTCTCAAAGGCTAGAACTCTTTCGCTTTTCACGGATTCGTATGAGAACTATCATCTAGAGCTCGATTGGAGCCCGGAACTCACGTCCCAGTACCAGCAGATCATATGAGAACGTTAAAAAACTCGAAAAATATTATTTTTATCATTTCAAACATTCTCAAGGGCTAGAACTCTTTCGCTTTTCACAGATTCGAAAGAGAACTATCATCTAGAGCTCGATTGGAGTCCGGAACTCACGTCACAGTACCAGCAGATCACATGAGAACGTTAAAAAACTCGAAAAATATTATTTTTATCGTTTCAAACATTCTCAAAGGCTAGAACTCTTTCGCTTTTCACAGATTAAAATGAGAACTATAATCTAGAGCTCGATTGGAGTCCGGAACTCACGTCCCAGTACCAGCAGATCATGTGAGAACGTTAAAAAACTCGAAAAATATTATTTTTATCGTTTGAAACATTCTCAAAGGCTAGAACTCTTTCGCTTTTCACAGATTCGAATGAGAACTATCATCTAGAGCTCGATTGGAGTCTGGAACTAACGTTCCAGTACCAGCAGATCACATGAGAATGTTAAAAAACTCGAAAAATATTATTTTTATCGTTTCAAACATTCTCAAAGGCTAGAACTCTTTCGCTTTTCACGGATTCGTATGAGAACTATCATCTAGAGCTCGATTGGAGCCCGGAACTCACGTCCCAGTACCAGCAGATCATATGAGAACGTTAAAAAACTCGAAAAATATTATTTTTATCATTTCAAACATTCTCAAGGGCTAGAACTCTTTCGCTTTTCACAGATTCGAAAGAGAACTATCATCTAGAGCTCGATTGGAGTCCGGAACTCACGTTCCAGTACCAGCAGATCATATGAGAACGTTAAAAAACTCGAAAAATATTATTATTAACGTTTCACACATTCTCAAAGGCTAGAACTCTTTCGCTTTTCACAGATTCGAATGAGAACTATCATCTAAAGCTCGATTGGAGTCCGGAACTCACGTCCCAGTACCAGCAGATCATGTGAGAACGTTAAAAAACTCGAAAAATATTATTTTTATCGTTTCAAACATTCTCAAGGGCTAAAACTCTTTCGCTTTTCACAGATTAAAATGAGAACTATCATCTAGAGCTCGATTGGAGTCCGGAACTCACGTTCCAGTACCAGCAGATCATATGAGAACGTTAAAAAACTCGAAAAATATTATTATTAACGTTTCACACATTCTCAAAGGCTAGAACTCTTTCGCTTTTCACAGATTAAAATGAGAACTATCATCTAGAGCTCGATTGGAGTCCGGAACTCACGTCACAGTACCAGCAGATCACATGAGAATGTTAAAAAACTCGAAAAATATTATTTTTATCGTTTCAAACATTCTCAAAGGCTAGAACTCTTTCGCTTTTCACAGATTAAAATGAGAACTATCATCTAGAGCTCGATTGGAGTCCGGAACTCACGTCCCAGTACCAGCAGATCATGTGAGAACGTTAAAAAACTCGAAAAATATTATTTTTATCGTTTGAAACATTCTCAAAGGCTAGAACTCTTTCGCTTTTCACAGATTCGAATGAGAACTATCATCTAGAGCTCGATTGGAGTCTGGAACTAACGTTCCAGTACCAGCAGATCACATGAGAATGTTAAAAAACTCGAAAAATATTATTTTTATCGTTTCAAACATTCTCAAAGGCTAGAACTCTTTCGCTTTTCACGGATTCGTATGAGAACTATCATCTAGAGCTCGATTGGAGCCCAGAACTCACGTCCCAGTACCAGCAGATCATATGAGAACGTTAAAAAACTCGAAAAATATTATTTTTATCATTTCAAACATTCTCAAGGGCTAGAACTCTTTCGCTTTTCACAGATTCGAAAGAGAACTATCATCTAGAGCTCGATTGGAGTCCGGAACTCACGTTCCAGTACCAGCAGATCATATGAGAACGTTAAAAAACTCGAAAAATATTATTATTAACGTTTCACACATTCTCAAAGGCTAGAACTCTTTCGCTTTTCACAGATTCGAATGAGAACTATCATCTAGAGCTCGATTGGAGTCCGGAACTCACGTCCCAGTACCAGCAGATCATGTGAGAACGTTAAAAAACTCGAAAAATATTATTTTTATCGTTTCAAACATTCTCAAGGGCTAAAACTCTTTCGCTTTTCACAGATTAAAATGAGAACTATCATCTAGAGCTCGATTGGAGTCCGGAACTCACGTTCCAGTACCAGCAGATCATATGAGAACGTTAAAAAACTCGAAAAATATTATTATTAACGTTTCACACATTCTCAAAGGCTAGAACTCTTTCGCTTTTCACAGATTAAAATGAGAACTATCATCTAGAGCTCGATTGGAGTCCGGAACTCACGTCACAGTACCAGCAGATCACATGAGAATGTTAAAAAACTCGAAAAATATTATTTTTATCGTTTCAAACATTCTCAAAGGCTAGAACTCTTTCGCTTTTCACAGATTAAAATGAGAACTATCATCTAGAGCTCGATTGGAGTCCGGAACTCACGTCCCAGTACCAGCAGATCATGTGAGAACGTTAAAAAACTCGAAAAATATTATTTTTATCGTTTCAAACATTCTCAAGGGCTAGAACTCTTTCGCTTTTCACAGATTCGAAAGAGAACTATCATCTAGAGCTCGATTGGAGTCCGGAACTCACGTTCCAGTACCAGCAGATCATATGAGAACGTTAAAAAACTCGAAAAATATTATTATTAACGTTTCACACATTCTCAAAGGCTAGAACTCTTTCGCTTTTCACAGATTCGAATGAGAACTATCATCTAAAGCTCGATTGGAGTCCGGAACTCACGTCCCAGTACCAGCAGATCATGTGAGAACGTTAAAAAACTCGAAAAATATTATTTTTATCGTTTCAAACATTCTCAAGGGCTAAAACTCTTTCGCTTTTCACAGATTAAAATGAGAACTATCATCTAGAGCTCGATTGGAGTCCGGAACTCACGTTCCAGTACCAGCAGATCATATGAGAACGTTAAAAAACTCGAAAAATATTATTATTAACGTTTCACACATTCTCAAAGGCTAGAACTCTTTCGCTTTTCACAGATTAAAATGAGAACTATCATCTAGAGCTCGATTGGAGTCCGGAACTCACGTCACAGTACCAGCAGATCACATGAGAATGTTAAAAAACTCGAAAAATATTATTTTTATCGTTTCAAACATTCTCAAAGGCTAGAACTCTTTCGCTTTTCACAGATTAAAATGAGAA
Source organism: Laspeyria flexula (assembly GCA_905147015.1). NCBI lineage: Eukaryota > Metazoa > Arthropoda > Insecta > Lepidoptera > Erebidae > Laspeyria > Laspeyria flexula. The sequence goes on from LR989972.1 coordinate 9,527,666, forward strand.
CTATCATCTAGAGCTCGATTGGAGTCCGGAACTCACGTCCCAGTACCAGCAGATCATGTGAGAACGTTAAAAAACTCGAAAAATATTATTTTTATCGTTTGAAACATTCTCAAAGGCTAGAACTCTTTCGCTTTTCACAGATTCGAATGAGAACTATCATCTAGAGCTCGATTGGAGTCTGGAACTAACGTTCCAGTACCAGCAGATCACATGAGAATGTTAAAAAACTCGAAAAATATTATTTTTATCGTTTCAAACATTCTCAAAGGCTAGAACTCTTTCGCTTTTCACGGATTCGTATGAGAACTATCATCTAGAGCTCGATTGGAGCCCAGAACTCACGTCCCAGTACCAGCAGATCATATGAGAACGTTAAAAAACTCGAAAAATATTATTTTTATCATTTCAAACATTCTCAAGGGCTAGAACTCTTTCGCTTTTCACAGATTCGAAAGAGAACTATCATCTAGAGCTCGATTGGAGTCCGGAACTCACGTTCCAGTACCAGCAGATCATATGAGAACGTTAAAAAACTCGAAAAATATTATTATTAACGTTTCACACATTCTCAAAGGCTAGAACTCTTTCGCTTTTCACAGATTCGAATGAGAACTATCATCTAAAGCTCGATTGGAGTCCGGAACTCACGTCCCAGTACCAGCAGATCATGTGAGAACGTTAAAAAACTCGAAAAATATTATTTTTATCGTTTCAAACATTCTCAAGGGCTAAAACTCTTTCGCTTTTCACAGATTAAAATGAGAACTATCATCTAGAGCTCGATTGGAGTCCGGAACTCACGTTCCAGTACCAGCAGATCATATGAGAACGTTAAAAAACTCGAAAAATATTATTATTAACGTTTCACACATTCTCAAAGGCTAGAACTCTTTCGCTTTTCACAGATTAAAATGAGAACTATCATCTAGAGCTCGATTGGAGTCCGGAACTCACGTCACAGTACCAGCAGATCACATGAGAATGTTAAAAAACTCGAAAAATATTATTTTTATCGTTTCAAACATTCTCAAAGGCTAGAACTCTTTCGCTTTTCACAGATTAAAATGAGAACTATCATCTAGAGCTCGATTGGAGTCCGGAACTCACGTCCCAGTACCAGCAGATCATGTGAGAACGTTAAAAAACTCGAAAAATATTATTTTTATCGTTTGAAACATTCTCAAAGGCTAGAACTCTTTCGCTTTTCACAGATTCGAATGAGAACTATCATCTAGAGCTCGATTGGAGTCTGGAACTAACGTTCCAGTACCAGCAGATCACATGAGAATGTTAAAAAACTCGAAAAATATTATTTTTATCGTTTCAAACATTCTCAAAGGCTAGAACTCTTTCGCTTTTCACGGATTCGTATGAGAACTATCATCTAGAGCTCGATTGGAGCCCAGAACTCACGTCCCAGTACCAGCAGATCATATGAGAACGTTAAAAAACTCGAAAAATATTATTTTTATCATTTCAAACATTCTCAAGGGCTAGAACTCTTTCGCTTTTCACAGATTCGAAAGAGAACTATCATCTAGAGCTCGATTGGAGTCCGGAACTCACGTTCCAGTACCAGCAGATCATATGAGAACGTTAAAAAACTCGAAAAATATTATTATTAACGTTTCACACATTCTCAAAGGCTAGAACTCTTTCGCTTTTCACAGATTCGAATGAGAACTATCATCTAGAGCTCAATTGGAGTCCGGAACTCACGTTCCAGTACCAGCAGATCATATGAGAACGTTAAAAAACTCGAAAAATATTATTTTTATCGTTTCACACTTTCTCAAAGGCTAGAACTCTTTCGCTTTTCACAGATTAAAATGAGAACTATCATCTAGAGCTCGATTGGAGTCCGGAACTCACGTCACAGTACCAGCAGATCACATGAGAATGTTAAAAAACTCGAAAAATATTATTTTTATCGTTTCAAACATTCTCAAAGGCTAGAACTCTTTCGCTTTTCACAGATTAAAATGAGAACTATCATCTAGAGCTCGATTGGAGTCCGGAACTCACGTCCCAGTACCAGCAGATCATGTGAGAACGTTAAAAAACTCGAAAAATATTATTTTTATCGTTTCAAACATTCTCAAAGGCTAGAACTCTTTCGCTTTTCACAGATTAAAATGAGAACTATCATCTAGAGCTCGATTGGAGTCTGGAACTAACGTTCCAGTACCAGCAGATCACATGAGAATGTTAAAAAACTCGAAAAATATTATTTTTATCGTTTCAAACATTCTCAAAGGCTAGAACTCTTTCGCTTTTCACGGATTCGTATGAGAACTATCATCTAGAGCTCGATTGGAGCCCGGAACTCACGTTCCAGTACCAGCAGATCATATGAGAACGTTAAAAAACTCGAAAAATATTATTTTTATCGTTTCACACTTTCTCAAAGGCTAGAACTCTTTCGCTTTTCACAGATTAAAATGAGAACTATCATCTAGAGCTCAATTGGAGTCCGGAACTCACGTCACAGTACCAGCAGATCACATGAGAATGTTAAAAAACTCGAAAAATATTATTTTTATCGTTTCAAACATTCTCAAAGGCTAGAACTCTTTCGCTTTTCACAGATTAAAATGAGAACTATCATCTAGAGCTCGATTGGAGTCCGGAACTCACGTCCCAGTACCAGCAGATCATGTGAGAACGTTAAAAAACTCGAAAAATATTATTTTTATCGTTTCAAACATTCTCAAAGGCTAGAACTCTTTCGCTTTTCACAGATTAAAATGAGAACTATCATCTAGAGCTCGATTGGAGTCTGGAACTAACGTTCCAGTACCAGCAGATCACATGAGAATGTTAAAAAACTCGAAAAATATTATTTTTATCGTTTCAAACATTCTCAAAGGCTAGAACTCTTTCGCTTTTCACGGATTCGTATGAGAACTATCATCTAGAGCTCGATTGGAGCCCGGAACTCACGTCCCAGTACCAGCAGATCACATGAGAACGTTAAAAAACTCGAAAAATATTATTTTTATCATTTCAAACATTCTCAAGGGCTAGAACTCTTTCGCTTTTCACAGATTCGAAAGAGAACTATCATCTAGAGCTCGATTCGAGTCCGGAACTCACGTTCCAGTACCAGCAGATCATATGAGAACGTTAAAAAACTCGAAAAATATTATTATTAACGTTTCACACATTCTCAAAGGCTAGAACTCTTTCGCTTTTCACAGATTAAAATGAGAACTATCATCTAGAGCTCGATTGGAGTCCGGAACTCACGTCACAGTACCAGCAGATCACATGAGAATGTTAAAAAACTCGAAAAATATTATTTTTATCGTTTCAAACATTCTCAAAGGCTAGAACTCTTTCGCTTTTCACAGATTAAAATGAGAACTATCATCTAGAGCTCGATTGGAGTCCGGAACTCACGTCCCAGTACCAGCAGATCATGTGAGAACGTTAAAAAACTCGAAAAATATTATTTTTATCGTTTGAAACATTCTCAAAGGCTAGAACTCTTTCGCTTTTCACAGATTCGAATGAGAACTATCATCTAGAGCTCGATTGGAGTCCGGAACTCACGTCACAGTACCAGCAGATCACATGAGAATGTTAAAAAACTCGAAAAATATTATTTTTTTCGTTTCAAACATTCTCAAAGGCTAGAACTCTTTCGCTTTTCACAGATTAAAATGAGAACTATCATCTAGAGCTCGATTGGAGTCCGGAACTCACGTCCCAGTACCAGCAGATCATGTGAGAACGTTAAAAAACTCGAAAAATATTATTTTTATCATTTCAAACATTCTCAAGGGCTAGAACTCTTTCGCTTTTCACAGATTCGAAAGAGAACTATCATCTAGAGCTCGATTGGAGTCCGGAACTCACGTTCCAGTACCAGCAGATCATATGAGAACGTTAAAAAACTCGAAAAATATTATTATTAACGTTTCACACATTCTCAAAGGCTAGAACTCTTTCGCTTTTCACAGATTAAAATGAGAACTATCATCTAGAGCTCGATTGGAGTCCGGAACTCACGTCACAGTACCAGCAGATCACATGAGAATGTTAAAAAACTCGAAAAATATTATTTTTATCGTTTCAAACATTCTCAAAGGCTAGAACTCTTTCGCTTTTCACAGATTCGAATGAGAACTATCATCTAGAACTCGATTGGAGTCCGGAACTCACGTTCCAGTAGCAGCAGATCATGTGAGAACATTAAAAAGTCGAAATATATCATTTTCATCGTTTCAAACAAAATGTGTGTCATACAAGCAAAATGGAAAATGTATCTCTGGATACAGGACGTTATTACCACTTTGTCTGACAACGTGAGGAGACACACAAATTGATAATATTTTTGGAAATATTTCTTTTCAAATTGAAATATACATTATATTTAGCATGCTTAGCTATCACAAGCCTATGTCTATGATTTTTGAAGTCCGAAATAAAACTTATTTTATTTTATTTATTTATTTATTTATGTGGGCTCGCATATAGTTAGATCAAAATCTCATTATTCAGTTACCTAACTGGTTTTTTTTTTTTAGTGCTTTTTATTTTTATTTTGTTTTATTTTAATATTTTTTTTTAATTTATTTTGTTTAATTATTTTTTTGTTTTTTTTTTTTATTTTATTTTTTTTTTATTTTATTTTATTTGTTTTTTTTTTATTTTTTTGTTTGTTTTTAAATTTTATTTGTTTTTTTTGATTTTTTTTTAATTTTATTTGTTTTTTTTAATTTTATTTGTTTTTGTTACGTTTTTAAAAGCGAAAGAGTTCTAGCCCTTGAGAATGTTTGAAATGATAAAAATAATATTTTTCGAGTTTTTTAACGTTCTCATGTGATCTGCTGGTACTGGGACGTGAGTTCCGGGCTCCAATCGAGCTCTAGATGATAGTTCTCATACGAATCCGTGAAAAGCGAAAGAGTTCTAGCCTTTGAGAATGTTTGAAACGATAAAAATAATATTTTTCGAGTTTTTTAACATTCTCATGTGATCTGCTGGTACTGGAACGTTAGTTCCAGACTCCAATCGAGCTCTAGATGATAGTTCTCATTCGAATCTGTGAAAAGCGAAAGAGTTCTAGCCTTTGAGAATGTTTGAAACGATAAAAATAATATTTTTCGAGTTTTTTAACATTCTCATGTGATCTGCTGGTACTGGAACGTTAGTTCCAGACTCCAATCGAGCTCTAGATGATAGTTCTCATTCGAATCTGTGAAAAGCGAAAGAGTTCTAGCCTTTGAGAATGTTTCAAACGATAAAAATAATATTTTTCGAGTTTTTTAACGTTCTTACATGATCTGCTGGTACTGGGACGTGAGTTCCAGACTCCAATCGAGCTCTAGATGATAGTTCTCATTTTAATCTGTGAAAAGCGAAAGAGTTCTAGCCTTTGAGAATGTTTGAAACGATAAAAATAATATTTTTCGAGTTTTTTAACATTCTCATGTGATCTGCTGGTACTGTGACGTGAGTTCCGGACTCCAATCGAGCTCTAGATGATAGTTCTCATTTTAATCTGTGAAAAGCGAAAGAGTTCTAGCCTTTGAGAAAGTGTGAAACGATAAAAATAATATTTTTCGAGTTTTTTAACGTTCTCATATGATCTGCTGGTACTGGAACGTGAGTTCCGGACTCCAATTGAGCTCTAGATGATAGTTCTCATTCGAATCTGTGAAAAGCGAAAGAGTTCTAGCCTTTGAGAATGTTTGAAATTATAAAAATAATATTTTTCGAGTTTTTTAACGTTCTCACATGATCTGCTGGTACTGGGACGTGAGTTCCGGACTCCAATCGAGCTTTAGATGATAGTTCTCATTCGAATCTGTGAAAAGCGAAAGAGTTCTAGCCTTTGAGAATGTGTGAAACGTTAATAATAATATTTTTCGAGTTTTTTAACGTTCTCATATGATCTGCTGGTACTGGAACGTGAGTTCCGGACTCCAATCGAGCTCTAGATGATAGTTCTCTTTCGAATCTGTGAAAAGCGAAAGAGTTCTAGCCCTTGAGAATGTTTGAAATGATAAAATTAATATTTTTCGAGTTTTTTAACGTTCTCATATGATCTGCTGGTACTGGGACGTGAGTTCCGGGCTCCAATCGAGCTCTAGATGATAGTTCTCATACGAATCCGTGAAAAGCGAAAGAGTTCTAGCCTTTGAGAATGTTTGAAACGATAAAAATAATATTTTTCGAGTTTTTTAACATTCTCATGTGATCTGCTGGTACTGGAACGTTAGTTCCAGACTCCAATCGAGCTCTAGATGATAGTTCTCATTTTAATCTGTGAAAAGCGAAAGAGTTCTAGCCTTTGAGAAAGTGTGAAACGATAAAAATAATATTTTTCGAGTTTTTTAACATTCTCATGTGATCTGCTGGTACTGTGACGTGAGTTCCGGACTCCAATCGAGCTCTAGATGATAGTTCTCATTTTAATCTGTGAAAAGCGAAAGAGTTCTAGCCTTTGAGATTGTGTGAAATTATAAAAATAATATTTTTCGAGTTTTTTAACGTTCTCACATGATCTGCTGGTACTGGGACGTGAGTTCCGGACTCCAATCGAGCTTTAGATGATAGTTCTCATTCGAATCTGTGAAAAGCGAAAGAGTTCTAGCCTTTGAGAATGTGTGAAACGTTAATAATAATATTTTTCGAGTTTTTTAACGTTCTCATATGATCTGCTGGTACTGGAACGTGAGTTCCGGACTCCAATCGAGCTCTAGATGATAGTTCTCTTTCGAATCTGTGAAAAGCGAAAGAGTTCTAGCCCTTGAGAATGTTTGAAATGATAAAAATAATATTTTTCGAGTTTTTTAACGTTCTCATATGATCTGCTGGTACTGGGACGTGAGTTCCGGGCTCCAATCGAGCTCTAGATGATAGTTCTCATACGAATCCGTGAAAAGCGAAAGAGTTCTAGCCTTTGAGAATGTTTGAAACGATAAAAATAATATTTTTCGAGTTTTTTAACATTCTCATGTGATCTGCTGGTACTGAAACGTTAGTTCCAGACTCCAATCGAGCTCTAGATGATAGTTCTCATTCGAATCTGTGAAAAGCGAAAGAGTTCTAGCCTTTGAGAATGTTTGAAACGATAAAAATAATATTTTTCGAGTTTTTTAACGTTCTCACATGATCTGCTGGTACTGGGACGTGAGTTCCGGACTCCAATCGAGCTCTAGATGATAGTTCTCATTTTAATCTGTGAAAAGCGAAAGAGTTCTAGCCCTTGAGAATGTTTGAAATGATAAAAATAATATTTTTCGAGTTTTTTAACGTTCTCATATGATCTGCTGGTACTGGGACGTGAGTTCCGGGCTCCAATCGAGCTCTAGATGATAGTTCTCATACGAATCCGTGAAAAGCGAAAGAGTTCTAGCCTTTGAGAATGTTTGAAACGATAAAAATAATATTTTTCGAGTTTTTTAACATTCTCATGTGATCTGCTGGTACTGGAACGTTAGTTCCAGACTCCAATCGAGCTCTTGATGATAGTTCTCATTCGAATCTGTGAAAAGCGAAAGAGTTCTAGCCTTTGAGAATGTTGGAAACGATAAAAATAATATTTTTCGAGTTTTTTAACGTTCTCACACGATCTGCTGGTACTGGGACGTGAGTTCCGGACTCCAATCGAGCTCTAGATGATAGTTCTCATTTTAATCTGTGAAAAGCGAAAGAGTTCTAGCCTTTGAGAATGTTTGAAACGATAAAAATAATATTTTTCGAGTTTTTTAACATTCTCATGTGATCTGCTGGTACTGTGACGTGAGTTCCGGACTCCAATCGAGCTCTAGATGATAGTTCTCATTTTAATCTGTGAAAAGCGAAAGAGTTCTAGCCTTTGAGAAAGTGTGAAACGATAAAAATAATATTTTTCGAGTTTTTTAACGTTCTCATATGATCTGCTGGTACTGGAACGTGAGTTCCGGACTCCAATCGAGCTCTAGATGATAGTTCTCATTCGAATCTGTGAAAAGCGAAAGAGTTCTAGCCTTTGAGAATGTGTGAAATTATAAAAATAATATTTTTCGAGTTTTTTAACGTTCTCACATGATCTGCTGGTACTGGGACGTGAGTTCCGGACTCCAATCGAGCTCTAGATGATAGTTCTCATTCGAATCTGTGAAAAGCGAAAGAGTTCTTGCCTTTGAGAATGTGTGAAACGATAACAATAATATTTTTCGAATTTTTTAACGTTCTCACATGATCTGCTGGTACTGGGACGTGAGTTCCGGACTCCAATCGAGCTCTAGATGATAGTTCTCATACGAATCCGTGAAAAGCGAAAGAGTTCTAGCCTTTGAGAATGTTTGAAACGATAAAAATAATATTTTTCGAGTTTTTTAACGTTCTCATATGATCTGCTGGTACTGGAACGTGAGTTCCGGACTCCAATCGAGCTCTAGATGATAGTTCTCATTTTAATCTGTGAAAAGCGAAAGAGTTCTAGCTTTTGAGAATGTGTGAAACGATAAAAATAATATTTTTCGAGTTTTTTAACGTTCTCACATGATCTGCTGGTACTGGGACGTGAGTTCCGGACTCCAATCGAGCTCTAGATGATAGTTCTCATTCGAATATGGGAAAAATGAAAGAGTTCTATTCTTTGAGAATTGTTTGAAACTATCAAAATGATCTTTTTCTGCTACGGGAAGTTATCAGATAATTTCGTCAATTGACGTTTTTTGGGGTAAAAACGCCAGAACTATTTCTAAAAACTATCAGGAACTATAGAACTCAGCTCCACGCCATAAGAACTCACTTTTTTTTTTGATCTTCTGGACAATGATCTGCTACGGGAAGTTAGCAGATCATTTCTTCAATTGACGTTTTTTGGGGTAAAACGCCAGAACTATTTCTAAAAACTATAAGGAACTATAGAACTCATCTGCATGCGAAAAGAACTCACTTTTTTTTTTGATCTGCTGGACTTTGATCTGTTAAGTTCACTCACATCTTGATTGTGGAATTGTGTTATCGTAAATTATTTCATTAAGAAACTTTGCTAAGCCAGATCTTTAATAGGAAAATCTTTTATAGGTTTTTATTGAAAATAATTTACATAACTAATTATTCGTGTAGTGACGGAATAAGAATACATAATGTCACTACCCCATTTCAACCCGTGGGTGTCATAAAAGGCGACTAAGGGAGTAACCTTATGCAGACAAGAACACCGCGAAGAAAAGGAAAATTGGACTAACGACAAAATTGGACTGGAATAACAACAAAATTCGAAACAAACCCGTTTGTTTCGTATTTTGTTATTATAACAACCCGTCTGGCCAGCGTGTTATTTGTAGGCTAAATTCCCTCCACATTCTTTGGAGGAGACCCGAGCCCAGCAGTGGGACCTTTATGGGTTGAAATGATGAATTTATATAATATTTATAATAAGAAGTCTCCATAATTATATTAATACTAGATATTACGTAGAATTTTACTCCCAAGGACCTTTACTTTGGTCACTACTCAGCTCCCATATTGGTAGTAGCGTGATGTTATATTTTGTATCGCAATTTTTATAGTTTTTTTTTTAAGAATTTAAACAACATCAAGGTACTTATATTTTAATACATTACGTTTTTAGAGTCTGTGAGCTTTCTGCGTGTGTGATTTATTCCAAACAAACTTAAGTTATATATATACTATATATAGGCTATAACGCGTTGTTAAAGCCTATAGCCTTCCTCGATAAATGGGCTATCCAAGACTAAAAGAATTTCTCAAATCGAATTAGAAGTTGCTAAGATTATCGCGTTCAACCAAACACAAATAAACTCTTCTTCTAATAATATATAGAGCTATGAATAACCATATCCCCAAAACGAAAAATCTATATAAACCGGATAAAATGGAAAAAGTATTCATTTCTATGAAAAGAATACCCGACTGCGTTGACATTGAAGGGTATGTTGTAAAAAATGTTCATTGTTTGTCACAAAGTGTCACTCAAATGAAAGGGTGTGAGTTCAGTCATCGAGAAAGGTTTGGATGAACTGTTTATCAAGTCTGACCCACGGAGTAATGTTTCATTAGATCCTAGGTTTTGGATGAAAACTTTGTTTAAAATATTGGTTTAATGTTTACAAGTATTTTTTTTATTTGGAACTTTTATTATACAGCGCCATCTATACCAATGTAAGCTAAATATCTGTGAAAATTTTGGAAAAATAAATCTGGGTATACTTATAATAATAATAATCTTTATGTCTCATAAAGATACATACATAGAAAAACAAATGAAATAGAAACAATCAAGAAGTACAAACAAAAATAAGTTGACCACTGGTACCCAAAGTAAGATTTAACTTGTGGTATGGGTAACAGGGCTCTCGTACTATTTGTAACAGGCAAGTAGTTAATGTGGCAGTGTGGTGAATCGTATATAGATAGGTATAATAATATATATGCTTGAATAAAATAACTATTTATATATAAATAAATATATAATAGAAAAATATATATTAATATTTACATATAAGTATATCATATATGTATACTATTCTTTATTTATATTATATTATAAATCAGTGTATGTGTGTGTGTGTGTGTGTGTGTAAGTGTGTGTGTGCGTGCGTGAAAGTGATGTATTTGGAATTATAGAATATTTAGCCTCAACAAATCCTCCGTATCATCATAAGATTTTGAGAATATATATTAACTTTTTTCTTACATTGCAATCTATTTAATGGATAAATGTTGCAGTTATCATTCGCTATGTTATAAAGGTGACAGCTAATAACACTATGGTGGCGTATATAATAGTAATCAGATATACATCACATCTAACGACATTAATTAACAAAAATTAAAAACTCGTTATGTAAAAAAGTATAGTAGGCTAAATTCCCTTGACATTCTTGCCCAACAGTGGGACATTATTTTATGGGTTGAAATGATGAAGATGATGATGAAAAATCCGTTTTTTTCTGTTCTGAAAACACTGGCTATGAGGCATAATAATAGATTACATTATTTTATTTTGTTTTTTAATACTGCAGTACAGCTTAACACCAAATAGACTATTATTTACAACTTAAAAAAGGTCATATCTAACTATAATTATTACCTTTTGTCAACCCTCAAAGAATAAGTAAGGCACAGAAAAGTATTTATCAAAAATTCGTTCATAACTTCGGCCATCGGTATAAAGTTGGAGGCTGAAGGGACCCCATTAATTTCATCAGAAAGGGTTAATGAAACGTCATTCAATGCTGCCAGCTATACTGTCAGAAAGTGTTCATGAAAAATAATGAATAGATATTTAAAATAAATTTTCAAGTGCGGGAGTTGTCTTTAAATAAAAACCGGTCAAGTGCGAGTCAGACTCGCGCGCTGAGGGTTCCGTACTGTTCCATACATACCTATATATGTATTATGGCAAAGTATTAAAATGTCAAAAAAAAATCCTAATGTCAAACATGATGTTCAAGCAAACAAATTGATTTGTGCGGTTGATCTTTTTTGGTGATTACAAAAAAGTGTGCTAGTTAGAAACTTCGTTTTATTTTTCCTGTAATATTTACATTAACATGTATCAACTGGAATTATTTCAAATTTTTGTTATCACAAACATCGGTGATAAGGGGGGAGTACGGTAAAGCCCCCATTTCGGCCACTTTTACAGAGAAAATAAAATCATTTGTTCATTTTTTTTAAATCAACAGTGTTTATACCTAACTATTCCAAATTTCATGACGATAGTGTAGATTCGGAGATATAACACTATGACAAATGGATGAACTGAGGGAGACCATAAACCCTTATGGTCTTCTCGTTTTCTATCTGGTTGATACGGCACCCTAAAAAAGAAAAAAGTTTTCGCACTTGCCGTTCCACGTTAAAAAGACCGTGACGTGGTGATGTCGAAAAAGTCTTAGCAGATAGCAGACAGATCGAGAGACGGGAACCGACTTTGTTTTATAGTGGAATCACACTTGGTCGTTAGGTTAGGTTAGGTCCAGCAGTGGAAATGCGTTGTTTATAGGTTGAAATGATTGTACTTAAAACTTGAACAACAATTTCCAAGTGTATATAATATGAAATTCTCTCCACGCAGTTCCTATTGTCCGGTTTTTGTCCAAAGCATCGATCGGTTCCGTAATCTTTGACGATTAAGGAAATACTTAAATAAATTCTATCTCAGTTCGACCTCGTTGTCGGCATGTCACTGATTTAAGGAAAACGTGCCAACAATTATTATTGTCTCAAACGAGGGTAGCTACTAACAATCCGGATATTTTGTACCAAATTGTACCGATTTAACATTTAAAATATGAGGAAAAATAAACATTTTACACTTTCATTTTTGTCGAATTTATTTTGTTAGAAATTAACCGGTGTTTTGGGGTTATTGTTTGGGGAAAGGTTCCTTATGTTTGTGTTGTATACTTCATGTTATTTAAAGCGTATTGCCATTAGTATAAAATAGATTAAAGAAGAATTATACATCTGGAGATTATTATATACAAAAAAGGTTTTAAAACTAGACAACAGAACTTAAAGTCACCTTCCCAAAGAATATATATTTAAACGCATCTTGTAGCAAAGCAAAAATAAATGAAAATAAGTAATCCTTCTCTGCCAAAATTGCAACGTTTTGGAGCTCCAATAAGTTTTGCTAAAACAATGCTGTGTTTCCAGTTTCACTGCAAAACTAGTATAGTAAAACGCATTCCGTAAACTCAGATTAATTTAAGAGCATTTCTCTAACTTGGTACATAGATTCTTAAAGTTTTTTGTTATTATCCTTTTGAGTAGACCCCTTATGAGAAGTAAGGGTTACATAAAAAGGCTTTTACTGCTGCTTACATACCTCTGTATACCTAATAATAACTAGAATTGCATATTCAACATTTTAAAATAATATTTTTTTGTATCACACTCAGTGTGCGGCGCGACGCTGCTGCAAAAGTTGAGCACTAACCCTGATGATGGTTCTCTAAAAGAACTGAAACCCGATTGGTAGTCCCGATTTCCTTACGTGAGTGACCCGTATCATTATATAAAAATATTTCTGCATCTGACGTTAGTTTTCTTATTATTATATATTTTTTTACCTCAATCACCCATTCGGTACCTTCGTCCTATTTTTGCGTAATGAGTACCTTGGAAGTGTAAATTATTATTCATTGGGTCAATAAAAAAAACTTTGAGTATCACTGGCATATTCTGAAAGTTTTTTTAGTATTAGCTAGTTTTATATTTCCACGGTATGTTGCAAAATATGAAATAAACTGAAATTCGTTGCTGTCAGAAATGGAAACTTTCAACACAATTGTGCACCGCTGACGAAGAGCAAGACCGCATACAAAATGCAAGAAACTATGCGCCTTAAGTTACATACCTTAGGTGCCTTTTTCTGCGGTTTGTGCAATGCAATTACGTCATTCTGTCGTAACAAGCCAGCATTGTATTGTTAAAGTTATTGTTGCAACTTTTTCTATTCGTCATTGTTTGTATATTTATATAAAGTTTTAAGGATTTTGAATTAGTTTTTTCTCGTAATAAAACAGGTATGAAAAAGTTGTCATTGTTGATTTCACTTTTAGTATTGCAATCTGCTGTTACTCTTGGCCATTCGGTACAATATAACTTTTTCTATTTTGGTAGAATAATACGGTTAAACAATATACGATTGTGGTATTTACCTTGCTTTGCATAGATTGGAATAAAGAATTGAAATAAAAATAAACTTACCACAAAAAAAATGTCATAAAATCATAAAATTTATATTTATGTAATTAGACTGCCCTATTATGTACCCCGTATAGTGTCGGATTAAGAATACATAATGTCACTACCCAATTTCAACCCGTGGGTGTTGTAAAAGGCGACTAAGGGAGTAACCATAAGCAGACCAGAGTACTGCGAGAAAATGAAAATTCGAAACAAACCCTATACACCTATACAACATGTCTGTCCAGCGTGGTATAATAATAGTAGGCTAAATTCTCTCCACAATATTTGGAGGAGACCCGTGCCCAACAGTGAGGAGTTTGTGGGTTGAAATGATGAGGCTGCAATCTAATTTTTCCGAAAATAATGATCTAGCTTATAATTAGAATCATAAAAGAAGAAACTATATAAAAGAGCAAACACAAACTACAAAATTAAATTTGACTCCGAAGCTCCACAAAACAAAAGGACTGCAACTGCACTTCCAAATTCAGCAACTAAACGATTCTTAACTGCCGAACAAACTATTCCTTTCAGAGTAGTTAAAAAACTAAAGCATCTAGCGATTAGAGGAGGGGTAGAGGGTGAAACTAGCCCCATTTCACCCCACAATCATCCCTTAAATCCGGATTGTGCTTAAACATTCAAAACTATCTCTTCAAAGATTTGGTCGCGAAATAAATTTGTGCCGACTAAATGGAAATATTAAGTTTTCATACTATCTGAACGGTTTCGTTCCAAAAGCTGTTTTTGGGATTTGGATTAATAAACAGGATAGTGTATTTGTTAAATATTTAGTTTTTGTTGTTACTCCTAGCTTCATCAGTATACGTTATGTAATTTTGAAAATTTGCGAGTGGTTAAGACTGCAAACTACACCTTATTGAACTCATTCATCATTTCAGCCCATAAACGTCCCACTGCTGGGCACGGGTAAGATTTTAGAGGGAATTTGGCCTAATATACCGTGCGGCCAGACGGGTTGGTATAGGGTTTTGTTTCGAATTTTCAATTTCTTTCTTTCTTGTCTGCTTAAGGTTAAGTACTCTCTTAGTCGACTTTTACGACACCCACGGGTTGAGATGGGGTAGAGACATTATGTATTCTTATTCCGTCACTACATGGAGAAAATAAGATTAAAATAAAAATACATTACCATGTAATAAAAAGTAAATACATAATTATCTGTTTAAAAAAAAACAAAGTAATTTGCATGTAAGATACCTGAGACATGCACTCAGTGTTCTTGTCTGTTTTAGGTAAGGTCCCTTAGTCGCCTTTTACGACACCCACGGGTTGAAATGGGGTAATGACATTATGTATTCAAAATCCGTCACTACACGCACTTATTGAACTACCCTCCTAATATTCGTACCGTAGCGGCTCCCTCCCATAGTGAGCTTCCCGGCAGTCCTTCCCGTAGAGTCAATCGCGGTGCCTTCCCATAAGGTGTGTCGCAGACCACTACCCTATGGTGTGCGTCGCGGTGTGTTATGTTATATTATATTACTAAACAACTGATATACTACTTAAATATTTTTTTTTTGCAAATACATACATATTATAGGTAATTTACACCCAGACACAGAACAAACCTTTATGCTCATCACACAAAGATTTGTCCTGGGTGGGGATCGAACCCACGACCTCCGGTTTAGCAGTCAGGGTCACTAACCACTAGACCAACAGGTCAGTCATTAATGTGTTGCTATTGTGTAGTGTACATACATTGATATATTTATTGTTTGGGTACCATACGCGTTCACAACACAACAGAGTCATTATTTTCAAGGTTAGAAAGTTTTCTTCCAAACGAAATGAAACTAGGCATTGTTTACAACCACTATAGTCCGGGATCCCTGGCCCAAATGTTTTTTTGATTACTATCAAGCTAATGTTTCGTGAGTTCGTATACAAGTTTGATTGTGTTAGCTAACAGACGTAGCAAGGGTATACCGGACCGGGAAGAAAATACCGGGATAACGTACCACGCAATTTGTAGGACAATATGACTGTTCAATTACATAAATATTAAGTAAAAAAAAATATGGTCCTACAAAATCAATGGTTTGATCGAAGGAGGGGACCCTTCCAACTTGTATCGATAACGAGGTCATCATAAATGATTACTAACCAGCTGATTTTTTTATTTTTACTTACTTCATATTTATGTAATTGAACAGTCATATTGTCCTACAAATTGCGTGGTACCTTATCCCGGTCCGGTATACCCTTGCTACGTCTGTTAGCTACCACAATCAAACTTTTGGACTACGAAATTGTTGGGCGTCTCATCGAAATGAAGCTACTTACAAAAAATTAGCTTGATAGTAATAAAAAAAAAATTTGAACCAGTGATCCCGGACTACTAGTCTATCACGCAGTTCATTGAACTGCCTATAAATCTACATTACATCACAAAAAGTCGGTCAGGGTAATTTATACGATACATTTTCATGCCAAATTATCCATTGCTGTGTATGAAAGGCGGCGTTAACGCATCATTTAATAATTGCAGCAATGTATACTGATTTATTGCAAGTTAATGTTTTTGTTTTTCACTAAGTATCTTGTTTTATTTGTTGTAAAGCTGTTTGCTTATAATGGTGGCCATTACTTTTATTTACAGATTTGAAAATTCACGCTCTCTTGCCCTGACAGGGTAGACAGAAATTTATGACACTGATGTTTCGATAGCTATCGATATTGATCGAGTTAAAGATATCGATAGTTAATCGAGCGAGCGTATTACTATTAACCGGATATAATTCAAAATTTTGAACAGATAATACGAGTAGTAGCAACTCATCAATGTCCCACTACTGGGATAAGGTTTCTACTCTACATAGAGAGCTCAGAGGGTTTAGCCATAATCCACTTTGCAATAATGTGAGTTGGTGCATGGGGAATCAGACACATCCTAGAATTACTTTATCTAGTTTCTTTCACCACTAACAGCACCTAGTCAGCAAAGTGGTAGTAGGAGAAAAATTGCGGATGCTATTGTTGTTGAACCTGTTACATTCTCAACTTGTAACTTTCATAAAGATTACTTTGTTTTTTAAGAAGAGTGGCGTGAGTTTCTTGCCAGTTCTTCTCATATCCCCACCCCGTCAGCGAATTGACCGTAGGCAAATTTTGTGACACTACTTTTCAGATAAAATTTTGAATTCTTAACTTGTGACTTTCATAAGTGTTACTTTGTAACCTAGATGAATAAAAGAGATATCATTTCATTTCATTCGTTTCATTTGTAATCTATATGAATAAACGAAATTTTATTTTTCATTACACATGGTAAGTCATAAGTTGAAATCAAACTCAGACACATCCTTTTCATTTTGGTTACTTTTTATTGGTTTTACTGCAAGTTTATATAGAGAGATACACCCTTAGTCTAATCTACTACGCCCTAACTTTCTTAAGAAAAGTTACATAAGAGCATTCAACGCATGCCATTATTACATAACTAAAGTATATATTTATACAGCGTGTATACAACGATACGACATTAAATGAAACCACGTGTAGCATGTGATGTTAGAAGGCTTTGACAAAAAAATCAAAAGATATTTGCAAAAGTTTAGACGTAAATATACTTTCTTTATTTCACAGTTTTAAACAACCTGTAGGTATTTACGTTGATCATATTATTATGTTGTCATTACGTCATTCAATTAATTTAAATATCTCTGACTCTTTCATTTTAATATATCTTACTCTGTTCCGCACTTTTAACGTTATGATAGAAAAATAATGTGTAGTTTTATATTTTAAAATTTTTCGACAAATCGACTTAAAGATTATTAGAATATGTTTTTAAGGGTTAACACTGGCTGCCGTATCATTTAATGTCGTATCGTTGTATACACTCTGTATATATAGTTTCAATCAGATTTCGCTCCCTACTATTGTAATACCGTTAGAGTTCGTAAAACCGCATTACTGAATATTTCAGTAGTACGTTACATAAACGACATTATAATAGTATAGCCGAGACTTGAGTTTTTCAGGCGTCGACGTAACCCGACTGTCTTATTGCATTCCACGGGCGCCGACCTACTTGCGTGGGGTGGTGGGGTACTTACTACAGCGGAATATTATATATGTTACAGTCAAAACTCTTAACCAGTCAAAAGTAGTTTTTTTTTGCTCGTTTATTCATCTAGGTTACAATGTAACACTTATGAAAGTCACAAGTTAAGAATGAACCATCTGAAAAGTAGTGTCAGCAAATTTGCCTACGACCAATTCGCTGACGGGGTGCTTATGAGAAGAACTGGTAAGAAACTCACGCCACTCTTTTCATTTTTGGCTGGCTATATCAGTTAAAACTCGTTACAAAACGAGGTTTCAAAATTGGTTGTGTTGGTTAGTTTTTATTATAAAAATTAGCCTTACCTAGAAAGTTAGTTCCGACCTCCTTATTTTCTTAAGAGAGAGACTGATATAGCCAGTCAAAACTGCTTTTGACTGGTTAAGAGTTTTGACTGTAAAATATATATTAAATTGAGATTCATTCCGTGTAGTGATGGATTAAGAATACATAATGTCACTGCCCCATCTCAACCCGCGAGTTTCGTAAAGAGCGACTAAGGGAGTTTGCTGAGAGAACACTGCGAGAAAAGGAAAATTCGATACAAACCCTAAACCAAAACTTGGCCAGCTATATACCATACCATACGCTACTATACCACATAATATATTAGGCTAAATTCACACATTCTTTGGAGGAAACCCGTGCCCAGCAGTGGGACGTTTATGAGTTGAAATGATGATAATGATGAATTTAAGATGGCACATAAGACGCTGCGGCAGTATACAAAAAATATAGCTATCAAAGCATAGCGCCTCCTATTCTCGATGGGGTGGCCAGAGATCTATATATCACACTGACATTTCGCTAGCTATCTCTTGAATTGTTTTAAATGGTTTTACCACCCATGACTGACCCCAGCTTTGTTAGATCTTATGTAATAGGAGGCGAGTCTGTTATCATCACCGGGAAATTTTTGATTCCTAAATCCAAACAGATATTAAGAATTTTGTGATAGAAAAACTCATAGAAAAAATATATCATATTTGCCTGACTTGCGTAGTAGTCTTTTAAATTACATTTTCTTTTTAACTTTTGTTAAAAAATGTATGAAATAAGATAAATACGAATCCCCCGCTGTTCTCGTGGCCACAAATACAAGAGTGCCTACATATCACGGGTATATACGCTGGGTGCCTGACAGTTTTAATTTACGCATGCGTCCCACTATTATATTAAACTATTCGCTAATTATTGTTTTATAATACACATAAGAATATAGGTACGCTATATAAATTACTGAAAAGTGAAAACTAACAACCCACTCCTGAGGTCCTACTAATCCGTCCTCAGAATTGATATCAACTTGATCAGAGTTGATATTACTGTCTGATGTTTGAAAATGACAGCGACCATATTTAAATTTATATATTATTATATTTGTCAACACTTATGACGTAGAAAGACTATAATTCACCAGTGTGGAAAATTGACTGATGAATGTTGAAGAAGCCAAATATGTATGTCAGAATCGTAGCAAGTGGAAGGAAATAGTCTCTGCCTACCCCTCTGTTAGGAAAGTCGCGTGATCTATATGTATGTATGTGCCATATTTCACACAAATCCTATCAGCCATTATAAGCATTTAAATTATTGAAAACAATTGTTCTACTTTTAAAATTCAAGCGCAACTCATTACAGATAACTGTCTCTTTCTATTCCATACGTCCCGTATAATCTGTCACTTTCGTTGTTAATATTTAATGTGTTAGTTCTATATAATCTGTGAAGTCTGGAGGTGTCTGAAACGATCCTAAGATTTAGGTAATCCCCCAGCTCGTCTGCTTCACAGCAATAAAGAACGCAATTCTGGCTCATAATAATAATAATATTTTTTTATAATATTTTACCACATTTACACAGCGCCATCTAGTCCCAAATTAAGCAATTATATTTGCTTGTGTTATGGGTACTAAACAACTGATATTCTAGTTAAAGATTTTTTTTTGTAAAAACATACAATAGATAAATTACACCCAGACACAGAATAAAAAATCATGGTCATCACACAAAGATTTGTCCTGGGTGGGAATCGAACCCACGATCTCCGACTTAGCAGTCAGGGTCACTAACAACAGGTTATTTGTTATATTAATTTTATTTTATTTTAAATTTATTGTTTTCTGGAAATATTGTAAAATGACAATTTCATGTTTAATTTATTGTAATGAGGAATGTATTTATTAGAAGTTTGTAATGTAATAATATAATTAATACTTAAGATATAAATTTAGTCAGTTTAAATTTAGTTCAAAATCCTATTATAATCTAATCTATTTAATATTTAAATTTTTTATATTTGCATACCAATGCTATGGTGAGATACAGTGAAACTGCATATTTTATTATAATTAACCATCTCTGTAAATATCTGTATTTTAGCAAATAAATTGATTTGATTTGATTTGACAACTAGACCAACAGGCCAGTCTATTAAAATTCCATTAAAGTAATGTCCCATTTCCAAAAAAGAAAGTAAATAAAAAATAACCTCGATATTTTAACTTAACTAATCACTAACCATAGCTTTTAGCTGGCAAGAAATATGTTTCATAATTCAGCATCAGCTATATTTTTATAACAATAAATTACCCTCATTGAGAAAATACGCGGATTATTACAAGGAATTTTTGTTAAGGGATGAAATTATACAATGTAAGGGTGCGATACGTGGTAGGCGATAATTCAGAGAGGTTCCCGCTTGTCGGCATTACCGTGGTTAATTGCCAAAACGTGACTGCCGTGTCACGGCACAACTGTATATTAATCCCACCTTAGACGACAACCGTGGCAGAGAACGTGAATATGACAGGACCATTTTTTATGTTATGTTTAAGAATTTTTAATCTCGAGAATAATGGACTTGCATTAGGGGGATTTATGTGTACGTGCATATCGTACTCCTGTTGGAGAAAGGAGGATGAGGTTTTAAGAGAGGTAACGATGCCGCCCTTATATCCGTGTAGTGATGGATTATAAATACATATTGTCACTACCCCATCTCAACCCGGGGTGTCGTAAAAGGCGAGCACTGTAAGAAAAGGAAAATTCGAACAAACCCTATACCAATCCGTCTGGCCAGCGTGGTATAGTAGGCTAAATTCCCTCCACATTCTTTGGAGGAGATCCGTGCCCAGCAGTAGAACGTTTATGGGTTGACATGATGATGATAATGAACGGTGCCGCCCACTTGGGCAAGTAGATAGATACATAGATAAATCGTGTACACATCATCACCATCATTTTTTCAGCCAGGGCAGTGGGCTGGTCTTATCTGCAGAAGGACCGATGGGCGATAGAGCAAGCATGTCCTTGAGTGGAGACCGCTCTTCAGCTAGGTGGACCGACGACTTAAAAAAGGTCGCTGGGTCCGACTGGATGCGGATGGCGGAGTACCGAGTGTTATGGCACGTGTTAGGAGAGGACTACGTCCAGCAGTGGACTGCAATAGGCTGAAATGATAATGATGATGATGATTAATACACTACTACACAGCACGACTACAGCGCAAGGGGTTCCGGATTCAATCCCCGAGACGTGCAATGTTTTGGAATTCTAAGCAACAGCCCGAGTCTTGGTATCTATGTGCCTCGTTAATGCCAATAAGCTTACCGGTTATTATGATAATTATGAGATAAAACATAGCTGGCAAGAAGAGGGTGTGAATCAAGTCTGCCTACTCTTTAGAGAAAAAGGCGTGTATTATGAACCGTTTAAACATTTTCATCTATAATATAAAAATCCATTTTACGGTAGGTTTCCTATTGGTCGAAAATTACATCAGAAATTCCATCAGAAACATTGAAATATATTTTATGGTAACCCTACAGATTTGCAACAATGCCAATAGTTTAATATAATATATTAATAACCCTGCCTGCCCCACAAGGAAAACTGGTAGAAAGAAACGAAAATTCGTCGATTTCTTTCGTAAGTTTCCGCACGAGTGTTGGCTCTACGGTCAACTGACGTGGCATTTTCTTTAGATAATTCATTGAGACGGGTCGCAGCTCGATGTAGTGACGTCACATTGGAGTTTTTTTGTTCATTTACTCGTATATATTGCTTAGGTTTATTTTGTTATTGAGACGGGAGTCAGCGATTTTTATTAGACAAGAGAAACGCTGTATTATACGATTATTTATTACAAAATGCCAAAGCTTTACATAAAATAGCTTTTAAATCCTGCAGATTTGTGTCTAGGGACCTGATGATCCTGCTGAATTACACACGTCGATAGCGGAACAATGGACTAATATCGACCAATCACAGGCCGGCAATATGGCGCGATTGACTTAGTAAGCCAATCACAGCTGTCGAATGAGACCATCGGCTTACCATTGTGTTAGCAAACTCGGGCCCCAGAGAGACTATTCAGTATCGACAATGTATTGGTCAGTGTTGATATCGTTATCGAATATCTGCCACGCCTTTTTCCTCGACGGGGTAGGCAGAGGTGTCTGGTCCCATGTAATAGGGAGCGAGTTAGAGGCAAATGACAGCGAACATAATTTAAATTGCAAGCTTTTATTTACTTTCATTCATCCCTTTGTCTGTTGTAATTAAATGTTGCAAGTTCAATTTAACACACTTCCCCGTTTCTGAGTGAGCTGAATTCTTTAAAACAAAATGTAACTAAATAGTACATAAATTCAAAATTTTGCTTCAGTTCGCGGACTAAATTTAACTCTCATTATGTACTCATTCTATCGATAATTGTGTGAGTAAACGTTTACCTTGTTTTAAGGAACGTGTAACTATTTATTTTCCCAATAAAGAAAAAAAAATATGGCCCAAATAAAAAAAATTATTATCGTATAACAGTGTGTTATAAATAATATGTATATTTTGACACAAATTTAATAAATTTAAATTCGCAGCGCCCGCGCCGTCACTGTACTTGATAAAGAAATTATGACAAGGGTACAAAAATGTATTATGAAATATTTTGGACTTAATATACACGGACGCGGCATTTTTGTTAAAAGGCAGACAACTGGACTAATGTTTTATAACAACCCTTGCGAGTAAAATGTATTTAAATTCATTGTTCTATGACCGTATTCAGAATCCAAATACTTCACGGTCAGTTAGATTGTGTAAATTCTTTTAGCTTGAAAATAATAACCAGAAAAATATACTTAAAAATCTAATACTTGTATTTAAATACAAAACTATCATATATAGACTGGCCTGTTGTTCTAGTGGTTAGTGACCTTGACTGCTAAGCCGGAGGTCGTGGGTTCGATCCCCACTCAGGACAAATCTTTGTGTGATGAGCATAAAGGTTTGTTCTGTGTCTGGGTGTAATTTATCTATAATATGTATGTATTGACAAAAAAAAATGTATTTAAGTAGTATATCAGTTGTTTAGTACCCATAACACAAGCAAATATAATTGCTTACTTTGGGACTAGATGGCGCTGTGTGAATGTGGTAGAATATTATATTAAATTATATTATATCACAGGGGGCATACTCAGAATTTCGACACTCGAATGTTCAGTTTTGATGTCACTGTCAAATGTTTGAAAGTGACAGCGAACATATCTAAATTTCCTTACATTTGACAGCGACATCACAGCGAAATTTAGAGTAAGCCCCCAGTTGACAAAAACATAATTTTGATTCGTCATCATTATGGACAAAGACAAAGATATTTATTGCAATATCTGTGTAATCATTTCAACCCATAAACGTCCCACTGCTGGGCATTGGTCTCCTCCAAAGAACGTGGAGGGAATTTAGCCTACTAAGTATACCACGCTGGCCAGACGACTTGGTATAGGGTTTGTTGTGAATATTTCTTTTCTCGCAGTGCTCAGGTCTGCTTAAAGTCACCTTTTACGACACCCACGGGTAGAAATGGGGTAGTGACATTATGTATACTTAATTCGTCACTACACGGATTACTATGTAAATTTCTATAGGATGATCTCAAGTTCTTTAGGTGAACTGCCTCAGTGGCGCAGCGGAAATTGTTACGACTGCTGTACCAAAAGTCCCAGGTTCGGGCGAAAATGGTATCGAACTTTAAATTGTCTATCATGAAATTCTAGTATTGAGATTTTCCCGGAGTTTACAAAACAAATATCCTCAGCTGATGACAATAGGCCCGCCCCCTATTATATGGGACCAAATATAGCTAGTAAAATGTGGGTGTAATACACCTCTGCCTACCCCTTCGGGGACAATGTCGTGATGTTATTTTCATGTTATCTCAAGTGACTTTTATCAGTCTTTTTTTCCAAATATTTCATCTCATTTATTTCCTGAGAGGGGAGAGAATATGTATAGGTCATGTATATTGAAGGCTCCAGTCTAACCTCTCTGGGGAGATTTTGCCTCGAGCAAAGCTTTTACTGAAGAAAACTACGCTTCACGGAAAATATCCTTAAAACTGCATTTACAACTGTATCAGGTAAAAGTCCTTGAATTTTGTGATCATAATAATATTCTACTACATTCACACAGCGCCATCTAGTCCCAAATTAAGCAATTAGGTATATTTAATTGTGTTATGGGCACAAAACAACTGATATACTACTTAAATACATTTTTGTAAAGACATAGGTACATATTATAGGTAGATAAATTACACCTAGAAACAGAACAAACAATCATGTTCATCACACAAGGATTTGTCTTGGATGGGAATAGAACCCACGACCTCCGACGATATCAGATTAGATCCACGATATCAGCCCAATGGTGTCCACTGTTGGACATAGGCATCACCTAATTGCCACCACTGCGAGTAATTTTGTGCCGCCTGCATCCAACAGCCACCTTCAACCCTGACCAGGTCGTCATACCATCTGGTGGGGGGCCGTCCTACACTGCACCTTTCAATGCTTGGCCGCTACTTGAGAATCTTTTTCCCCCATCAGCCATCAGTTCTATGAACTATGTGACCAACCCACTGCCACTTTAGATATGAATCAGATAAAAATATTTTGAGGCCATTTAAATCAGATGAAGTACGTAATCAAAATACGCTGCCTCCCCCTTCGGGAAAAAGTCGTCAAGCTATGATATAATATGTTTAATATCTTTTTTATTAGTACTTAATATTATAAAGCTGTACCCTCTAATTACAAAATACGGACTAGGCATTAAACCAGGTTTAAATTGACAACTTTGACACTAAAACAATGGCTTATGTTGATGTTGTTTGTTTGGTTACGGGTCCAATTTGAAAAATTCTTTTATTGTTGGATAGTCCATTTATAACATAACATAGCATCACGCCTTTTTCCCCGAAGGGGTAGGCAGAGGTGTTTCACACCCACATTTCACCAGCTATGTTTGGTCCCATGAAATAGGGGTCGAGCCTATTGTCATCAACCGGCAACATTTGTTTACCAAACTCCGGGAAAATCTTAATACTGGAATTTCATGATAGAAAAACCCAATACTATTTTCACCCGACCTGGGAATCGAACCCGGGACCTCTTGCACAGCAGTCGTATACACTTCCCGCTGCGCCACCGAAGCAGTCCATTTATCGAGGAAGGTTATAAGCTATATAACATACCCCAAGGCCAATAGGAGCTGAGCAGTGGCTAAATAAAGAAGGACGGGTGCGAAGCCCCGCGGGACTTCTGAAAACGCCAGTCTGAAAATGATATTAGTATTTCAACAGTTCAAAAACTTCCAGAAACAAAGTAGCTAATTAATATTCTAAATAAAGCCATTTGTTGTCGAGAACTCAAAGAAAAGCAGCAGATGACGTAACTTGTACAGCTCTGGATAAAATACATGAATTTTAAACATGAATACACACTTTTGTGTTTCTTTCTTTTTTTTTTCTTGTATTTTCATCTGCTGTTTAAAATATACTTTTTCCTTATAAAGTTGCTACTTATATTGTCATACAAACGTACCTGGTTGTATCGTATTGACGTTTTAAAAGCTAAAGTTAATAAAGTCGTTTATAAGACAAAAAGCGATGTTGGCTGAATGGATAAGGGACCAGCGTGCAAATCACGCGGTTCAAGTTCGATCCCGACCGGTAGTACCAATGTGGATTTCACTTTGTGGAATTTATATGTACTAGTCAAGTGACTTACCATCTGCTAACGGTGAAGGAAAACATCGTGAGGAAACCCACATACACTAGAAGAAATTCTATGAGCATGTCTGATCCACCAACCCGCACTAGGCCAGCGTGAGTGTATTATGGCCTAAACCCTCTCAGCTCTCTAGTTACAGGAGAGGAGACCCGAGCCCAGCAGTGGGACTAAATGGGTTGCTGATGATAAGACAAATTAATTAAAACATAATTATCTAATTAATTATGGCATTAATAACTAATAATATAAAGTCGAAGAGTTTTAGTTTTTTGTTTGGTGGAACACGCTAATCTCAGAAAGTAGGTACAACCAATAGTAACTGAGTAGTAGGGTTGCCAGGAATAAATAAAAAATATTTTAGTAGAACCTCATTAATACAAACACCCAAATTGCTATCCCAAAAAATCCGTGACACGCGCGAAATGAAAAAAAAATGGCGGCAAATGAAAAAATCAGAATGTCCGCGGATTTCGGCTTGGAATGTTAAGAGAATCACGTATGGATATTAAATTATCGGCATCGAAAAAAATATATTACAAATCAATTGGTCTTAGTTAAATATTCTGGGCACGGACGACCCAGTTAGTATGGTAAGGGTGTGTAGTATCATGTGGGGAGCGGTGGTTAAATGGTCTTCTTTGTGTCCTATTGTCTGGGTACAAGACATTGGATTTCTCATTTGCCTCGGATTCTGAGGTGAAATTTGTAAGTGCGTGTGTTTGAGCACTTTGTATTGTGATAACATATTGATGTTTTTTGTTATTTTTCTATCACAAAATTCTCTTTATGGACCCCGACTTTAATAACAAATGTACCTAGTTGTTGGCAATAGGCTTGTCCCCTATTATATGGGACTGTACCTAATTATAATAATAATAATCTACCACATTTACACAGCACCATCTAGTCCCAAATTAAGCAATTATATTTGCTTGTGTTATGGGTAGTAAACAACTGATATACTACTTAAATACATATTTTTTTTTGTAAATACATACATATTATAGATAAATTACACCCAGACACAGAACAAACAATTATGCAAATCACACAAAGATTTGTCCTGGATGGGGATCGAACCCACGACCTCCAGGATCAGTAACCACTAGACCAACAGTCAGTTATATGTACCAATTGGGAAAATAGTATATAAAGAATGTTATTTTATTAAATGATGTCATTCCTTGATCTCTCGGTGTTCACATTTCTCTCCTCACACATTACCTTATACATACACGCCCACGTCATATTGGTGACCCCGACTTGACCGACACCTACTGCCTACCCCTTCGGAGAAAAAGCTGTCGCTATGTTTCATATATTCAAGCCTGCAATAAAAAGCGTGGTATCTGATGATAGGTATAATGCACAATGGGGTATAAACCACATCTCGTTGACATTGCATGTTTTATATCCATCTCTAAAGAATTAACAAGGTCGTGAGAATTCGAGGTCAAATATTAGTGGTACAAATATTTTTATTGTTATGTATCTGTTTCTGAATCTATTTACATTTATGGGATATAATTTACTAATTAGTTCACAATATTGTATATTATCACGCCACACTTTTTGTAGATTGTAAATTACAAAAGATTGTAACTATCCATTTTGTTAAAAAGAGTGGCGTGAGTTTCTTGCCAGTTCTTTTCATAGCTCCACCCCGTCAGCGAACTGGTCGTAGGCAAATTTGCTGACACTACTTTTCGGATAACCTGTTACAGTCTTGTGACTTTCATAAGTGTTACCTTGTAACCCAGAGGAATAAACGAGATTTCATTTCATTTCATTTACCCATCCCTTTAAGGGGAGGGGGGAAGGGAACAAAGTTGTATGTTCCCGAAATTAAAATATTTTGTGTAATTTTATGTTTTGATTGTTTAGCCAAAGTTTCGTACGTGTTACATGTGTTATTTACATTTCCACACACCGTCGTATTTTTATTGATATTTTTTAATAAAACATATCGCAGAATTCGCAGAAATTACTGACTTTTAATTTTTTTCCGTTCATACAAACCTTTTTCTAACAAATACAATACAACATATCAGCCCAATGATGTCCACTGCTGAACATAGGCCTCACCTAATTTCCGCCACAGCGAGCGATTTTGTGCCGCCCGCATCCAACAATACAATAAATAACAAATACAATAAATGAAAAAATAAAGCCAAATCGGCCGAACAGTAGGCAAATTGGCTAAAACTTTTTTTTACGATTACATGTTACATTATATTTCATATGTTTTACTTTGTAATATAAATTTTAATTTTTTCAATTCTCTTGCTGTTTATAGCATAATATATAATGACACAACTTCTGTCTTCTAGGCTTTAGTGGAGACTTATTCTCTTTCTATTTATTTCTCTTTCTCTATTTATACAAGTTTGTAAACAAGAACATATTTTAAGATCGTATTTTGTATATTCATGCTCAAGCAACCGTGTAACAGTTTCCCCCTATAATAAATAACTCCCCATTGCGATGTGTGTAATAATTTTAATGTCTTCAATCCTCTGCATGGTTTATTAAACCTATTAATTAATTTACTCAGAGTTCTTGCTGTGACGTATTCTGTATTTCGTTGAAATTAAGCAGAAGGTAATTGGGCCAATATTTGATCCAACACCTTACCTACATATTCACCAAATGTCAAATAACATTTGACTTGTAGGTGTTAGGAATAACAATGTTATGGTTGCAGTCTTTTCTAGAGTGAAGTTACTTCCCCAAACAAGTGATGGTTTATGCAGGGATTACGTACTGTGCTTTGCGCCTCTAAGTAGATATCAAATATTGCTCGTTTAAAAATTCATTCAAGGGTCAGTCAAAGGCGAGAAATCTTATCCACACAAGAGCATTACAAGAAAAGCAAAATTCGAAACAAACCCTATACCAACCTGTCTGACCAGCGGGGTAAAGTAAGCTTAATTCCCTCCACATTATTTGAGGAGACCCGTGCCTTGCAGTGGGACGTTTGTGGGTTGAAATGATGATGAGTTTCACTACCCGGACTATCACTAATCAGACAATAATAATATATAAAAAGAAAAACATCAAAATTTATGAAAGTAAGTGTCTTTTCAAATTATTTTTGAACTCCTTAATGTTTTTCTTGTACATAGATAATATATTCGACTGGCCTGTTGGTCTAGTGGTTAGTGACCCTGACTGCTAAGCCGGAGGTCGTGGGTTCGATCCAAACCCAGGACAAATCTTTGTGTGATGAGCGTAAAGGCTTGTTCTGTGTCTGGGTGTAATTTATCTATAATATGTATGTATTTACAAAAAAAAATGTATTTAAGTAGTATATCAGTTGTTTAGTACCCATATCACAAGCAAATATAATTGCTTACTTTGGGACTAGATGGCGCTGTGTGAATGTGGTAGAATATTATTATTATTATATTATTTAACATTAAGGGTATAACATATTGGTCGGTTCTTTCGCCATATACATAAATTTAAATGAAATGAATTTAAAGAAATTTAAATGAAAAATACATATATTCAACAATAAAATCGAAATACATTGCATACGTTTGTATCTGCAGTATATTTCCAATCTATTTAGTTATTTGCACAAAACGTTACAAAACCGCTCTTGCAGGATTCACTTGGGTGTCCCAGTAAATTGAGTTACGTTCTAACTTTGATTAAAATACGTGGTTTACAATGGGTTTGGTATCCTTGCATTGAGCTAGAAATATCTAACTTAGATGGATTGGTAGAATTTGAGACGCCACTCGTTTTGTCTTGGCAATATTTATGGCTGCAATTGAAACTTATGGGCGAAGTTCTGTGTGCTTGTGATGTAATAGCAAATTGATAAAATTAAATATAGGTACTTATAGCTGTATTTTTTGCTGTGGTGAAATAAGTGAGGCCCATGTCCAGCAGTGGACGTCATTGAGCTGATATGATGATGATGTATAGCTAATTGTGTATTTAATCAATTGTTGTCTCAAAGTTTACATGGTATGATTCGACTGTCAATACCGCAGTCAAATGTTTTTTGAATTTCGACATTCGATTGATCTGTTTTGATGTCGCTGTCAAATGTAAGGAAATTTAGATATGGTCCCTGTCACTTTCAAACTTTGGACAACGACATCAAAATCGAATGTCGAAATTCAGAGTAAGCCCCTGGTCTCTTTCAATTCATTTTGCATTATGTTACAATACAAATAAGGTAATAAATAAAATAAGAAAAACATAACAAAGTAATACAAGTGTGTGTGTATAGGTGTTTAAAAAAAAATACATATTTCCCTCTGATGACGAATTGACGATGCAGTAATTGCCTAAGGATTTTAAAACGATCAGGAACAACACTATCCAAGTGATATTGGTCAATCAATCTGAGCACGAAATCTCAAAGTGAATCTCTCACGTGATTAAAACCAACACACAATCAAAGGTATCCATAACAGTTGTATGCCATGTATTCAGCAATGCAAGCGATGCACACAAATACATTTGAAATAGAACTTTGTTACTTGAAAACAAAGGCTGAGATTTGATTGTGTTAGATTGTATGTAGTGGTCAGTCAAGGCATGGAATTTGATAGGAGTACCTACAATGTTGATTTTAGGTGTGAAGTGATGATTGAAGTCTGTTTCAGTTGTATGTTTGTTTTAACAGTTATCTTAATGAATTTCTATGATATAATATATTATAATATAGGGATATGTAAGGTCCATGTGCAATTTTTTTAAGAATAAAATAATTGTAACCTAATAGTCTTTTATTATCGGTGTAGTGACAGATTAAGAATATGTACATAATGTCAATACATATACAATATATAAGCGATGGTGGCTGAATAGATAAGGGACTGGCGTGCAAATCACGCGGTCCGAGTTCGATCCCGACCGGTAGTACCAAAGTGGATTTCAATTTGTGGAATTTATAATAATATGTATTAGTCAAGTGACTTACCATCTGCTAACGGCGAAGGAAAACTTCGTAAGTTAACCCACATACCCTAGAAGAAATTCTATGAGTATGTCTGATCCACCAACTCACACTAGGCCAGCGTGAGTGGATTATGGTCTAAACCCTCTCAGCTCTCTAGTTAGAGGAGAGGAGACCCGAGCCCAGCAGTGGGACTAAATGGGTTGTTGATGAATGTTAATACCCCATTTCAACCAGTTGGGTGTAGTAAGGCGACTAAGGGACTAACTAAGCTTATGCACACAAGAGCACTGCGAGAAAAGGAAATTTCGAAACAAACCCTATACCACTCCGACTGGTCAGCGTGGTATAGTAGGCTTTTGTAGTGGGAAAAATAATATTATATTAAGTAAAAGTCATCCTTTTGCATAACCACATAGGTCATGTTTATAAATGTATATAAAAAGGGATATACCACATTTTGAGTTACGGCGACAGATGTCACTGTTGGTCGAGGGAATGATTTACGAAGTACTTTTTTACGTAATGTTTGGTGTGTAGGGATAGGAAACATATTTTGTTTTGTATGTTAATGTTATTTCTTTACAGTTAAAGTTAGGTAAATAAGATGAATGTAGCTTTACATAATTGACCAACGATAAACTTGGTTTAGGGCCGATTTTTCCATCAAAAAAAATTATCCGAGGAATAAATCTGAATTTTTGACAGCTTTTCTATACAAAACCAGTCAAATGTCTATTTTATTCTCCAAGTAAAAGTTATCTGATAGTGGAAAAATCGGCCCTTAGATAAATATATATTCGGATTTTTTTATACAGCGCCATCTATCCCAAATGCTGTGAATAATCTAGCTAGCCTAATATGAATTGAGATTTCAACACAAAAACAAAATTATTTTGTTGTGTCAGAAAGACTAAACAGACATACAACTATATTAATTGTAGGTATGTTTGTAAAGTTCCCGTTGACATATAGGCTTGGTATATGTATACCCAGACTTGAAACTAATATCTTTGATTCACGCAAATATTTGTCTCGTGTGGGAATTGAACCTACATTAATCGAAACGGCGTTATTAGTGGCGAGGCGGCCACCTCAACCTTTGCTGTATATGTTTTAGAAGTAGGTAGGTATAGTCGACAATAAAATTGCTTTACCACCCTTAGAGTGAGTGTCGTTTGCATATCACAAAACAATAATGGCTATTTTTGCTTGCAAGTGTCATCAGTACAGTGACAGTTGTCATCAATGCCGTCAACATTATATAATGAGTCTTATTCAATTTTAATTTTAATAGTGATAAAGCAAATATGTGGTCAACTATACATAACGTCGCCTATACTGCATACACAGTAACAGAGCTTAACGCAGCCATGCATTCTTTAAAAAAATATTCTACATAAATAATGTCTTAATAAAGAAAATTGCTTCAATAATATCCAAATATGCAAGTTATAAAACATTGTTGTTAAGAAACTTGCCAATAATGGTATACTTAGCTCATAAGTCTTTAATATGGCGGCAAGATTTTCAATAATATGTGCGGCATTTCAATTTTCAAAGTATCTAAGCATGAACCGAGTTGAGTGCAGTTCTATTGTGGTACAAGTTGAAAGACTGTTAAGTAAAATATTATTTTGGTTAGGATTTAGATGTTACGCAGAGACACAGCGGGTAACACCCGCTCAAACTGAGCTGCCATGCCCCTCTCATCATCATCATGTCAACCCATAAATCATTATCATCTCCAAAGAATGTGAAGGGAGTTTAGCCTACTATACCACGCTGGCCAGACGGGTTGGTATAGGGTTTATTTTGAATTTTCCTACACGGATAAATGCCCTCTAGGCAAGTGGCAATCGATTCGATCTATCTATTCTAACGACATGTCAAATTAGTACATTGATAACGTGATATGTCAACAGCTTATGTCAGGGCAGTATTCAAATGTATTGAAGTGACATTTAAATATCAGCGAATTTCCAGGGGCCAGGAATTATTTCCGCTCTACTGAACAAATTAACAGTGCCTTGATAGATTCGTGTACCTGCTGATTAGTAGTGGTATCCAGAGCTCATTGGAGGGGAAAGTTTGTAACGGGTCAGTAATGCACGTGTGAAGCTCATGATGCTTAAGTGGTTTTTTTTAAAAATTAAAGCGTGGTTTTTTTTTAATTTAAATTTTAAATTAAAGCGCTCTTCCTCTTTAGTACATTTGTTGTGCCCGACAGGGTCCATAATGAAGCCTGTAATTATTATACTATCTAATTGACATTGTGGAATGCAAATAAAGTATTGAGTATTGGTTTGAAGAAATTGCTGTCTATATGACGATTTTGGACACACTTGCATCGGCGTCAAGCAAGCGTGTCCTGGAGTGGAAAACGCGACTCGGAAAATTAAGCGTAGTACCCTCCAGCTAGGTTGACCGACAACCTGAAAAAGGTCGCTGGGTCTAATTGGAAGCGGAAGGCGGAGGACCGAGTGTTATAGCGCGTGTTAGAAGTCTATGTCCAGTAATGCACTGCAATAGACTGGATAAAGATGAAAAAATGAAGAAAATAACTAAATCGCTAATCTCTTATACCACACACCACCTCCTAAGCTACACATATCTGGTATTTAAGCCGTCACACTCAAGTATTTGTGTTCGGCTTAACTAGCGAACTGAATACTAGAACGTTGCTCTGCAGTCAAAGGATGGTTCATTTAGTCAAAAGGAACCATAACATTGTGTGCACTTAGTGTATACGTGGATGTGCATGAGAATATTTGTCTAAAGTTGAACTTGTTACTGATTCAAGATGTGTTTGAGCTGGATTTGGATAGGAGAGTTGTATAATGTTCAGTGTAATAAACCATTTTTGTCTTGGCTTTGGCTTGCTTTGTCTAAATATTTTTGATAATATTTCTCTCTCTTATTTAAGAGCTTTGCTCTTTTCGGTGAAGCAATTGCCATTCTTCTCTATTTTCTGCTATTTTTTTCACTTCTTGATACGACACAGCTCCCACTTTCTCCTTCACTTGCTGGATGAAACTTCTCCTAGGTCTACCCATGCCTCTCCTCCCTTCTATTTTTCCTTCAATTATTGTTTTCAAGAAGTCGTCGTGATAATGTTTAACAATAGAAAAATGCTGTCCTTCGGCGGGACTTGAACCCACAACTATGCGAATCCGTATTGTATCTTAACTAGAGCTTCGAAAGTATTCAGCCATTGGCATCGTAACTAGCATCCAATGCGAAAACGATTCGTTTTGGTGTTTTTACAGTTTTTACGTAAAGGTAATAAAATAAATTCATTATGTGGTATTTGAACTTGGCGTAATATTTATATTTTTTTTATTTTAATAATTTTTGTTGGTCTATAGAATTATTAATTACAACGATATAAACTATATTAAACTAAGGTTATCAACTAACTTAAATTAAAAAGAAAAATAAACAATATTTACAACCTAACACAATAAAAAATAATAATATTATGTTGGCGTAATTGGCGTAGGTAATTATTTTTTTTTACTAAGTACCTAGTTTTATGCCATATTTTATTTGTTTAAACTATAGAGCTATAGTTTATTTGTTTAACTTTGTGGGGGATAACATAAAAGTATTTTCTTTCTTTCTTACTTTATTAGCCGATTTTATTTCCCAACCGCATAAAGCCTGTTTCAAATGTCACAACAAAATTGGCCTGTTGGTCAAGTTATGTGTGTGGTATTTGTGATGTGGTATTAAATATACTTATTACTAACTATTTATTAAATAAGTACGTGAGTAAAGAGTTTATTCTTTAATTTAAAAACGCTAGTCAACTTCTCAATTCTATTTCCACCGCTTTTATACTCATACAAAGTAAAGCGGCAAACATTAACATATTACACAAACTTCGAACAAATTCAACTGAGCAAAGAAGAAATAAGTTACACCAACAAACATCATCCGTGGCGGCAGTTTAAAATAATTTTCGTCAATATTTATGAATTTAAACTTCGAAAAGACACCATATTTCAAAGCCCAGTTGCGTTATTCAGGGCTCGCTATTAACCCTATACTCGTACGCAAACTCAAAACGTTCTAAAACTCAAGTCATTAACAAACGTCGCGAAATATTCCGCACGCCTGGCTGGCGCGATTTGTGATGAGTTACAAGGCATAAGAGGTAGCGTATTACCAGCCTATTGTCGTAGCGTGATATTTTAATTAAACCACTGCTACTTGGACATACTTCGAGGTAGCTATTGCTGAGTTAGGACCATTTTTGTCTCTCACAAATAGTAGTAAAAGCACATACCAAGTTAGTAAGTATTAGTTTAACTTAATACTTGTTGGTTATTTCTTTTTTTTCTTTGTATAGAAGTGAGAACAAAATAAATAATTTTTCTCCCTTTCTTTCTACTCGTACAAAAGTAACAGAATTGAATAGCTGTTAACTGCTGCTCTGCTTGTATGGTATTCGATTTCCTTAACTCAATTTTTTTTCTTTGTACATTATTTTCTTTTAAATTTTCAAATTTAAAAAATGCCGTTTAGTTATTAATTTTTATTTAAATAAGCTCAATAATTGTGCAAAAATTAAGCGTAAACTTTCCAAATTGATAGCATTTGAACAAAAAATAGAGAAATACAAACATTTCCTTATCCCAGCACAGACTTGTTTCTGTAATGGCTGTGATGGGCGATTGTGGAGAAGAGAGCTATAAAGAGTATTTTTAAGAATTTATTTTTCGTAAAGAAATTGTTTTTTATTACAGCACCAAAACTCGATGTTCGACTCAGATTTGCAAACGTCCAGTCAGATAGGGCTCGTAGGCAAATAGGCTGACAAATCTGGTTTTCGGATAACGAATTATCTTTTTAACTTTTGACTTTCTTATGAGTTACAAAACGAAATTTTATATCCTTTTTTTGTTGCCCGGAGCTGACGTGGATTTTTGTTTGACCAGTACTCAGCTCCCATTGGTCGTAAGCGTGATGTTATATTATAGTCTCCCTCGATAAAGGGACTATCAAATACTAAAATAATTTTTCAATATGAAACAGTAGTTCCTGAGATACAACCAAACAATAAACTTTTCAGCTTTATAACATTAATATAGATTTCTGTTTGATCCGATATAGAGTCAATTTCATATTGTATACTAGTATTGCAGAAATATTATCGCATAACCTATTTGTTCTTTATTAAGGAAATTATACTTTCAAAATTGCATTTTTCGAACATGAGTTTGTCGTTTTGAATGAATTAGTCAATATGTAACTTTTTTCTCTTTAATAAAACGCTCAAGCGTGCAACTTACGTCCTCTAAAACTTCAAGGCTTATTGAAATAAACTTGAAAATAAACACGCTAAATTACGACTTGCTAATTGCATTCCAAAAGTATTATATTTAATACAAACTTGAACACACAAACAGTTTGCTTAGAATTTTGCTCATAAATTTCACACCGCCAATTTCAACTTCTAAGCTTCTGTACCCGACTACAAAGGAATGGTTATGTGTTTCGCTTTCGCATTGTATGTAGGTATGAGCCTACATCAGTCGATAACTTAGCATTAATTTTGAAAAAATTGCCCGTAATACAGGTGGTTTTTTTTAAAACCAACCTACCACAGGCACCAGACTCTCACAAAGTTGGTTGTGACTGTAATAGTTTAAATATAGTGTAAGAAACCTTTGTGATGAGTAAATAAACATTTTTATTATATTTTATTATTATATTAATTAGATTGCAATTTAATTAGCTTCTGTGGTGCAGCAGGAAGGGTATACGACAGCTGTGAAATAATTTAGGTCCCGATTTCTTGGTCAAGTTAAGTGAAGAATAAAAATGTAGTTTTTACGTTTTTCTGTGCAATTCTATCAACAATCCCTCCTCTTTCTTCGGACTACAGTGCATAATTCAAAAATTAACTGTATTTGTCCAGCTGTTTTCGAGCTTAATGAATAAAATTAGTTTTTTAACAGACTTCAAGAAAGGTGATTCCAGATCAGGGTCTGATGGTATGCTAGATAGATTGAGGGCAATCCTCAAATTTTGAAGGTTTATTATAATCATCCGTGTAGTGGCGGATTAAGAATACGTAATGTTTGGTTGAAATACGGACAATAGGAACACATTAAGGCACAATTGACATGTAAATTAACTAAATAATTCATTGTACGTGACCCTATTGTATATGTATTTATTCATAGGGTTTTTATAGGAAATAAAATGACGTCACTTCTCCCATATAGAGCTTGTTTTCAAGACATTAATTTAGTTATGGAGATACTAAATCAATTTTGTTTTACATGATATATTGAAATTTCTTGCTAAAAGACTATCATTACATAATAGCGGGGTAGGCAGAGGGCATAACACCCACAAATATTCAGGTTTAAAACCCTGATTATGAAGAATTTTTTTCATAACAACCCATAAACGGCCCACAGCTGGGCATAGGTACTCCAAAGAATGTGAAGGAAATTTAACCTACTATACCACGCTGGCCAGACGGGTTGGTAAGGATTTGTTTCGAATTTTCTTTTTAATGTAGTGCTCTTGTCTACATAAGGTTACTCTTATCCTAAGTCTTGATAGCGTAGTAGGCAGTGCGTAAGTCTCATAATCTTAAGGTTACACTTTTAGTCGCCTTTTTCGACACCCACAGGTTGAGATGGGGTAGTGACATTATATATTTTTAATCTGTAATTACACAGACAAAACAAAAAACGAACAAAATGAAAACTTGGCTTGTGACGACATAACAACATGTACCAGAGACAATTCAACTTCACCATTTTTGTGTTAACGACTTGTAATACAAATTTTAGGTGCCTATGGTAATTTGTTAGAGACAGATGTTAGAATTTGTGGACGTGGAGTTTTATTAGTAGCTGTTGGTTTTCGCTCCCGTCTTTCTTGCTCCGCTCTTAATGGCCTTAGCGTAAAGTTATGTTGCTTATAGCCTTTCTCGATAAGTGGCCTATCTTATTAACATATTTTTTTAAATCAGTAGTTCCTGGGATCCTAGCGTTGAAACAAACAAACAAACTCTTCAGCTTTATAATATTTGTATACTAGCTTCCACCCGCTGCTTCGCCTGCGTATGTATTTTATACCTATAAATCTTCCTCTTGAATTAGTCTATCTATTAAAAAAAACCGCATCAAAATCCGTTGCGCAGTTTTAAAGATTTAAGCATACATAGATATAGGAACAAAGGAAAACAGAGAAAGCGACTGTTTTATACTAAGTAGTGATAATAATAATATATGTGTGCTTTATCACTTTTAACAAAAAAATCCATCAAAATTAAAATTCATTATTTGTGGATGATGTGTGTGTAAACAATCTTAGTTATGCAGACGACATGGTGTTGCTGAGCCCTTCAATTGGGGGGCTTAGAAAGTTGCTAAGGATATGTGAGTCCTATGCTGTGTTACACGGTTTGAAGTACAATGTGAAAAAGAGTGAGTTCATGTTATTTAAATGTCACAACAAAGGGCCGTCCACAATTCCACCACTCACTCTTAACGCAGTTGCTTTGAACCGTGTTACACAGTTTAAATATTTAGGACATATTGTCACTGAAAATATGTGTGATGATTTAGACATAGAGAGGGAGCGTAGGGCATTGTCGGTACGTGGTAACATGCTGGCACATAGGTTTGCTCGATGTACAGCCGAGGTCAAGATCACGCTTTTTAAAGCATATTGCCAGGTATTTTACGCGAGTAGCCTGTGGGCCAGCTTTACACAAAAATCCTACAATGCCCTACGCGTTCATACGCGCCCATGCTTTCATTTATTATATTATGTATTAAATATAATAAATGAAAGCATGTTATATCCTAATGTATAATTATAATAACAATAATAATATTTTTATTTACATATCAAATTAATTAATTATGGAAAGTGTTGTAATGTTTTAATTTAATTTATAGAATTTATTGGGAGCTACGTCTGCCAACAAACTGCTGTGCAGTTTGGCAGAAGTGTTAAATTGTAAATAACGAATTTTAAAGCCCTAAATAAACAACATTTTTCTTTTCTTTTTTTCTTTCTTTCTTTCTTCAATACAACAACATCTTCAGGGCTCTGTTCCGGCTCCCACGTGTAGTGCTTCGGGCATGTTTGCCGATGCCAGCGTAGATGACTTTTACGCAGTAATGCGAAAAAAGACTGCCTCGCTGGTGAACAGGGTGCGACGGAGCTCGAACCGAGTCCTGAGGATGATTGGTGAACGCCCTGATTCAGTCCTGGTTGGCAGATTCACCGAACTGCATGTTAAAAAGGTTCGGTGAGCCTGTCTACTAACTGTGGGGTGTTACTTTTTTATATTTTTGTTACTTTTTATTTTCATTATACTAACATAGTCTATAAGTTATATTGTTACTAACACTCTATGGATCTGTGGTCTGATAATAAATGATTTTTATTTTATTTATTAGGATTCGCATTGATGCAAGCAAAAATAGACAATTATTGTTTAGTGATATGCAAACGACATTTACTCTAAGGGTGGTAAAGTAATTTGATTGTCGATTGTACATTTATTGTACATTATTGTACATGGAGGTCTAATCATAATCATTTATTTATTTGTAACGTATTCTATACGATATTTATTCTGAAATATTGTATGGAGTTGCAAATTAATATTCGGCATAAATTTTGTATGACGAATGCAATAAATCTTCAAAAATTATTTTAGTTCCAAATCACGTGGCTGGTGATGCTGTTTTCTATAAACTATCATCAATATTCTTTATTGATAATAGCTCTCTGATATGTTTTATATAAACTGTACTCACATTCTCGCACTCTCACAGTCTCGATAATCTTACCTGAAAAATAAGACCACAAATTAGTGTGAATAATAAAAATTATACTCAAGCCGAATTACATGTAGAATGTTTGTAAGCAAATCATTGTCAAATTGTATTTTAAGATTTTTAATAAACAGTAACTACATAATATAAAATAATCCACAAATGGTTTTTTTACAAAAAAAAAAACATTAAAAGATAGTCATTTTTTTTTTCACGGTCAAGAAAAATTCAAAGTCAGCTGTAGACATGTCCCTATCATTTCTTTTTTTTCGAAAACTTATTAGTAAAGAAAATATGACCCTCTAAATATTGCTAAAATTGCCGTATTTGTACTGTCGTAATTAGAGGACTACCAGATGAATTATATTGGTTATTTACATTAAAAAAAATGATAGGAACCTAGCCATACTCTTTCAGAATTTTTTTATGTAAAAAAGAATTGAATCGGATCACTTTTCGAGGAGAAAACAGGGGAATACGAAACGTCAACCTCGTAATTTTTTTTATCTTATTATCTGTCTGAGCTACTGTTGTCTCTATCACACTTTACGGTTGCAGACTTGAGTTAAGGGCGAAGCGCGACGGCTAGTTTCTCTGAATACCTATCTTTCAAATTCCTTGCAGACCGCGTCCCCTCTTAAAGAATTTTAATTTAGAATGGAATGAGACGCTTACCGCTGCCATATCACAGCTGCACTAATAATTATAATGTTAACTGTACTACAATTGTAGTACAGTTAACATCATTATTATTATTAATTTGTGTATTTTATACATTTATACAATTGCCGTCTCTATTCCTTCGTACATCTTAACTGTTCAGTAATTTGTCACCAAGTTTCTCAACACCTGGCACGTTATCATACTGAAGTCAAACATTCCCCCCTCTCCCCTAGCGAGAGTAAGTCCCTCCATCTTTCAAAGCATTTGGTTTGAAATGACAAACTGTTTGTTGCTAATTGATAGCTATTGCGTCTCATCTCAATAATTTTAAGATGCCATTTTACTGTTATCTCTGAAACTGCTCTATCGATTTGGATGAAAATTTTAGACGATGGTAAAGTGTTTCATTCTAAATTGTTTATACAGGTCTGTATATTCATTGAAAAAGAGAGAACTTTAAAAATAAAAAAATGTAGTTACATTAAAAAAAGTGAGATCCTACGCACAAACTCGAATTTCACATTTATTATTATTTATTTTAATTATTAACCACTTACTTCAAATAACTAATTTAAAAAAAAAAATTGTTCTGTGTAATTGGTTAAATTGGCTTAGCTCAAAATTAGCCACAAACTGTTGCCATATAAGTAAACACCCTTTCTTCAGTAACGACGAGACGTGAAAATATCTTTTGTTATATGATTTATAATCGTTGGCAACGTAATTGTGTTATTCACAATAGATGTTTCCCAGGTACGCTACTCGATGGTACGAGCCATTTAATGCTTGAAGAATTGTTCTAAAATGCAAACAAAATTTCAATTGTTACATATAATAATATGTCAAAATAATAAATAGAAAGGTTGTTAAAAAAAGCAGATACGCTGGTGTTTACTGCAGTAATGAAAGCCTGAGCAGTGAGCCAAAATTACCACCTAGAAACAACAAATTGGCACCGCGTTTGTCTTCGGCAAAATTGGCGAGAAGAATTGAAAGAATGGGACAAAACAACGAGATACAAGAAGTCTGCTGGGACAATCCCACCCTCATTTATTTGCTGAACAAATAAATAAAGTATTTGCTAAAAAATTTAAATAAAGTGCACAGAAGATTTCCTCGAATCATTATTTTTAAATTTTAACAAAATATGACATCCCTATTAACAATATTTACATACCTAACAATAAAACAAAGCAAATTTCAACAGTTTCGTTAATAATAGTTCCCGTACTAAACTAGTTTATAATAAAATAAACACAAGTGTATTTATTTATACCTATATTCATCATCATCATCATCCAACCATTAAGTCCCACTGATGGGCTCGGGTCTCCTCTCCTCTATCTAGAGAGCTGAGAGGGTTTTTATACCTATATTATCTTTTCTTAAATCTAGATTCTTTTCTTTTCATTTCTTTATTTTAAACAAAGAATAAAACAAACGTGTTTCATAAATAGCATTCTAAGTACTACAGTAATTAACCACAAAAATATTAGCATAACAATTGAATCTACAACCCTGTACACGAAGAATTCTACCTCGTGCTATAATATACAAATGTCAACTTAATATCCTCAAGAATAAAGTTAATTTCCGTATGACAAAGACATTCAAAAAGTCACATCTTTATACTAGATGTAATGAAAATTTCACCTTATATATAAGTATTAAGGTTGATATTAGAATGATTTATATTTCTTTAGCTCTTGGTGTTGCTTTCCCATATACTTTGCCACGCTATAATCCTTGCGTTTGTTTCTTTGACATAACAAACAGTCATGTCAAGTACAGTCAGCGTCGCGTGCTAATGAGCCGACCACTCGTCCGACTGTACTGTCACAAATATAGGTCGCTTTTGTTTATTGTGATAATGGTAAGGTTGACAACTGTTCCAAAGATTATTTAAAAAAGTAAGATTATTTGATTTTTATACATTAATGTAGCTATTCGCTTCACCAACAATCAAGGCGACTAAAGCAGGGACGGAAACGGACTTCTAGTTCCTACTACTTAGACTAATAGTTAGAGATAAGTGCGTTTGTTAAACAAATAAATACAGAAAAATAATAATAAATTATGCCTACATAATAATGTAAATTCGGCCAAGTAAAGTCGCTGATCATGAAAGTACTACCTATCTATATAAAAATCTTAAGCTAATAACGAACCACAGCTCAATCACTGCTCAAATCAATCAAATCACACCAGTAACTAATCTTATATTACAGCTTATCGAGTATTCAAAACTGGTATACAGTAAAGTTTATTTTATGTTACTAATAAATAACAAAAAATAAAATTTTGTACTCTTACAATCAAAAGAAAAGAAACTATATAATAAAAAGCCTCCATAAAAGCAGTGAAAATATCAATAACACAAATTTATCAAATATAAATATAGCAATACGTTTGACAACCCTAGATGAGGCGTAAAACTAAATGTATTCAATGCATTCAACAGGTAAATATAGCGAATGGTACGTAAATAAAAAATGTTAGTTTTATATCCAACAGTTATTTGTTTAACTGTCCTTTTTTGGAGGCTTTAGAGTGCTTTTAAAGTGACGAATATTTTCAATTCAATTCAATTCATTTATTTCGTAAAAATAGGTTACAGAGATGGCACAGTGAACAAAATATTTCTTCTACGATTCGCCGAGACAGCATGCTGCATATGAAAATTAAGAATGTCAAATTTATCAAATAATATCCAACGAGAAATTAAATTATTATGAAATTTCAGTGAATATAATGTTCTAAGTTGTGTTAAAAATAAATAAAATAAAATGAAATGAAAAAAATAAGACTCAATTATTATTATCATTTAAAAATTCATTGATAGAAAAATATAATTCAAAAAGTTAAAAAGTTTGCGTTTATAAGAATTCGCTGAAATTCTTACAATTTCTTATATTCTTAGGTAGTTTATTATACACTTTTGGAGCCATTGCATATATGCTTTTATGTAAAAAAGTTGTATTAGCTTATAGGAAGTGAAGTGAGTCAGAGCGGCGTTGACTCTCTACAGATTTGCTGACTTTGGCAAACTCATGCGCGTTCTGTCGAAATGAAATGGTAGTCAAGTCATTGAGATATATATCTTTTTAGGGTCCCGTAGCCAAAATGGCAAAACGGAACCCTTATAGTTTCGTCATGTCCGTCCGTCCGTTTGTCACAGGCATTTTATTCAAAAACTACTCGATGTATATTAATAAAATTTGGAGAAAAAGTGTCTTGTGTAAGCGGCTACTAGGATTGATAGTTGAATTTTATTTATTTATACAATAAATTACACAACGGTAAAATACCAATGACAGCATTAATAAAAAAGAAAAAATATGATACAATGAAATAATAAGAATAAAAGAAAAAGAACAGAAAAGAAGAAGAACACATTCATGCATCACGCTCACAGAACCGCAAGCACTCATACAGTATTTTCGACCATACATCCACAAACAGATCGCAGTTAGGATTGGCACACAGGAGAGCGTTAAGTAATATAGTGATAATGATAAAAATAAATATTTTTAACACTCCATACATGTAACAGAAGCTGAAAAATATTTTTTCACTAAACATTTTACGAACGGCACATCGACAAATCTTATAAAAACATTTTATTTTTAAAGTTTCTAAGAAAGATATTTGATTATGTGAATATTTTCAGAAGTATCTTATACCAACCCTTTAAAATTCCCTTCCCTCACCAATGAGCTCTGTATTAGACTACTCTCCAGCTGCAGAAATATCATTGTTATAAGTGTCGTGTTACAGAGCAATGTATTGCACACTTTAGATTAATGAATGCGGTGTTTAATGAAGTTTTATACACGCCGGTCTCGGGGGAAGTGGCTGAATTCGGCGAACTAGTTTTGGTATGGAGCTGTGCTAAGGTATATTCTCACTAGAGCGTATCGTGGTACAGTTCTACATGGAGTCTAATTGAAAATAATTTATATTACATTATTAATTTATACAACCGGCCCTATTGGAAATCTCTTGAGGAGGCCTATGTTCAGCAGTGGACTTCCTGCGGCTGATATGATGATGATTAATTTATATTACATTGAGGTTGTGTACTACTTATAAAAAGAGTATGATAACCTAACCGAAATTAAAGTGATATTATTCTCACCCACCTACTTGTAAGTCTGATAACATATCCACAACTTAAATGACAAATAATATTTTACCCCTTGCTGAAGTGTCAAATAATCTATCTGAAATTTAAGTACAGATTTTTTAATGAAAAGTTTGTCAAAAATCGTTTCGAATAAACTGTCAAAGATCTATCAGAATATAAATTTCAAGTTAGTGCATGCTGACCTTAACTTTTGTTAGAGAGAAAATTAGTTACGAGAAAGCTTTAAGTGGAAAGCTGATTGTAGTTTCAAATTGGGTTTAGTAAGTTTGGACACAAACGTGTTAAAAATGTTTGAAAACATTGTTTTTACTTAGGGTTTCATATCTCAAAAGGACAAAATCGGATAAGAGCATGTAAGATATTGCAGCAAAAGAGACTTGATCGATTTTTAAAACATGAGTGGTATTTACTTCTTATTTTCTTGCTTAATCTTGTCGTCAC
Source organism: Laspeyria flexula (assembly GCA_905147015.1). Taxonomy (NCBI): domain Eukaryota; kingdom Metazoa; phylum Arthropoda; class Insecta; order Lepidoptera; family Erebidae; genus Laspeyria; species Laspeyria flexula. Next base: position 9,572,496 of record LR989972.1, read on the forward strand.
AATGAAAGGAAAAGAAAGAGACGTAGAATTATTTATTGAAAACGGTAATATTAATTTAGTTAACTATGAAATCAATTTCTAAATTAGAGAATTTTTTAAACTTTCGCGTTGCATGATAATATTTTAGATTTTAAACGGCAATTAATATAATCGCGCGAATTCGAATCTAAAATATATTTTTTAAGTGTTACATAAAAAATTGAAATAACACTTCTCCAAAAAATAAAACGAAAAAAAGAATTAAATTTCTCACTTACAATATTGTTCATTATAGAGTACAAACCAAAATCTATTCGGGGTGTTTTACAAAAGAACCGTAGCCGCAATATTCAGTGGTTGATTAAAAAAAAATTTTTTTCCTCGAACCGTTAAAATTTAAACTTTTGTATTTGAAATCAAATTGATAATTCCCGATCGGTAATTTTCAATTGTTTTAAGCGGCTTTCGTTTTAAATATTTTATTGAATAGGTTTAATAGAAAAAAAATATTTTCAATGAATCTTAATTTGGGTCAATTTAATAGACTTTTCGTCGTAGAAAATAGAAAATATTAATTTCCACTTGCTTCGCCTCGTGTTGGTATGAGCTAGCTAGAAAAAGCAGGCAGCCTATGCAGGGCCATATTTTTGCTACTTCTACAAACGCTATTCTAAGCATAGGCTAACATAAAGCTAGAAACAAAAAAAGTTAGCCTATGCCCCTCTCCGGGCGAAACGCATACACAAATTTTTTTACAAAGATTTGTCCTGGGTGGTGATGGAACCCACGACCTTCGACTTAGCAGTCAGGGTCATTAACCACTAGACCAACTGAACTGGCCAGTCAATTTAATATATCCACAATTTTCATAAACATGCAAAACACATTCTCAACATTCTCAAGAAAACGGTTAAGCGATGGTTACAGGAAACGCTTACGATTCAGGCGTTGAACACCGGAAGTGGTCGCAAAGTCAGCGCGCGGTAATGGCGGGTCGTGGTTACTGTCGCCGCCGCATTTCCGGTGTGGCGCCACTGTGACACTTGTAGCTTAGATCAGCTGGTGTTTATACCATTAACCTACATTATAAATGTATTGTCCGTGTACTGAAGGATTTAGAATACATAACATAACATAGCATCACGCCTTTTTCCCCGAAGGGGTAGGCAGAGGTGTTTCACACCCACATTTCGCCAGCTATGTTTGGTCCCATGAAATAGGGGGCGAGCCTATTGTCATCTACCGGGATTATTTGTTTACCAAACTCAGGGAAAATTTCAATACTGGAATTTCATGTTAGAAAAGTCCAATACCATTTTCACCCGACCCGTTAATCAAACCCGGGAGTTCTTGCACAGCAGTCTTATACACTTCCCGCTGCGCCACCGAGGCAGTTTTTTAGAATACATAATGTCACTACTCCATTTCAACCCGTGGGTGTTGTAAAAGGCGACTAACGGACCTTAAGTAGACAAGAGCACTGCGAGAAGAGGAAAATTTGAAACAAAACCCGATATCAACGCGTCTGGTCAGCGTGGTATTTATTTACGCCTAATTCACTCCAAAATATTTACATTTGTAAATATGCCGTAATATACAGGGTGTATACGACGATACGACATTAAATGAAACCACGTGTAGCATGTGATGTTAGAAGGCTATACCAAAAAAATTAAACAGAAATTTGCAATAGTTTAGACGCAAATGTACTTTCTTTATGTCACAGTTGTTCACAGTTTTAAACAACCTGTAGGTATTTACGTTGATCGTATGTTGTCATTACGTCATTCAATTCATTTAAATATCTCTGACTCTTTCATATTATCTTATCTCTTACTCTGTTCCGCTCTGTTGTCGTCTTCATGTCGAAAACGTCATGATAGAAAAATAATGAGTAGTTTTATATTCTTAAATTTTTCGACTTTAAATAATGTATAGCTTTTTGTTTTTTTTTTAATAATTTATATTAGAATATGTTTATAAGGGTTAACACTGGCTGCCTTGTCATTTAATGTCGTATCGTCGTATACACCCTGTATAAAGAAAAGAAATTGCGATTAGTTATAATAGTTATAACAGTTTACTTGTACGTGCATATTATGTACAAAGCTACTAAAATAGTTAACTGTGCTTACAGTATCAACACAAAGCAAATTCCTTTATTAAAACAAGCCCTTACTCAAAATTACACTCTGCAAAATACTGCATAAACTTTTACTGATATTTCCAGCTTTAAACATTATTTTAGCATTCAAAGCTTCAAAATAACTTGAGCAGCATTACCCAGTAAACTTCATTATATTGACGTTATAATGATATTAATAAGTAACTGCGAACCTAACTTCAAATAATAGGACCATTAAATGAATAATCAAATTATATTAAAATGCATTTTACGAACACTCAGGCACTGAATTAAAATCTGTTATTTTAAGCGACTGCCTTTAAAGCGATATTAAAAACGAATAGTGATGAGATTTCAGCTTTGGTTTAATCGATATTTTAAGTAACAAAATTTCGTGTTTAAATTTAAAAGCCTGACTTGAGAGAGTATTTCTAAGAATCGTATTCTTAATATCTCCGTAGGATTTACAACATGGCACAGAATAAAGCGATATCGGGTTTTAACAAGAATTCGAAAAGAAGGCAGAGGGTAAATAACAGCTCTACCGAGAATAGTTGAATAATTATATACAGATAATAGAGTAAAAATACAATGTGACACGTGAACACAGAGTAAAAACACCGGTAGTTATTAAGAAAAAATAACCTATGGTCTTATAGTCCGCAACACCACCACTCATAATCCACAACATGTCCAAAGTAATTTGGAGGACTTAGAAATGAAATGAATGAATAAATGAAATTAAATCTCGTTTATTAATCTAGCTTACAAAGTAACACTTATGAAAGTCACAAAGAATGTAACAGGTTATCCGAAAAGTAGTGTCAGCAAATTTGCCCAAATTGAAACAAAGAGAGTACCTAAAAAGAGAGTGAAAAAAAATATTTGAGACTTGTGTAAAAGAAGATAAATTCGAAATAAAACAAACCCGGATAGCAAGTATCTGTAGTTTAATCTTCTTCTTGAAAGGCCCCAAAAATAAAACATGCAATTTGAGAATACGCCAAACCATACAATCATTATTTTCTGGCCTTCAGTGAGATTATTTTACCATTCTATAGCTTTAATGACAACAAATAACCTAAGTTAACACCGTATACGAACACTCAAACATGCATATAAAAACGTTAACTCTAAAAATCTTTTGTAACTCAACAAAGGAAACGATAAAAGGAATGTTGTAACTTTTGTCATAAGAGTTGGGTAGAGTATCGATAATCGTTACTATCTATGGTTCAAAACGAATAAACATTAGCCGTATGTACTCATAACTATTAACTCGATCGCTTTTTCGATAAGAAAGGGTAATGAAGGCATATAATAATTAACTTTGCTTAGTATTAAGCTTGGTAAGTCGATTTTCTTAGGCGATTAAATGACATTGAATCTTTCCTTTCGGTTATAGGATTTTATTATTATGGTAGATTTTATGTCATAGCTTCTATGAGTTTCATTGATCTTTTTCGGTACTTACACATCTTATATAATAGATTATAATATTTTATTAGAATAGATAGTGTGTGTGTGTTTTTTTTTATTAGTTCCGCAAAATATACATGGAAAAGTTTTAAATCATAGTCTTTTGAACTGAAGAAATAATCATTTAATTATATAAGAATAAATGAAATATACCGTAAAATAAGGTGTTATAAAATAAAACAAAAACATAACATAGCATCACGCCTTTTTCCCCGAAGGGGTAGGCAGAGGTGTTTACACCCACATTTCCATGTCTGGTCCCATGAATTAGGGGGCGGCCTATTGTCATCAAAAAAATAAAACAAACAATTACTAATTTGATTTTGTGTAATACTTTCTTTGTAGAAGTGTATATAAAATATTAAAGGTCGGTTAAAAACAATATCGTATTTTCCCATCCCTATTTTAAAGCCACACAAATTTCAAAACGCTGGCACGTACTTTTCGATTTAAATCGTTAGCGAAATATCGATAAGTTTTATAAGATCAAAGGATGCATCACTACGTGCCTATACTTCGGGAGCTTCGGGTCAGTAATAAAATTGACGTTTCTTTGAACTGCCAAGTTTTCGCATCGACTTAGTGTTGCCAGATATGCTGGGAGAAAATCGGGATTAAAGGGGGAAACTTTAGAATTTATGTGATAAGGTTTTCTGTACTTTCGTTTCAGTGAATAAATTGAACAAACGCTAGTGGCTAATTTTAGTCGTTTTTTTTTAACGAAGTAACGGTTATTTTGATTATTTAAATTCAAAAGATATTTGTTACTCAATCATGCCAGAATGACTGAAAGGATATGTCTAAACTTAGACACACAGATAGATAATAGTCTAGAATAGCCACCCTGGCAATACTTTTTACCGACGTATCACGAGGGTGGACCTGTGGACGGAAGCTAGTTGAATATATTTGAATCATCATCAATCTCATCAGCAACCCATTAATGTCTTATGAGTGGCCTTGGGTCTCTTCTCCTCTATCCAGAGAGCTGAGAAGTACACACCTAGGCCTAGTGCGGTTGGTAGATCAGACATACACTTAGAATTTTTTCTAAGATGTTCACGATGTTTTCCTTCACCGTTAGCAGTTAAGTTAAGTACATATAAATTCCACAAACTGAAATCCACCTTATTACTGTCGGTCAGAATCGAACTGGGACCGAATGATTTGCATGCCGGTCACTGATTAATTCGATCCCAATCTCTTATTTGCGTGCGCAGATATATTTTCCATGTATACCTTTCTACATATACATAAAATACTACATCGTACCTGGAAAAATACTTGAAGGTTACACCGTTTACTCATCACTCGGCACCAGCCGTCATTGGTGATTGACGCGTGGAAATTAACAGGTTCCCGTAGAACCATCGAAGCCTCCATTAATCAGGCTTTACTGATTGACAGCGAAGACCCAACAATTCAATACTTACCTGTTGGTGATTTTTGGTTCAAAGTGTTTGCGTTTCGAGTGAAAAGTCTTGACAAGGTTGTGAGAAAGGTAAAAATAATATTTTGTTTATTACTTAGTATACTAAATTCATCCGCTGTGGTGTCAGTAAAAACATTTCGCACAACGGTTCCAGAGTATCAAAATTTTCTATAATATGTATTTATTTATTTACAAAAAAAAATTAAGTAGTATATAGTTGTTTAGTACCCATAACACAAGCAAATATAATTGCTTAATATGGGACTAGATGGCGCAGTGTGAATGTGCTATAATAATAATATTCTACTACATTTACCCAGCGCCATCTGTTTTCTTCTTTTACAGCATCAACTATTTACAGAAATATTTATATTAAAATACATTGATCTAGATTTTAAAAAAGGTACTATTAATGAGTTAAAAATAATATGTACTACCATGTAATTTACAGTGTTTAAATAATTATCTACTATTTCATCGTTAACCCGTAAACGTCCCACTACTTGGTACGGGTCTCCTCCAAAGACTATGGAGGGAATTTAGCCTATTGTACCACGTTGGACAGACGGGTTGGTTCGCATAGGGTTTGTTTCGCATTTTACTTTTCTCGCAGTGTTCTTGTCTGCATAAGGTTCCTCCTTAAGTCGCCTTTTACGACACCCACGGGTTGAGATGGGGTAGTGACATTACGTTTTCTTAATCTGTCACTACACGGATACCTCTTTCACCATCAGACCACGGATCTACTATTTACAGAAATACGAGTATAAAATACATCATGACGTAGTGCTTTTTATTAATTTCCTCAATCACATTGACTAATTAAGACTTAATACTATATAAATATAAAGATTTATTCCCGACAAAAACATGGCATAAGTTGTGACATTATTCTGTTGAGGCATTATTAAGGCTTCGACACAAATATTCAAGATAGAAGGGTGAAACAGTGAATATTATATAAATAATAAGGAAGTTCTTATGGACGTGTTTCGACGATTTTGGGAAAATGTTTTGACTAGGGATGTGACAATATCGATAAAATTGTTTAATCGATTTCAATATAACATCCTAAGGTAGTTTCATGGCAACATGTACTGTCTATGGCAGTCGGCAGGGCACATAGTTCGATGATGAGGCGGCCACATATTGGAAAGCGCAACGTAGGAGGGCTCCCCACCAGATGGACAGACGATCTGGTCAAGGTTGTGCGTGGCCGATGGTTGGGAGGAGGAGGAGGAACCAATTGAAAATCGGTATCTTTTTAAAGTATTGATAAACATTCGGAATTTTGAAATTAAATATTTTTTTCCACTTATCTGACGTCCTTATACAGCGATACGCGTTGTATCGATACATAATTTCAGCATAAAAAAAACGATCAGTCATGTATTAGACTGATCATTTGTTACGCAAGTATAAGGAAAAGTGACAGCTAATCTAACTTTAGACGCTCGTTATCCGTTCCATGGTTAAAATTAAAAAAAGTTTCAAATTTTTTTGAAGATTAAGTTTTGAAATATGGCTTTTAAATTGCTTCATGTTTATCGTTGGATGTTTTTCTTTAGGTTTTATCTAAGTTATTATTTTAAAAACATACGTTAGGTCTGATTTTAATTTTAAATAGTAAATGGAAAATAATTTTCTAAGATACAAACATGGCCTAGTTTGGTTGCTAGTGTGTCATAAATACATAATATAATTGTGTAGTATGTAGACTATGGTCACATAATATAAAATCAAAAACATTTAATGTAACTACCTATGTTTTAAAAATGTAAGCACTTTTACGTCAATAAAAACATTATTATTTAAAAAAAAGAAATACGAAAACAACCCCAATTTTTTTTCTAGTGAATTTACCTGTCCCATTAACCAACAGATTAACAAATAAAGTGTTTTTGAAAATCGAAAAAAAATATAAAAATTAATTCAAATCATCGACAAGATACTAAACTCATCTCTATTTAATACAGTAAGTCGGTTCTAAGTCACCCCATGAATACAGAGTGCCGTAGTGCATCTCTACAAAGCTGGCGTCTCCGCGACTCTACATTATATTCTTTACCATAATTCTATTATTATATAAGAGAGTCTACGTCGGTTTATTATGAAAAATGCAGAGGAAAAGTATTTAGAGTTGAGCTGTGGGCAGACACTAGATCATAACTTAATATTTATTTATTTTTATCAAGTATCTCCTAGACTTAGAATTATATATTATTATCCGTGTAGTAAGCGATTTTGTGCCGCCTGCATCCAACGGCCACCATACTAGGTGGTGGAATGGTGATGGTGGTGGTGTGGCAGAAATTAGGTGAGGCCTATGTTCAACAGTGGACATCATTGGGCTAATAATATATGATGGTGGTCCGTGTAGTGACGGATTAAGAATACATAATGTCACTACCCCATTCCAACCCGTGTGAGTTGTAAAAGGCGAGTAAGGGCACCTTATGCAGACAAGAGTTACAAGACAAGAGAGACAAGAACCTGATAGTTTATGTTTAGTAAAATATGGCACGTCTTTATATAAATGCAGAGGATTAGAATATGAAAATGTATTATTCTGTTTTATTAATATTATTATAATTTTACACTATATGATGGACCATCATCAGATATAAGCGATTTGGTTGCATATACTGTAAGCTTATATCTTATTTTTTTATGAATAAATAAATAAATTTGCAACTAAAAAAAAAATCATTATCATATCAGCCCAATGAAGTCCACTGCTGGACGTAGGCCTCACCTAATTTCCGCCACAGCAACCGTTCTGTGCCGCCTGCAATCAACGGCTATAAATAATTTATGTTTATATGGGATTGATACTATGGTTTAGGTTAAAACAGAAATTACTTCTGTGAAAAAAATTATACTATTTAATATTCTTAATTATAATTTCTTCAAGCAAAAACGCTTGGAAAACAACGGAGGAGATCTTTGTCCAGCAGTGGGACAAGCTAACTTAGGATAAAATGTCATTTTGTGCTCTAAAAAATCAATGAAAGCTGTACCTGGTCAAATGATACACGCTTGTCTGACTTCAGCTTTACTGTCTAAAATTTAATGCAGATTTTCTTAAGATATTCTAGATAGAGTCCTTCACGTTTTTATGAAAGGAAATTTGTTACTTTTACATTACCTGCTAAACAAATTTAATGGATAGTTTGCAATGCTTTTAGCGAATAATCAGGTGGCTGAATAGCACCTGCCCCTTCTGAACCGTCGGAACACATTGTAAGTTTTTAAGAAACATAGAACGAAATAAGTTAAGCAAGTTCCCGGAGATAGAAAAAAAAAATGTTCTCAGTTGATGACAATAGGCTCGCCTCTAATTTCATAGAACAAAACATAGCTGGCAAAATCAAGGCGTGGCACTTATACTCATCAGCAACCCATTAAGTCCCACTGCTGGGTTCGGTCTCCTCTCCTCTAACTAGAGAGCTGAGAGGGCTTAGGCCATAATCCACTCACGCTGGCCTAGTGCGGGTTGGTGGACCAGACATACTCATAGAATTTCTTCTAGGGTATGTGGACGGTCAGCGTAAGCAGATGATGAAGTCACTTGACTAGTACATATAAATTTCACAAAGTGGAATCCACATTAGTACTGCCTGTCGAGATCGAACTCGGACCGCGTGACTTTTACGCCGGTCCCTTATCCATTCAGCCGCCATCGCTGTTACATGTTGTAGTACTGTTACGCTGTTGTTGGCACTTATACTATGTTATGCTTAATGTTTAATAAAAGTTACCAAAATAACTTCAACAGGACCGTTCTAAACTTTATCGTGATTTCATTGTAACAAATCAATCAGGATTCAGAGATTATTGCTCCACAAACAAACGGTTTATTAGTTCTATCGGTCCCTAAACTTTAAGCCGCTTAGCGTTATATAAGCTATTTCTGACGAACTTACTGATTGCTACTGTAATCTTTAATCGTATTAGTTTTAGTTCTATAGACTTTATTTAGAGATACTTTTCACAATATTGGACTCAATAAAGAGTTAGTTTGAATTTGAAGACTTTTTTGCCTGCTATACAGGTATGTGTGTTCAGCGTATGGTGGCTGAATGGATATGGGACCGGCGTACAAATCACGCAGTCATAGTTCGATCCCGACCGGCAGTACCAATGTGGACTTTGTGGAATGATATTGTATTACAATATCATTGTGGCTCACTAAGTAACAGTGAGTTTTCTAATGAGCTCTATAGTATACAAGGGTGCTAGCCAATATATAATTCATGCCAAATGTAATTACAGATACATACGAGCTCATTCATCGCCTCATCTGAAACCTCTGTAAACATGGAAGAGAAAACAATGCGATACTTGACCACTCATCATTCAGCCTATTGCAGTCCACTGCTGGACGTAGTCCTCTACTAACACGCGCACTAACACTCGGTTCTCCGCTTTCCGCTTCCAGTCAGACCCAGCGACCTTTTTTAGGTCGTTGGGCCACCTAACTGGAGAGCGTCCTACTCTACGCTTGCCGAGTCGCGGTCTCCACTCTAGGTCACGCTTGCTCCATCGTGCGTCTTTCCTTCTGCAGATACGACGAGCCCAGAAACGATGTTTCAATAACTCAAGGGAAAATCCGTCTAAATAATATTCTCCAAAATTTTAATTAACACTCAAATCACATACATTTACACCGAGCACTAGGACCCAAGCCGCTACGCAAAAACGAGCCCCGCTTATCCGAAATATTAATGTAACACATGAAGGATTGCACTCCACTAAACAGAACCAAGCAAATAAATGTACCATCTCCAAATTTATAACCTCACATTTAGAATAATATTTTGTGGTGTTTTGTAACATTTTGTGGCACAATGTTAAATTATTTTCTCTATTTCATTTGTATAATAGGTAAAGTTTCGGGTGTTGTTAATTTTCTTGGTACACGTTACATTTAGAATTGAAAGTACCCTACTTTCAATTCTAAATGTAACATAACAAAAAGGTGTAAGTATATATGTTTATTATTAATTTATACAATTCTGTTGGACTTAGGCTTTTCCCGACGGATATATTAAGGTACTTGGCAGTGTAAGGTAAATGAAGTAATTTTGCGGGGCACGGTATGGAATAAGGAAAAAATAAACTTGGTGAAGTTTACTGTTACTTACGTACCGTTACTTAAATACGAGAATATTTATTCTAGATCGAATCAATCTGTTATATAAACTTCTTTTTACTGTAGTAAAAACAGCTCTAACAATTTGAAAAGTGTAGACCTAAAATCTTATTTGAGATATAAACGAAAACAAAGTACGCTCAGACTTAATAAATGAATTGACTAAACAGCTCCATATTCTACACACACACGTGATTTATTTAGAACTCAATTATTTTATTAATTTCATAATTTCAATTAATTAACTTACCTAAATTATCATTTATTTCATTAAAATATTATTATTTATATTTTCAATTAAATTTTGAATTCAATCTTTTCAGGAACCATTATATAGTCAACATAAAATATTTAATATAAATTACTCTCAATATACCTAATTAACAAGCATAAATTACACAAATTAAATGCAATTATATTATTTCGTTACAATTAAATGGAACAAAATTATCTTTACATTTTATTATTTAATTAAACTTACATTTAATTTACTGCACACATACAACATGTATCATCCACCAAAGGCGCGCCAAGATTAATGAAGTGCCCCAATGAATGACACTGTACATACATACTATAGCACGCTGCGCCGCCTATGATAAACTAAATGAACATTTTAAATTAACGGTATTCAACATTTTGTAATTAGTTATACTGATCCAAGCTTAACCTAGAAGATATACGACGTTATAATTTGTAATGGCAGGTAGAAATGAAGAAGCAAAATGTTGTCATGACGTCATCATGTTAACAGGTAATGGATAAATTCGATCTCAGGGATATCCGCCCGCGTAGCTCAGGTGGAAGAGCACTGAACACGGAATGTGCCTGGCTGTAATTTATCTATAATATGTATGTATTTACAAATAAAAAAAAATGTATTTAAGTAGTATATCAGTTGTTTAGTACCCATAACACAAGCAAATAAAATTGCTTACTTTGGGACTAGATGGTGCTGTGTGAATGTGGTAGAATATATTATATTATTATATTATATATATAATGACAGGGTCGCGGGTTCAAGTCCCGTCGTGGGTTTGAATTATTCCATTACTTGTTTAGCATTTATATAAAAAGGTAGAAATGAGAGTAATGTTTCTTGCTCAATATAAACAAGTACAATACTCATCATTTCAACCCATAAACGTCCCACTGCTGGGCACGGGTCTCCTCCAAAGACTGTGCAAGGAATTCAGCCTATACCACATCATATATAACTATACCACACTGGCCAGATTTCTTTTTATTACGTTCGCGGACTGGGGTTACGGATGTTGGCACTAAGTCTGCCAAGTTGAAATGGAAGTGGGCGGGTCACATTCTACGAATGAATGAGGACAAGTGGGCACGAGTCGTCACACAATGGGTGCCTGAAGATGGGCACCGTCGCCGAGGTAGGCCTAAAAAACGCTGGTGTGCCGACTTGGATACCTTCGACAGAGAATGGTGGAATATGGCTGGAGATAGACAGCAGTGGAAGGTTCAGGGGGAGGCCTTTGCCCAGCAGTGGGATGACACAGGCTAATATTTTTTTTTTTTCTTTTTTTTTTTCATTTATTTAACATTATAAAGGCTTATACATCTGTTTAGGTCTTTATAGCATTCTGAAAACCACAGAGGTTTATTATGACGCTATAATAACAATTCCTCGTTCAAACAGCGTGTACAAAGTTTGTGTTTTTGTGTGTGGCTTGGCTTAGGGTTTGTTTCTAATTTTCCTTTTCTCCCAGTGCTCTTGTCTCCATAAGGTTACCTTAGTTGCCTTTTACGACACCCACGGGTTGAGATGTGGTAGTAACAAATATATATACGACATAACATCCATTTGACAAAACAACTCTAGTTTGCTTGCTAATTTGTATGTTTATAACGCTATAACGCCTTACTACTATACATATAGATCACGCCTCTTTCCCAACAGAGGGGTAGGCAGAGACCATATCCTTCCACTTGTTATGATTCTGACATACATCTTTGGCTTCTTCAACATTCATCAGAATTTTCTTAGCAACCAATAGATATTCATAAAATTTCATAGAAACATAGTTTAGTACCTGGAGAAGGACAAAAGCTACTTTTTATCGACATAATATGCGGGTGAAGCCACCGGTAGCCACTAGTATTATAAATATTATGAAGAGAGAAAAAGGCGTGTTTCTAAAATATCTTTAGAGATAAGTTTGAAATAAACATTATTTTAATCAGAGTGATCAAAGAGATAGGGCACAGCGTGGGATCCTCACTTAATTTAAATCTATATTTTTAGGGTTCTGTATCAATGGCCGTCTTACGCCTTCTGCCACACCGTCTACTCGCAGCGATATGTAAATAAGTACTTAATAGGTACATAAATTCTTGTAGTAACGGATAATAGATAACTGACTGGCCTGTTGGTCTAGTGGTTAGTGACCCTGACTGCTAAGCTGGAGGTCGTGGGTTCGATCCCCACCCGAGACAAATCTTTTTGTGATGAGCATAAAGGTTTGTTCTGTGTCTGAGTGAAATTTATCTATAATATGTATGTATTTACAAAAAAAAAAATGTATTTAAGTAGTATATCAGTTGTTTAGTACCCATAACACAAGCAAATATAATTGCTTACTTTGGGACTAGATGGCGCTGTGTGAATGTGGTAGAATATTATATTATATTATTATAATGTCACTACCCCATCTCAGTCCGTGGGTCACAAGGCGACTAAGGGAGTAACCTTATGCAGATAAGAGCACTGCGAGAAAAGGAAAATTCGAAACAAATCCTATACCAACCCGTCTGGCCAGCATGGTATAGTAGGCTAAATTCCCTCCACATTTTTTGTAGGAGACCCGTGCCCAGCAGTGGGACGTTTATGGGTTGAAATGATGAGGTACATAAACTACTCATGTTCGGCAACATTTAGCCGGCGCCTGGCAAAAATAAGGATGAAAAATGCTTAGGGGAGATCCTTGTACCTTGGGACGCTTTTCTTTAAACCTCCATAATTTAAGTACAAATTAATCTATGGCCTTGAAAGTTGAAATTTCTATTAGGTAACCAATTACATCACAATAATATTATGTAAATCACGACCTACTATGTTTTATTAATGAGAAAATGACAATTAATTACTTTAGGAAATTTGTCCCAAGGTACAATCATGGCTTGTACCTCGGGACATCAATGTTTGTACCTTGGGATACATTTTTGTAAGCCTAAACTGCCACCAGATGAATAATATTATTTCTTAGGCTGGAAATGTAGATATGAATGGGCAGCTTAAATGCTTCGGTTTAAAGTATTTAAAGCATTAAAAACCAAAGATATTCTTAATTTTATATTAATAAATATAACTTCGGTAGGTTTAATTCATTTTAAATTTAGACTTTTTATCCTGATTCTGCAACTAAAAAGAAGTTTAGCTTTAGTATTAGCAAATAATAGCTTTGTAGATGTAGCAAAACAGTATTCCACAGTTAATTGATTTATACTCACCACAATGTTGTGTCACACAGCAAGACTCACAGAAGCACCAAGCACTTGATCGATCACCGTACCCTCTCAAGATGTTTGCAAACATTCCCCGACTCCAGTTACAGTATATTGCTGGTATATTGGATAGACGAGATCTGATCTTAGAAATGAGAACTACTAGACGTAACAGAATATATCATTACGACTTTTTCCCTGCAGGGGTAGGCAGAGGTGCATCATACCTATATTTGACTAGCCTATTAGCGTAGTGGTTAGTGTCCCTGACTGTTAAGCTGGAGGTTGTGGGTTTGTTTCCCACCCAAGACAAATCTTTGTGTGCTGAGCATGATTTTAAATAGGTATATGTTTTGTATATTTTAAAAATATAATTATATAAAATATAATTATAATTGCTTTATTTGAGACTAGATGGCGCTATGTGAATGTGTTGAAATATTTGACACACATAATATATTTTAGTCAGAAATATTATAGCATATATAGGTACAACTTTTTACCGACACACCGTATATTAAATTTCATTGTCATTATCATCATATCAGCCCAATGACGTCCACTGTTGAACATAGGCCTCACCTAATTTCCGCCAATTTTATTTCCAATTTTTTTTTATTTCATTGTATTTTACTATTATTATTGTAATTTATTTTATAATATTAGGATTAATTTCTGATATAAATGTATTGAATTGAAAACTAGACCATCATAGAATTGAAACAAATACCCCATCATCACAAACCTTTGTCATTATCTATCTATCTATCCACACTTCAAACTAGCAATCTTCAGCTTACCAGACATCCATTAGCATTAGCTAGCGATGTGTCTGAGAGCACTTGATCGAACTGTCCCACTCAAGGTGTTTGTGGACGTTCTACTGACACTGCACTAGTGTTAGCAATGGGACTTGATCGATTCAATTCTCGTGTCGAGACTTGTTTATTTAAGTTGCGATGAGATTCTTGATGTCATTAATATTCATGATTACTTGGGGTTGGTGAAATATCGCCACAGTATTAATTTGGTCACACAAAAAAACGGGTGAAAAATGGTCACATTTCTATAAAATTAATAAAATGTAGTAAAATATCGTCATTTATATTTTTTATAAGCAAAGCTTAAAAAAATGTACCTGTGACGATATTTTAAAAAGTAAATAGAAAAAAATAAAAAGTAAATAGAAATTATTTATAATAATAATAATATTTCACCACATTGACACAGTGCCATCTAGTCCCAAATTAAGCAATTATATTGATTTTTTTTACTTTACCTACATATTATAGATAAATTACACCCAGACACAGAACAAACAATCACACTCATCACACAAAGATTTGTCCTGTGTGGAAATCGAACCCACGACCTCCGGCTTAGCAGTGAGGGTCACCAATCACTACTCCAACAGGCCAGTCATCACGAAAAACGAAAAAGTCACGCGGGTAATGGCCTGTTACTCACATTTTCAGGATCCAGGCGAATGAAATTTAAAAGACAGAAAATCCAAATTCCATTTTTACCCATCCCGGAAATCCATCCCAAAATTCTTTGCGCCTGTGGCTGTCTATTAAATATGTACAATAATATATACATATTTGTAAAACAGAACTACTCGTTGTTCAACTCCATTCATTCATTTTGTTTTCAAACAAAGAATAAAAAAAATAACGGAGCGTAGAGAGATGGATTATCCATCACAAAAGGTCTCAGAAGCATTCACAAAACTAATTTACTGAAACAACATTATTGCATGTCTGAAAAAATTACTTTTGCACTGAAATTCTACCATAAAGGCTGGTGTACATTGAGGAAGTTACTGTCGTCAGTCTACTAGCAAGTCAGTGCTGACTAAATACTCGAGTTTGGGTGTCCGTGTGTCCGTTTATTTATTAACAGCAGGATCGCATTTGATGCAGGCTACTAACCCTATTGGAAATCTCTTGAGGAGGCCTATGTCCAGCAGTGGACTTCCTATGGTAATATGATGATGATAGTGAATTTATTTATTTAAATTTATTTTAAATTCCCGATTCGCGTGAAATTAATATTAGGTTTTTCTATCATGAAATTCCAGTATTGAGATTTTCCCGGAGTTTGGTAAAACAATTTTAATTTAATTATTTATTTATTATTTATAGTACAAACACCACTTAGATATAAATGCAGAAATCACAAAATTAAGTAAATGTAGATACAATAGGCGGCCTTATAGCTAAGAGCGATCTCTTCCAGGCAATCTTTGGATCGATTTGTTGGAAAAATGGTAGGTATTCTGGTGTAGGTATGCTATGAAATAGTAAATTTTTTCCCGGTTGCTGACAATAGGCTCGCCTCTTATTTCATGGTACCAAACAATGGGGTAGGCAGCGGTGAAAAATATATACACAACCACATTTTTACATCTCTACCTACCCTTGCATATGTAATTTAACTTCATGCACAACAATGGTTTAAATGTCTAAGGCTTTGACTTTATTGGGTAAACAAACAACATCACAATAATGAATAGATACAGTAACATAAGATACAATACGTGTAAGGTGATTGCGATATCCACACCGTTTACCACAAGTAAAATAAACAAGTACATAATATGTTAAGAGCAGAAGGTACAAATTTTACATTTGTTTTATTATTTTATAAACTTATTTAAATAAAACTAAAGTGGGTATAGACAAAAACAGTTGGTACTTAAACAACATGCAGACACTTAACCTTTAGACAAATCCTCATCACGCCGCGCAAATCATCTTATTCGTACTACCGCAAGAACCAATTATGGTAAAAATACAATAATTAACGTGGGAGCACAGATATATAATAAACTTCCAACTGATGTAAAAGAAGCTAGTTCACTAGGTATTTTTAAGCGAAAGTTGTTTGCTCATTTATAACGACGCATCATTTCTCTGATGAGTTAGGTAAAAAAAAGAGAAAATTATTACAAAAATTATTATTAACAATAATTTTTGATAATAATAATATTATTTTTTGTAGTAATATTAAATTATTGATA
Organism: Laspeyria flexula; assembly: GCA_905147015.1. Lineage (NCBI taxonomy): Eukaryota > Metazoa > Arthropoda > Insecta > Lepidoptera > Erebidae > Laspeyria > Laspeyria flexula. The sequence continues at coordinate 9,589,153 of LR989972.1, forward strand.
ACTATACTAATAAACAATAACAGAAAATAATTTATTATTGTATATTATAATTATGCCTTCAAACACTTAATAACATTGTAATTTGGACCACAACAAAACATAGGAATGTGAAGCAACACTTATTGTATGGATAAATGAAATAGTCTTTTCTGTTGTTAGTTTTTTAACTACTATACCGCACTGGGTTAATGTTTTATTTTATATTAAATTTTGTTATTTTCATGTAAGTGACAAATGTCTGAATGAAAATAAAGTTCTTTAAACCGAATCCTTAATTATTATATCTACCAGTTATACCTTTGGGTGATAGTTAATGGTATGTTTGTAAAGTTCCCCATAACATAGAGCTTATATTAAGTGCGGGCGTTGTCTATTTAAAAATAGAAATAGAAAAGATATTTCTTTCCCTCAAATCGTATACGCACCGAAACTTGGCAATACGGGAATCTTCTAAAAAAAATATCCTTCTAAGCCCTCTTCTCAGTATTACGTTTATTATAATAAAACTTCAAATCACCTTACGTAATACCCTAAATAAGACAGCAACATACAAACCCTTTCTCTCTAATGGATTTAACCTTAAGACGTCTCTTAAAGGGTAGTATATACCATCTAGATGTTAAGCAAAAATATGTCTTCCTTTGTTTCAATTAGAAGTTATATTTGTGAGTCGAGACGAGCTCTTGGTAACAGTAAAAATTCAGGCTTCGAGTGAATAAAGAGTTAAGTGTGGTAATATTAAGGTGGATATTCCGATACGCCTCCCTCATATATGTTACTGCCGCTATTGTCTCTGAACATAGACACTTTTTTACATAGAATCATTCCTTTTTTCCATTTTCTACAATAAATAGGCCCGCGTATTAACAGAGTCAATTTTTCTCGTATTTTTTCTCAATCAATCAATCAAACTTTATATGTGAACAAGATGTTACTTAAATTATTTTACAGTTTCTGAATGTTCTGCCAGTTATCGAAGCACAAATATATCGCTTTTTTTAAAAAACAATGATAAGACAACATTTAAATTAACTGAGATTGATAATATCAAAAATAAAATAAAATAAATTGTATGGCTCATTATCAATAATTAATTCTCAATAAGTTATTCTTAATAAATATTAGGCTAGTTATAATCAAAAAGTGAAAAAGCTGCCGGACTAATTGATCGGCTGGCTAAACAATGCACATCAGAAGTCATAGTCATTTAAGTCTAGAGGTATGATTTTTTTCACTAAAGTTCCTTAGTGTCCATTCACGTAGAAAGCAGAACCAACTATAGACTACAATATATAACTTTAAGCCATTGAGTTAAGATCTATTTTATATTTGACAAGAATTCTCAATAGGATTTCTATTTTAAATATTATATGAATTTAAAAATATACCGTAATTCAATTGTTTGAAAGTTTTATTTTGAATACTACAAAAATTCTCCCTCCTTTTTGAACCGGTCTACAGTAACAGACAATTATATGACGTTAATAGCTATTTCAAGGATAGATTTATTATAGTGGTAACAGTTTTTTATGCGGGTAGAGACAGAGGCGATAGCTAGCTAGCTATGTTATTCAAGTAAACAAACAATCTTCACACAACATCACAAACAAACTTAGCTAGAGATACTTATATCGTGTTTCCAAATCATCATAGAAATTGAACTGTCCCGTGACCCAGCAAATCAAACTGAGATATTTTCATAAATAATAATATATTTGGGGAGAATGGGGATGCACGTGATTATCTGCTCGTGTAGGCGCTTTGAGATGATGTCATGTCATGAATATTGTAAGATGAAAATAAAAGATAATATCGATGTTGAAAAAGAAATTGAAAAATAGAATAACTAATAAAAATGGGGATTTAAAATCACTACATAGTATAAAACAAAGTCGCTGTAGCTGTCTGTCCGTCCCTATGTATGCTAAAATCTTTAAAACTACTCAACGGTTTTTGAAGCGGTTTTTTTAATAGATAGACTGATTCAAGATGAAGGTTAATAGGTATAAAATACATACCACGAGGGTGAAGCAGCGGGCGGAAGCTAGTTCTATATAAACTAAAAGGTTAAAACTTAAAGCTAACGGAAAATTTGTATCCTGCGAAGGGATATGAACCTTGAAACTTGGTTTTTGAAATTGTCTATGTAATGAAACTTTTTTTTATCAATATTGTAATTATAATTTAATTTAAAAAACTCTATTCTACAAAAAAAACTTCCATATTTCTTGCGTGCCAGTTTTTTACTACTACCAAAACTTTTTTTTAAAAACATTTACTACTTTTATTAATGTTCATACAAATTAAAATACACACTCATTCAAGTTTATTAAACAAAACCAACAACAAGTACAGCTGTAAAAACGTCAAAATATTGTCTTCAAAACTATTAACATTAACCTTGATTTCTTCAATAACCCATTTACCCCATTCTCCCCTATATTCGGGTGTATAAAATACCCAGATTGTTTCGCGGTTATAGCAAGGGTTAACTTCAATAACTGTGGACAAAGGATATTAAATATTTTATGGAGCTTTCACAATGGCCATCATAAATCTATGGTGGTAGGTTTATGGTTTCAATATTGATTCTTAAGTATGCAAATACCTTAATAAAGTGGGGTAAAATACTCTTTATAGTGGTACACTTAAGGTCTATTATTAACTGTCAGTTTTATGTAGTTGTTGGATTTGGAGGTTAAGTCTTAGTGGAGTTTGTATTAAGGAGATAAATTAAGGAAAATCGATGAAAGACAGCTGATGTTTTTGTAAACATCTTAATATTGTAATATATCCTTATTTACGAATAAACAAGACAGTAGCAATAACTTCTAATGTTATGAATGCAAAGATAACTTTATTTGTTTGTTGAAATTGCAGATAGAGAAACAAACCCTATACCAACACGTCTGGCCAGCGTGGTATAGTAGGTTAATTTCCCTGCACATTCTTTGGAGAAGACCGTTGCCCAGCAGTGGGACGTTTATGGGTTCTTCTTCTTATCGTGTCGACAGCAAGGCCCAAAATTTGGCCACGGCCACTGCAGCGTCAGTTGTTGCCGAAATGATAATGATGATTGTTAGTTAACGTTTTCAAGAAAGAAATAAACGACAAGATGAATAAAGGAAGAGTGACAAAACAAATATATAATAATAATAATATTCTACCACATTCACACAGCGCCATCTAGTCCCATAGTAAGCAATTATATTTGCTTGTGTTATGGGTACTAAACAACTGATTTACTACTTAAATACTTTTTCTTTTTGTAAATACATACATATTATAGATAAATTACACCCAGACACAGAACAAACCTTTATGCTCATCACACAAAGATTTGTCCTGGGTGGGGATCGAACCCACGACCTGCGGCTTAGTAGTCAGGGTCACTAACCACTAGACCAACAGGCCAGTCATTAAAAATATTTTAACTTTTATGTAATATTATAATATATATTATATTGGAAAACGCGTTCGTTAAAGTCTTTCGTACATATGTCAATGGTTGATCCCAAGAGTGTTACCATACACAAACTGACCACAATGTTTTAAAAAATTGAATCCGAAACTTTTTTTAACTCAGGCTTTTTAAAGTTTGAATGCCTCGGGGCGTCATAAACGTATCATCCATGACATGTCATATTCGCCATAAAAAACGATTCTAAATTAAAAAAAATTCATTATTTTTATTTCGATTGTATTTTGTAACAGTAATAAGTAATATCTCATGTTATATGGATAAATTGTTACTTATAAAGGTCAATTAAATAATACTAGAAACAAGTATAAAAAACCATTGAAAAAGAAAGGAAATCGTTTTTCCTACGGATTGTAGGCAAACTAGTAACACTTTTTTCCATAAGAGTTACTTTCTAACGTAAATGAGTAAAAAAAATGAGGAGAGAGGCTGCCAGCAACTGGGACCGCAATAAACTCGGACCGCGGTCCCAGTTTCTGGAACCCGTTTAGTTTAAATTATTATTATGATTGTGAACACTCATAAATAAATAAGAATCTATTTTCAAGCCAATAACAGTACAATATAATTATAACACTGAAAACAGTAAAAATATTTTTTTATAATTGATTGATGAGTGATCCTAGTCACAGGAAGAAAAATATTAAAATTGAATGGATCAGAAATTATTGTCATCCCAGTTACCATTAGCCTTAAACAAAAAATACATCGCAATATTAAAAAAAAACTTCATCCTAAAGTGACCTACACCCTACCTACACCATAATGTCCCATGTGGGGATAGAATTTCCTCTCTTAAAGCCTCTTCCTTTAGACATTACGTACAATCATTAGTCTTATTGCAACAGCTGCGGATAAAACTTAACCCTTTACATTTAAAGATACACATTTGTGTATAAATCGCTTAAGAAATATTGTTTCGAATCAATCAAAGACACGGCTTAAAACAGATGGATACGCAAACGTTGGAGAAGCGCCCGTTTGAGATAATCATAAACAAATCACATCGGGATTGCCTCCACACTAATCGTTTCTGGCAGGGTTGTTATGGCATATTATTATTTTTTAACTTCTTTTTTCCTGGGATAAAGATAGTTGAACATTATTCTTTGTTTGTTAAAGCCGTGCTACATGGTTGTTAATTTGTCTTCCACAGAGGTGCTCTTGGTGGATTCCAACCGTGTAGCCGGCTGTTATAAACCAAATTTTATACAAACGACGCGGATGGCAAACAAGCTCCCACCAAGGTCACTCTGTTGGAACGCAAGTTTGTAACCGTGTGGAACGGCTATTAAGCCAACGCATACGTGAATAAGCTGTGTATTGCGATGGACAATACAAACATACAATTACACAAAGAACACCCAGTCTCGAAACAAATGTCTATGAATCACAAATATTTCCCGAACAAGTCCCGACTTCCTTACGTGAGTGACTTTAAAAACACAAATATTTGTTTGGTGTGGGAATCACACGAACGAAACTCGCAACTATGTTAGTTCTCGCAGATCATCATCATTTATTATCAGCATATCAGACAGACCTACTAACGGCCACCTGCAACCTTTAGAAGGTTGTCGTTCCATCTGGCGGGGGGCCGCTCCACACTACGCTTTGCAAGCGCAGATACTTAAACTTTATTTTGTGTTTATTGTTTATTTAGTTATTGTTTACATTACTAAATTGTACAACGCAAACCTTGTGGCGTATCATCTGACCTTTATAATATAAGTACTATAGTTGTAGAATTTATCAAACTTTGTTTTATTCTTTTGTTACTACTTGTCTCACACGAATGTGGAAAATAAATGTCTTTTCTTTCTTTCTTTCTTTCTTAAACTCATTCTATGAACTAATTTCTAATAATTACTGAATTTTTTTTTATTTATTCAATAATATAAACACAAAATACAATGTTTCACTTTAACATAGCAATACGGAAAATCACAGAGGTTTGTAATTAATGCTATAAACGCAGTCTACATCAACAAATAATAATAATATTTCTATATTTGTAAATAAAAGTCAATCTCAAAAAAATGTCTGAGCCAACTGTATGAAATGAAATGAATTTACGTTTATACATCTAGGTTCTAAAGGAACTCTTATGAAAGACACAAGTTAAGAGTGAAACAGGTTATCCGAAATATTGTGTCACCAAATTTGCCTACGATTATTGTATTTCAAATTATCACTAGAGGTCGTCATACTCGTCATTCTTATTAACAATTTAATAGTCATATTCCCCCTTATTACAAAATACGGACTAAGCATTAAACCAGGTTTAAATTGACAACTTTGACACTAAAACAATGGCTTATGTCAATTTAAACCTGGTTTAATACTTAGTCCATGTTTTGTAATAAGGGATTGTATGTTGTTACGATCGATTAGTCAATCGCAAGTTGATATATTAATAGAAGACAAGATGATTGTTATATTCACGTTAAAATTACAAAATAAATTTCGACGGAACTGCTTTAATATAGCTAATTTAAACACATCAGAATAACACATTGAGTGTGTCTTATGATTAGCTTTGAAGTCTGTTCAGAGGGCCTAAAAGGTATTCCGACATTTGATTTCGATATCGCTGTCAAATGTTTGAAAATTTAAACGGTCAAGTGAGCAAAACCGCGGGTGATAGCTAGTTTAAATTATATAACGACCTAATTGTAACAACACAGCTTGTTCTTACTCCCAATTTTCAGTTGTATCGTTACGCACAGCCCTATTTAGGGCAAAATGTTTACATTCTGCGATCGTGATGGATCGTTGGCCCGACACCCCCCTCTTCTCTCCCTGCAGCCTCCACAATGAGTGTAAAGAATGGAAGAGACCAGAAAATTAAGCGTAGTTAGCATTTGTTTCTGTGAGCCTTACTCTGAATTTCGACATTCGATTGGTCGGTTTTGATGTCACTGTCAAATGTAAGGAAATTTAGATATGGTCGCTGTCTCTTTCAAACATTTGACAGCGACATCAAAAACGACTAACTAATCGAATGTCGAAATTCAGAGTAAACCCCAAATGTCATGTCATACATGTCGTACAAGGCGAATGAGGAAATAAACCTTAAGCACCAAGACCACTGCGAGAAAAGGAAAATTCGAAACAAAACTCTATACCAACCTATGTGGCCAGCGTGGTATATTAGGCTAAATTCCCTCCAAAATATTTGGCGGAGACCCGTGCCCAGCAGTGGGAAAATAAATTCGACGGTCACGTGGCGCAGTGGTTAAGGTTGTGGCCTTGCCACTACATCACCGTGCTGGGTGACGTGGGTTCGATTCCCACACGAGACAGATATTTGTGTGATTCATAGAAATTTGTTTCGAGTCTGGGTGTACTTTGTGTCTGTTAGTTGCATGTTTTTGTAATATTAATATATAGAAACGGTATATAGGATTGAGAACCTCCTTTTTTTTCGTCGGTTAAAAGAAAACAATATAGCCACATCCAGTATCAATTAAGCTATTGCCCTGTTCACTCACGAACCGTCAGTGTTTCGCGCGAGCATTTGATAAATGCTCACGTCACTTTTTGTTAACGTTTATTTTTATCAAATTGGATTTTTATTCTACTCCCGTCTTATCTGCGACAAGCTGGTCTATTTGTGTACGTACTACTTGCTAATTTGGAGAATTAAACTTATTATTTGTATTTCTTACTAGATTCCATACCGCTGTAACTTCTATGCAACTTTATACATACATATACATCACGCCTCTTTCCCAACAGAGGGGTTCTCCAATATAATATTATAATATTACATGAAAGTTAAAATATTTTGTTGAAATTTTAAATTGAACAAAATCCATTTTATATACAAACAATATTATATATTGTGGTAAGTCTAAAAACCTTGTACTAAGAATTTAAAACCTAGACTTAAACCTAGTTTAAACAGCAAACAATAAAATATAAGATGTATAAGATGTCTGATGGCAATCAGACATACTTATTATATTTTAAGTAAGGTGTTGGCCGCATGAAGGGTTATTATTATTAGCTTGTAAGTTTTATACATACATACATATTAGATCACGCCTCTTTCCCAACAGAGAGACCATTTCCTTCCACTTGCTACGATTCTGACACACATCTTTGGCTTCTTCAACATTCATCAGTCTTTTCATTCACTCTCGCCGTTTGAGGGTACTCCTGATCTGTCCCTTCTTTAGAACGTCACCTATTTGGTCATGGTACGTTCTTCTAGGTCTTCCCCTTCAAACGTTTCCTTTCACATTCGCCTCATATATTTGTTTTATCACTCTTTCTTCATTCGTTCTCTCGACATGTCCAAACCAACAACATAACTTTATTCAATATCTATACCAATATTATAAAGAGATAAAATTTGTGAAGCGATGGTGGCTGAATGGATAAGGGACCGGCGTGCAAATCACGCGGTCCGAGTTCAATACCGACCGGTAGTACCAATGTACATTCCACTTTGTGGAATTTATATGTACTAGTCAAGTGACTTACCATCTGCCAACGGTGAAGGAAAAACATCGTGAGGAAACCCAAGTGCATGTCCTTTAGAAGAAATTCTATGAGTATGTCTGATCCACCAAGCCGTACTAGGTCAGCGTGAGTGGATTATGGCCTCAACCCTCTCAGCTCTCTAGTTAGAGGAGAGGAGACCCAAGCCCAGCAGTGGGAATTAATGGGTTGCTGATGATGATGATGAAAGTTTGTGAGTGTGTGAAGTTGTAGGGGCTAATCTCGGGAATACTGAACCGATTTGAAAATTTTTTTTAGTGTTGGATAGCCCATTTTTCGTGGAAGGTTATTGGCTATATAACATCACGCTACGGCCAATAGGAGCTGAGCAGTGGCCAAATAAAGAACCATGGGAGCGAAGACCTGCACGACTTCTAGTGTATTATAAAAATAAATTGCACTACATAACGCCGACTACTATCTTCACATTTTCGCCGTATTTTAGCTAAAACTAAGTCTGCAAAACTGAACAATTTTTCCTTATTCTGTAAAATAGATTCACACAATCATTCCTTTTTAGCTAGAAGACGTTAGTTACGGGCACCATTTTGTGCAGCCTTGGCCAAGGAAAACCTAAGTGGCTGTTTTGTCAAATGAATTATTTAGTTTGAAAGTTTCTTGCTTCAAAATTTGGATTATTATTATGAAAATATGGTGTATTGGTGGAGCTACTGCTAAAAGGGTAGCCAATTAATCTAATTTAATAGCTTTGAAGGAAAACACTATTATAAAAGGTAAACTAAAAAGTATTTTTTTATTGCCTGTAGAGGCAGACGAGCAAGCGGCCCACCTGATGGTATGTGGTTACTACTGGTTACCGCCGGTTATAGTGGTCTTTGGTGGTGAACGACGGGAGCGAAGCTGCGCGCGACATCTAGTCATAAAATAAATTCACCAAAAAAAAACACCTAATCTCTAATGCAAGCATTAAGTAGTTTTCTCAAAATAATCAAGGAAATTTCAAAAACCGACCCCAAGATAACCAGTTTCGTTGACCTCTCATTGTTATTATATCCTTAGATTTATAAGGCCATCTTATACTGGTGATTTCAAAGACAAGTACTAAAAGATCAGATAAAACTTGGAACAAAAGCAATGCCACACTTAGGATAGATGACTGCTCTTTAAGCGCCACAAAGTTAAGTTAAACTTATATATATTTGGTGCAAATGTATCGTTGAGGCACTTACAGTAATTAACTTGGCTCGCTACGCCATCTATAGGACATTCGTCTAACTATTGTTTCCTTAAGGTAAGTTACTTGACTAGTAGGTACAATCATAGATTTAGTATATACTGCGGTAGCGCGCGGATCCTTGGTCTATGGGTACAATAATATAAATTCTACAAATTAGAAACAAACACAAAACCATATAAATTAAATACCTAAATGATTATTGTAACAAAAAAAAAATAACAATCACAAAACCAGATTAGGCACTAGGCCAGCGAGAGTGGATTATGGCCTAAACCCTCTCAGCTCTCTAGTTAGAGGAGAGGAGACCCGAGCCCAGCAGTGGGACTTAATGAGTTGCTGATGAATCACAAAACCATATTATTATATCTGTGTAGGAATACTTCTTTGGAAGGTCCACAACTGAACTGGCTATTGGCTAATTGAGTGAGGGAGAGGTTGGATAAGTTACACGGGGAAGAAGAGGATAGAAGATTTTGGGCATATTATAGGTGTGCCTTGGTGTATACGACTGCTTTGCAAGAGATCCCGGGTTCGATTCCCGGGTCGGGTGAAAAAGATATTGGGATTTTCTATCACGAAATTCCAGTATTGTGATTTTCCTGGAGTTCGGAAAATTTATGTGCCTAGGCTCGCCCGGTAATAAACTAATTCCTCATCATTATCATATCAGCCCAATGACATACACTCCTGAACATAGGCCTTACCTAATTTCCGCCACAGCGAGCGATTTGTGCCACCTGCATCCAACGGCCACCCGCAACCTTTACCGCATTCTATACTTCTATATCTATACTATTATTATAAAGAGGAAACATTTGTTTAAGTATCATAATCATCATCATCATATCAGCCCAACGACGTCCACTGCTGAACATAGGCCTCACCTAATAAATAAGTACGTGATAAATAAATTCGGGTAGAGACCCGAGCCCAGCAGTGGGACTTTCTTTTTTTTTTCTTTTCTTTTTTTTTTTAAAAGACAACGCCCGCACTTGGGAACAAGCCCTGTGTCGCGGGGAGCTTTACAAACATGAAACTAACGGACACAAAGTACATCCAGACTAGAAACAAATATCTATGAATCACACAAATATTTGTCTCGTGTGGGAATCGAACCCACGTCACCCAGCACGGCGATGTAGTGGCGAGGCGACCACCTTAACCACTGCGCCACGGTGACAGTCAACTTTGGATTGCTGATGATGATAATGATAAATAAATTAAAAACTACTAGACCGATTTCAAAAATTCTTTCAACGCTAGAAAGTTACATTATCACTAAGTAACATAGACTACATAATATCACGCTACGGCCAGTAGGAGCTGAGCAGTAGCCAAATAAAGAAATCGTTAAATTAAATAAATTATTTATTCGATACAATTTAACATTTTAAAGTGAAATGCATATATCAATACGTATCAACTTAAACACGATACAATCACCAATTTATTGAATTAAATATGAATATAAAATTGAGCTTTATTTGTATTATCACACAATTTGATATTCATTGCACATTTTGGTAATTTGTTAGTAAATTAATGATATTGTTATAAAATAATTGTTGTTTGGTATTATTTATTTATCAATCTATCTGATATCATCAATATAATAATAATAATAATAATAATAATAATATTTTACTACATTCACACAGCGCCATCTAGTCCCAAAGTAAGCAATTATACTTGCTTGTGTTATGGGTACTAAACAACTGATATACTACTTAAATACATTTTTTTTTTTGTAAATACATACATATTATAGATAAATTACACCCAGACACAGAACAAACGTTTATGCTCATCACACAAAGATTTGTCCTGGGTGGGGATCGAACCCACGACCTCCGGCTTAGCAGTCAGGGTCACTAACCACTAGACCAACAGGCCAGTCTATATAGAATATGATAATCATTTAATTAGATAGCCGTTGGTAAATTTGCTGACACCTTGTTTTTTGGCTTTGTGTCATATAAAGTAAAAAAATGTTCATATGTATTATATATGTGATCCAAATGAAATAAAGAGTTTTGACTTTGACTTTGCCACAAAGCTACGGCCATCAGTTGATGGGAGAAAATCGTTCTTTATAATTATTGGAAAGCGCAGCGTAGGACAACCCCCACAAGATGGACCAACGACCTTGTAAAGGTTGCGGGTGGCCGTTGGTTGCAGTCGGTGCAGGAAATTAGGTGGGACCTATGTCCAACAGTGGACTCTATTGGGCTGAAATGAAAATGTTTATGAATTAGTTTATTAGTACAACACAACCGGGCACATTTGTTTTCCGAACACCGAGCCAATCACAATACTGGAATTTCTGATAGGAAATCCTAATATAATTTTCATCCGACCTGGAAATCGAACCCGGGATCTCTTGCAAAGCAGTCGTTTACACTTACAGCACCGAGGCAGCAACACCTATAATATGCCAAAAATCTTCGATCCTCTTCTTCCCCGCGTAATTTATCTAACCTCTCCCTCACTCAATTTTCATTAAGATAGCCAGTTCAGTTGTGGACCTTCCAAAGAAGGGTTTGCCACAATCATTAGCTTTGGCACGCTGATTAATGATAGCTGACGCTTTACGTTTCTCGTCTGAGGACAACCATCTTTGTCTTAGCCGGGTATCTAAATTTTATCAAGTACCTTACTAATTTAAAAATACGCCTTTCCTAATGTACAAGAAATTATTTTATTACAAGCTTCTCTCTGTTAAAACGTAATAGATAGTTTGAAAGCGTGGATCCTAGGTCTAAACATTTTTGCGATACTTATTACTGGAATCAGACTCAATAGGTCCTGTAATTTTGTTTTTTTTGACCGCAGTTTAATAAGATTAGATTTTATACAACACAGGTAAAATTTTAGTGCGTTTAAACGTTTTGGCGATACCTATTACTGAAATCGGGGGTTACTCTGAATTTTGACATTTGATTTGGTTTTGATGTCAAATGTAAGGAAATTTAGATACCATAGTTATCATTTTAAAAACATTTGACAGCGACATCAAAACAGATTAAGTCGAATGTCGAAATTCAGAGTAAGCGTCAGACTCAATAGGTCCCGTAATTATTATATATCACGGGTTGAGATGGGGTAGTGATATTATGTATTCTTAATCCGTCACTACACAGATTAATTGTATGATTGTTCATGAACAAAAAGCTTATTTTAACAAAATCGCGGTTGTACACAACTTCACAGAAATATAAAAAAGAAATCTTTATCAAATTTAGTTTACGATTTAGTAAAATTGTGTTTGTGATAAATCAGTTAGTACGTGCTCGATTCCGAATCGATTTACGATGATACGAAACAATCGCAGCCGAATATAAATGATTGATGACATCGATATTGCGTCCTGATGTGTCATTTCTACCCGTGATGTTCACTAGCTGTGTCTTGCGGTTTCACCCGCATCAACTATTACTGCTCGGCGCTCCACGCCTCAGGAAGGTATCGTGACGGGAAGAGAATTTCAATATAACATGCGTATATTGTAGTATAATGTAGGTACATGTTAATAATTAATAAATAATGTAATATGGGTAACAGAAAATAAAGTCAGTCTGTGTCAAGCCATCTTGTTTTTTTACTACATGGCATGACAGCGGTGCGTGAAATAAATTATTTTTCGAGTAATAACTGCAAAATTCACTAAAAATTGTCCACAGATATATTAATTATCTCATCATCATCATCATTTCAACCCACAAACGTCCCACTGCTGGGCACGGGTCTCCTCCAAAGAATGTGGAGGGAATATTTAGCCTACTATACCACGCTGGCCAGACGGATTGGTATAGGGTTTGTTTCGTTTTATTTTTTCTCTCTACAAGGTTTACTCCCTTAGTTGTTCTTACGTCACCCACGGGTTGAGATGAATATAAAGCAGTAGTGGTATGCCACTTAATCTAACAATCCAATTAATTCTAGAGAAGACCAACACCTGCACAATAAAGAAGTTTTTCTGAAAAAAAAACGTGCAAACAGGGGGCTTACTCTGAATTTCGATTACTCAGTTTTGATGTCGCTGTCAAATGTTTGAATGTGACAGCGACCATATCTTAATTACCTTACCAATCGAAGGTCGAAATTCAGAGTAAGCCCCCAGATATATTTCATAGTAATAATATTAAAGCTATGTATTGTGCAAGGTCAGAAAATGGCAATACAACAAAGGGGTTGTGTGGCAAAATCTGTCATTATTATTCCTTTGAGTATCGGCGTATTTATGTATTAATTTCCTAATTGGTTTCCTTATACGCCGTTCGATAGTGGATGGGGAAATTCTGTTACTAAGGGGTTGATATGAGGGGAAATAGCGAAATTCAGAACAGTGACTGACTTGGAAAAGCTGAGGTTTAAATTGGATTTTGTTAAAACAATACTAATATGGGTTTTGATTTATGGAATCTTTCCACTGCTGGGCACGGATTTTCTCCAAAGAATGGAGGAAATTTCGCCTACTACACCACGCTGGCCAGACAGGACGCTGACACACATATGACATGACAATCTATTGGTATGTTTGATCCACCATACTGACTGAGTATGAGAGACTAGTATGGGGTTCTTCAAAAAATGAGTGAATAGGTTTCTTAAGGGTCTTTCTTAAGCCTAATGAGGTCATAGGTCATATCACTCAGTATGAGCCGTCCACTAGGTACGATCACATGCAAGTGCGAGGTGGTGTGAAGTAGCGAGCGGTAACAGATGTACATACTAGTACGTAGCTTAACAAACTCTTTAGGCTTGGCACCGACTTCAAACAGATTAGTAATAGGGTATTTAATTATACTTTAAACAGGTAGGTAGGTATTATATACTAATTCAGTTAATTTTTCGCTTTTTTGTACTGTTTTGAAGTCGTTTTAATATTTTTTGTTAAAAGTAGTTTATAATTTATAGTTTTTAGTTAATTTTTTTTTCAAAAGTACAGTGACTTATTTTGAAAACATTCAGATAAATACTCTACTAGAACTTAAAATAGTTTAGTTATTATTAATAGAGATTTTAAATGCATAATCATCTGTGATATTAAATGTAGAGAATACACTTCCTTAGTATTCTAGTGACACAGTAAGGATTAGGAGAGTTTAGCTCTGCAAAGGAAATTTAAGAACCAATTAAATTAGTCCTTAGCATCCTGTTTTGCATATAAAATTAATTTTAAACGTGTACTTTGAAGGAAAACGCGTTGTTAACTTGAGACATTTAATTTTATAGTTAAAAAGTGTGAAATTTTACTGGGAAAATAATATTTACGTTATAAAATACTAAAGACTACGACTACGGTGACTGCCACCGTAGCGCAGTGGTTAAGGTGGTCGCCTCGCCACTACATCGCCGTGCTGGGTGACGTGGGTTCGATTCCCACACGAGACAAATATTTGTGTGATTCATAGATATTTGTTTCTAGTCTGGGTGTACTTTGTATCCGTTAGTTTCATGTTTGTAAAGCTCCCCGCGACACAGGGCTTGTTCCCTAGTGCGGGCGTTGTCTTTTTTAACAAAAAAAAAAGAGATTATACTATAAAATTTCGCGATTAAAGTAATATAAATATTAAAAAGTTCTCGAGTGGCGGCCACGTATTGGAAAGCGCAGCGTGGAGCGGCCCCCCACCAGATGGACCGACGACCTGGTAAAGGTTGCGGGTGGCCGTTGGATGCGGGAGGCACAAAATCGCTCGTTGTGGCGGAAATTAGGTGAGGCCTATGTTCAACAGTGGACATCATTGGGCTGATATGATAATGATGATGAAATATTACATAAAATAGTGTGACGCATTTTCTTCCGAAGGGGTAGGCAGAGGTGTATTACACCCACATTTCGCCACCCCTGTAAGAGTTGGTCACATGTAATAGGAGGCGCCTATTGTCATCAACCGGGGACATTTGTTTACCAAATTCCGGGATAATATCAATACTGGAATTTCATGATAGAAAAGCCCAATATCGTTTTAACCCGACCCGGGAATCAAACCCGGGACCTCTTGTACAGCAGTCGTATACACTTCCCGCTGCGCCACCGAGGCAGTAATACATAAGTATTTATTAGGCCAGACAACTATTACTACCTATTTTACTACTAACTATTTTTTAATAGATTTTTTAACCAAAACAAAGGGTGTGTTCCCATTGAGGGACCATACCCTATTTTTGAGCTTTTAAATGTATCCAGCCTTTTCAGGTATTTTTGTGACATGCTATAATAATGACATACCAAAGTTTATCGTTAATTTTAATAATTCATAATAATATACATTCACTTTGCACTACTTTTTTGACATTTAACCATAATATTAGTATTAGTTTGACACATTTTTATGACATTATACTATGACATTTCCTTCCACTTGCTACGATTCTGACATACATCTTTGGCTTCTTCAACATTCATCAGTCTTTTCATGCATTCTCGCCGGTTGAGGGTACTCCTGATCTGTCCCTTCTTTAGAACGTCACCTATTTGGTCACGGTACGTTCTTCTAGGTCCTTTCCTTCCAACGTTTGCCTTCACATTCGCCTCATATATTTGTTTTGTCACTTTCGTTCATTCATTCTCTCGACATGGTACATGGTACTTTGTCGATTAAAAAGAGTGACCTGAGTTTCTTGCCAAGTCTCAGAGCTCAACTGATGACTGACAGAGTGAACTGGCCGTAGGCAAATTTGCTGACACCTTTTTTTTGGCTTTGTATGACGTTCATAAGCATCATGTATGTGATCAAAATGAAATAAAAGACTTGACTTTGTCTTTGTCCAAACCAGCTTAACATTCCTTTGTCTATTCTTCTATTTAAATAAACACCCTTTCCAATTTATAATACAGATTGAATGTATTGCTCTCAATTCAGAGTACAATGAAAATAGAATAAAATTTCAATTGTTAACTGAATATTTCAACGCTTCACTCTACACTATTTCAATATGGAGCACAGAGCGTCATATAAACAAAATTTCATATAGTTAAACGTATCAACAAATGAATACAGCTCAAATTTACTGATACTTTTATTTTGAGTTTTAGTATTTTTCTGATATGGAAATGGGAATTGTTTTAACAGATATTTGAACACGTAACGATTCAATTTTAGACAAGTGCCATCGCTTGTCTAAAATTGAAGTTTCGGCCGAATCGAAATTCGGCCATCCGAATGCATAAGTGATGCATGCAATTAATGCGGTATGAGATCGATTCCGACACTCCCAATGTGGATTCTACTTTGTGGAATTTATATGTACTAGACAAGTGACTTACCATCTGATGCAGTGAAGGAAAATTACTTAAGAAAACGCACACACACTACTAAGTAATTCTAAGTGTACATACACTTAGAATTACTTCTAGTGTATGTGCTGTCTGATCCACCAACTCACACTAACCAGCGTGTGTTACTGTCACCGTGCGCTAGCGGTTAGGTGGAAATAAGTTCTTCAGCTATATAATCCGTGGTCAGAAGCTGACTGGCAAGGTGATGTCATGACTCCATCAGTTAGCTAACCACGCCCGGTGTAATCTGGTCGAAACGTCAAGCATCTTAAGCTATGTAAATATTTAAAACATAATCGCGTCGGGTGTTTCATTCAGCAATCAGCATTACTGCCTCGTTGGCGCAGCGGGAATTGTATACAACTGCTGTGCAAGAGGTGCCAGGTTCGATTCCCGAGTCGGGTGAAATGGTATTGGGCTTTTCTATCATGAAATTCCAGTATTAATATTTCCCGGTTGATGACAATAGGCTATTCTTATGCGCCCTATTTCATGAGACCAAACATAGCTGGCAAAATGTGGGTGTGAAACACCTCTGCCTATCCCTTCGGGGGAAAAGGCGTGATGCTATGTTATATGTTTATCAGCATTAAACCTATAGTAGTTTAACTGTTAGAATTGTAAAACAGCCTACACCTATTGGGCCTAACAAAATTACCTTCACAGAAGGAACTGTGAGAAATTCAGTCGCACAAATCTCCTTGGAGTAACATTCTACCATTGTAGGTATTATTCTATCCAATTCGTCAAACTCCACGAAAATGTTATTCCGTATTCTGTACTGTTAGTGATTGCAGCGCCCTCTAGAGGAACTGGACTTTACTGGATTGGAACTGATGCCTCGTTTAGTATGAGTTTGTTTGATAGTAGTTACTTGCCTGTTTCTAACTGTGACATTTGTGATTATAATGATTAAAATTGCATTGGAAGTAAAGCATTGATTTTAAAATGAGACGTTTTACTTACATAATATATTATATCTTGTTTGTTTTTCGACTTACTTCATTTGAAACCTTTAATATAAACTAGCTGACCCGATGAATTTTGTACCGCCCATATTTTATATTTCATGAATATTTTCGAAAAACCTGAAAAACCGTTGGGAGTAACATTAAGCAGACAAGAACACTGCGAGAAAAGGAAAATTCGATACAAAACCCTGTACCAACCCGTCTAGCCAGCCTGGTATATTAGGCTAAATTCACTCCAAAATATTTGGAGCAGACCCGTGCAGCAATGCAACATTTAAGGGTTGTAATGATGAATACATACAAATAAAGCCGTGCACAGAAGCTAGTATAATTTCACCTAATAATAACACGAAACATATCGTGCTACAAATAACTCTGACTCTTATGATGGATGATAAATAATGTTACGGCATCGTTGTAGTTGAAAAAGTTTATATAACGCACATGACAGGTTTATGTTAACAATTATGAGTTGATGGAGAGGTTTGCCAAGAATATAATGCAGTTATTGATGATCTGCGAATGCAAGACTTATTGCCGTACTCAGAGACGTTGGTGAATTTTGAAGTTTATTTAGTAAAAGTATTTACTTACATACGCCTAAAGACTTGTGTTAATGACAGAATACTGCTAATTGACGTGTCCGAGTGTGGCCGTTAGAGATCTAATTTTCTCTTTAAACAATTCCTTGCCCAGTCTCGTTGGCATTATTCTCGTCCATCGGAGTGCTAACTCGGGTCTGATGGCTTCTCCAACTTCTGATATTTCATCTCCCTCTGTCCCGAGGCTTGTAAATGTGTTCTTAAGCAAAAGTGGAGAACTTCTTGACGAATTTAGCCTAAGATAGGATCTTCTTTGCTCTATGTAAGAGCTAAGAGGATTGAGACCACACATCTGGGATTCTGGGCTCGATCTGGTAAAAGATATAATGGAATTTTCTGTCACGTCATTTTCAGTATCAGCCCAGAGTTTGGTTATTGCAAAAATAATGCATGCGTGTCAAATTATGGCACATGATTCTGAGCAAGCAGTCCTCTTAAATTTGATTCAAACGCATCTCCAGTGCAAGTTAAAATACCATCTAAACGCAGCACCTCAATCGACAGCTACACTACGATTTGTAAGAAGTAACGTGCCCCATTCACTCCCTCTTGGCATACGTGTGTAGTTCATAATGGTCTTTGTACTGTACCTCGTTACGTACGACCCACGTAAAGAAATTCACAGCTTTTTCAATATACTCAGTACTTTGCTTCGTTCCGTAAATGTGTCTGGTCGTTTACAAATGTGTATAGATTTTACTTTATTGGGATCGGGGGAGAGGATTATTATTGGTGATGCAAAACAGGTTTTAAGGTCTGACTCCACCGCTGCCGCAACAGAGATGAAGTAAGTATAGAAGATTGTTATACACAACCAATGGAAATGCGATTCAGCTCCCCTGATTCCACCGATTTGGGCCATATATGTTCATACCAAGCTCCAAGGAAACCTCACTCTCTAAAAATGTATTAAAGCGATATGGTGGTTAAGTAGATTTGGTTTTCGGAGCAAGTACCTACGTAGTTTTTTTATTGGAATGTCTTGGGATCAATTTTCTTCATTATTCTTAATCATTTACAACACATCTCATCTCTTTGCGTTTCATCTCCATTTTGGTGAAGTCAAAACCAAATTAAATGCTGTTAAAAACAACCCCAACAACGTACCTCAACTACTTGTTGAATTTGGAGAGTTGAAGCGACAATCGTTCGGTTTAAATAATTAATTGATCACCACGGTATCAAACTGGACTCGGTTACCAAATTGAACACAATGAGGATTCTGTGTCGAACGCTTAGCACAAATCTGAATTAAATGCTGCACACTGAATTTGAAATATTTAAAGTTGAAAAACTATCTTACATATCAAAGTGGCACGTTAACGTTAAAAAAGTTATTTAAATAAGAAAACACGTACAAACAAAAACAAGCCCTAAAACAATTCTCATACAATTCAGAATTGTGTAAGTCAAAGTCAGCAATTATACAGAAGCTACATTTTAAAAGTTGTTTTGTGTGAGTAGCTTAATATTAAATATTTTCACATCGCTCATAGCTGTGGACGGCATTAAAAAATTCTTTTTGTCAAAAATTTGCTAAAAACATTTGCAACTAAAATAATGCGGCACAGAATCCTTCTGCATTAAAATTACTGCACCAAACTAAGAAAACTTGCAAATTCCGTCCTTCTACTGCAGTGAACTTAACTATATAATTTTATTCTTCTCTCACATATTTTCAGTTTTTATCACAGAACATTGCACAAATAGTTGGGCTCACTCCAAATTTTAACTGGATCACAATTACAGTCTTGTTCGTACAGTAACGTAAACCAATTACGTGTTTAAGACTTTAGTGTTATGGAAAATTTATAGGTTTTATCTGACGACGCTTTTTAGTAGGTTTATGATGATAAATAATAGGAATACGACTTTTTTCCGTATTAAAATACATATCATATATATAAACTATAGCTGTTTTGTGAACAAGGGGTATAATATATTTCTGTTACTCTTTCCTTATAAACATCAATTACTGTCAAACAATATTGAATGAAAATATGCTCTATTATTTCCACAATCGAGTCAGTTGAAGCTAGATTTCGCACGAGAAACGCTCTATTTGAATACTCAGACTTACATAGTGTTACACAAAGTGAGGCAACAGTGCATATCCAGATATTCTTAATTAAGACTGGTTTAATTGGAAAGCATTATTGCTCCAAGTCTTGAGGGAAATTCTTGTGCTGATTTATATTAGTTAGTGTGTGGATTCTCTAGAGAACATGGTAATGTAAAATTAAGAATCAGTTTTTTTGTTACTAGATACTTTCTATTTACGGTGTAGTTTCTGTCAGTGCGTGGAAATAAAATAATGTGAGCTTAGATCTAAAATTTACTCCACAAGTCTTGACATCGTCTCATCAGACAGTTTGTGTTCACAGCAGGTGTCAGGTATATAATTATGTACATGCCCGAGTGAATTCCCATGTTTTGTGTTTCAAATAATTTTTGTTTTTTTTTTTGTTTTTTTTTGAATGGTACTTAATACTTAGTTATTAAGTTTATAAATACATCTCAATTTAGTTAGTGAATTGAATTTACCTTTAAATACATCTGTATTGGAAGCGGGCCGAAGACAAAATAAAAGGTAAATATAATTATCATTAAAATAAATTCAACCTGTGTATTTAACAAAATTTACTTAAAAGCTACCATTAAATTTGACACAATAAAGTAGAGCACACTATATTTCCAGCACCACAAAACAAAACAATAAAACCTGGCGTTAGAAAACAAAAATATATAACCTCTAAACAGAAGTGACTTATATACAAAAAGATACAGAACAATGATTAGACCGAGTTAATGAAAATCCAAAAGATAAAAATGAAACAATCCCTCGTAAAAACACCCAACCCGAGACAAAAGAGGAAAAATCATAAATACAAGTGAAATTAATTTCTAATGAAGTAATAAATAATTTTGGAAATAAAACACCCGGCATCGCAGAGGGTACAGATGTTGTTTAATTAAAAAAACAGTCGAGACCATGCATCAAGACCTTGTTGACCTTCAACGTGGAGGTTTATTGTTTCTAACCCTTTACTATTGTAGTATAAGCAGAGAGAGTACTAAAGAGCAGCAGTGTCTGTTGTACTGTTTTTGTGAGTTCGATAGAAACTTTCTACTTTTATTTTATCTCTTGCTATAGTTGGTACTAGATAAATTTGTTCGTCGGTTTAAGCTAACTTTTGTGTTTTTGGCAATTTTTGGCAAATTGGCACCATTTTTTTTAAACATTTTAGATGCTAATTATATAATAATATAAATGATACGCTATCATATGAAGTTAATAAAAAGCTCATATTTTCAGATTACAAACACAGGCTTCTATGTATAGACGTAGGTTTAAAATGGTAATAATTTTGTTTCTCCGTACTTTTTACGTAATAATTCATCACTTTACTCATCACTTTACTCATAATTTTATTATTAACAGAGTCGTAAAATTTAATGTAACCGATCTACCTGATTTTGGTTTAATGAGTACTGTTATTATAAGCCTGTGTCATCTGACTGGTGGGCCTCTTCCAATGGTTTAATGAATAGCAATTATTTGTTGTAGTTTGCAGTACATTTAATTAACGATCGTGATAATGATTATGCTGTTGTTTTTCAATTTGTCAACCAACCAAACCACATGCTGCAATCAGTTGAATTAAAATTATTTCAAAGACAGATTTGTTTAAATATAATATTTTAACTTAAGTCTATTAATCATTCATAAATTCATAAAAAATAAATTATTATCTAAATAAAAAGATCTGAAATTCCTACGTATTAAAAATGGGTTATAAATTCAATTTTAAAGTTGTTGTTTCATCATCATCATCATCTCAACCCATAAAATTAAATATCCCACTGTTGGGCACGGGTCTCGTCCAAAGAATGTGGAGGGAATTTAGCCTACTATAACCACGCAGGCCAGACGGGTTGGTATAGTTGTTGTTTATTTAAAAATATATTTTTTTGTGATATACTTGTATATTTCCACTATTTTCCACATACAATTTAGTGCCAAATCCGTATGGTAAAATAAAACCAAATAAAAGTAATTACAGAAACATAAACAAAACGCAAAGACAAGATGACACAAACACCTAAAAAACTAAAGATTACCCATTTACAAAAGAAATAAAGAGTAATTGTATCGTTCACAATTCAAATACAAGAGAAACTCGAGCCAAAACGATATACCGATTGTTACCAACAAGGTATCCATTACGAAACTCCCAAACAAATTCGGTTCAGGTAAAAGAAACAGATTAGTATTCCACCCGAATCTTTTGCCGAGTTTTTTCTCCAGATAAACAAGGAGAATGTACAAATCTACATGTCCCTCGACAGTTGTCGAGTATAATTACATACTGCGCGTTAACTCACGCCTGAATAGGTCCCAGGAGGTGCCTTGAGGTACACCTTTCTATGACTGTCTTGTGAGTCGTTCGTATATATTAATGTGGGTTTGTGGTATTGTGATTCTTTTTAAGGTTTTATTTTGATTTTAGTTGGTTAACTTTGGCAGTTTTTATATATATTAATCCAATAATACTCGTAGTGGTAGGTTGAAGTGTATCACACACCATACCCACATTTTGCCAGGACTCAGTAATAGTTTTTGATAGCATTTTATACTATTAATATTTATTTGTTAACTAAGAGCCTTTTCAAAATTTTAACGTTCTCTTTAGCCGACTTCAATATTTATCAATGTGAATTGTTTGATAATTTGAAATGGTCACTGTCATTTTTAAATACTTGATAACAAAATCGAATCAGTTAAATGAAAAAATACCGAGTAAACCCTCTAGTGTAGATGTGTTCATTTCAAAACCAAAAAGAAAGCCACAAACTTCATTCACTCATCCAAATCTTACAGCCGCAATAACATATTTTCTGTATCATACTACCACAAAATCGGGTTTAGCTTTTTATTTGATACCGACGTAGGCTCGGACATTGTGTCCTTTGAGTAATCCGGTTATATCCGGTTATATTGAGCACGTGGTCACAATCTGAGCTCAAGCGTGATGGGTGTGGGTTTGGGTTTTAATTGAATACCTACCTCATGTTTTGTATGTAGCTGTTAAAGAGTGAATTGAAGATGTTTGGATTTCAGTAAATTTGTCTATTTGCAGTATATAAAATTCTTTTCCTCCATGTGGCATAGACATGAGACGCCCTACATACACGAACTATTAAGGTGGATATACAGTAGAGTATTTTCTAGAGCATTTCTATTTAATGTAACTTGCTTACAAATGCTAAAAAGTTCAGTTTCCAAAACATTTTCATGTAATATAACATTCCTGCGAATGCTCGACCCTCCGTTAGGCGTAATGCTCACAGCGCATGTGCATTTACCAGTAACATTTTGTTGTACATGGCGTTCACTCTTTCGTTTTCAACCGCGCTCGTGCAAAGGCTTGACGTAATGTTACACCAATACGTTCGTTGGATTGTACAATTAGGTTGTAACAAAAGAGCGAGCGTGCTCGACGGTTGGTTCGTGAGGGTGATACACTATTAACATATCATAGAGCGGCTCGTTGTTCTGTTACAAGTGAATGCTCTAGTCTATACTCACCTTTACACAACCCATGTTGCCATTACTGTGAAGACACTTCCTTTAGCAAACGTAACACCATTAATTACGCACAAACTTGAAGCACCGTAACTACCAAAAAACAAATGCTAAATCATCCTCACGTACGAATTCCCTTCAAACTAGTTGCCGAGTACACGTGTTAACCCTCGCATGCACACGGCTAAGTTCCGAATATAATTTTAAGCCATTAGTCCTTAATCGACGTTCGATCAGTCGTTAATCGGTTTCCGATGCCGTGCACTAATTTGTTTGATTCCATATGTTATTAGAACCGCCGTTTATATTTCGGTATTGATAGTGTTGTTAATTTGTACGGAAATGGAACGAAATCTGTAATAATTGTTTGATCAGTTTTTATTTTGTTTGTTATTTTAAATAAATGTGTGTAGTGACACATATTGTACAAACTGTCATTTAACGCAATTTTGGAAAACTTCCATAACGACTTAGGTGACCACGTCAAGCAAGTCTTTGACTGAACCAAATTGGAGACGAGAAGAGACGTTTTTCACCAACAGACGTGCGGTAAGCAGCGTGCACATCACATGATATTTCAATATTCAAATTCTGATGATCATCATCATATCAGCCCAATGACGTCCACTGCTCGGCGGCCACGCCTTAAAACGCGTAGGACTGTCTCCCATCAGATGGGCCGACGACCTGATAAGATTTGCAGGTGGCCATTGGTTGCACAAGATCTTGAGACGGAAATTCTGTTGATGGTTGAAAAAAAATCTCCTCCCATCCTTTTAGGATTCCATCTCCTAAAACATAAAGTTACAGTAGCGACAGCAAAATTTATCCAAAAAATTAATCCAAAACAACTATCTTAATGGAAAACAAGAAGCATTAACCCCCCACTTCCTCAGTAAAATTAATAGATTGACATAAAAGGCACATTCCCTTGTACGTTAATAGGTCGAGAAGGTAATCTATCATTCGTTCTACGGAACTCATCACATCAAAATGACCAGTGGAGGGTTGTTTTTTATTGTTTCACACGCAATGTGAGGATATATCATAAGTTTAATTATACATAGACATGTCTGCGTTTATTTTTGTCTTGTAATTCTAATAAACGTACGTGATGCACTCCGGCCTATCCATTCCGAGAAAAAGTTCATATCGTATTGTCAGTTTTCTTTTTAAATATTTTTGGGTCATTTTTTTTTACAACGCCATCCTCAAAGTAAGTTTATGTTATAGGATCTCGACAACCTGATAAACATACTATAATATATTTTTAAATACATACCTGTATTACGTAAAAAACACCCAAATCCAAAAAACTATTTAAATAATTCGACTGGCCTGTTGGTCTAGTGGTTAGTGACCCTGACTGCTACGCCGGAGATCGTGGGTCCGATCCCCACATATAGTGTGTGAATGTGGTAGAATATTATTGTTATTATTATTTTTTATATTAATTTGCAGACCTTAGCTCAGGAAGAAAAACCGTATACATAGTGTATATATTCTTAAACCTGAGTGCAATCAAGTCGTTTGACCAAACAACTTATATACCATTCTAGCTGCTACACAGAACAGATCAGGAAAAGACGCACAAATACAAAATAATGTTTGACCTCTTCAACAGTTATTGTATTCCAGAGATATGACGAAAGTTCCATATACCGCATTTATACGGTGTATTGAACAACATAGAAAACAATATAGAAGGCTTTATTATTATTTGAGATGGCTGTCAAAGGATTTTGAAGAGTGATTCGTTGGGCTTACTGAGTTTTACACACGTTTGGAATTGTTTTATTTATATTTACATGGTGGTCCATGTTGTCATGGATTAAGAATACATAATGTCACTACCCCAACTTAACCCTTGGGTGCCGCAAAATGCAGCCTTGTACCTATGCAGACAAGAGCACTGCGAAAAAGGAAAATTCAAAACAAACCCTATACCAACCCATCTGGCCAGCGTGGTATAGTAGGCTAAATTATCTCCACATTCTTTGCAGGAGACCCGTGCCCAGCAGTGGGACGTTTATGGGTTGAAATGTAATATTAACCTGTATCAAAATTTTGCAAATAATTTATGTCCAATTGCTGACATAGCTGAACATTTATTGTTAACTATGACATCTGTATAATAAGTAAGTTGAAGTGGCAGTGGGCTGGTCCTATCTGCAGAAGGAGCGATGGACTGTGGAGCAAGCGTGTCCTAGAGTGAAGACCGCGACTCGGCAAGCGTAGAGTAGGACGCCCTCCAGCTAGATGGTCCGAAGACCTAAAAAAGGTCGCTAGGTCTGACTGCATGCGGAAGGCGGAGGACAGAGTGCGCGTGTTAGGAGAGGCCTACGTCCAGCAGTGGACTGCAATAGGCTGATATGATGATGACATCTGTATTATATACCTATACATGTTAATACTGGACCACTTGAGAGGAACTAACTGTTAGATTAGACCCTTCACAATCCCTTAATAGTTCTCAAAGCAAAGCTAACCAGATTCTGAGGAACATGAATCGCCTTAAGATATTAAATTTTACAGCAAGTACTACAAAGCTAGTAATTTTGGGTAACAACTAAACCGGTGATAAACTGTACTGCTGACCGTTTACCGTCGTAAAAGCAACGTTATGGTTAACTTTGCAAGGTTCTTTATTGCTTGACTTCAGTGCCAAGCCTGTTGGCAGCAGCAATGTACCGACTACTGCTATTTTTACCTAAAACAATATTCTTTTATGTACTTCAATTATTTTACCTTAGTTTAATGTTAAAGAATTCCACTTGCTTTGGCTTAACATTACATACAACTTCTAAAGTGGCAATAAAATGACGTGTCTATAAGTATAGAGAAATTAGATTTTAAAAAAAAATCACGGTGATTCACGCTACGTATGTATCGAATGAAAACAAGCTGTTTCATTAATCTCAATATTTTATACTAATCATTGTTTATAAAAATAAAATAGTATTTACTTCTTAAACAAAATATTATGCCAAATATTTCTATATTTCACAAGTGCCCTTACAATCGATAATTTAATGTGTTACATAACGACTGTTTTCTGTTGATCGAATTGTTTATTTAATTTATTTGTGACTTTAGTTATATTTTTACAATAGATGTTATGGTGCTCTGTAAAACATAGTCAAAATTATAAAGAGATACAAACATTAATACAATCTATCCGAAACTGTAACCGAATCCGATATAAAAGTTTCGGATAGAGGCGCAATCATGGTAAAGCATCGCAATGAATAAATATTTTATAAATATTTATAAATATTTTTTGGTTTTTTTTTTATTAATTTATAATTAAATTTACAATTCTTAAAATATCCGTAACCAAGTCAACCGAAACTATCGGATAATCCGAAATAATTTAATTTCCGTAATCGTAACCGAAACCGATGGTGGCTGAATGGATAAGGGACCGGCGCGTGCAAATCATGCGGTCCAATTCGATCCCGACCGGCAGTACCAATGTGGATTCCACTTTGTGGAATTTATATGTACTAGTCAAGTGACTTACCATCTGCTAACGGTGAAGGAAAACATCGTGAGGAAACCCACATACCCTAGAAGAAATTCTATGAGTATGTCTGATCCACCAACCCGCACTAGGCCAGCGTGAGTGGATTATGGCCTAAACCCTCTCAGCTCTCTAGTTAGAGGAGAGGAGACCCGAACCAGCAGTGGGACTTAATGGGTTGCTGATGGTATGGTAACCGAAACCGGTATAATATTTTTCATAATAATATTATATCCGTGTCTGCATCCAGATCCGAAATTTCTTAACCTTATAACATCCCTGATTTTTACCTATAAAAACACATGGTACTTTAATTACCCAACATTTGTAACTTTTTCTTGTCCCATTGTAACGAAGTCAACAGTAAATAAACCTCTTCCTAATTTTTTGTAACTCACTTACTGTTTTTGTTAATTTCGGTTAATCTTTTTACTTCTCGTCAGCCAACTGTTTATTTTATTTGTTTCTAAGGTTTTTGTGATGAGCTTTTTTGAGTTAGGAAGTTGTTTTACACATAAGTTGATAAACTTGATGCTTAAAACTAGACTTATTACTCATCATTTTAACCCATAAACGTCCCATTGCTGGACCGGGTCTCCTCCAAAAAATGTAGAGCGAATTTAGCCTACTGTACCACGCTGGCCAAACGGGTTGGTATAGGATTTGTTTCGTATTTTTCTATTCTGGCAGTGTTTTTGTCTGCTTAAGGTTAACTCCTTAGTCGCCTTTTACGACACCCACGGGTTGAGATGGGGTAGTGACATTACGTATTCTTAATCCGTCACTACACGGACTTATTACTATTAATCGTATATTCTATACAAGTTTCAGCATTACTACGTGGTATATAGGTATATATTTGAACTATCCTCATGATTTACGTTATCTATCGGTGAAAACTGCATGAAAATCCGTTTAGTAGTTTTGAGTTTATTGCGCATATACGCTGTGAAGGACATTATATTAGTAGTGATTATTCACTATAAGAGAATATATAAAACTTACTGATTAACTATTCGAAACTTATGTAACAGATGGTATAATGAAAAATATTAATTATTATGTCAAATGTTTCATTTTCAATTTTTCAAATTTATGTTCTGAGTTTTCAAACTCTTACCAACAAGTGCTGAAGCAGTGCCCAATACATAATAGTAAAAACTCTGTTAGTACGATAGAAAGAAAGAAACTAAAAATATTTATTCTAATCATACATTTTATAACAATACCAAGTCAAACATATATCCCCATTAATCACAACGCAACCATAATACTAAAATTGGGCGACGATGTAATCACACAAATTCTTAGCACAGCGCTCTCTGGTGTTACTATTTTCATTACTAAACTGTTGGCAACTAAACACAGGCGGAGCCTGAAAGCGGTGTAAGTGCATTTTAGTGTTTAGAACACTAATGTAGCTGCGGGCTAGCTTGAGATGTTTGTGTGGTGTAAGTTGGGAGAAAACTGCGTTTTTTTACAAGAGTTAATTAGGTACAATATAGACTTTTTCCCGAAGGGATAGGGAGAGATACGTATGTAACACCCACATTTCGCCCCCCTGTGACATGGGGGGTATCGTAAAAGATGACTAAGGGAGAGTAACCTTACGCAATAAGAGCTCAATGGGAAAAGGAAAATTCGAAACAAATCCCTATACCAACCCGTTTGGTCAGCCTCGTATAGTAGGCTTAATTCCTTCCACATGTTTAAAGTAGACCCGTGCCCAACAGTGCTTAAGTTACTTAGTCTTGTTACTTAAGGTTAGTCCCTTACTCGCCTTGTATGACATCCACGGGTTGAGATGGGGAAGTGACATTATGGTATTCTTAATCCGTCACTACACGGATAACATTCTATTTACAAGTACTTAAATCTAAATGTTTTCTTTATAGAGCATGAAGTAACAAAACCATTATTTTTACCTTTAGTGGACATTATTGCTACCTGAATTACTTACGACAAGCTGTAAAAACTTAGTGATACTAAAATTTACTACTAGGACATGGAACTTTGTACACGACTATAACCAGAGTTTTACGCCATTATTACGGTATCATCAAGGCTTTTATTGTTGAAAGGGTGGACAGAAAATGTCCTATGCGTGTCTTTAAACCATAACAATTGCAATCCAACATAGGGGTAAAGAGTAAAATAGAGAGATCTTTGTTCTATGTTGTTCGTGCAGTAGGTCATATCCCAACGGTTAGAGTTGTAGGAATTCTTTAGTACTAATTGAGGGAACTTTGGCATGCAATTCAGGACTCTAGTAAAATTAAATATAATATAGTGTTTAGATTGTGTATTCTAAACTTAAGCATCATCTGTTGATCATTATATATTATTATAGCTATTCTATATCTGATTAAATTATTACTGACTAAAAGAGGACGGTGTATCTTAGTCAGCTAAATATCGCCACAAATGCTTCAAAAGTTACGCAACTTATTTTTATCCAAATTTTTTACAATTTATTTTAATTTCTATTCGATTCGATTCGATTTCGATTTTATATCGAGCATGGCGATGCCGGCTGACAGGACACTTGGGTCTCCTGTCAGCTGGCAAAGCAACTTGGGTTCCTCTTTTAGCTTTCCATCAGGCGAAAAGGAACCAATATGCTTGGCTACTATTAAAAAAAAAAAAAATTATATCCATGACCTTAATTTTCTTTCAGATACGTTTTCTTACGGGAATGAAGGCCAAAAGCTTGTGTCGCAGCAGAATACCCGCTGATTGTGATGATGATGAGGAATTAAATCGACTATTTTTAAGCCTAAGCCCTAGTTCCTACAATATTCTTAATATTCACGCTGTCGCTTATGGCAAAGACCTCGACAGGAAAATAACGTTAGTGAAACTTAGTAGAACAATTACTTGTGATTGTCTTCAGTATTTTGGATGTCCGCCGTTCTACAAGTCTACTCAACCACTTACATAACATTATGTCTGTGTCAGTTCTCTAGAAAGTCAGCTTAGAACTGCAGGTAAGGAGTCAAGAATATTTCGCAATTATCCAAAATTGGAAGCTATTGGGTTGGCTTAATATGTAAGTCAGTGTCCGCCACTAACTTACAAAAGACAAAGTTTACAGATTAGATACGAAAATATGAAAAGTAAAATCGTTGGTCTAGTTGTGTGTTTAGTGACTCTGGACTGCTAAGCTGATCTTGGGTTCGAATCTCACCCAGAACAAAATTAATAAACATGATTGTTTGTTATGTGTCTTAGTGTGAGTTATCTTTACCAAGTATATATTTACAAAATAAAGAATGTAGGTATTTAAGTAGTATATCAGTTGTTTAGTACCCATAACACAAGCAAATATATATTATTCCTTAATTTGGGACTAGATAGCGCTGTGTGAATGTGGTAAAATATAGCTATTAAATAAAATAGCTCGTGGACTACAATTAATTCTTCTTCTCTTTTTTGTGTCTACAGAAAATCTATTTAAACTGTATTTGTACAAATACTTAGCTATAGCTACTGTATTGTCAGCAGCGTTTGTGACAGACTAGAGAAAAGGAGTCTTAAAATGAAGCCAACATTATCATCACGATTAGATTTATTGGATCAACAAATGACTTATAATAAATATACAAACAATAAATATACAGTACAATGAAATACTACTAAGACAAACACTAGAAAGACAACAAAAATTTGTTCAAAACATCTCTAAGACCCGAAAACATTTTTCGTAAATTCTATTTCTGAAAACAGCATGTCGCAATCGGATTTGAATAACAGAAACACAAAGCACCAGATGCGTGTTTCCCACAAGTTTAAGCTTCCCCAAAATCTAATTCAATATAAACAGTTCCTTAGATTTCAATCAGAAGTAGGTGAGAACATCGGCGCTCAAATGTGGGAACGTTGTACTTGCAGCGGACTGAATTTATATTAAATATTTGGAAATTGTTGTTCCTGTTCAACCATATTGTTTGTGAAAATCCTTACTATAATTCTAGTTAGAACTATTCAGCTAGCTCAAAATTACATTAATTTTTCGTAAAAGGCGACTAAGGGAAGTAACCTTATGCAGACTAGAGCACTGCTAGAAAAGGAAAATTCTAAACAAAGTATATACCAACCCACGCTGGCCAGACGCCAGCGTGGTATAAAGCTAAATTCCCTCCGCATTCTATAGAGGAAACTCGTGCCCAGCAGATGATGAAATGATGAAGTACCAGTTTTGCTGAGTCCTATTGGTAATCTCTTGAGGAGGCAAAAGTGCAATAGTGGACGTTCTGCGGCTGATAGAATCATATGATAATATATAGAAATACTTAATCCTATTTAAGAATGACAATGTAAAACAAGAGTTAGAATGGGAAAGATAGTCATCTTGGTGTCGATTTACTGCCTTGAAATTTTCAGTATCAGCTCGTGAAACTATTGTGTTTAGAAATTTCTAAACTCAGAATATTTCCCTATTGAGGCTCACTTAGTATGGTGTGATGTACCTTAAGTTTTATTTGTAGAAAAAATTATATTCCATTTTATATTTTAGATTCAAACGTAATGCCAAGTAAGCTAGAATTCAATATTGAACAAACAGCTGACTTTGTAAGTCAGCATAGAAGACTAGAGTTTAAGGAGAAAGGTAATAAATTTCGCAAAGACAGATTTCATAAGTTGCCCGATCAGAGTATGTAAAAATTTAGGTATATTTGTTTGTGTATTTGCAAGTCTATAAATGAATAGCACGGTTAGGTCTCAGATTTAAAGCCAATTAGCGGTATGTAGTCGAGCTATAATACCCAAACTAAGCGTACGTTCCAGATGATATTTGCTTGCAACAGCCAATAAAAAAATGTAAGAATTGACCGTACTTATAATAATTTGGTTAAGTTGCCTGGAATGTTTGTTATAATATAATCTTTTACTTAATAAAATTACCTTAGCTTCGTTCGCTGATATATTTCTTACCTGTAATAAAAAGAAAATATTATTAAAATCAGCCTTGTTCAATATAAATTAGTGTTAAAACTTTTTTTTTTTGGTCGCTAAATTTAATGTTCATCGTTCCCATAATGAAAATAAGCAAATTTCGTAAACTTAATGAAACGAAACTAACGATTTGAATATAATGGGTAATTTAATACAATTTAATACTCCATAAAACAGACCTTTTTTTTAAAAAAAAGGCGTTTTCAATGTAGTTTTATCAGCCAATATCGTCACTATTGTCACTCAAACATTATTTCGCAAAATTTATAATATTATTAAGAATGTTTTATATGTTGTGTTGTAAATTGCATATGCTTAACATGCAATTCACCCAATATACTGACAACAATTTAAACGTAGAGCCACCTAAGCCTAAGATTTTCAATAAAAACGTTTCGTTAAAATCGTGATGCGTCTTCACCTTTCAGGATTAAGGAGTAATAAGCTCGCCAAAGCCTGGTAGCATTCTAAAAGGGGTAGCTCTAAGGTAGCAATGGGGGTGGAAGGGTAATAGAGGGGGAGACACACCCCCTGGATATTGGTTATGCAAATATCGACGCCAAGCGAGAAGACAGGAAATTGAGAGTTTCATATTACACGTGGTGCGAGTGTTAATTTTTGAGTGATCTGAAGGGGGTAGCGTTTGAATGATAGATTTGGGTAATATCGTATGAGGAAAAGATAACTGGAGTTGGAAATGTGGTAGCTAAATTCTTACGGCACAAATTAATAATGACGATTTAGAGCTTATCATGATACATTTTTTAAAAGTAAAATTAACTTCGAAATTACATGAGGACTAGAAAATTAAAAACAAACTTGTTGATCTAAAAATTATTGTAATCATCAATTTGTAAACATTCACTATTAAAAATAACAAAAACTTCTCGTGATATACCCTTGATGGTCTTATACTCAGACGTAAAAATTAAATTAAATGAATTAAAATCTACGATTTCAGTTTTTTCAACTTTAAAATCGCTCAAGAAACGCGCTTGAAAAATACCAACGAGCATTATTATTTTTAAATTACACAAATTAATATTATTACTTACGCAACCAGCAAAATCTTGTAGTTTATTTTACAGCATATACGAGGAACCAAAATATACTGTCAGATTCGCGTCCCGAATAAGGGTCAAGTTAAAACATAAGACCGCAAAAAACTCAGGTAGATAATTTTTTAGTCACTTCAATGCTTCATTACTGTAATATTTCGTCGACGGAGGTCCTGGTGGTAATAAACCGAAAATAAATGGATCAGTTTTAAGTCTGACTACTACTGCTATTTCTAGCTGTGCAGTGGAATAGGCTAAAACTGAACGTTATCCTATTGTAAAATATCATATTTGACAGCATTTAAATAACAGTGTCGCCCTCCTTGTGACGTCAGTTCTGCACAGAAAGCTGTGTCAGATTATATTCTAAATTTAATAAATGTAAAGTTAAAACCAGAAAACTCATTACTGTGCTTCTTGCGAGCATTCACGTCAATATCCTTTGTCAAAATCTGTAGAATAAAGTTCAATATCTGCCGAGGGCGGTTGAAAACTAATCCCCATTCGCTAAGAGGCAGAGGGACTGACAAGAATAAAGAGTTCGACCCAAAATTGTGATGGAACGATTATTTTTAGGTATTTTGGTAGAAAATTAGTATGATAGGTGGTTGACCCTGTGACGTCAGACAAATTTTATATGTGAGCAGCGTCAAAGATTGCGTAATTCAGATGTTTTGGATCATACTATTGAATCCCGTATATTATTATCGTAGTTAGAGATCTTAATTAGCGCCCGACGCAAAAAAGGGGTACTATAAGTTTGAATGGCATCGTAGCTCCATAATGAATAGACCGATTTTGATACTATTTTTTGTTTGAAATCTGACATGATCATGATACATACCCTAGAAGAAATTCTATGAGCATTTCTGATCCCCCAACCCACACTAGTCCAACGTGAGTGGATTATGGCCTAAAAACCCTCTCAGCTCTTTAGTTAGAGGAGAGGAGACTCGAGCCCACCAGTGGGACTTAATGGGTTGCTAATGATGATGATGATCATGATGGTCTCTTGGAAGAGGTTATTTAACATTTTCAGCTTTGCTAGTCAGTAATATATCTATTAAGATGTCGATAGCTGTGAGTTACACAATAATGTACCTAATACACCTTAATATTAAGATTAGTATAAGAGGATTGTGCAACTTTTTGTATTTCCAAATAATAAAAAAAACTATTACCTTATCTAAAACTAAATTCTTCTTCCATTTACCATCTAGGACTTGAAACTATGCTAAGTTTAAATCAGGCCATTCTTTCTTTTAAATTTACTTTCAATACCTACATCCTAAAAATACTGCCATAGTTTCAAACAGAGCCTTAATTTAACATCCCAAACTGTCGTCCGTAAAGCTAGCAGCATCAATTCGATCATTAATACGCCCGTAAGATACTCATCTATGCAATTATATCCCCGTTTTACGATCCCAAACGCTTTTGTTCTACCGTTATCTCAAAATGGAGGCCTGAGATTTGTTTAACTATAGATTGTTTCCGTTCACGAATGAAGATTAAATGTTTGAATTTGGTAATTTAGAGAAATGGTGATGGAAGTCTATTTATAAGCTAACGTTCTATTTTGTCTTTTAAGTTGTGTGCTATTATTAGCATTTATTACGGGAAGGTTTCATCCAGGATATCCCCAGGATTATTTTATTTTAAATTATTTTTTCATAGAATTTTATAAAACAAATGGTTTTTGAAAATCATAAATTACAAATAAAAGATTGCGTAATAGTCTAAACAATAAATCAAGAAATTCACACACATCGGATTGATAAATTATGTGAAAGGGTAGCCAATTCTATTAACGGTGACGCAATCAACTACCAATTAATTCCTAAGGCATGACCTTTACGGGCAAGAGTATAGCGATGAGAGACCAGAATTATAACATCGGCAGTCGCTATGGTTAGTCTCATGTTCCAAATAGCTAATGAGAGCTGATTTGGACTGTCGAGGCATTCAATAAATAAATAAATCGTAGCCCTATGTAAAGGCACTATAAGTTGAATGACAATATTCGGAGTAGGCTCTTAGACTAGTCGTCACGAATCACTACAGATTCGCAAAAATTCGTTGCGAATAAACCTGCTTTAAACGGTGCCCTACCAAATCATAACAATAAAAAAAATGTGTTGGTATTCGAATCAGAACTGGATAAAACTAGTATGAACTGACGAAAATCGGTTTAAGCTGGTTCAATAACAAACCGAATTCCCGCGAAATATTTCAGTTGACTATTGTACTACAGAACGAAGTTCTGCAAAAGTTTTTCAACAGCGAAAACTAAAATATCGGCTTTTAGCGTACTGTATGAGAAAATGTGATTTTGTGCTGAATGGTAACTTGTAAGTAGGCCGTTGGAAACTATTAAAGCAGGCAAACTTTGACGTTTCATGTTTGGAAACTTTCTAGATATTTCTGATTTTTCATTTCGGCGGCTAAATAAATGACCTTAAAAAATGAGGTTGAAATAAATTTTAGTTTAAACTTTCTAATTTTAGAGATATACTTTACTGATTTTGAAAAATAGTTTAAAATCTGATTTTGTATAATGCATATATTTTAATAGATGCATTATTTACTACTAGGTACACCAAAATAGTGGAGACTTATTTAAGTGATTTGCTATTGGTCTGTCGAATAAAATAAAAATTAACTTTACACTGATTATATTATTTTTAAAGATTTATCAGGTGAATTTGATCAATTTCACACTTTGTTAGTTTTTCTTACCAGCCTATCTATCCTATTCTACCAGCCCTTACCTAAGTTTCTTACCAGCTCATCTCCAGACTCAACTTTGTCAGCGAACTGGTTTTGAAAAACTTTGCTGACACATCTCTGGCTATGTTCGTAATTCGTATCATTCAGATGATCAGAATGAATAAAATATTTCAATTTTTTAGAGCATTTATCACTGATCTATAAAATCTTACTAAGGTTATAAATGAAAGTTAGGATAGATATCCATCTAAGATTAGATTATGTTAGATGGATATCTACTATAAATTAAGGTAAGATCAAATAATACACTGATAGATGGATATTTAAGAATACCTGAAAGGATATGTATGAGATTTGGCACGCCGATATATTTTTGTCTGGAATAGTACATAAGCTACTTTACCAAAACTAGGCGGGCGGAGCCGTGAGCGACAGTTAGCGATTTATAATATATATCTATGAAATACAACGTATCATAGCATTAAAACTTTATTTAAAAGATTTTCCTTAATACATAGGTGGACTATTTCCACAAAAGTCTACCCATTACCCAAATGTACTAAATCTTCATTATCCGAGCCATTTTAGGCCATTAGTGTAAGAACTTAAGGCTCATAATTGCTAAACGACTTGAAGGGGAAAAGGGCCAAGAGGTAGAAAAAAAAACTTTGGTAAATAACGTTATATCATAACGACGTCTGATTTATGGGGTGAACAGTAGAGTAAGACTTTTGTTTATGGGATCGCGTGTTTTTTCTATGTAATAGGTATATTAAGGCACTGAGCAATTCTGATAAGTAATATTGCCCATGAAGAGAATTCATTGTATACAGCTCCATATCTTTACACTCGTTTTGTGAAACGAGACATTCTTATCTTTGTATCATTTATTTTCTAAAACATATAGCAAGCTCAATATTGTAGAGCTCATTTATTGTATATATTATACAGTAACAAAATATCTTATTATATTAAGTATTATAATAAAAAAAATGCATAAATCAATTTCTTTCCATTGATCTAATGCCAGGTTTTCACCGTATACCCACATTTACTTTTAAACAATATTAAAGCATTTTTGAAAATATTCTTAAACTATTTAGGTAAGAAATAATAAAAGAATGAATATAAAAACCTTTTTCAATATTTAGTACACGTAATAAATGTGATGCCTAATAGATCTTTAGAAATTGTGTATTTTGACGATATAATTATAGTTGACTATAATGTACAGGCACAAAAACGTAGAATTTTCAACAAAGGCCTCAGATCACGGCTGTCTTTTTTATTCACACAAATTAATTTGCCCGGATCGCACCCACGATTCAATGGTCTAAAAACGTTCTCGTTTTTATGAACCAAGCTATAGATGGAGAAGTATTAAGATTAACATGCCTTGAATTGACATTGAATAGAATGAAATAAATAAGTTTATAGTAAGCAGTATAACTGTACTTCTTTTCAAAATTATATTTAGAAAACAATTTAAGGTATCAGTCATCCGTATTTAATTAACCAGTCAATACAAAACTATTTACGGTAGGCTCGTACTACCTGTACGAGCCTACTATCTTCTTTATTGAGTAACTGTGAATTAATTTTGACCAAAAAGATGTGATTACTCTTCAATTAAATAGATTTGATACAGACTATAATAAGATGAAATAATTTCATTTATATAATACTGTGAACAAACTGTTTTATGTAGGCTTTCGTTTTTTAACGGTATTTATTACTATCAAATATAAATATCACAAAATGATGTTTGTTTTATAAAGCCTGTTATTACTAAATATGAATAAAATAAGCTTTGAGACGTATCTTTAAAAATATTTTGTTGTTGTAGAATTATTATCACCACATTTTCAAATCAATGATCAAAGAAAAAAAAAATTTGCACATAAAATAAATCAGTCGTTTCGAATAACCTTGACACTTAAAAATGTATTTCATTTGACTCATATTAATAACATAATACTGAATAACCATTCAGCCAACTTTGAATCACACAACACGGGATACGAAAACCCAATCGTATTAAAATTTCAATGTGAAAATTATCAGACTGGGAATTTCCCAAGCTGCAGAAATAAGCTTGGTTCTGAAATTTAATCACCAACCGTAATGTCCTGTTGGGTAAAATCCTTACCTCCGTATTTACTATTCTGGCTATTCCCTTAGGTATAAAGGGGAGCTTTCAGTGAAAGCCGACGTGTAGAATTGTTATTATTTACTTGGCCGACTGACCTCTTGTCTTGACCTCTGTGACTAGTGGGCACACTGGCTAAGAATAGCTGCCAGAATTTTTAAACCTTCATGTGTTTACATGACATATACATCTAGGCAATGTAAAGTCAACATTTTATCTATTTTAGTTTTAAAATAGAT
Organism: Laspeyria flexula; assembly: GCA_905147015.1. Taxonomy (NCBI): domain Eukaryota; kingdom Metazoa; phylum Arthropoda; class Insecta; order Lepidoptera; family Erebidae; genus Laspeyria; species Laspeyria flexula. The sequence goes on from LR989972.1 coordinate 9,627,438, forward strand.
AAAATGTTGACTTTACATTGCCTAGAAAGAAAGTAAGAAGAGAAGAATCTATTGCTTTAATCGGATACATTTCTAGATTCCGGTCAATACTGAGAATTTTGAAACTGAATACCCAATACCATTTTTAGTCAACTCGGTGATCCAACCTGGGAACTTTTCCACAGAATTATTACATTCTCAAAAGAAAGGCAGTTGTCTTATAAAAAATATGTGAAATAAATGAAAATAATGTAAAAACAGTAAAATTAAATGTTGTTACTACTAAACTCATTTTTTATTAGACAAAAGACCACAAACTGAAGTAACAAATAGTATTAAAGGTCAAAAGTGAAAGAAATTTCCTTAGATGGAGACTACTTGAATTATATTATTCATAGTTTGTGCACGAGAGTAAAGGCTCTGTTTCACTATAGGCAGGTAGTGGTCTTAGATAGTTTATAAGTGTCTTGTAAACTATCTAAGACCTTGTGAGATTTTTTATGAAAAATACTTAAAAAAAACTGTCAAATTAGTTTCAAATAGATTAGCCTAACAGCACTGTATTACCAGGGATGAAATACGCCCTAAGATTGTACAATATTCGGTTACTTTACCCATAGATACTATTAGAAAAACAAATAGGGCTTAAATTTAAAGAAGGACTTTTCAATTACTTAATTTACATAATTATATTACATTTATTTCACATTAGTAATTCAAAACTAGAGCGTTTTCTAAACGTGTAATGTATAATCAGCCTTAATGATATCGGTCAGTAAAGTCACAAACAGTATTAACGTTTGATGTTACAAATATAAATCAATTAAATAAAAAACTTGATTTTTTCATGTTTCAATAAAAAGTTAAACATACTTCTATAATGAAACCATAAACACCGTCTAAAAAGAAAACTACACTCGAATAATTTTTAATCTGTACGGAACCAGAATACTCTTCATAATCACAAAAGTAAAAAAAAAGTACGAATCTACTACTTTTCCTTTGAGAGTTTTACCGTCGACAAAAATATATTCTTTTGTAAACTTGTGGGTGATACCGGCTCGTTGATGTATGGCTTCGAAATTTTTAATTAAACCACATTTGTATGGCTTGGATTGCTATTTTGCTTGTCCAATATTTAGAGGTTTTATGTTTGAAATTAATTTTTGGAAAGTAATCTGGTTTTGAGAAATTATGCGATCAATTACTTGGTGGGTCTTCTTTGAACGAGTATTGATGTCAGAATAACTCTTTGTATTTTGATGAAATTGTGTGTGTATCTACTTAAGAAGAATGTGGTTGCCCAATAAGGAAATTACTACTAATATTACGGATGTTTGGACTGTCAATGCTGGTAAGATAACGGAAACATCGGGGATTAGACAAAGCCGTTGATTTGTATTCAATATATTTAAAATCTATTTAGGATAATACAAAAATCAGTCGAAATATATCTTAAGGAAAAATGTCAGAAACTAAAGTACAAGATATTACAAAAAAGAATCTATGAAATTTTTAGCTAATCCATGACGACAAATAAGGAACTTAAAAGCGTCTTGTTTCTGGCACAGTGGAACTATAATGTTTTATTTCTAACTAGAAGCTGCGCGGGGCTTGCGTCATTCTTTATTTAGCCACTGCTCAGCTCCTATTGGCCATATCGTGATGTTACATAGTCTATGCTACTCAGTGATAATGTAACTTTCTAACGGCAAAAGAATTTTTTGAAATTGGTCCGGTAGTTTTTAAGTTTTTCATTAATATACAAATCTTTATAATATTAGTATAGAATATCAATTATTTTTGTTTTCGGATGGTAATAAGATAGTTTTAATAAACGATTTCCTTCAGCTAAACTTAACATTAACAATCGACTGGCCTGTTGGTCTAGTGGTTAGTGACCTTGACTGCTAAGCCGGAGGTTGTAGGTTCGATCCCCACCCAGGACAAATCTTTGTGTGATGAGCATAAAGGTTTGTTCTGTGTCTGGGTGTAATTTATCTATAATATTATGTATGTATTTAAAAAAAAAATGTATTTAAGTAGTATATCAGTTGTTTAGTACCCATAACACAAGCAAATATAATTGCTTACTTTGGGACTAGATGGCGCTGTGTGAATGTGGTTGAATATTATATTATTATTATTATAATCGTATTAGACACAGAACAATAAAAGTTAATTCTGTCGTAAATATTGTTTCATTCCCAACACTTAATAAACGATCGATAAAAATTGTACTATAACACAATTCAATAGACTTCGTCCACGGTAGGATGGTTTTCAATGAACCTTATTATGTAGACGATTATGTTAATGCCTTTAATATCTACTATGTGATAAAAGGTGTGATTCTTTGTGAAATGTTACAATAAAATATTGATTTATTGAACACTATTGTGTTCGGTGTGCATTGATTTGCTGTGCAAAGTTTTTCTCGTCCGTTATTCTAGAGGATGTTGCTTTTGAAAAAATATTTTTGAGATTCCTTGTGTTCACAGTAGAAAAGAGTTTTTTTTGGTTTACTTTTTACCACGTTTGAATAGAGCTTTGTTTGAGTGATATTTTTGTACGACTGGATTTAACAACTAGGTTTATGTTTCCTATATCCTATTGTTGGAAAATATGAAAAACTGGTGAAAAATTTCCTTATAGCTCCTTTTGGCCCTAGCGTGATGATATATAGCCTATATATTCAATAAATAGGCTATTCAACAGAAAAATATTTTTTCAGTTAGTAGTGCCTGAGATTATCGTGTGCAACCAAACAATCTCTTCAGCTTCATTGTAGTACTTATAGATTTAAATGTAACTCTCATGGGGTTAATAAATATAATTTTTATCCCTTCGTTGTTCCACTTACAAATTAAAAAGTAAAATAAAATGAAGTAAAAATATTGTTATAATACCACAGTAAAAAAAATGCATATACCCATGTATGATTTAGATTCAGATTCATTTATTGCATAACTGTGTGTAAAAATTTATCTTATATATAAAGTATTAATTTCGGTCCCAACAGTCTATCCATGTCAAAAATGCAACATTAGCATAGAAATGTAAACAAAGTATGATAAAATATCAGAAGAAAACATTTGAAACATGCACTTAATATCTAACATACACATCATTGCTTACCAAAGTACTCATTTAACCTATAAATATAGATATTTTTCTTCAAGTAATCATCAATTTCTTGAACAAAAATAATTGATAATTGATAATAATTGATTCAAAGTACTCATTTAAACTATAAATATAGATATTTTTCTTCAAGTAATCATCAGTTTCAAATGTTTTCTTCTGATATTTTATCATACTTTGTTTACATTTCTATGCTAATGTTGCATTTTTGACATGGATAGACTGTTGGAACTGAAATTAATATTTTATACCTATATAAGATAAATTTTTACACATTCAAATATTAACTTACAAATGATTTTAGTGAACCAAAGCAACAATTTTTCTCTGTTGTTGGCACGGTTGCTATGTTCGCAACACTCTAACGTGTCGGCCCGTCATATTCATCAATGATCGCTACACACCAGTAAACATCGGTAGGCGTTTCTTTGATGTGGTTGTAGCGTAAAATATTGAAGGTACAACGTCAAAGTCTAGTATATTCACAATACGGTAGGTATCACGTACTGTGAATATACTAATAGATAAAGCCCCAAAAATGTATATAAATAATGTCACTACCCCATCTCAACCCGTGGGTGTCGTAAAAGGCCTCCACAATCTTTGGAGGAGACCCGTGCCCAGCAGTGGGAAGTTAATGGGTTGAAATGATGATGATGATGAAAACGTATCTGATAAATTATCTGAACCTTAGTGATTGATTTTATATAAGAACTATTTCTTAAGTTTCTGGTAGATCAGACACTTATTAGCCACATTATAACATTTACACACGTGGCTAGTCAGCATTGCAGGACACAGCTGTACAGGCCCGCTCCTTTCGCATCCAGTTAGATCTGGGGATCTATTCTAGTCGTCGGTCCACCTAGACTACGTTTGCTGAGTCGCAGTCCAGCACACGATTGATTCATCGTGTATCGGTCCTTCTGCAGATATGACTAGCCCACTACTACTTCAGCTAACTTATTCTACGACCTATATCAGTAACATTGGTTCATGTCTACTTCTTTACAAATTTTATTCTTCAGAGGTATCTAATTTATAGATAATATATTATGTTTTAAAAAGGTGTTTAATTTTTCACTATGTTTATCAGGACTGTCCCTAAATAATATACTCAAATGTCAAACACTGAAGGTTGATTTAACAATTTTATACGCTAGAGAAATTGTGACCCCAACAAAGGAGGTCGGCCATTGTTTGTAAAATAATCTATTTACATTTCAATAAACGTCGCAAATAATGACTGCGAAGAAAAAAACCTTCTGGAATGGGAAATGAGGGTGAAATTGAGACGCACCCGGTTTTAGACGAAAGGTTCCGTCGCATACCGGATATGTAGACAGCTGAAGGCAACCTTAGTATTTGTGAATAGGCTGGAAAAATATCACAGAACTATAGACCGTAAGTAGTGTTTCATAAAGACTATTATCCAATAGAAACATTTTAAAGGTTGTGAGAAAATTCTTTTGGGATTTACTGAATATTCCATCATAAAATTTCTGGTTTTAATATTTTTGAGATGTAAAAATGTGACGGGTTGTCATTCTAGCTTTATAAAATATTATACTGAAGAGTAGATAAATCTATTGAAGTTAACCTAAACAATGTAACACGTTATAAATTGACTGGCCTGTTGGTCTAGTGGTTAGTGACCCTGACTGCTAAGCCGGAGGTCATGGGTTCGATCCCCACCCAGGACAAAACTTTGTGTGATAATCATAAAGGTTTGTTCTGATTCTGGGCGTAATTTATACTATATTTATATAATATGTATGTATTTACAAAAAAAATGTATTTAAGTAGTATATCAGTTGTTTAGTACCCATAACACAAGCAAATATAATTGCTTACTTTGGGGCTAGATGGCGCTGTGTGAATGTGGTAGAATATTATATTATTATTATATTATATATTATTATATAAATACGAAAATATTTTGTTCTTGTGGCAGGCCGAAATATTGAAATAGGAACAAGTGTTTATTTAAAAAAACCAAAAAACCTGACTGCCTTGCCTTGCCAAAAAGTAGCCTTCCTCAGTCAATATTATTAATTATTATTATGTATATTATAATTTTGTGAATTTTGATAGTTCAAAATCGGTCAAGCTATTTAGTTACAAGAGACAAGTGGAGTCGCGGGCAATAGTTAGTGCATATATAATTGAATTAGTCTATTAATTAGCTTTCATCTGATACCCATATTGCGATAGCACAAAAAAAACGTCTGTTTTGACAGTTTACGGCCGCCATATTGATTTTTTGTTGACGTCACATAGCCTATGACACTAGGGGAAAAATACAAATCTAATGATACCTCACACTTTAAAATCAGCCAAGCCGTTTAGGCTACAGAATGTCACAACGGAACAGAATCGATACGATACATACATACATCGTAATAACAAGTCGCCTAAAATAGTCTTACCGAATAACTAGACTTACCAACGACCACCTATTATATATTGACCTGAAACAATAGTTTTATTTCCGTGGAGACGCTAAAGATTGACATTGACTGACGGTCACCCATCTATGAACTGACCTTGCCGATCGTTGCTTAACCTCGATAATGCAATGATGCTACGAATGCAGTCTACAGCAATTGTATTTTCATTATCTGTGGCATTGTAGCAGTCATCTTCGGTTACAGCTGAATGTGCACTTTGGGCTTTGCAATAGCTCAGTATAGTCTGTGAATTTATTGAGTATCGGATGCCAAAATTGTGATCCGTGCACTTTAGTTAACGTAACATTGTGCTGGTTACTTTTGACAATAGTTTGGTTTAAAAGGATGCCAAGAACCCTATCGTAGAAGCCGAATGTCGCATAATAATTTGGGTACGGTTTAGTATTACAAATTCACATTCGGAAACCTTAAATATTCAACGTCAGGTTTTTTCGTTCGGGTAATATACGATAGTGCAACCATTTTTTTTTTTTTTAATAGCCTGTGTCATCCCACTGCTGGGCAAAGGCCTCCCCCTGAACCTTCCACTGCTGTCTATCTCCAGCCTTATTCCACCATTCCCTGTCGAAGGTATCCAAGTAGTCACACCAGCGTTTTTTACGCCTGCCTCGGCGACGGTGCCAATTTTCTTGCCAAAGAGCTATAGAACGCAGCATCTTAGGTATCAGGCTCAGCGACAGAGTTCGCAATACCGACATAGTACGTTCGCGGACTGGGGTTACGGATGTTGGCACTAAGTCTGCCAAGTTGAAATGGGAGTGGGCCGGTCAAATTCCACTAATGAATGAGGACAAGCACGAGGGGGCACGAGTTGTCACACAGTGGGTGCCTGAAGATGGGCACCGTCGCCGCGTGCAACCACTCACATAAGCTAATTCTTAATTCAAAATTATGTTTACCATGGAACACGCACCCAGTGTAAGTGTAAGTGTGTAAGTAAACGCTAGGTCCAAAGCCAAATAATCAAGAATCAAGAAAAAATAATCAAAAATATTTATATACTTAACCTTTAATAAATTTAATTAGCCAAACAAAATAATGTTATTAATCATCCACTTAAGGTAAGCTTTAAAAGAAAACATATCCTTCTAACTGCTCTAACAAAGTATCTCAGCCAACTCAATTTAACATTTTCCTCCCTATAATTAAATGAGTTTAAGATAAGGCTTTAGAAGTGAGTCAAATATTTTGCCCGTTAGATTATTATCTTTTCTAATTATAATTATTTTCGTCATAAGTGGGTAAAGTGGGTAGGATTTGACAGCGTCCTAAACAATCCAAACCTTTTCAACAACTTTCTGAAAAGGTTTTAGGACACTTTTCTGGACTAATTTATTTTTGACCTCATAATATATTATGTTGAATGAGTCCCAAAATCTTTGCGGCACCTAGACGTTTATGGAGTTAAAATTTAGGAATCACATGAATATTTATCAAAAAAAATTAAATTAAATTATAAGATTAATTATTCTCCTTTAGATAAGTGACTCTGTTGTCTTAGTCACATCATTGTCACCATTATCATCGACTACTGGACATGGGGTCGCTCAACGTTTTCCCCCATCGGCCATCAGTTCTGCAGCTTCTTCCTCGGAGTCAAACTCAAGCTTGTCCAATACCACTTCAGCGATGAGATTCGGTGAGCTATGTCAGCAACTTTAGTTCTCCTACGGATCTCCTCATTTCTGATTCCATTTTAACTTAATGTATAAGAATCAACAGTTACCTATTTTGGTCTGAGTGGAATCCTGGTGACCTTGTAATAGAGGTGTTATACTACCTACCATAGGCACCAATAATCCACAATCAGACATGCATTATGCTAGTACACCTTAGCATAATGCATGTTTTAAAACTCTGTACCTAATTCTGGTTGTTGGTGGGAAAATAAACGATTATTATTATTATTATTTCGAGTGTTGCAATTAAATGAATTTAAATTACAAAATTTTAGCATTTATATTTAGTTAAAATTATTTCAGACGGGCTAGATTTTGGTTCAAATGAATTGTATTCGTATTTTTTATCTGAAACTACGGGATTACTACTTGTTTTGTATAGTTTTGGCTTAGTGTAGGTTCAAAATATCACGTAAATTTTCAGAACTCGTTTAATGTTGGTCCCAAAGATTACATTTTGTGTTGAAGTTTCAAGTTCAAAACCAAAATGTTTTTAGGACCCCATTTTAGCATACATCATTATTTCGATATAATATTCTGAAACATGTTTAAAATTCAGTCCCTTACCATACGCCGTATAAATCAGGATGAGAAAGGCTTTGTCAAGATTAAATAATTACGAAAATTACAATGTGGCATCACAGGGGCTTATATGTAATTCTATTAGGTTCGGTACGTATTTCGGTCAACCCAAAGACCTTGGGTAAATCCCTTGAAAAACAAAACGTTCTGGGAATTTTCTAAAAGCTTTGATTTACATGCTCATGAAGATAATAGACGGGTGCGTGCATAAATTGCTTTTTGGGAGATTTATTGTTGTGTTGATAATATAGTTATTAGTATGATGACGGTTCATGCCTTGGGACTATTGTTGTCTAAATATTATGACCTTATATTATGTTATTAGAAACATCATAGAACAAAAGATATAATGAAAGAGAGGGCAGGGAGGAAAGAGACAAAGCTATATATACTTTGAAGAGGTAAAGAGAGCTATCCTCTGAAAGTAGGCACGCTGTGGCTTGGCTGTGCCCCTAACATTGCCAAACGTCTATGAGCGGCGGTAACCACTTACCATCAGGTGAGCCTTGCGAGAAATAGATAAAAGAATTCATCCAGTGATAAAATAATAATAATAATAATATTCTACCACATTCCCACAGCGCCATCTAGTCCCAAAGTAAGCAATTATATTTTGCTTGTGTTATGGGTACTAAACAACAGATATACTACTTAAATATATATTTTTTTTGTAAATAAATACATATTATAGATATATTACACCCAGACACAGAACAAACCTTTATGCTCATCACACAAAGATTTGTCCTGGATGGGGATCGAACCCACAACCTCCGGCTTAGCAGTCAGGGTCACTAACCACTAGACCAACAGGCCAGTCTTTAAAGAGGAGTTATCACCTAGGATATATTTTCTACTATAAGACGAGTTTTTTAATCACACACATAATTATTTAATGTGTTGGATAGCCCATTTCGAATTCCCATCGAGGAAGGCTATAGGCTATATAACATCACGCTACGACCAATAGGACCTAAGTAGATCACTGGAACGAAGTCCTAGGCAACAGCTTATAACTAAATATACTAACTTTAACTTAGAATCACAAGATATCTAAATATAGACTAAAATCCCACACAACCCGAATTGTATCGTAATTTTACCTAGAAACACAGTTTTTCTTTACTGTTTTCGTCCTAAATCCCTAGTTACGCAATAGTGATATAATAAATTTTAGTAGAACAGGATACCCAAGTTCACGACCTTGCTATTTGGCAGAATGCCAGACGACAGATAAACATAGGGGATCGTTACATAACTAGTCGAAACGTTTTGATCTTACTATTCACACTTGTTTAATTAAGCGTGTTGTTAGAGTTTTAACAAGCCTAGCCAAGTCATTCATATTATTATGTATATACGTTTTAAAAACTTTTTTGTAATTTTTTTTTTTCTATCTTAAAAATTTCTAATATTTTGTTTGGTTTTATCAAAAACTAATATTTTTTACTTTCACTGTGGCATAACTTAAAAATTTCTAATATTTTGTTTGGTTTGATCAAAAACAAATATTTTTTTACTGACACTGTGCGCTGTAGTGATTAAGGTAACCTATACACTAGCATCACCATGCCTAGTTTCATGGGTTCGATTACCGCATGAGATTTTTTTTTTGTTATAGATATTTGTTTCAAGTGCGGGTATACTTTGTGTCCGTTATGAGTATGTTTGAAACAGTTTCCTGCGACAAAACGCTTGAACCATAGTGCGGACGTATTCATTAAATATATATATATATATCGAGGGGGGTCGAGTGTTATGGCACGTATTGGGAGAGGCCTATGTCCAGCAGTGGACTGCAATAGGCTGAGATGATGATATATAAATATATGTATATAAAAAAAACAGAACATTGCATTTATAAAAAAAATTTGAATATATACAATACCTCAATAGATTGAATCATAACTCCAAAGCGATTTTATTTCAATTCCAAAAAAATATTTTAGAATTCAATAATTCTAAATTAAACTACAAAACAGTAAAATAAATAATAAAATACACAATAAATAAACTAAATACATATATAGCTGTGGAACGGTTACAAGATCAAAATCCTTTTCACAATCCATCACTGAACTAATCAGAACTTGGCATGTCAATAAAACCAGTGATCAGGTCATCGAAGTCGATGACCTGCTACCCCCCGAGGTAATAAAGTTTTCGTTGATTGAAAACCGTATGCTCCAGCGCCCACTCACTTTATTAGGAGTCTACAACACTAACGAAAAAACCCTCCACGTTTCTAACGAAAAAAAAAACTTTAGGAAAAAGTGAAAAAAGTTGGAAAACCCTTTGATCAAAACTTTTAAATGTCATTATCAACGGTAAATTAATTTGATAAATAAAAATTATTTTCGAAGTTTTCTTATTTTTATTAATTCATCATGCACCGGTGCGTCTTTCATCATTGGACTTTTGTAATAAGTAATAAATAATTTGCATTGTCGACCTAGTGTGTTTTTAAAGTAAAAAGAGTATATTTTTTTCCTTAAATATTTAGTATAAACTATATTATTATTATTATTATTATCCTTACTTAGTCCATATTTTTTAATAAAGGGGTGAGTGTTGCCTAAGGCCCTACCCAAGTGAAAACAGTGAAAAATGGATCACAGAAACTGACGGTCCGGTATTCATAAGTCTTTATTTCTATTTTACAAATTTTCTCCCCGTTCTCCTCCTCCTTTTCTTATATAACTAAAAAATAGATCATTCATTACGTTACGGAGACTTTTTTTACCTTTGGGCATCTGTTATATGCAACTTGTCAGCGTAAAGTAATAAGATTGTCCATACTATTCATTTTTTAAATGCTGACAACAGATATAAAGTGTAAATAAATAAATAAATAAAATAATTATGATGGAATATAGAACATCAAAAGATATTAGTTATAATGAAGAATTACAGAAAATGATAGTAATAAAAATACTATTACCAAAAAATGTAGGCAGATTTTTTGGTAATAGTTAATTTAATTAAATGCATTTTATAAAAAAAAGTGGACAAAAGTAATGCCATTAACTGGACACAGATATGATGAAGTACGCGAATATCTCTAATTACTATAAGTGCTTAGTTTTATTTTTGTAGCAATTAGCTACCGGATATTGAAATATTAATTATGAAGAGTTTGTTTTATCAACAAAGCAAACAGAATTAAAAGACAAGTAAAGATAATTAAATAAGGCTAATACTAACAAAGCAAATTACTTTCATATTTAAAATTACACGTTCAGCAAAGCAACATCATGCTAGAATGTGTATTATTCTGTAAAAATGGTATCTAGGACCCCTGCGTCTTAATTTTTTTTTCTGGTAGCTGTGCTGGTCTATACAAATATAGAGGTGTTCATCATCAACATATATATCACCCCAACGACGCCAACTGTCGAATATAACCTCAACTAACCTCTAACCTCACCTAATTTCCGCCACAGAGAGCGATTATGTACCGCTTGCAAACAACGGCCACCCGGGTGGCCGTTGGTTGCAGACTTCAACTAGTGGTATTTCATATGGATTGAGACAACTGCTTTTCTCCTTCCTACAACATGAGATCCTTCAATCGAAACGTGAAGAAGCACCTTGTGGGCCAGCACGGCATTATTTGACACAGCTGCCTCCACCAGGCAAAGTGGTACCATTACGCTAAGCTTCTAATCAAAATAAAAAATAAAAAGAAGGGCTCTACCGCCACTGCTGTCCACCGAATGAACCTAAGTTCAGTATATTTTATATTTTTGTTTTGTTTAATTACTTCTAGTGTATGTGGGTTTCCTCACGATGTTTTCCTTCACCGTTAGCAGATGGTAAGTCACTTGACTAGTACATATAAATTCCACAAAGTGGAATCCACATTGGTACTGCCGGTGGGGATCGAACTCGGACCGCGTGATTTGCACGCCAGTCCCTTATCCATTCAGCCACCATCGCATTTTTGCATCATTTATCGTATATTATGTGATTAATATATATTTAATCATATATATTTTTAATAATAATAAGTATATAAAAATACATTAAACAAATATGTAACGAGAAAAGAATCCTTAAATCAAGGCCTTTAGTATTTTTTATATCATACGGAACCATTCTCACGTATGACTAAAGTTTTTTATTATTTTTTGTTTCATGTAGGTACGTTCTTGTTGGAGCCACTCCGACTCTCGACATTTTTGTTAAAGCAACAGTTTTTAATGTTTTGGGACTTGTTGGTTTGTATTTGTTACCTATTCTGTAAAAGTATTTTTAGTACTTATGTTTGTGTTTATTTGTGGTTACGAAATAGTGCTGGATGTTTGGTATTTCTTGATTTTAATTGATAGAATCCGATTAGTGTTTTTATTTGGAATGAAAATATGTTTTTTATAGTTTTTATTTCTGGTTTATATTATTGAGCAACAGCTGTATTCAGGTAATCTGTTATAATAATTTCAATACTACCAACATTCACCACAAAACGTTCACATAAACAATACGCTTAAAATTTTGCCGCAAAACAAATTGGACTATTCTACTGTTTTTAAACGACTTCAAAAAAGGAGGAGGTTATATGTTCGACTGTATGTATATTTTTTTTTTTTTATGTATGTTCATCAATTACTCGGAGATGCCTGAACCGATTTAAAAAATTCTTTTTTTGTTTGAAAGGGTATACTTCCGAATTGGTCCCCTATTCATCACGTCAAGTTCTGATGATGGAATCTCAGGGAAATCGAAGGCAACCCTCAAATTTTATAGGCACATGTTACGTGTTTCATATATTTTTTAAAGTTATTCAAGTATTTACGTCTGATAGTCAACATCTCATGTTGATGAGCTGGTGATGGAAGGTATAACTCCTTAACTGTTAGAAGTTGGAGGATAATTCTTTCGACATTATAGGTTCTTATAAACCTACAGTTGTATTCTTGTAGGTTATTCAGGTGAGCTGTCAGTGGAAGGTATAACTCCTTGACTCTTAGGAGTTGGAGGATAATTCTTTCGACATTATAGGTACTTATAAACCTATAGTTGTATTCTTGTAGGTTATTCAGGTGAGCTGTCACTGGAAGGTATAACTCCTTAACTTTTAGAAGTTGGAGGATAATTCTTTCAACATTATAGGTACTTATAAACCTATACTTGTATTCTTGTAGGTTATTTAGGTGAGCTGTCACTGGAAGGGAAACTTCTTAATGTGTAGGAGTAAGAAGATGATTTCTTTAAATATCACATCCATGTATAAACCTTAAGTTGTGTTATTTCAAATGTCTGAGGTGAGAGCTCTTGATGGAAGATAAAGTTGTATAATTCAAAGGAATTCTTAGATGATATTTTAAGTTTTCGATATAGTATCTAACCTGCATTGTATACCTATACTTGTTACCTGTCACATTTTATAGGAAAAAAGAAAGACATAAAAAGCTGAGAGTTTTGAGATTCCTCTATTCTACAATCAGGTTGTGTTATTAGAATATTTAAATAGACGTCCCTTCTATCGAAGATTCTTTATTTCGGTTCTCCGTCTTAGTTTGCCAGCCAGTATTATTAAATCTGCGAGATAAAAAGTACATTAAAAATGGAAAAATAAACTATTTTTAACAAAAAAATATTAAAACGACTTCAAATCAGTACTAAAAAGCGAAAAATAAACTGAATTAGATATTTAATTCCAAGCTAAAAAATACCTACCTACCTGTTTAAAGTATAATACCCTATTACTAATCTGTTTGAAGTCGGTGCCAGCCTAATGAGGTTATATCACTCAGTTTGAGCCGTCCACTAGGTACGATCACACGCAAGTGCGAGGTGGTGTGAAGTAGCGAGCGGTAACAGATGTACGTACTAAGTAGTACGTAGCTTAACAAACTCTTTAGGCTTGGCACCGACTTCAAACAGATTAGTAATAGGGTATTATACTTTAAACAGGTAGGTAGGTATTTTTTAGCTTGGAATTAAATATCTAATTCAGTTTATTTTTCGCTTTTTAGTACTGATTTGAAGTCGTTTTAATATTTTTTTGTTAAAAATAGTTTATATAGAAAACTGTTTATATTCAAAAGTGCACATACAAACAGTGTGAAAATTGAAACAGTTTTTGTTTAATTAAATACCACAAAACGCTGGCAATTCGGTTGAAATTAGAATATAGTTTTGGTAAATTAATTTTGTGTTTTAGATTGCCAAACAAAATAAAGAATTCTGGTATTCTATCCGGGTACTGACGGATTAAGAATACATAATATCACTACCCCATCTCAACCCGTGGGTGTCGTTAAAGGCGACTAAGGGAGACCCTATGCAGACATGAGCACTGCAAGAAAAGGAAAATTCAAAACAAACCCTATATGCCAACCCGTCTGGCCAGCGTGGTATAGTAGGCTTAATTCCCTCCACATTCTCTGGAGGAGACTCGTGCCCAGCAGTGGAACGTTTGTGGGTTGAAGTGATGATGATAGCAAGGCTCTTTATGTTCTGATTGAGCAGCTGAAATGCCTAACTTTGTAACAAAATATAACCATATTACTTTTTTTAATTGCCTAAAGCGGCAGATGCGCAGGCGGCGAACATGATGGTAAATAGTTACCTCCGCTTATGGACGTTGGCAATGTTAGGGACACAGCCAAGCAACTACCTACCTTAAGAGTACAGCTTTTTATAAACCTCATTTGAAAAAGGACACGTCATAGCGCTGTGAGTTTCCAACTGCTACCAGGCAGCCGTAATGGACCAAAACTCGTGACCACAAAATGTGGTGTTGCGTCACTTCCGCGGACCGCCACACAAAATTAAAGTTAAAGTTTTATATAAGACAAAATTGATGTTGTATCTTTAAGAGGATTTTAAATTTTTAAGTTCTTGAATTTCATAATAATAGTTAAAATACGACATCCGTGAAAATATGTTTAATAAACACTAAAACTTTATACAACATTTGTTGTATAAAGTTTTAGTGTATCGAACTTATTTCTCTTCGTAAAACAATATTGATGAAGATTTAATAAAAATCACAAGCGCCATCAAAATAAACTCATAAAGATACACCTTGACCTTGGACGATGATGGTAGCACCGTACCACCTAACATCCCGTGGTGCGGAGTCTCTATGCCGGAAATCAAAATCTCACAACGAGAAGTCCGGCGAGAGTTACTCTGCCTCGATGTCCATAAGTCGAGTGGGCCAGACGGCATACCAGCAGTGGTCCTTAAGCAGTGTGCCCCCGAGTTGTGTCCCGTGCTGACGCGACTTTTCGCGCTTTCTTACCACAGTAGGCAAGTTCCGTCTTTGTGGAAGACCGCCCATGTGCACCCCGTGCCCAAAAAGGGCGATGGATCAGACCCATCGAATTACAGGCCTATAGCTATAACCTCCCTTCTCTCTAAGGTGATGGAGCGTGTAATTAACACACAGCTCCTAAGATACCTAGAAGAACACGAACTTGTCAGCGACCGCCAATACGGCTTCCGCCATGCTCGCTCGACTGGTGATCTTCTAGTGTATCTCACACACCGTTGGGCTTCAGCCATTGAGAGTCAAGGTGAGGCATTGGCAGTCAGCCTAGATATAGCGAAGGCGTTCGATCGGGTCTGGCACCGTGGTCTTCTATCAAAGCTGCCATCTTACGGACTGCCCGAGGGATTGTGCAAATGGGTCGCCAGCTTTCTGTCCAGCAGACGCATAACAACCGTCGTCGACGGGAGCTGCTCCGATAGCATGGACATTAACGCCGGCGTCCCACAAGGCTGCGTACTGTCCCCGACACTATTTTTGCTGCATATCAATGACATGCTGTCTATTGGCAGTATTCATTGCTATGCGGACGATAGTACGGGTGACGCGTTTTATACGGGCCGTGCAAACATCCCTCGTTCCATTGTGGAAGAAAGTCGCGAACAACTTGTGTCTGAAATCGAGAGTACTCTATCAAGAGTCTCCGATTGGGGCCGGGACAATTTAGTCCGATTTAACCCCACTAAGACACAAGTTTGTGCGTTCACCGCTAAGAAAACCCCATTCACTGTGGCCCCACAGTTCCAAGGCACAACCCTTACCATCTCACGTAGTATATGGATCCTCGGTGTCGACATCTCCAGCGACGTTCAGTTCCGACGTCATTTAGAGGATAAGGCCAAGTTGGCGTCCAAAAAGCTCGGTGTGCTCAACAGAGCAAGGCGGTACTTCACACCTGGGCAACGACTGCTTTTATACAAATCGCAAGTCCAGCCCCATATGGAGTACTGCTGTCACCTGTGGGCGGGAGCACCTGGATACCAGCTTGGGCCTTTTGACTCGGTTCAGAAGCGCGCTGTGAGAATCGTCGACGATCCTATACTAACAGGCGGTATCGAACCATTAAGTATGAGGAGAGACTTTGCCTCCCTATGTGTGTTCTACCGCCTGTATAATGGGTTGTGCTCTGAAGAACTGTTTGAGATGATGCCCACGGCCACCTTCTACCATCGCACCGCTCGCCATCGGCAGGGAGTTCATCCCCACACCTTGGAACCGAAATGGTCTCGTACCGCGCGGTTCCAGAGGAATTTCCTCCCAAGAACTATCAGGTTGTGGAATGAACTCCCTAACGAGGTTTTCCCAAGGGACTACAGTATGGGGTTCTTCAAAAAAGGAGTGAATAGGTTTCTTAAGGGTCGGCAACGCGCTCGTGATGCCCCTGGTGTTGCAGGCGCCCATAGGCTACGGTAACCGCTTACCATCAGGCGGACCGTACGTCTGTTTGCCACCGTCGTGGTAAAAAAAAAAAAAAAAAAAAAAAAAAAAAAAAATACATCGCAAAAGCAATCTGTTTTAGTGCACTGCAATCAACTAACTTTACACCGACAATACAACGTTATACCAAATTTTGCCGACAATTTACCGACACTTAGCCGACATCTCATCAGTCTTTATCACTACATTCATTTTCATTGCAATAAAAACGGGAAACAAGCGGATCGTTCAATCTCGGCTCAACTCATTAGATAAGACGTGAACTCGAAAGCCGAAAATCAGAATCCCTTAGTTCCAAAAAACTCACTTTTTCATGAACCCGACAACTTTTCATCTCGCGATGTGTTGTAAAAACATAATTCGTTTCTAAAAGACCCTTTTATTTTTCAATTCGAATGAAATTCAACCCAAATGTATTCACTTATGATTCATTTTCGTTTGAGCTTTGGTGTAGATGTGACATTTTGTGCATTATGAATAGAAAGTTTGTGAAACTATGTCGCGAACGTTTGCAAAACTATGGTAAATGCGAAAAGTTTGCGGGGTTACATAATAATGTATGTGCTTGTACTAATTCATGGTAAAATGTGCAGGAGTCTGACGTGGAAAAGTTTGTGAAGTCTGTTATTCCAGGCATTATCTTTAGTTTTAAAGGAAAATAGCTTTAAAAAACTGGGGGCTTACTCTGAATTTCGACATTCGTTTGGTCGGTGTTGATGTTGCTGTCAAATATAAGGAAATTTAGATATGGTCGCTGTCACTTTCAAACATTTGACTGCGACATCAAAACTGACTAATCGAATGTAGAAATTTAGAGTAAACCCCATGTTTAATGTAAATAAACTATTCACTCTACAACATTAGAGTTATGTAACAAATTTTGCTATTGAGTGTATAACAATTTTACTGTAAACGAGTTTGACTATCGGTAGCAGCTCTTAACAGTGACTATACAAAGACAAAACACCCATAAGTTACCTACTACTCAGATTGGTAAGCTATTTGAGCAGGCTTCTTGGTTCGTTGCAAAAGCAAATAACATAAAATACGTTAGTAAATTTTCTTCTGCATTTTTTGTCCTGAAATGACCAGATTTTGTCACCAAAAGCTTTCTTCTTCAACCAATATAACTTCTTTGATCTAGTCCTAATAACCACAAATTAGGGTCCCAATGTTTCTAGCGAGTTAGTACCGTATTACAGTGAAGGAAAGTCAACCCCGATTATAATTGGGGTTGACTTAGAAAGGAACTTTAGTGAAAATATAGTAAGGTAGACTGTAACACGTGCCTATATAATAGGCCACGTAGGTGTCGTCTTAGATGCTAAGGTTTTACACTAACATTGTTTTTTCTTTTCGTATTTCGTGCGTGGGTAACTGAAGTGGCGGATAACAGGAATCCAGAATTAGAGATGTTTTTCGGTTACTATTTGGATCTGTGTTTTTTAAATAAAATTTGACTGGCCTGTTGATCTAGTAGTTTGTGACCCTGACTGTAAACCGGAGGTCGTGGGTTCGATCCCCACCCAGGACAAATCTTTGTGTGATGAGCATAAAGGTTTGTTCTGTGTCTGGGTGTAATTTATCTATAATATGTATGTATTTACAAAAAAACATGTATTTAAGAAGTATATCAGTTGTTTAGTACCCATAACACAAGCAAATATAATTGCTTAATTTGGGACTAGATGGCGCTTTATAAATGTGGTAGAATATTATTATTACAAAGATGCCGCCAATCACTTATTTTAATCCTATCTGGAAATCCAGCTGATTCACCAAAGTGATGAAGATGCATAAAAGCGTACTGTATTTGATAAGCTTTTATGCTTCTTTCTTACTGCTAAAGCAAAGCATTGTTTTTGCTTTTGTTTTATATTTATCGAAATAAATAACTTTTACTTGCTTATACTTGTTTTACATATTTTCGAAATAAACAATTTTTACTTGCAATACCTGAAACATGCCGATGCCATTCCCAACTGAGTCTTCTGTTACGTGGAGAGGATCCTAAAGCTCTTCTTTTCCAGTGGTTATCGTTTCGTCTAACGGATTAACTTAATTAATGCTTCTTCAACTTAATATTTGTACATTATGATTTAAGTGAGACTCCTGAGGCCAATAGGGCAAAAAAAGTTCTCGAGTTGCGGCCACGTATTTAATTGGAAAGCGCAGCCTGGGACGGTCCCCCGTCAGATGGACCAACGACCTAGTAAAGACGGTGACAAAATCGCTCGCTGTGGCGGAAATTCGGTGAGACCTATGTTTAACAGTGGACGTCATTGGGTTGATATGCTAATGAGACTCCTGAATTGGAACAAAGAGGCTTTCTTTTATGCCTAACTTCTTTTCAAATACACTACAATTCAAAGTGAAGAAATTATAAAAGAGATCTCCAAGATTTAAGATGATAAAGTAAATTATACTTACAAAACCTATTTCAGTTAGTTTAGATCTCTTTAGTGAAACCTTAGGTTTTGTAGATTCATTATGCTAATGTAATGGTTTTCGTGATGAATGCGATCCTAACGGAGCGGTTTTCAACTATTTGTGAATAAATGTAGCTTAATTTATGTAAAAACGACTTGTGTTTTAGAGGGTAGGCATAAATAGAATTTGAAATTGAAAAGTATTATTAAAACAGCATTTTGTTTTATGTGCAAATCTTTATTTTATGTATCACCCCACTACGGGCGTTGAATTTTACATGATATCCGCTGTAAAATGTCTTGAATGTCAAAATAGATTTATAACATGTACGTAATCAACGTCCCTGAAAACCGCGATAATTATATTATCCATATCTATTTATGGCAGTTCATTCTTCATTATTTCAAGGCATAAACTTCCCACTGCTGGGCAAGAGTCTTTTCCAAATATTTTGAAGGGAATTTAGCCTACTATATCACGCTGGCCTGAAGGGTTAGTATAGAGTTTGTTTCGAATTTTCCTTTTCTCACAAGCTTTTATTTGCTTAAGTTAACTCACTTACTGCCACACTCTGAGACATTACTTAACTTTATAGTTTATTTAGTAAAAACGTGTAATACTTAAGTCTATACGCCTAAAGACGATTATTCAATGAAAAAATTGGGTTAATGACAGATTCACAGTTTACTGCTAATTGACGTCTCTGAATGCGGCAGTTAGTCGCCTTTAATAGAGTTAATTAAAATGGGCAAACTAACTACATAAACTAAATTCAAAAAACTATCCAAACTGAACGATTAAATACGTTGGACAAATAAGAATGCGTTCTCCAATCGTAGTCAACGTTTTGGTCCATAAATTTTTATATTTACAGAACTGCAAGTATGCTGTGTGTTCGGTAGTAAAATAAAGTGCATCGTTGTTTGCATAAAGGTGCAAATATCAGTTGAAATAATGGACCGATGATAACTCGGTAACAGTTATTGTAGTTGTGAGTTTTATGAGTTGGATAGCAATTGTTTATACTTCTTTCTATTGCATTTATTTTTCAGTATGTTCAGTTAATAATAACAGAGATAGGTAAAGATATCACTTGATACTTTAGTAAGAACTGTCTGTCTGTATCATCATCATCATCATTATCAGCAACCCATTAAGTCCTTGCTGGGCTCTGCTGAGAGGGTTTAGGCCATAATCCTCTCACGCTGGCCTAGTGCGGGTATAATATATTAATTTTATATAATCAAGAGGCAACGGCAGTGTACTTCTTAATACAGGTTATTTTATAACCTAGCTAGGAATACCGCTTGGCACCTTTGTAAGATTTTTTGTAATCTTTTATGGACTACAATGTTTATGATAATGAATAAAGAATTATTATACTATTATTAAGAAGAAAATAATTAATAATTTAAACTTCTACCAACAACAGCATTTTATCAATGCAAATATTTTATGGCTACCGACTTCTGTGGTGTAAAGGTACTTAACTTGTCAAAACTCATCTTAAAATAATAAATGTGAATAACAGTTTCTAAATAAATAAAGTAATATCTTCAAACAAAACTAAAAAGTAATATTTCTTTCTTTATTACAGTTCGAATCCTAATATTCATTTCGAAATTTAAAATTAAATTTCGTCCAATAAAACAGCTGATACACATTTATATTATTTTCATATGAAAATAAACCAACGTTTCACAGACACTCATATTACTTTGAACGGATTACGGATAATATAACCTCCAACTTCTAATATACTTAAGAACCATTTTTGTACAAAAACTCCAATAATATTATTATGTTCTCCAGAAGCGTTTCATAACATTGTATTATCTAATATCTGATGAAAAAATGTATTCTCCCTGCCTACACCGTTGAGTACCGATTGAAATTGAAATACGCAAGGTTATTGTAACACGAAGCGACAATTTTCGAAGCAAACGGGTCACAGATGTCGTCGATATATAATAATACAATACTGTAGGGTGGAATAATAGACAGAAATCATTTTGTGGTACAAACTCTCAAAGGAGCGTGTTTAATAATATTGTTGTCTGTAAAAACTTGCTCTGCCACAAAAGAAATCGAAGACTTTCAAAACCTATATGTTAAATTCAATAGTAAACATTTATGCGAGCGCAGTGAAGAGAAATAATATTTTATTAGTGGAATATGACAACTATTACTCTGTTCAAATGTTTCTGTAGTAGCTTTAGTTTCAGCATTCGGAGACCCGTGCCCAGCAGTGGGACTTTTATGGGTTGAAATGATGATGATTGTGGTTCATTAAACTTAGAACTTAGAATCAGAGCTACTGTTTATAGAGTGATTATCATCCTTCATCATCAATACGATTGTTCTCATCATCAACAACAACAACGCAGTTATTGAAGTTTTTTTTTTTTTTTCTTTTTAAAAGACAACGCCCGCACTAGGGAACAAGCCCTGTGTCGCGGGGAGCTTTACAAACATGAAACTAACGGACACAAAGTACACCCAGACTAGAAACAAATATCTATGAATCACACAAATATTTGTCTCGTGTGGGAATCGAACCCACGTCACCCAGCACGGCGATGGCGAGGCGACCACCTTAACCACTGCGCCACGGTGACAGTCAGTTGACGAATAAACCAAGATATTTTACTGCTGTGAAAGTTTCGTGTTCTTCAGAGAAGAAATCTTTTTCATTTTTTTCAATATCTGGAGATTTCCATACCGTGAGATACGCGTAATTTTTCGCTACAGTTTCAATAGTAAGTTGATCACTTAGACCACCAAATTAATTAATTTCCTAGCTTTATTTGCTTTTGTTGCTTATGACTTATAAGTGACAAAAGTTTCTTTGTAACCTAAACAAATAACAAATGCAGTTTTAATTATTTTTTAAACACGGTGGCGGCAAAGGACTTGGACCTACCTAATGGTAAGTGGTTACCATAGCTATAAATGCCTCTAACGCCAGGAGCATCTCATAGATGTTGCTCACTTTTTAAATAAAAATGTAATATTGATATTAAGTTTTTCATCGTTATGATGGCAAATTTATCAGTGAGTAAATAAAACGACCCGTAAATTGTATATTTAAACCAGTTTGAAACGAATGAATGAGCTTGAACAATAACATGACTAATGATTTATTATAATGTCAAAACTTAATTTTTCATCGTCAACCAATCTCATGGCTTACACCAAGTCCCGAATCAAAGCTTTTGAGGCAAAAGAGGTTGAAAACATTCAGAGGGACAGGCGAGATCGATTGTGTTCCATTCTGTACGATATGCAGCCACGGATTTGTGGCAGCATTGAGTCACGACTGGTCACAATCAGTGCTACTTCTATAAATTATTTTACCTCGACGATCTTATTGTTTATAGTAAGGCCACCAGCCACCAGTACCAAAATAATAATATGAAAATTACGTCATCAACTATACCTCCACTTTATTAACTGCACATACAGGTAATTAAGTAACTTGAATATATTTTTGATATAAGGTTCTTAGTAGGCCACCACTTTACATAATTTAATGCCAAACATAAATTATATAGGGAGGCATAGAATCAGGATGAGTAAAACGCTACAGGCAATTGCTCGCAATGAAGATGGAGAGGTCCCCTAGGAAGGATGTCTTGGCACCGGCGGCGTCGTGAATAATCCGATTTAATAGCTGTAAAAAAATTTAAAAGTACCTTCAATAAGGAAATCCTTTTCAGTTTTTTTTTGCCTTTGTACCTTTGAAGTCCCTTTTTTATACGGCTCCGTGAAATCACTATTACATAGATCAGTAGGTTATGGCTCGTGATCTCCAGTCAACCGTTGTTCTATTGTCGCTTCTAAATTAGCTCTTTAGACACCTGTATTTAATATCCGACATCTTTTGAGATAAAATATAATAGAGAATTTAATTGAATTCATGTGGCAGATTGTTATATGAGCAACTAAGAAGTAGTAGTGACGCTACTCACAACAGATTTCCATTTTTACATAATGATCAAATTAGTTAATTATAAAAATTCAAGTTTTTTCAACTTGTTTAAGAAGACGAAATCGAGGATCAAATGGAGTAGAAAAAAAAATAGAATGACTTATAGCTTATTCTAATATACGGGACATTGGGATAAGCTATACCTAATGACAAAGAAGGAGTGTGAAAGAGACAGAGAGAGCAGCAAGAACATATCATTTAAAAGAAAAAATTTTATCCTTACTAACATTTAAAAAATGTGATGCTAATATATTGTTTTAATGGCAGCGATGCGGAGGAATTTTATGATGCCGTATTTTAATTTGTAATTTCCTCCCCCTTTTTTATTTTAATGATACATTAAGTTAGTTTTTATTTGTAAATATTATTTTTAAATTTAATTTAATATTTGATCAAAATTAGTCTCTCTAGTGGTTAGTTTTTTTTTTTTTAAAAGACAACGCCCGCACTAGGGAACAAGCCCTGTGTCGCGGGGAGCTTTACAAACATGAAACTAACGGACACAAAGTACACGCAGACTAGAAACAAATATCTATGAATCACACAAATATTTGTCTCGTGTGGAAATCGAACCCACGTCACCCAGCACGGCGATGTAGTGGCGAGGCGACCACCTTAACTACTGCGCCACGGTGACAGTCATTATATATTATTATATTATATTGAAATTGAATTATTTTAACGGAATTGTATAATATGAAAAAAGAGTTGATACATAATAACAATTGATACATTAATAATTCAATAAATGAAAAATAAAACTTAACGACATGATAATAATCAAGCTACAATAATTTGCACTACTCAAGCAAAAATGTCGGAAGCTGAAACAAGGGAAGTTATAGCAGATTCGATAATTAATGCAATAAATATCGGCCGCTGCTGCCTTTATTAATGTTACCTTAAACACTTTATAGTTTGAAGTTCGTAGAATGGCGGCTCTCGGAATTTTAGGTGAGAATAATTGGAAATATTTTAGTTGGGTAATTATTTCTAGTTGACGGGAAATAATCTAAGTGTCGTAAGAAGCGACTAAGGGAGTAACCGTATTCAGACAAGAACTCTGCGAGAAAAGGAAAAATTTAAACAAACCATTTAATAACCCGTCTGGCCAGCGTGGTATAGTAGGCTGAATTCCCTCCACATTCTTTGGAAGAGACCCGTGCCCAGCAGTGGGACGTTTATGGGTTGAAATGATGATGATCATCACTCGTAGCAGAGTGTGACTTATTTCCTGCTGTAAACTGCGGTGTTCTGATGATGACGATGATGTAATTGCCTTGTCAATACTTTTGGCACTCCGATTTTTGGACTAAAATAACACAAAATGGGCCAGCCCATTTTGTGTTATTTCATTGCTTCATATATTCTACCTTAAGAGCTGACAGGTTTAGGTCACACACGCTGATGAGGGCATCAGATCAGACACTCTTAATTTCTTATACGGTATGTGGCTTTTCTCACGAAGTTTTCCTTTACCATTCCCAGAAACTAATAATAATAATATTCTAATAATAATAATAATATTCTACCACATTCACACAGCGCCATCTAGTTCCAAAGTAAGCAATTATATTTGCTTGTGTTATGGGTACTAAACAACTGATATACTACTTAAATACATTTTTTTTTTGTAAATACATACATATTATAGATAACTTACACCCAGACACAGAACAAACCTTTATGCTCATCACACAAAGATTTGTCCTGGGTGGGGATCGAACCCACGACCTCCGGCATAGCAGTCAGGGTCACTAACCACTAGACCAACAGGCCAGTCGTTAAAAAACTATCCTATATATAACTGTTATCGTAAACTGATTTCCTCTTATTTAATTATCAATTAATAGTCAGTAACGTCTGGATAAAAATGGCTGAACGATCTGTCCATTAATGATTTGCGGTGGGGACCGGAAACCGCCATTATCGCGGACACGCAGGCTTCCTGTCGCCGCCGGAAACGGCTGCGGTAACAGTTTCCGCTTGCGTTTTTCACCGGAAATGATGTAAATAGTTCCGCATGTATAAATGTTTAGTCTTATTTGGCTTATTGTAATATACTAATGTGGAGATAGTTAATTTAATTAATTATGATATGGGTTTATGTGATATTAGTTTTTGGTGAAGGTCGATGGTTGTTTGGCAGGTCATTTTAGTAGATATAAAAAACCGGTCAAGCGCGAGTCAGTTTTTCCTTTTAAAAATAAATAATGCCCGATTGCATAAATAAGGGAACAAATAATTTTATAGCCAAAATACCAATAAATGTTACTCAAAAAATACAAATACCAAAATAAGAAAAGTGTACTAAAAACCGTACGTCTAAATTAGTAAATTCGCACATCACATAAATAAGTATGTGCATCTGATTAAGTTATAAGTGGAGTTTAAAATGTAAATGGAAGCTGAATGTAGTAAATGTGCACCAAATTAAATCAATGTTCACCAAATATATGCGAATGCGACCAAAATTTGGTTGTTCTCTGTTACTTTTTAGGCGGATAAGTTTGGTTAGAAGGAATTTTTTTTTAGAAAATTTTTATTAATTAAAAACAATATTTTTTTACTCATTTTGAATGGTAAATGTGTCATGTTGTAATTGAATGGGTAACGTCTTACTATAAAATAGGGTATCAAATGTATCAGACACACTGTTAGAATTGTTTCTGGGTATGTGGGTTTCCTCACGATGTTTTCCTTCACCGTCAGAAAAAGGTAAGTTACTTGACTAGTACATATGCATGCCGGTCACAAAATACCCATTCGGCCATCGCTTAGAGTATTCAAAATTCAAAAAGAGTTTGAGTTGAATTCAAGAAGAACTCGCTTAGAGTATACCCGTAAAGAAAAGAGATAAATTAATGACAAATATATATGTACTTCATAAACAGCCAAAATATAAATTCGGAATGGTATATTAAAACCGCGGACGTTCAGGGGTAAACAGTAAAAGTTTTATACCATGTTTGACTTGTAAAAGTTTTGAGAGAACGACAAACAGAGAAATGTAAAAGACAACTGGAAAAGTTCAAATATAAATTGAATCTCGACAAAATGGCGGATTTGATATCGTCTCATGTTTTGTACTTATTTGTTTTGTTCTGAAGGAAGACAAATATTTAAACGTTTGGATTTTTTATTTAATTTTTCATTAATTTTGAACTCTAAAATACGTTATGTGCTGATAGTACTGCCTCGGTAGCCCGGCGGGAGAGTACATAACCCGGGTTTGATTTTCTAGAATAATTTGAAGTGTATGTGTGGCGCTACAATAGATCAAGACAATACTAATAATATTATATTCTACCATATTCACATAGTGCCATCTAGTCCCAAAATAAGCAATTATATTTGCTTGTGTTATGGGTACTGAACAACTGATATACTACTTAGGTAAATACATTTTTTTTGTAAATACATACATATTATAGATAAATTACACCCAGACACAGAACAAACCTTTATGCTCATCACACAAAGATTTGTCCTGGGTGGGGATCGAACCCACGACCTCCGGCTTAGCAGTCAGGGTCACTAACCACTAGACAAAATAATAAACTTTAGCAACAAAATACCAGTCAATATTTAGCTATAATACATCTCTGCTTACACCCGTCATGGAACAAGGCATAATATATGCAAACACATAAAAAGCAACGATGTGTGAAATCCTAAACATTATTTCGTAGATGGATGCTACGCCGTAGCGTTGCTACGCCGTAGACACTAAACTACGTCACTGTCGTAAACTTAACATTACAAATAATAAACCTGAATACTAAATAAACGCACAGGCTTATATTTTATATATCAAAAAATATATATCACGGGATTATGGCTCTTAACCAATTCAGTTAAGGTTTATATTCATTAAAACTATCGTGGAGGTAAGATATTTTAAACATTGTTTTGTTAGGTGAAAATTTACTTTACTACTGTGTGTTAAAGCTTATATTTAATATGAAGATAAATTAGCACAGTTTTGAGATTTTCTTAACTATGTTAGTTATATTATTATACAATGTAAAAGTTTGAGAGAAAGACTTATTTGTATTATTATATTTTCACGCAAAAACTACTGAATAAATTCTGATAGTGATACAGTGGGAAATTGGAATTTATCAAGTCGGTCAGAAGACTTCCCCGGAACCAACGGCTTTACGTGCCTTTCAAAGCACGGAGGTGCTCGAGAATGGCAGTACCAGAAACGGTCACCCATCGATGGATTGACCTAGCCAAACGTTGCTTAACCTCGATCAGCGTAATTAACATCTCAGTACCATGCAGAGTTTTTAAAGTTAAATTAAAATTAGTTTTTCTTACCAAACCAAGTATTGCTTAATATTCAACCATTAATACTGTACCAACGGTAATTATTTACACATCAAGGCCCCAAATATCACTCCACTTCACTTAAAAAAAATATAACTGAAAAGTCATCAGCCGGGTTCGAACTAACGGCCCTCGAGAGGTCGTTACCGAAAGAGCTATCACCGGCCGTGTAATAAATTAAGCCTAGGTGAAAGACCAAAGGTTGCTTTCTGCCAATAATCTGCATGTTGATATTACAGCCTCTTTTATATAGAGCAAGCTATCAAATTACAGAATAGTCACTATAATTTTTTTTTAAACCGACGCCAGTGCAGTTCGCCTATCCTGCTAAATTTCACATGTCGATGGCAGACCAATGGACTCTTAATCAACCAATCACAGGCCGGCAATATGGCGCGATTGACTTAGTAAGCCAATCATAGCTGTCGAATAAGACCATCATTAACATTGTGTTACGATTGGTAGGATCGGGCCTCTGGTTCTCTGTAGCGGAGACTTTACAGAGATACAATATACAGATACGAAGTATATCCAAATTCGATACAAATGTCTGTAATTCTTTTTTGTTTTAACCACTTTTTAAATCAAATCAAATCAATTTTATTTTGCGAAATATAGGTTACATAAGATCTTAACTGTAGTTCTACGATAGATTGACACTTATTCTAAGTGGGAACAAAAGTAAAAAATCAATTAATTGTACTGTTGTAGTGGTTTAGAAAGTATGTTTTATAAGGCAACCGTTCAGAGCGACATAAATCAATATGCAGTCAAAATTAACATTATAAAATATGCTTCTAGGTAATAAACTTAAAATCAAGTACACCACCTGCCGCTTCTATGCTCAACGAAATTTTAATCTTTGCGCTCTTGAACCATTTTAGGGGTAAATATTGCAAATCGATAGCCCTTATCAGGGGCAGTAGGGTACGTTATTAAATTACCCTGCCCAAATAGGGTAACCCCTGTTAGGTAGGTATCCCCGTACATAGACCTTGCTCTTTTTTTTTTAAATTATCAGCGTTTTCTCGTTAAGTTGTTGTTTATTTTACATTATAACGTTTATTTTTAAAGAGAATATTGTTTAGGGACAAAGTGATAAAATACTCTTTGGTGTAACTTGTAATTGGGTGTTGAGGAAATTGTTGTTGATTAGAGGCCAATGTTGTCAATGGTTAATTGACGGATTTATTTTTTATTGTTAAAATATATTATAATTATTATTATTGCAACGGATATTGTCATTTATTTAAAAAATCTTGTTTTATTATTCTACGTCATTATATGTATAAGCCCAATGATAGTGTATGTTAAAAAAGGTGTAGATAGGTTATAAGCGCTCGAAAAGTGGCACACTAAAAATAGTCTTACTAGCAAACTTCATCTCAATGTCCCGTTGACGGCGAAGGTATTTTGACATTGCATTATTACGATATCGATGTGTGCGTTTGTGTGCCATTTCCAAAGATCGAACGCTATGTAGGTAATCTATCTACACATATTTTAACATACAATATCATTGTATAAGACTGCAACTACAGATACGCACACACACATTGACAAATAATGGTTGCATAATTTTATTATATAGGTATTATAGTCTCTCTTTTTATAGCATATTTTTTCATTAAATAAACTACACAAAAGAAACATACCATAGCATGACCCCTTTATCTCCGAAAACCCCCGAAAATCACAGAGTCGGCTTTTTAATAAACTAACATCATTCAGAAAGGTATGTATTGAAAATTTCACCAGCATTACAAAAAGAGTTGCATTATTAAATCTTAATGTAATATAAATCTTTATTTAAATACATCACATACCTTTTTCCCCGAAGGGGTAGACAGAGGTGTTTCACATCCACATTTCACCAGCTATGTTTGGTCCCATGAAATAGGGGGCGAGCCTATTGTCATCAACCGGGAACATTTCTTTACCAAACTCCGGGAAAATCTCAATACTGGAATTTCATGATAGAAAAACCCAATACCATTTACCACCACCATTTTCACCCGACCTGAGAATTGAACCCAGGAACTCTTGCACAGCAGTCATATACAATTAAATATAAACTATAAATTGTTAATAGCACAGGAATTTTAAACTTAAGACGCGAAAATTTAAACTTTCCGTTTCCTCTAAGAATTTTAATTAAAAAATGTCTTAATGAATGAACTGAGTAATTTAGCGCTAAGAATCCATTACAGTTCTATTAGTAGGGATCTAGTGCACTCAAATGACTAACTTTTGTCAAAACTAGTTTATGAAAGGTAGAGTTTTAAGACCTCTTAAAAAACTCCACGAGAAATTCGTTTTGATGCTCAAAATATCATGGATCGAGTCGACGAAGGTAATTTTTTTGTTTTACTTCACTATCTCGTCCCAATAGACCGAGTATTTGGATAAAATCACGAAGACGAAGACTTGGCTTTTCGTTATTATTATTATTTGTATGGCCTGCAAATATACCATACCAACATACTTGTTTTTGGAGTTTCGCTAAATCGGATCCAAAACTTAGAAGCAACTTTTTAATTAAAAAAAAAAAATGTCATCACTATTGTGGGGAAGCACCGGTGCCTACACCTCAGTATACTTGTATATTACCGTAGGTACCAGGGAATCCTTTTATAATTTGTACCACCTTTATGTCAATAAAGTTTATTATTATTAAAAAAAAAAAATATTTTGTAGTATTGTAAAAAATTAGTATGTAATATAATATAGGATAGCTATAAGTTATAATAAATATTTATGTAAAGTTACGTAGATGCATTTTTATGTAATGTCAGTCCGCAATAAACTCTCACCCTAACTATTTTTTTAGGCTTATCATTGTATACATATACATATTCCAATATGGATCCCTCTTTACTTCTTCAACTTGATATTGCTTCTTGCCAAATTTCATGATTCTAGGTCAATCTAAGTACGAACCCTATAAGTTGATCGTCAAGATATGCGACAAAAATGTAACATAAACGGCTGTATTTATTGATTACATTAACTTAGAACTCTAGTTTATTTATTTTTTGCTCTAATGGTTTGCAGACCTGAATATTTGATATTAATTTCGAGGTCGTGTGTTCGATCCCCACCCAGGACAAATCTTTGTGTGATGAACATAAAGGTTTGTTCTGTGTTTAGGTGTAATTTATCTATAATATGTAGGTATTTACAAAAAAAAATGTATTTAAGTAGTATATCAGTTGTTTAGTACCCATAACACAAGCAAATATAATTGCTTACTTTGGGACTAGATGGCGCTGTGTGAATGTGGTAGAATATTATTATTATTATTAATTTTAGCTTGCTCAACGCGTTCTTCAGAAAAATATTCTTGAGAGATGACCAATCAGACAGACAACGGAATGATCCTATCCTATAAGGGTTCCGTATTTCCTTTTGGGATACAAAACCCTAAAAATTGCATAAAAACGTCTGTTTGGTAAAGTAACTGTCAGAATAGTGCTTGTTATAAACGCATTCACATTCATACTCTGCAATTCAACAACCGCTGTTTATCTTACAACATTTAAAGTCAAAAGTCTCATTTCACGGCACATAAAGTTTCATACGAGTGTCATAAGCCACATAGCGAATGTTGGTTACTAGCCAAAGCATAATATCTACCGCGGTCGTTGTCGTTTAAAACTCGTGAAAAGAAAATTCTTACAGTTTTTAATATATTCAGTGTCTTTGCGCGCTGAACTTTGTTTGTTATGCAAGGTAGGCGAAAAATAAATCTGTGATTTTTATTAAAATGAAACATTGACTGCTTGACTAATTGATCAAAGCACAATTATCGAGTATTTATGAAGCGTTGAGTATATAAGGAGCGTCGAATATATAAGGAGCGTCGAATATATAAGGAGCGTCGAATATATAAGGAGCGTCGAATATATAAGGAGCGTCGAATATATAAGGAGCGTCTAATATATAAGGAGCGTCGAATATATAAGGAGCGTCGAATATATAAGGAGCGTCGAATATATAAGGAGCGTCGAATATATAAGGAGCGTCGAATATATAAGGAGCGTCGAATATATAAGGAGCGTCGAATATATAAGGAGCGTCTAATATATAAGGAGCGTCGAATATATAAGGAGCGTCGAATATATAAGAAGCGTCGAATATTTGTATTTTTGTATGGAACAATATCAAATTTATATTATTGTAAGAATTACATAAGATGTCTATCATAGGCATAAACAATCAGTTTATATTAATAAGAAATATAACTAGAAACATATGTAAAGTAGTAAAGTGTTGAAAAATAAATTTAGTGATACATGCTTGCATTATTGTAAATTTTCAAAACTAAGTCATATATCAATTATCTAAACTAATAATGTAAAGAGGAAATATTTGTATTTTGTATGTAAAGAGAAACAATATTGAGTTGTTGTGTGTTGTTATGTTTAAATTTTATAAGGTATTTAGTTAGTAAGAGCGCCTCTTTAGCCAACAAACTGCTTGTGCAGTTTGGCGATTTTGAAATTTTTTAAAAAAAATTATGAAAATGAATAAATATATATTAAAAAAAAATATAAAGAGCGTTGAGTATATAAGGAACGTCGAATATATAAAGAGCGTCGAGTATATAAGGAGCGTCGAGTTGAATCACCTTACACATTAGATTTGCCAAAGCATGGACGGACAGATCGTCAAAATGGTGGGTATTAGACAGACGAATCAAGAAAATTCATCGTTTCGCAATCTGCCTATGCTGATCTCATTCAGCCCAATTCAACGATTTTACAGAAAGGTTCCATAAATAAAGTCAGCCCAGAAGAGATTTTTGAAACTTCATCCCCAAGGTTATAAATTAGCTTTTGAACTCACAGTCATACTCTTCAGTCTCATCAGTTCTCTCTAATCGTGCTAACGAGCGGACGTGCGTGCTGACACGGTGTCGCCTGTTAAAGTTTACCGTAAACACGTGGCTACTAAACTTAATAAAAGTGCATTGATATAATAACTAACAGAACAGATGTGATAGTGCTATAGTGTACAATATAGTTACTTAAAAAGAATATTACTGTGTACTGACGTATGCCAGTACGAGTGCTAGTGAACGGCCGGGCAACAGCTGATCTACCTGTCATCAATATATTCGTACGTACAAAACCTATATCATTATACTATTAATAACATGCCGAACATGCAGCGTACACCTAAAAAAGATGCAAAAAGTTACGGATCCGACTCGAATCCTACACAAAGTAATAAAAAACAGGGTTCCACGGACAATATTAATATTAAGGTGAGACAACCGAAGAAAAAGCGAGGCACAGAAGAATCGGATAGTGACTCGAGTGTCTCTGTGGCACCGATTAGGTACAAGGCCTGCTGCTCAGCTGAAATCCTTAATGAAACATTATTAACATTTCGAGAAGAAATGAAAAAAATGAATCACCTCCTGAGCTCAATGAAAGACGAACAAGACACTCGATTCCTCAACATCCAGACAGAAATAACACAAATTAAAACACAATTTTTGGAATTTAAAAAAACAAATGGTGAAATAGAAACGTCGCTCGAATTCTTGGGACAAAAATACGATGAAATAGAAAAACAGAACAAAGAATACAACGAAACATCGAAAAAGCAGGAAAACAGGATGAAAGACATTATTCAAAAAAATATGTATCTAGAAAAATGTAATAAGTCACTCGAAGAACGCATCGGAATTTTAGAACAGAAAGAACTTGCAATGAACTTAGAATTAGTAAATGTACCAAAAAAGAATGAAGAAAGCGCCATGTTCCAAATAACAAAAATTGCTGAAATGCTGAATATAGGTACTAATGAAGTGGAAAACGCCTGGTGGGTAGGAGGAGAAAAAAACCGAAAAATCATAATGAAATTTAAATCTCAAGCTGCTCGTAGTGATTGGTTAAAATGTCGAAAAACCCCAATTTCTGTACACACACTTTGCAACAACAATGACCATACGCGTATCTACATAAATGAACAACTGACCTACCCACTACGTTTGTTATTCGCATATGCAAAGTCTGAACTAAAGGGAAAATATAAGTTTATATGGATACAAGAAGGCCGCATTTTGATAAAAAAGGATGAAAATAATAAAAAAATACATCAAATTCGTTGTGAAAATGATGTCTCGAAACTTCTACAGAACAAAGAAGAATAAAGAAGACGCTTGGTCGAACGGATAAACAAACATTTAATTATAATATTCTACATTCACGGACCTACAAATAGAAGAAATTAATTACGAGAAACTCTTAGATCTAAACAGCTGGCATAAACAATTACTTATACGAAAAACATCAACAAATATAATACATATCAATGTATGTTCATTGAGGAAGCGTTTTAACGAAGTCCTAGTACTAATATCAACATGTAAGGACAGTCTCGATGTAATATGCCTGACCGAGGTAAATATAAAACAGGTGGAAACATGTTTATATAATATTGACGGATTCAACTTGTATTCAGCGACTAGAGAACACAAACGAGGAGGTGGTATTGTTGTTTACATAAAAAACACGGCAAATTTTCAATTAAGTAGCACTCAACTGTCTTGTTGTGAACTATTGTATGGACAATTAACAATAAATAATTATTCAACAGACCTATTAGTTGTTTACCGCCCCCCACACCTAAATAAAACCAAGTTTATATCAGACATCGAAAATTTACTATCAAAAATACCCATACAGCGAAATATAGTATTGCTTGGAGATTGTAACATAAATATTCTTGCCGGTGAAATGGATTCAATAGCGACAAAATATCTGAACGCGCTTTCGTCGATCGGGCTGCAGTGCGGTGTTCGAGACGTAACACGAGAGGCCGTGGCAAACGGTCGCAGACAGGCGTCCTGCATCGACCACGTCTTTGTGCGCAATGGCGGGCCCGCTGCGCTGACGGCATACACTCTAACAATCAAACTGGCCGATCATTATCTCACAGGTCTCACTATCGAAGATGACAAACAAGTGTGTGTGGTGAATAACTATAAAAGTGTTTACGATAATAAACAGATGCGCGTAAAATTACGGGAAATGGACTGTACAACGTTGCTGGAATGTACAGATGCTGTGGAATTGTATTATAAACTGTGTGAGATTTTTAGCAATATTTATAAGACGTCACAAAAAATAGTACCAAACTTATTAAAACGCGAGACCAAAGAATGGGTCACAGACGAATTATTGCGCTTGATAGATGACAGGGATGCTCTATTTAGGCAATGGAAAGCGCAACCAAAAAATTATACATTAAGGCTTCAATACACTAGGTGCAGAAACAAAGTCCAAAAACTTATAGATAAGGCTAAAAATAAAAGTAGGAAAGAGGCTATCATGACATGCAAGGGAGACATGCGTAAGATATGGAGTAATATTAACGGATGGTTGGGTAAAAATAAATTGTCGGTGGATGAGGTCATAGAAAGATATATGTTAAAACCTGGATCATCAATATATGGTATTTGTAGCAGTTTCTGTGACACGTTCACAAACGAGATTGATAAGCTAAAACAGCAACATATATGTAGCGATAAGCTTATTGGTAGGGAGACATATATTACAGAGGCCCAAGTCAGCTTCAGATTCCAAAAAGTGTGCTCAGCAGAGGTTGCTACAATAATAAATAACTTGGACTGCAACAAGTCATCGGGCTCTGATGGTATCAGGTCACGTGATCTTAAATTAATTAAAAATAAAATATCTCACGTAATTGCAAAATTTATTAATTTGAGTATACAAGACGGAGTGTACCCAGCACCGCTTAAAATGTCGATTATAAGACCAATATACAAACAGGGTTCACACAACGATTTTACAAACTATAGACCAATAGCTATATTAAATACTATAAACAAAATTACTGAAAAAATTTTAGTCAAACAATTAACGACTTTCCTAGAATCCAACAACTTACTCTCTGACGTCCAGCATGGTTTCAGGCCTAATAGAAGTACAACGACAGCACTAACATCATTCTCTAATGATGTTAACAATTATTTAAATGAACAGAAGTTAGTAGCGTGTATATATATTGATTTTAAAAAGGCTTTTGATACCCTGGATCATGATGGCCTGTTGCAGTCCATGGATGAATGCGGAATCAGAGGTCCAGTGAAAAAATGGTTCCAAAATTATTTAAGTGATAGGTTCCTAAAAGTACGTGTTAAGAGCGAAGAAAGCAGGCCAGGTAAAATTATCTCTGGAGTACCAACTGGATCAGTATTTGGACCGTTAGGATACATAATACATGTCAACAGCATGAGTAATGTAGTTAAGAACAGTAAAATGTACATGTATGCAGACGACACGTGTCTGTTATACAGCGATAAAGACAAAAATCAAATAGAACTGGCCATGCAACACGATTTTGACAGCATTGTTTGTTGGGCGCATGACAATGGAATTATAATAAATATGGAAAAAACAAAATGTATGACAATCTGCTCCCCATATAGTAAATATAAAAAGGAACAAATCGCAATAAAAGGTCACAGCTACGATTGCCTACATAATAAAATGCAACTATGTACATGTAAGTCTTTGGAACAGGTAACCTCATATAAATACCTAGGAGTGACTATTGATAGTCACTTCACGTGGAATCTGCATGTGGATGTGGTATGTACAAAACTAAGAGGGATACTCGGTAAGCTATATTGTCTAAAAAAATCGCAGTCCAAAAAAATACTATATATGTTATATCACTCGCTTGCAGAGTCCACAATTAGCTACGCGCTGGGTGTTTATGGACAAACATTTGCAACCCATCTAAACAAAATTAAAACACTACAGATAAGAATACTAAAATTATTACTTAACACAAAAGAAAAAAAGGAAATTAATAAGGAATATGAGAAAATCTATAGACTATGTAAAATAATACCAATACAAAATAAATATAAACTACTTTACTTAAGCGAAAATTGTGAAAATAACAAAAACTATATCATAAAACGAGTTCATAAATACCCAACACGTTTAGCAAATAAAAACAAACTTGATGTTCCAAAGACAAATAATTATTATGGCATGCGAACAAAACAATGGCTAATACCTAAACTCCTTAATGACCTTCCACAGAACATAAGAAATGAATATTACAACTGTAAAACAAATAAACACGTAAAGGCCCTGTTAAAAAAATATTTCCACTCTATCAGTCCTTAACGAGGAATAATAATAATAACAATAATATAATAATAATATTGTACTACATTCACACAGCGCCATCTGGTCCCAAAGTAAGCATTATTGTATTTGCTTGTGTTATGGGTACTAAACAGCTGATATACTGCTTGAATGCATTTTTTTGTTTGTAAATACATACATATTATAGATAAGTTGCACCCAGATACAGAACAAACCTTTATGTGTAATGCGATGGGCATGTTGCGTAAGTTGAATGTTTTTTGTTGAAAATTAATGTTTTAGAGAACTGCTGCCGACAAACTGCTAAGCAGTTTGGCAGACCTATACTTCATAGTTTGTAAGTTTTTTTTTCTGAGATAATAAATAAAAAAAAAAAAAAAAAATACATGAACACATTGAGATTTTGTAAGAAGAATGATTGATAGATTCTAAGAGCCTACTCGGAATCCCAACATTTGGTTCGATTTAGTCAATTCATTATCGCTCTCAGATATTTTAAAATTGTATTATGGTCGCTGTAATTTTCAAACTTTTACAACGACATC
Source organism: Laspeyria flexula (assembly GCA_905147015.1). Taxonomy (NCBI): domain Eukaryota; kingdom Metazoa; phylum Arthropoda; class Insecta; order Lepidoptera; family Erebidae; genus Laspeyria; species Laspeyria flexula. The sequence goes on from LR989972.1 coordinate 9,664,468, forward strand.
AAAAACAACTTCGCATATCGAGATCTTGAATTGTCTCTCTGGACCCATATTTAAAAATTAAAAAAAAAAGATATTTCACTTGGAGTTTTGATGTCGCTTTCAAATGTAAGGAAATTTAAATATGCTCGCTGTCACTTTCAAAAATTTGACAGCAACATCAAAACTAACTAATTGAATGTCGAAAATCAGAGTACGTCTCTAGTTGTGTGAGATGAGTGAGGTCTATTGTCAAATCCACAATATTCGGTATGGTTTCACTAACTTTTTGAACGTATAACATATTGAAAAGACTGTGTCACCAGTCTTTTTAAATGATAAACGACAAACTGATAAACGACATATTCTATATTACCATATAGATATGAAATGAACTTGCTATCAAATTTTTAAACCTTGAGAAACAGCTTTGAATATAAAATGCTTTATATAAGTCATGTATAAAGATTGCTCCAAGAAAACCAAAGAAAATACGTGTTGAGATGCTGCTAAAATTTTATATTTTACGTTCAAAGATTTGCACTTTACAAAGAAAAAAATATAAGCGGTCCGTTGTTTTAAAACGTTTTCTTTGTTTAAACTTTAATGATGAGCTTCTTTTAAAGACAGTAAATTTCTTAAGTTTTTAATGAAAAGTGTATTTGATACTTTTATTTAAATAATAATGGGTGTAATAGAGAAATGGATAAAAAGGTTCATCTGTCTACCGAGAATGATTTATGGGTTTGTTCGGTATCCAAAACTAGCTTTTGCTAGCGATTTCGCTTGCGGGAATATTATTAGAATCCCTTAGATGGTTGATATTTCAAAAACACTGAAGTACGTGTTTCCTTATTTAAAACCAAAAAGCCGAATACAAAATTTCACACGCCTATCTTTAAAACTGATGGAGTTTCATACAAACTTGCAACTCCGACAATTTCCAAAGGAACAAATTTCCAAAAGTCCTTACTTAGTGGATGCCTGCTACATGAAAGGTGTAAACTGCCAAAAATTCATTTCAAATTAAAATCGACTAATCTAAATGTCGAGTGTCCAACCAGGCCTACATATTCCAGTTATTATTACTTCTCTACTAGTTAATGGCTTCCAGTGGAACCACACCCTTACTAGAGTTATTAAATAGGGTTAGTCTAAACCCTTGTACATTATTACAGGGCTCAAACATCAATACTTACCGCTAAAAAAACCTCACAAAAGGCTTCGCGCATACAATAAAAGTTCAACCTAAAATCACCCTTTTACAACAAGTGGGAATAAAGTCTAAACGTTTTATATGTATACTAGAAGTCGCGTCATTCTTTATTTGGCCACTGCTCAGCTCCCATTGACCGTAGCGTGATGATATATAACCTATAACCTTCCTCGATAAATGGGCTTTCTAACACTAAAATGGTCATATCTGCAGAAGGAACGATGGACGGTGGAGCAAACGTGTCCTAAAGTGGAGACCGCGACTCGGCAAGCGTAGAGTAGGACGCTCTCCAGCTAGATGGTCCGACGACCTAAAAAAAGTCACTGGGTCTGACTGGATGCGGAAGGCGGAGGACAGAGTGCTATGGCGCGTGTTAGGAGAGGCTAGGTCCAGCAGTGGACTGCAATAGGCTGAAATGATGACGAACAATAAAATAATTTTTCAAACCTCCAATAGGAGCTGAGCAGTGGCCAAAGCAAGAACAACGGGAGTGAAGCCCCGCGTGGCTTCAAGTAACAACATAATATGACTGTATCTTGAACCACAATTTCACTCCCTTCCCACTCCAACGATGTGTGAACAAATACAAGGACATGAAAGCATTATAATTTGATATTATAAATCAGAGTAAAACCCGTAACTCATAATGAATAGCATCCCGTTTAGAGATCGAATAAACAACACTCAGTACGATTTCAAAGGCAAGGTGATCTTTTTAACCGCTAGACCAAAAAAGTAGCACCGATTTTCAATCAGTTCTTAACTTTTATAACACGTACGCAATCATTGGGAGAGTGAGACAGTATAATATTGGAAAGAGAGGAGGATAATTCTTCTCACATCATTTAATACGAACCGTTCAACGCGGGCTTTTACGAAAATACATTAAATAGGCCGTATGTTACACCGATGCGTAATTTACAGTTTTGTAAAAAAATTAACTACTAAAGTTGCTTCTAGTATGAATATCCTATTTGATCTATCGGACAGTAAGCTGTCATTATTGACTATTGCTAAAAGGGATAAAGAACATAATAATATCACCGCTGTAAAGAATTGTCAGACAAGCAAAGCAGCAATTGCCCCAATCACTAGATCGAGTTTGAAGGTGAGTCATCTCTACGAGTCGTGAGAAGCTAGGTATTAAGATTATACAAAAATTAACCTCTCAATGACATAAAATAAAATAATTCAAATTATATAATTTCACTTTTCTGCACAGTTGGTTAACTCGTGTAGTGTGTGACGGAGCGTAGTAAAACAAAAATGTGAGTGAAGTTCTAGAATGTGCTTCGCATGCGGATCTATGTCATCGCATCACCAGTCGGCTTGTAACTTAGTCGAGACTGCAAGTAACAATGTATGTAAATATCGAAGGCGTGAATTCTCGTTTTATTATTCAAATACCTTTCTAAAATACATAATGTTGTGACAAGTAAAAAGCATGCGAACCCAACACAAATTTATTATACGTTATTTCTAATCTATTACAATTCAGTGTGATTGCAGCCTACATTAAAATGTAAAGTCTCGAGGAAGCATGGAAGAGATTTAATTTCCTAAAGGACGATTCCATCTCTGTCGATATACGAACATTGTTCGATCCACGTACTAAAAGTATTGGGTAACTCGTTATTTAGCTTACGGTGTTAAATACATTCTGACTTTCATTTCACTTTGCAGCTCTAATAATGCTAATGTGAAAAGGTTTGAAACAACTAAAGTAATTTTAATTTATTTTTAGATATACATTCACAAAAAATGGACACGTTTACGATATAGTATGTAATGTGGTGTTGATTCAGTTATAGTGTCGGGTCTAGAGCTGCCTCGGTGGTGTAGCTAGAAATGTACATATACGAAGGTTTACTGCGAAAACCTGCTCACCTACATTTTTGACAAAAATTGGTTAAATACACCAAAATTTTACTTTTTTTAATTCTATATTACTAAAACCGAGTAAGGGCTACGTTAAATAATTGTGCCTACTAAAGTATCCGAGGCTTCCTAAAATTATACCTAACATTTTTTTAAACGCAAAAATTCAAAACTAATTTGATTGCACTTAGCTGGTTTTCGTAGTAAACCCTCAATATGACTGCTGTGCAAAGAGGTTAGTTCGATTTTCGGGTCAGGTGGCTTTTCTATAGTGAATTAAAAAAATATTTAGATTATCTCGGAGTTTGGAAAACAAATGTTCTCGGTTGATGACAATAGGCTCACCTCCTATTATATGGGGCCAAAAATAGCTGTAGAAATGTGGTTGTGATACACGTCTGCCGAAATCTTGGGGAAAAAAGGCGTGATACTATGTTATGTTATATCCAGCACTCATTGGGTAGGGAAGTGGGTTTAAAGAGTCAGCAACGCACATATGATACTCCTAGTATCACAAGTGTGCCACCATCGTGATATAAAAAAATAGTAGACCTATGACCTTCATCCGAAACAGGGGGCTTACTATGAATCTCAACATTCGAATATTCGGTTTTAATGTCGCTGTCAAATGTTTGAAAGTGACAGCGACCATACCAAAATTTCCTTACATTTGACAGCGACATCAAAACCGAAAATTCGAATTTCGAAATTCATGGTAAGCCCGGCTCTAAAAACAAAACACAAATCAAACATTTTTAGATCACACCAATAGATTCTGTTGACCCGATATTTATGAAATTACCAAACAAACGACGAATCCCATCAAGTCCCTTTTTCATTATATTATTATATTTTGCAAGTAATTTGCAAGTATCTATATTCTTACATGTCATTTGCTTCCAATATCGTATTTCGCGTGTCATTTAACGTATCAAACGACATACGTGTGTGTAGTTTGACACAGTTTTATAAAAGTTGGCTTCCTTACTTGATCCAATGTTTTCTTAGACCGTACGTAAACTCAACATTCTATTCATTTGAAATTCCTGGAAAAACAGAGAATTTCAGTAGAGCAAAAATACCGCTTATAAAAATGCCGTTATTTTATATTGATGTCAAATGTATTTTATTAATTTTATTGATTTGGATCGTGACGAGTCGGGCCTGACTCTATTTAGATATTTATTTAGTTCAGTGCTTATGATAAATCGAATTACAATCAATTCGATTTTCTATATCTTCATTTTGTACCTTACTTGCCAATCTTTTGTAAATACATATATCTACTTGCCTATAACTTATAAATATGTATAAATTATAATCTGTAAGTGTAAGTTGGTAAATCTATATAAATAAAAATGGATCGCCGAAAAGTAAGTATGTGATGGATTCAAGTAAGAACGGCTCGACCGATTTGTTATATTAAGTAGCTATTGTCGAGGCAAGGCATGTATGTAAAAAAATATAAAACAATATTGAAGTGTAAAATTTAAAATTTTTGGTTTTAAAATCTCCATATAAACATTTGAAAATGGAACACATATCACAAATAATAAAATATGACGGTAAGGAATTCAAATAAATAACCATTTTTGTCCTACCCGGGAATTTCACTTACAAAGCTCTGTGCATTCAGTATAGTAACTCGCTGAGTGTTGGGGCTGCATCGGTTTTGCAGCGCATCCGGCATGTTCGCTATCGAACGCCAAGACGACTTAAGTATACGCGATAAAGAATAAAAAAAAGATAGTGCTACCAGCACCGAGACTATTTTTTTTTTGTAAATATTTTATTTTTCAAGAGAAGGCACAGATAAACTTGAAAGGCATATTGTTAAACTAAATAATATATTTACATCAAAGCTGTGGGCTAATATAAAAGTATGTTGAGTTTGCCTGTTATTGGATTTGCATTCGAAGCTAGTTTGTATCTAATCACAAGTTTAAATTAAGCTCATTATTTCAACCCATAAATGTCGCACTACTTGGCAGAAGTCTCCTCCAGAGAATTAATATAATATTTAATATTAATATAATTTTTAATATTCTACCATCTAGTCCCACAGTAAGCAATAATATTTGCTTGTGTTATGGGCACTAAACAACTGATATACTACTTAAATACATTTTTTTTTGTAAATACATACATATTATAGATAAATTACACCCAGACACAGAACAAACCTTTATGCTCATCACACAAAGATTTGTCTTGGGTGGGGATCGAACCCACAACCTCTCAAGGCTTAGCAGTAAGGGTCACTAAAAACTAGACCAACAGGCCAGTCTAAGAATGTGCAAGTAGTTTAGCCTACTATACCACGCTGGCCAGATGGATTGGTATAGGGTTTATTTCGAATTCTCCTTTTCTACCAGTGCTCGTATCTGTCTATGGTTCCTTTAGTCGCTTTTTCGACACCCACGGGTTGTGATGGGGTAGTGACATTATGTATTCTTAATCCGTCACTACACGGAAAATTTAGCTCATAATGTATAATCTGTTGGCAGACCAAATAAATAAATAAAATAATAATCACGTCAAAAAAAAACATTAGAGATATTCGAGATACAAATATATTTTTCAAAAATAAACTTAATATAATAACGATTCTATTCAGTCATTTGTATTGCAAGAGGGTACTTTACCAAATTGATTACCCAACGATACAACAAAATGGATTACGTTGTATTCTTTTTCAATTTACCTGTAAGTACTTGTAATGCAATTCAATCAAGACGTGCTGTGGTTTCATCATCGTATGGATAAGTTGCTTTGTAAAAATGCAAGCCAAGTCGATATTTTTTAAGCTATTATATATGCATGCTACAGTAATAATTGTTGTCGTACGTGACGTAATTATAGTTGTCGTATTCTTTATGACTCTATCAAGGATTTCTAACCACTAACATTAAGAAACAGTTTTATTTAAGATGGGAATCGAATCTAAGATATCTTCAACATCAGTCACATATATATACGACTATGCGTTAGCGGCACCGCTGAGGCATATTATCTTAAACAAAAATATTTTTTATAAATATAATTTGTTCTAAAAATATCAGTAGTTTGGCTGAAACTCTACTAAACGCCCAAACGAGTGTAATACTTCAATATTTCACTAACAACCGAAGCTTGATTATTGCTTACCCCACTTGGTATACGATACTTATTTGCTTTCACGATCAATTACCCCGAGGCCATGAAAGATTTGGGTCGGTACCTGAAAGAGACAAAATCTTATTAGAGTTGATCGTGTATCTAGTAATAATATCTTATTGTGTTTATCTATGAGTATCGATTTTTATACCTCAAAGAATATGATGTTTACCCCCTAATGACTTTTATTTGACTGGCCTGTTGGTCTAGTGGTTAGTGACCCTGACTGCTAAGCCGGAGGTCGTGGATTTGATCCCCACCCAGGACAAATCTTTGTGTGATGAGCATAAAGGTTTGTTCTGTGTCTGGGTGTAATTTATCTATAATATGTATGTATTTACAAAAAAAAAATGTATTTAAGTAGTAGGTATATCAGTTGTTTAGTACCCATAACACAAGCAAATATAATTGCTTACTTTGGGACTAGATGGCGCTGTGTGAATGTGGTAGAATATTATTATATTAATGTACCCAAGTTTTGTCGTGCTCGGAATGGTCGAGCACGTGCGCTTGAGCGTGCGGCGCGACCTCTCGCCGGTGACGTACGTGTGGCGAGGGTTACGCGGACAGATACACCACCCAGTGCTGGCGGAGTTCCGTATGTGCCTACTGATTACGTGGGTAAGCGCCCCCGTCTTTCCACGCTGGGTACTTCGCCGTTCGACACGAGTTATTCGCACCACAATGTCAATCGCACAAGGACGTTTTTCGAATTGGCTGTTTGGACATTTTCATATTAATTTTGTAACATAGTACCAATTGGTGTAAAACCACAAATACCTTTTTTGCCTTCTTCGTTTCGCACCATGGTAATTTGGACTAGTATAATAATAAAAAATTGCAAATTTCCGTGGCAACATTATGATATTAATACAATATAAGCTTTAACAACCCCATAATAGCTATTCAAATCTATTACCAACCTATGAACAGATCCCACAGCCACCTCTCGGTTCTAACATTTACTTTTAATGACTGGTTCACACCTTAATCCTTTCCGGAACGAACCTTTTAATGCCCCAAAGTTAGGCCGTAATAAAAAAGTTTGATTCACACTTTATAGGTAACAAAAAGGGTAACGGTTTGGTATAAGGGTAATTACCTAAACTGGATAATTTTGTTACCAACACCCCATAGTGTAGTAAGATAGTTAATAAGGTGCTTTGTGTGGATATTGTGGTTATGTAGTACAAGTTTTTATCGTTACACATTTATTGTTATGAAGCTAAATACTGTGGTTGTTGTACTAATCTTAGGGACAAAAAAACATATTGTTCATCAGAATGTCAAACCTGCCCAAACGTTTTTTAAAGTCTATTTTTTGTTTACTTTGTGTTTTTTTATAACCTTTTCACGTGCTTAGAGAGGAGACGCAGATTTCACACAGAAATTAATACTCAGTCAATCAGTTGTTTAGTAGGTACCCATAACACAAGCGAATATAATTGCTAAATTTGGCGCTGTGTGGATGTAGTAGAATATTATTATATTATTGTCTAACCCCTCAGGTTACATCTGCAGTGGTCATAAGCTGACTTGAGAGGCGATATCACAGCTCCGAATAGAGCCATAAAATGAAAGCGTCGAGTATTATAACTACACCCAATGCATTATCACGTGAATTCCTGTTTTATATTTCTAATAAAAGTCATATATTTTCTTCAGAAAGTTGGAAAATAATGCCTCTATCTAAACGCTTCAAAACGTTCCGGAATTCCTTCACAATTCATAGACCTTATAACATGTCTCGTAATAATTCAAGTCGTATATGAATATGATGAATACATTCCAGCGTGCGTCATCCGGGAACCGAACTAGTTAACGAGTGCAACAACCCATTTCACGTCTGTACTCAGAATTAGAGGTCGATAGAGCTACGTGAGGAACTTCGGCCATCTTTTATTTAAACGGATGTTGGTTAAGTCATAAGCGATAGCGGGTTTATTAATTAAAAGTAGGTATTGTATTGTCTTACTTGGAGGAGACTGCAGTGAAAGTAAAAATTATTATCAGTTTTAATAAAAAAAAACAAAAAAAAATCATATCATTTTCAAATATTTGACCACGATTTATCAATTAACCAATTGAAAAGCGAGATTACGAGTAAGCTTAGAAAACCTTTGTTGCTTTTATCTTTTTTCAACTGTTGTCATAAGTCATAACGAAAGATACTATCATCAGACTGATCCACAGAACTGAGTTTAAAAATTCTTGTAAAAAATCCTTTGCCATGCCTTGCTCTGGGATGATAGCACTGGGTGCATGGAAAGGATTATTTTCTGGGCAAATTATTTTGGACCTTATTTCAATAAATTTAGTACAGTTTTTTTTTTATTTTGCAATGTAATGAGGCAGATCATGCAGAGTTATGAATGAATAAGTGTATTTTTAAAACTGGAATAATAAAAATAACGAATGAACGAAACGAACATGTTGAATGTAATGTGAATTATTTTAACGTACACACTAACCGCTAATTCTTATAACTTACACAGTTGTGTAATAAAATGAGGTATGCCAAGTATGCCGGCATACTCCTGCCCTCAAACTTCTATCTTATAAGAATTAATCCGATATTTCTAATCTAACTTACAACCTAGACCGTTTGCAACTTTAATGAGCTGGAAAGGAGAGGCATTTTGTGCCTTTTTCTAAAGGTAAAGTTTTCAGTATCACAATTTATTAATATAAAAGGAAGGTTTAAAATGTAAGTAGTAACAAAGGTTCTTTCACTGAATAATTTTGAATTTTTCGTTCAATACTTCGGTAAAGTTGTAATTAATTTGTTAATTTTTAAAAAAGTGTTCGTAGAAACATTGAATAATATATAATAATATTATATTCTACCACATTCACACAGCGCCATCTAGTCCCAAAGTAAGCAATTATATTTGCTTGTGTTATGGGTACTAAACAACTGATATACTACTAAATACATTTTTTTTTACATATTATAGATAAATTACACCCAGACACAGAACAAACCATTATGCTCATCACACAAAGATTTGTCCCGGGTGGGGATCGAACCCACGACCTCCGGCTTAGCAGTCAGGGTCACTAACCACTAGACCAACAGGCCAGTCAAATTGTTAAGTCAGTGAATGGTTAATCGTTATAAAATTCAAACCTGCGTCATTGAGTCTTTGATAATTATTCATCCCTCGTTAACCGACTGAAAAACTACACTCGTATTTATGAGGCGTTTGTAGCACTTAACATTGTGAAAGTGAGAAGTTTCTTACGACCATCGAGGTTAAGCAACGAAAACGCAACAAAAAATAACGAAATAAATAAATAAAATTTATTTATTTCGTTATTTTTGTATAGGTTATTATAGTTATATCCATACATATTATAAAAGGCTTTGTCCTGACTGACTGAGTGACTGACTGACAGACAATGCACAGCCTAAACCGCTGGTCGTAGCGACTTGAAATTTGGAGGGTGTGTTTGTCCTAATGTCTAGAGGTGTACTAAGAAAGGGTTTTTTAAATTCAACCCCTGATTGGGTGAAAAGGGATAAAAACGATTGTATGAAACTTCTTTGTTTTTTAACTTATAGATTTGAAAATTTGATTTGAGGTACTACTTTCAAAATAAAAAATACCCTCATCAATATTTTTGACAAGGGTGGCTTTGGAAGAGTGAAATTGGGGATGAAACTTTGTATGAAAAGATCTTTGTTTTGAAGTTAACGTTTTGCAAATTAGTATTGGGATAGGAACTTAAAATGTTGTTTTTAATATTTTTGATAGGGATAGGTTCAGAGGGTGCAATATAATAATAAAAACTTACCCTAAGGGATGAAATACATACATACATAGCATCACGCCTTTTTTCCCGAAGGCTACCCCTTTGCAGAGGTGTTTCGCACCCACATTTCACCAGCTATATTTCGTCACATGAAATAGTTGTGAAAATTATTAATAGAAATTGATATGGATGTCATTTTCGAGGTTTTCAGGGACGCTGATTACATTAATGTTATCTTTAAATGAAATTCAACTCCTGTAATGGGGTGTTGTGGAATTAATGAATTGCACTTAAAACAAAGACCTATGTAATATCGAAATCTACGCGAACGAAGTCGCGGGCAAAAGCTAGTATATATATATATAGATAGTTCATTTTATAAATTAAAAAAATATACATTCTTAAATCAAAACCGTCTGTGATTTGATAACTGAGCAATTTAATAAAGCGCGTTCTTCAAGTTGCATTATTATAAAATTTAAAACTAATAAATCATATTGCCAAAGAATTTTAATATTACAAAAGACTGTCATTACAATGCAAACCATTTAATATTTCACAATGAAATATTCTGTCAAATAATTTGAAAGTTTAACTCCAATATTTATTCATAGTCTTGTCTGTTCAATGCTATTTCATCTGGGCTATGAATCTAAATGACCTTAGAATGAACTATATGAAATATTGACTATTATCGTTAAAGATTATATATTGTGATTAAATTAACATGGTCAGTTGGATTATTAGAACTAAGATAATATTATGCTCACGCCTATTTATCCCACGGGAAGGTAGAAGTGCATCTCACCCACTTTCACCAGCTATGTATACGATCTGTATTGAATTGATTGAGATTCGTTCGGTAAATATCAGCGTATATAATACTATTTTCTGCATTTTTATATTAAACTGCCGCGGTGGCGCAGTGGGAAGTGTATACGACTGCTATGCAAGAGGTCGCGGGTTCGATGCCGGATCGGGTGAAAATTGTATTACTTTTCTGTCATGAAATTCCAGTATTGAGATTTTCCCGGAGTTTGGTCAACAAATGATCCCCGGTTGATGACAATAGGCCCCCTATTTCATGGGACTAAAACATAGCTGGCGAAATGTGGGTGTGAAACACCTCTGCCTACCCCTTCGGGGAAAAGTCGTGATGCTATGTATGTATGTATTTTATTAAACCCCACGGAAAACTTCAGAGGACATAACAGAATCATTTGATTTGAGACACAACATTTTGATATTTTATCCTTGTCATTGGTTTGAAAATACTCGTAGTACAGTACACGCTCTGAGACAGTATAACTGCAATAATAAATTAATCAATTTACAAATTTCCGTGACAGATTTTTCCAATACCTTTCTTAAATAACTGAGCTTAGAGTCTAAACTATCTTTAGCACTAGACTGCTAAGCTAAATAAACGCTTAGTTCCATTAAATTAATAATAACAAAACGATATTAATTCACTAGAATATCTTCCCAAATTAAACTTGCAGCTGAACTTCTTCTTAATCGCAAGTTTCTGCAGCTAAAGATATACTAGAACTAAATTCTCTGCTGTTCTTTCATTACAGATCCTAAGTTAAAACTTCAAGGATTGTATCCAAGCGGAGCATTTAATGTTAAATATTAATATTTAAACACAACTGTTACTGGACTTTTAAGTGAAGTGTGTATTAAATTATATTTAAACGAAAACGTTCTTGAATAATAAAAATTAACATAACATAACATAACGCCTTTTTCCCCGACGGGGTAGGCAGAGGTGTTTCACACCCACATTCCGCCAGCTATGTTTGGTCCCATGAAATAGGGGGTGAGCCTATTGTCATCAACCGGGAACATTTGTTTACCAAACTGCGGGAAAATCTTAATACTGGAATTTCATGATAGAAAAAACCCAATACCATTTTCACCCGACCCGGGAATCGAACCCGGGACCTCTTGCACAGCAGTCGTATACACTTCCCGCTGCGCCACCGAGGCAGTTTTTGAATAATCCTGTCAATAATAATTTTATTAAGCTTTTTCTTGTGTTAATTTTTTATTAAGGCGCATTGATATACAAAAATTCGACGTCTTCTCTCCTGTATATAGGAGAGAAGACGTCGAATTTTTCGACGTTTTTTTTTTTTTTACAATCACGTAGGTAACGTGAAATGAGGCAGACGTGGAACAAACACGGGCTGTCAAATTCTACAGAAAAATATTTAGTCTGATACGTTCAATTTCAGTAGATATAAATCTCACCGAATCGCATTGCTAAAGTGGCAGGAAGCAGGCCACATAGGTCGCAGTACTGATGACTGAATGGGGCAAAAACGTCTTCAAGTGGCAGCCACGTATTGAAAAGCCCTACCAGATTGGCCGACGATCTGGCCGTTGGTTGCAGATGGCACAAAATCTCTCGCAGTGGGGCAGAATATAGGTGAGGCCCATGTCCAGCAGTGGGCGTCGTTGGGCTGATATGATGATGACGATGAAACATAGCTTTATTCGGAACAATTAGCAAATTAATCCAGCTATTATAGTATTTTTTTTATACCACGACGTTGGCAAACAGACGTACGGTCTGCCTGATGGTAAGCGGTTACCGTAGCCTATAGGCGCCTGCCAACACCAGGGGCATCACGAGCACGTTGCCGACCCTTAAGAAACCTATTCACTCCTTTAACAAGTTTAAAGTTAACAGATGAAATGGCATTAACGTATTAAATCACTGTTGTTTTTCAATTAGTATGATCACAGCACTAAATCAACGAATTATCTAAATAGAATGTGTATCTAAACAATGTTTTGTTACGCAGATTTATGAGTTTGCAATTTGAAATAATTTACCAACAACCGTTGTAAAATAGCCCATTTGTTATAATTACGGTTCATTCTGTTACGGCTTACGGTTTGGCTATGGACTAAATGTGGATGAATAATTGGGTAAACGTTGATTATTTCGAAACAGTAATATTCCTGAAAGGTAAGGCAGTGCCTAACGCCCTGTAGGCAAGTTGCAAGATATTCCTATTCTATTTACTACGTGGCACATCAGTCCCCTTAGAAAATGAAAAATAAATTCGCTTATTCTATTTAAAATATATAATACTTTCGAATACGCCTCTGACATAAATAACATAATTATCGATATGTCACTTGATCAATGTACTAGTCTGACATGTCGTTAGAATGTATCAAATAAATTGCCATTTGTTTAGGGGGGCTGTAGACAAGTTGTAAAAGTTTCTTATTTGTTCAATTTACTACATATCATATCCCCTATACCAGTGACAAATTAACTGATTCTATTCAAAATATTTGTCATTCAAAGTATTTGTTTTAATGTCACTTCATTACATTTGAACATATTCCTGACATTTCTTTGGCTTTGTATGACATTCATAAGTATCATGTATTTAATCTATATGAAATAAAGATTATGACTATGACTGACTGAAATAAGCTATCGATATGTCACGTGATCATTGCACTAATCTGACATGTCGATAGAATATATATAGATTTATACGTATTTTGAGGAGAACATTAATTTGAACACACCATTCAAAATTAACAACCGAAATTTCCACTAGATAATACCTTAAATACATGAAATTATGCTAATGAAATCACACTTAAAACAAACGAGCAAAATAGACGATAAAACATCGGATAATCCGTTTTCCTTTGTAAGAGGCCGGCCTTCGATATCAAAGATATTTTAGATAATTATTATCGTTAACTGGTACATTAACTAATTCACAAATAACAGATCTGTTAAGTAACGCGATAATTTCGTTTTATTTTGTGTAATGTAATTATATTACATTTAAATGTTATGTTATAGAAATACTTTTGAAGCGTTTCTGCTATCAATCATCAGCAATCCATTAAGTCCCACTGCTGGGCTCGGGTCTCCTCTCCTCTAACTAGAGAGCTGAGAGGGTTTTTAGGCCATAATCCACTCTGGCTGGCCTAGTGCGGGTTGGTGGATCAGACATACTCATAGAATTTCTTCTAAGGCATGTGGGTTTCCTCACGATGTTTTCCTTCACCGTTAGCAGATGGTAAGTCACATGACTAGTACATATAAATTCCACAAAGTGGAATTCACATTGGTACTGCCGGTCGGGATCGAACTCGGACCGCGTGATTTGCACGCCGGTACCTTATCCATTCAGCCACCATCGTTTCTGCTATATAGAGAAAAAAATCACAAAGACCATTGATGTATAAAAATCTCTTATATATATATTGAGTAGAGGTTTTTGGTTAGTATAGAGAAAAACCTATACACATAGCATTGCTCTTTTCCTTGAAGGGGTAAGCAGAGGTGCAATAGGGGGCAAGCCTGTTGTCACTAACCGAGGAGGCAACATTATAATACGTTTTGTTAGACTGTTAGTACGATGAATAGACCAGAACGAAAAACTGTTCCGTTTTCTACTGTTTTCCCCCGACCTTAAAACAAACTACAAATACACTCCTCCTACGTCATCGTCACAGATAAAACAATCACTTAAAAAACTCATATCTAGTAAATGTATTACGTAGGCAGCATATAAATTAGTCTGGATGAAACCTAAATGATCCATGGTCCACCCATCTACTGTGATATATGACTATGTCTTGTATTGTAATGTTTCACTTAGGGCTTGTACACACAGTTAGTCTAAATGCTGTATGAGAATATCGTTACCTATTATCAAATTTGCTTTCCGAGTTTAATTAGTTTGTTTCTTAATCATTTATAGATTTGTCCATGTAGTGAAGGATTAAGAATACAAAGTGACACTACCCTATCTCAACCCATGGGCCGTAAAAGGCGACTAAGGGAGTAAAATTAAGCAGACAAGAGCAACAGAAAAGGAAAATACGAAACAAACTCTATACCAATCCGTCTGACCAGCGTGGTATAATAGGCTTAATTCCCTCCACATTCTTTGAAGTAAACTCGTGGTCAACAGTGGGACGTTTCTCGGTTGTAGTGATGATGATGATGATGAATTTTCAAACATTTGACAGTGACTATGAAATCGACCAATAGTAAAATTGTGAGTAGGTAATAGATATGTCTGCACACATTTTTAACGGAGAGCTTACTAGAAATCGACTAACTCGAACGTCGAGTTTGCCAGTAAGTTCTCAGGCTATTTCGATAACACAGAAGGAGTTTGGACTTCTTCTGTACAAGAAGTCTTTTAATATACCCTAGGAGACCCGTGGCCAGCAGTGTGACATTTATGGGTGGAAATAATGATGTGAAATACTTTTGTATGCTGATACATTCACCGATAGTGTTAGAATATTGTTGAACTTACAACATCATCATCATCATCAACAAACACTCTTTAATGCCCCACTACTAGTTTCTCCTCCCATCTATTCTATCTTGAGAGCTGAGGGGTTTAGACCATAATCCACACACGCTGGCCTAATGTGGGTTAATGGATCAGACACACACTTAGAATTTCTTTTAGGGTATGTGGGTTTCCTCACGATGTTTTCCTTAACTTTTAGCAGTGGTAAAAATTGAAATCCATATTGCTATTGCCAGTCGGAATAGAACTCTAACCGCATGATTTGCATCATCATCAAATCATTTCAACCCATCCAGAATATACATTCCTGCTGGTGAAGTTTTATTTTTTGAACCTAATAGATGCAATCTATATCCATATTTAGCTGTTAATATGTCTGAAACCTAAACTCGCTAATGTGTATAAAAATGCGCGATGCCTAAATGCGAGCACTTTAATGTGTCAAGTATAGAATATGACGCGTTTGAAAAATGATACTTGAACACTTTGATGTATGATGATGACGAAAACTAACTTCCACACACGGCTTCACTCGTAATCTATTGGTAAGAGGTAGCCTGTATCTGTGTGTCAAATTACGTACAGATTCCTTATAGTTGACCAACTTCTTGCTCGACTAGTTTTCAAACATTTTTCTATATTTTTGTTTATTATGATGAAAGTTCAAGTTCATTTAACATGCACGAGATTGGCCTGTTAGTCTAGTGGTTAGTGACCCTGACTGCTAAGCCGGAGTTCGTGGGTTCGATCCCCACCCAGGACAAATCTTTGTATGATGAGTATAAGGGTTTGTTCTGTGTCTGAGTGTAATTTATCTATAATATGTAAGTATTTACAAAAAAAAAATGTATTTAAGTAGTATATCAGTTGTTTAGTACCCATAACACAAGCAAATATAATTGCTTACTTTGGGACTAGATAGCGCTGTGTGAATGTGGTAAAAAAAAAAAACCAGCCGACAGAAACCGAACAAGAATTTTCATCATTGATCATCATCATTTCAACCTATAAACGTCCCACTGCTGGGCACGGGTCTCCTTCAAAGAATGTGGAGAGATTTTAGCCTAAGTAGGTACTATACCACGATGGGTCTGACTGGATGCGGAAGGCGGAGGACCGAGTGTTATGGCGCGTGTTAGGAGAGGCCTAGGTCCAGCAGTGGACTGCAATAGGCTGAAATGATGATGATGATGATGATGACTGTACCACGCTGGCCAGACGGGTTGGTATAGGGTTTGTTTCGAATTTTCCTTTTCTTGCAGTACTCTGGTCTGCATCAAGTAGACCCTTCCAAGAATATTCAGCAGTCCAGTAATACACAGCAAATCTTTGGAAACTGGTGGAGCGGGAACTTGGCTGACTGTACTGTGCTTGACCATGATAACTTTCACGTTTATATTATTAAAAAACATACATATAGATCACGCCTCTTTCCCAACAGAGGGGTAGACAGAGACTATTTCCTTCCACTTGCTACGATTCTCACATACATCTTTGGCTTCTTCAACATTCATCAGTCTTTTCATACATTCTTGAGTTGAGGGTACTCCTGATCTGTTCTTTCTTTAGAACGTCACCTATTTGGTATAATATTAACTTAGTAGGATTGTTTCTCCATCGTAACAAGGATGGAATTTGATTTTAAGATAATATTATTTGCGTCTCCTCTGTGTGTCAGGAATCGTGATTTTTGGTGCCAAAAACTTTCATGAACTATCTAAAACGGGGTGGTGTTAAATTGAAAATTTTGCTTAATTAAAATTGTTGGGATTGCCGCTCGCACCGTTTTGTGAAAATGGATATGATACCTGTGTTCCGTCAGATTAAATGGCGAGAATTTTGAATAAATTTTAAGTTCGGGTTACTATTTAAATTGTATACTTATGGATTTTATGGGTAGACTTTTGCTAGAGGTGAAATAATATGGGCTCATGGGCTGAGAGTAAAATATATCACTTTCCATTCGTATTATGATTATGATGAAGAATTACATCACCATTTAGCCCAAAATAAGCTAATATATTATAATAATATATATAACCTTGTGTTATGTGATCTAAACAACTACTAAACATACATATTAATATATTATATTTCTAAATAAGACAAACATCCAAACACCCGAAAAAAACTTTTTTACATTCCGGGGATCGAACCCAGACCTTAGAAACTACAACTGTATACAGGCGCCACTGAGGCAGTCAATCTAAACAATGTTACTAAGCCACTACATCCTGATTAAAAAAAAATGCATTTCATTAATTTGCCTAAGTATTTCATTATTACGACTTCATAGTATATTGTATTCATTCTTATGTTCCTCCTATTGGAAGGCGCAGCGTAGGACGGCCAAAATACGGGCGAAGCCATGGGCGTGCGCTACTCACAGTACTTGACTTTAAATTCTACGTCCCCTATATAAAGGCAGGGGGCGTTCACAGTGATCTTCCGGTCTCTGGCTTCACGTTCTATCAAACTTCAGGTCTTCCTGATGCTCTTTGCCTCGTCTGCCACTGTCCTTCTCCAGGTCTGTTTGGTAAGGCCCCTCTTGCACTTTTCTCAAGGATTCCAATCCAATCACAATAACGCGCTAATATAAAGCTGTGTACTCACAAATCCTTTGATTACAAAACTCAGAATCAACTCAGAGACGTGTACCACAAAAACATTCGCTTTTACGAATGTTCGTTGTATCTATTCAGTTCAATCCAATTTGCGTACGTATCGAGAATATGGATGTATTATAAAATATGAGGGTTGGTGTTCACTAAACGGAGAAAAGGCGAACATTTTTGTTAGCTAAATAATCAGGTCCAGTATGTTCAAAAACTATTAATTTATCTATATAAATAAAGGGTAAGGCCTACGTTCAACAGTGGACGTCATTGGGCTGATATGATAATGATGATGATGATGATATAAATAAAAATGGATCACCGAAATATATGAAGCCCCGCGCGACTTCTAGTGTGTAATATTTCTTTTTTTTTCTCTTTAAATTTAAGAGTTGTATAAGAACAACTTTGTCATTAAAATTTGTTTAAAAAGAAAAATAATAATATTATGTTTGTCTAAAGTAATTTAAGGAAACTGTATTTTTATTTATTAAACTTTAGGTATCATATTTAATAACTAATCAACCAAACAGTTAACAAATACTAAAAGAAAAACAATCCTCTTACCAAAAGTAATTAGTACCTAATAAAAACATGTTAAACTTTTGCCATGAATATTGAGTTAAAAATTGTGAACAGCACTATTTGTTGGCAAGGAGCCAGTGTGTCTCTTATCCACTAATAACATTATCTACAAAAATATACTAGACAAAGTTCTTACTAGAAGTAAAACTACTATTGGCTAAGTATTAGAAGAACATGAGAGTGATCTAGCAGTTATTTAATCAACTTAATGAAGTGGAGCAAAAAGAGGTATCTTTATCATTGTAATATGTGGATCTCGTCTCATTATTAGAATAATGTTTTATCGGTACATAAATAAAAAATTATATTATTATAAATTTGGCTTTAAATACCGTAAACTATATAATTTATATTTTGTAAAATACTAACACAAGACAAAACGAGGCTTAAAACTATCCTCTCTAGGTAGATAGCGGCTTGGCTGTGCCCCGAACATTGCCAACCACTAACCATCAGATAGGCCACCTGCTCGTCTGCTGTCCTGCTACTTCAGGCAATGAAAAAAAGATAAAAATACAAATTACCTAGATCAATCGATAGTTTACTGTATTTTAATGCCGAATTTATAATAGTATCCATTTTGATTTAGGTGACGATAAAACATTATTCTACTAATGGGACTGTAGTGTCTATATGGAACACTTTCGGTTATAAACAATGTTAACGTAATGAATACCTACTAATATCTTCTATTCTTACTGTTGTGACTACATCTTTTTTTTTCTATAAATTCTATTTTTTTTTTGTTTTAATAGTCATATCAACAACAAATTTTATATAAATTTCCTACTTTTGCACTGTTAACTGGTAAGACTTATTTTTAGACTTATTATTTTAATAAAACAAACAAATGTTATTCTTAAGTTAGCTGTAGTTGCCTATAATTGAGAGAGCATCAGGTACGCTTTATGTTTTTGATAGTGTATCTCTTGTTGGTAATCCTTAATAAATAAATAAATAAATATATCCTGACTTATACCATCACTGGCTCACCTACATACCAAGCTCCGGGAATGCACCATGAATGCACACTGACAACTGGTGTCTGTATGACTATGATTGATGTCTCTGTCATATGTCATTACCAACCAGATTGCAAGCGTGAGATAATGCACCGCATCTACTAAGTAGGTGCATACAATACAGGGACAATCCGTTCTCTATCGCATCAGTGTTAATTTTTGAAATTACGTTTATTTAACTGCTTAAAAAAAGACGGAAAAACCAAAATAGCATCTCCAAGTTAATTTTCCCCCCATCTAAATCACTCACGTCTTATATCAAATTCAAATCGACTACCTATTCAGTCGAGACCTTAGCGAGCCCCCCACTCACATCTTAGTCTTATCATTACACTTTATGGCCTTAACGACCCACAAAGAAGATTAGTATTCTTTCCCAAGCATCCATAGATTAAATTAAGTCTGATAACACGCCCCATGTTCGAGATAAGAGGAAGAGACAAATATTTGGATCAGTATCCGTAAGGGTACGTTCTGATGTAACAATTTTCAACTATATGCGAATGTGTTGCTTTTTTAAGTAGGCCCTATAATATTGATGTAGTGCATAGTGCGTGTTGTGACGGATTAAGAATACATAATGTCACTACCCCATCTCAACTCGTGGGTGTTGTAAAAGGCGACTAAGGGAGTAACCTTTAAGCAGAAAAGAGCACTGCCAGAAAGGGAAAATTCGAAACAAACCCTATACCAACCCGTCTGGCCAGCGTGGTATTGTAGGCTAAATTACCTCCACATTCTTTGGAGGAGATCCGTGCCCAGCAGTGGGATGTTTATGGGTTGAAATTAATGAAAAAATGAATAATATCGATATTCGATAGGTGTAGTTATATAAAGTCAAATTTTTGAAAATTACATCGATCGTCTTTATTTTTTATTTAAATTACGAAAAATTTGTCAATGCATCGAATGATGAAATGACGACTAGGGTCTTAGGTATCAGTTAAAGAGCCTTTTACACTAAACGATATTCAGGGTCCCTTTAAGGCACCTCCTGAACAACATGTAGTGTAATAAGTATAGTATCAAGTCAAATCTTTCTATTTCATTTGGATCATCACATGATACTTATGAACGTCATACAAAGCCAAATAAAAAGGTGTCAGTAAATTTATCTAAGGCCAGTTCACTGACAAGGTTGAGCTCTGAGAAGAACTTGGCAAGAAACTCAGGCCACTCTTTTTTTTAATTATTTTATCAATAGTAAATGAGGTATATAGTGTTGAGGAGATGCCTTAAAGTGATCCTAAATATTGTGTAGTGTAATAGCCCCTTAAGTTTATTTGACGAATTTTTTTTTTCGATAAAGGTCACCTTTATCGATAAATACTAAACTAATTTCACCAAATTAGTAGGACAAATCCTGCAAAGAATGATCCGTAAACTCTCTTCAGAGTGTAGAAGTCATACCATCTTTGCAGTAACACTAATATATCTATTTATTTTTATATTTATCTGACTATACAACAAATATGATAATATAATAAGTAGGTAAATGTATTAAGCAAAAAAACCTTGGTAAAATATTATGCTTGACTTAGTTTTAATATATTCTACCACTTTCACACAGCGCCATCTAGTCCCAAAGTAAGCAATTGTATTTGCTTGTGTTATGGGTACTAAACAACTGATATACTACTTATATATATATTTTTTTGTGAATACATACATATTATAGATAAATTACACCCAGACACAGAACAAACCTTTATGCTCATCACACAAAGATTTGTCCTGGGTGGGGATCGAACCCACGACCTCCGGCTTAGCAGTCAGGGTCACTAACCACTAGAACAACAGGTCAGTTTCTTATTATATATTTGTGTGATTCATCCATACATATTATAAAAGGCTTTTTCCGGACTGACTGACAGACAACGCACAGCCTAAACCGCTGGTCGTAGCGACTTGAAATTTGGAGGGTGTGTTTTTCCTAATGTGTAGAGGTGTACTAAGAAAGGGTTTATTAAAACTCAACCCCTAAGGGGGTGAAAAGAGATAGAAACAATTGTATGAAACTTCTTTGTTTTTTAACTTAAAGATTTGAAAATTTGTTTTGGGGTACAATATCAAAATAAAATGTACCCTCATCAATATTTTTATTTATTTATTTATTTATTTGAACTTCATACACAATATAATGTATAGGCGGACTTAATGCCTAAGGCATTATCTACCAGTCTACCTTTGGGTGATGCAGAGATATGTCAAAGTAGGTGCATGTAAACTAAAAATTGTGGATTTTCTGTACGTACGTGTATATGTATAAATAAAATAAATATATATGTATATAAATATATATATATATATGGAGAAGGATACGTGATGCGAGGGGCTGATGATGATGGTGATAAGAATACAAACGAAGAAATAAAAAAAAAAAAAAAAGAGAAGAATCTGCCAAACTATCCTTTTAATAATAGTTCACGGACTCTTCTTTTAAAAGTGAAACGGCTTGTGCTCATCCTGATTTCCTGAGGTAGGGCATTCCAGAGAAGGATGGATTGAATAGTGAAAGAAGAATGAATAAAGTCAGATGAGTGGGAATTACAAACAAGGAGGCGATTATTTGAGGAGCGAAGGTTTCTGTTGTGGACAGAGCTAAGATATTGAAAGTAAGGCGTAAGGTAACAAGGGGAAGATGGAGATGTTAGGATAGTGTAAAGAGTAGTGAGAGCTCGTAAATTACGACGTTGACGGATGGGAAGCCAATTTAGCTGGGAACGAAAAGCAGACACATGGTCATACTTGCGAAGATTAAAAATGAACCGAATGCAGTTATTAAGAAGACGGTCAAGTTTGTTGAGGAGATCTGCATTCAGGTCAAAATAACTCACATCACCATAGTCGATTATAGGGAGAACCAAAGCTTGCATTAGCGTTGTCTTAGTACTGCAGGGAAGAAAGTTTTTTAGACGATAAAGCGCACGTAGGGTACCGGTGACTTTTTGACAAACCTGGGTCACTTGAGCTCGCCAACTTAGTGTAGGGTCAAGAATTATCCCTAAATTTTTGACAGTTTGGCAAAGTTCGACCTTAGTACCATCAAAGGTGATTGGAGGTATTGTGGCTGTGTCCAACCTGCTCAGTAACCGTTGACTGCCAATTATAATCGCCTGACTTTTAGCTGGATTCACTGTCAGACCGAAGCTATGTGACCAAGTCTTAATATGATCCAGGTCAGAATTGATCATCCTAACTGCTGACGCCACACAGTCCACACCTGCTTGGGAGTAAATCTGCAAGTCATCAGCATAAAGATGATACGCACATAGAAGATTTTTGGTAATGAGATTAATAAAGATTGAAAATAATAAGGGAGAAAGAATACCGCCTTGAGGAACGCCAGAATCAGTATTGCACCAGTTAGACGCTTGCTCGTTTAACCGCACTGACTGTTGACGACCTCGAAGATAGCTAGAGAACCATTCCAAAGCTTCAGAAGATATCATATGATGGGAAAGGATGGCTAGAAGGATATCGTGACTGACGGTATCAAAGGCCTTGGAAAAATCAACTAAAGCTAACACAGTAACTTTAGTGTCCTCCATGCCCTGTCTGATATCGCCAGTCACTTTGAGGAGTGCGGATGTAGTACTGTGACCCGGTTTAAAGCCAGACTGTAGTGGGCTTAATAGCTTGTGGATGTGAATATGCCGAGACAGTTGCTTGTGCACGCAGGCCTCCAGTACTTTGGATAAGAAAGGAAGAATGGATATAGGACGGTAGTGATTAGGTAGAGAGGGATTCTGCACCTTAGGTAATGGAATAACGTGGGCTTTACGCCATGTGGAAGGGAAAGTGCCTGAAAAAAGGGAAAAGTTAATGATATGCGTGATGGGCGGAAGGACTTGTTCAAGAATGATGGTAATCATGCGTCGGCTGATGTTATCGCAACCCATTGCATTGGATTTGATGGAAAGGATGATCTTTTTGATATCTTCCTGAGCTACTGGAAAAAAGAAGAAATTAGGTATTTTGGGACGCGGCAGACCAGCTAGGTAACTAACAGTCTGACTCCTGATTTGGTGATCTACTGGAGTACTAGAGCAGAAATGTTGATTGATATCGTCCAAACCAAGAGCCAGCTGAGAGTCACCGTGTCGCTGTTTACCGATACCCAACGTTCCAAGGAACTTCCAGATATCCGCAGGGGATGAAGAAGTAATATTATTATGAATATGTCGGCGTTTGGCGTTCCGTATCATCAAATTACACCGATTCCTTGCAGACTTATACGCAGCCCAGTGTTCATCACAACGCTCTCTCCTAAATTTTCGAAAAGCCCGGTCCCTACGCCTCATCGCCATTTTGATACCCCTCGTAATCCAGGGTGCTGGGGGGCGCTTAATCTTTATCTTCCTTACAGGTGCATGGATATCATAAAGTGCCGTAATGTTGCTGTTAAAGATAGCTACCTTTTCATCCAAAGAGGATGCTTCCTTCAAGTTATCCCAGTCAAGATCTGAGGCATCCTTTTGTAATTTATTAATATCCATGCGACCAAAACACCGCCTATGCAGTACTTTGCGCGGGGGTTTAGGAGTTTTAAGGATATAGGATAGGAAAATAAGGTCATGAAGGGAAAAACCGGGTGCAAGGATTTGTCCGTGGGATGCCACTAAGGAAGGAACTGAGGTAAGGATTATGTCGAGCCAGGTGTCTGCCCCATTTAAGTTATGGTGGGTAGCTTGAAGAGGTAATATATGTAGACTGACTGACTCGACAATTTCATGGAGCTTACGGGAACGATGGGAGTGAGGAGTGAGGAGATCTGTGTTAAAATCGCCCATGATGATGTGATGCGTATATTCTGACCCTAAGGATTCCAGAATCGTTTCGAGACTGGAGAAGTAATCAACAGAAGGCGGACAGTAGACGACACCGAGAACAGTTTTAACCCCTTTAACAATAACCTCAATAAAGAGGAACTCTGCAGTGGCTGAAACGCCAGAGTTAGAAGAAAAAAGAATTTTGTAGGGAAAATTACTTCGGAGGTAGATGGCAACACCACCACCTCTCCTACCGACTCGGTCATTCCTAATCAGAATAAATCCAGGAAGAGAATAAGAGGTAGATGGAAGGTTAGGATTCAGCCAACTCTCGGAAACCAGGATGGCATGGACGTTAGCGTCTGAGAAAGTTTCCAACAGTTCGTTGTGGTGGCTGGGCACGCTTTGTGCGTTTATATGGCACACGTTAAAGTGCGCGCTAGAAGTACTCCCAAATTTTTGCTGCACAGCATCACCTAACGTACCAGATATTGACGTAAAACTATCATTACTACTATTAGCAGATAGGTATATATAAGTATATACCTATCTGCTAATAGTAGTAATGATAATAATAAGTAATAATAGGTATATATAGTATAGGTATAAAATAAGTAATTAAATAATAATTTAACCAATTACATGCACTAAGGAGTTGCAGTTATTTATCTCTGCACCACCCGCCAGCTAACACACACAAAAGGGAAAAAAAAGAAAATAAAACTAAATAATTGGTAGTTCGGAAACAAACTAAACAGGACTGACCTCTAATAAACAATTATGTGTAAAAACTAAATTACAAACTCGAGACATCACTATGTCATTGTGACATTGACATGTTGACAACAGTTGTCAATGTTCGGTAAACAAAATGTAAGGTGATAAAAAAGTGAATTGAAAGAAAAACAAAAATAATAGAGGGTAAAATGTGAATAGAGGTAGCGAGACTATGAACAAAAGTGGAAAATTGGATAGTAATGTTTAGAAGGGAGTGTAAAAATAAGAGCACTATTTACGCGGTTTGGAGGATATGCCCGACGTACCGGCGTTTTCAGCTACTCCCCTGCCCGCTGAAGTCGTAGCGCCGCTCACCTTGGGGTGTTTGAGCATCAAGAGTTTCAGCTCCTCGAGAGTGGTCATCTTATGGCGGCTCCCATTGACGGTGATGATTATAACGCCTTCCTGCGTCCAGCATCCCCGCATCCCGAAATGCTGCCGGGCTTTGGCGAAGACAGCCTGCCGAGACCTAGTGAGGAACTCTCTCATCGACGCTGACGTGCCTTTGAGTCTCGTTTTGGCTCTCCACACTGTCGACCTCAGGCTCGCAGTCACGAACCTGACTAGGATGGGCCGCTGACGGTCCTTGCCTGGAGCACCGAGTCTATGGCACACCGTGATGTCTGCAGACGTGATGTTCTTCAGCTCCATTTTGTCCATGAAGGCCAGCACTTGAGCTCTGCAATCATCTGTCTCAGATTCGGGTACCCCCAGAAACAACACAGCTTTGCGTCTATGCCTCGTTTCCACTTCATCTATCATGCGGGAGCACTCGCTGATTTGCTCCCTGATCAGTTTAAGTAGAGAGAACATGAGCTCTCTGAAGGCGCGGAACTCCTCAGCTAATTTAGAGACAGTATCCTTAGCCGGACCCGTATTGTGCATCTGAGCTTCTGCTTCAGCAAACTTCTGGGCAAAACGCTCTTCAATGCAGGATTGTGCGGCTTCTACCTTGGCCAGATGAGCCTTAATTTTATCTGACTCCATATTTAATGTGAATATGATATACCTTAGTGTGATGTGCTGGCAGGTGGTGTGTGATGTTGCAGTTACTTTACATAAAGTAAATATTTGGTATCACAAACGTGAGTACAGTATATTTGGACTGTTAGAATACAGAAACTTGTAAAATATTGTAAAAAACTTGTTAAATTGAATTTATATAATAATTTAAAAAACAGCTGATGTGTTGACTTTTTTTGGCACCTACCCACCTACACTACTAAACTACACACATTTTTGACAAGGGTGGCTTTGGAAGGGTGAAATTGGGGATGAAACGTTGTATGAAAAGATCTTTGTTTTGAAGTTAACGTTTTGCAAATTAGTATTGGGATAGGAACTTAAAATGTTGTTTTAGCTCTGCACTGCCAATAGCGTCTAACTATAAAACTATATCCACGCGAGCGAAGCCGCAGGCAAAAGCTAGTATTATATATTTGTTGCGAGTGTGGGTGTCCTTTGTATCCGTTGTTAGTATGTTTGTAAAGTTCCCCATGACACAGGGCTTTTATAACGGCTTATTAGTGCGAAAATTGTCTTTTTAATAAAACGGAAAAAAAAAAACAGTTGTCTACAGAAACTCGACCACCCCATTTATTCTACATTGTGAACGTAACTTTATTTGAATAACGCTCACGTTGACTAAATAATTAAACACTGTTTGCATAGAGCCTTAGTAAACAATCGAAATATTAATTAATTGTTATATAATGTATATAGACAGGATACATTGTGTTATAAGATATTTTTGTACAATAAGACAGTTTGAATTATTTCTAGAATACTTCTAACTAGAATTGCGTGGGGCTTCGCTTCCTTCGTTCTTTATTTGACCACTACTCAGCTCCTATTAGCCGTAGTGTGATGTTTTATAGCTTATAACCTGACTCGATAAATGGGCTATCCAACAGTAAAAGAACTTTTCAAATCGGACCCGTAGTTCTTGAGATCAAACGCAACAGCTTTATAATAGAATAGAAGTATAGATTAAATAGACAGACAGACGGACAGACAACGGAGTGATGCTATAATCAACAGCACCAACAGCATCTTGAGGGTATTTGCAGAGAGGTGGGATGGGCCTGCCATGGGTAGGTTTAACAAGCTCCACGTCCTACAGGGGGCTTGGTGAGGCTGCTTATGGTAGGGTTTTTGTATTAGGTTAGGTACTTACTAACATAGTTTTAAGAAATGTAACTAACAAACTATGGGCCATGTGTCTGACAGTAAATGATTTTTATTTTATTTTTTTTATAAGGGTTCCACTTTTTCCTTTTGTACGGAATCCTAAAAATGTGGGTAATATTCTGTCTACCCCTCCATAGATATATAGCGCTATGTTTAATAAAATACCAATCGCTATGAAATTGAAATATCCACAGCTGGTAGTAAAACATTATTTGTAGCTATAAGAGTGACAAGCACTTAAATGTCTTATAACAACGCGCACAAGAAATAATGGCCGCGTCTATTCTTAGCGACATGTAGTAGCGAAGTTCGTCTAATTATAGTAAGTGCAAGGAAAAGATGGCTTTAAGAAAAGCGTTTATTGAATTTTAATATATAATACTAGCTTTTGCCCGCAATTTTGCCAAAAGAAAAACAAAAGTCCTTTTTAGCGACATAGGTACCGCTAAAAAGGACTTTTGTTACGCTCAAAGGGCTGGATCATTTTTTTTTTGACAGAGTTGAGAGGGTTTAGACCATAAACCAGTCACACTGGCCTAGTGCGGGTTGGTGTATCAGACATACTCATAGAATTTCTTCTAGGATATGTGGGTTTCCTCACGATATTTTCCTTCACTGTTAGCAGAGGTAAGTCACTTGACTAGTACGTATAAATTCCACAAAGTGGAATCCACATTGGTACTGCCGGTCGTGATCAAACTCGGACCGCGTGATTTGCACGCCGGTCCCTTATCCATTCAGCCACCATCGCTCCTCATTCAGCCACCATCGCTTCTCTCATTCTCATTTTTTTTTACAATTCTCAAATTGTCTAGGTCAAATTCACACAGAACTTGCCATTGTAAGATAGCTGACACGTGGATTATCTCACATGCTATTTTTAAACTTCGGGCAACAACGCGAGGTACCTTTAGTGCAATTATAAAGCAGACAAAAAGGAAAGCTGTTGTTCTATATTATACCTTGACCATTTTTTTTTTTTAATTTTTTTTTTTACTTGGTGAAATGCCTGACGCATACCCCTCGGTCTTGGGGAAAGAACCGAGGGGTTATGTGGGGCTCGCACCCACTAAAACCCCAAGGTGTTGCTCTCGTCGCGCTCTGCTGTGGTCACGGGAGCGCAGGAACATTCGTCCGAGACAAAAAAAAAAAATGTGGAACGCTTCACGATTTTGCGTGTCATCCTTGCGCAGGGGCCATGCTAATCTTCTCTGTATCGTTCCAATTTTAGTATATGTACTGCCGAAGCAAGTACATATTATACCTTGACCAGCGGTAACCATAAAATTTTACCACCTATTGGTAGCAAAAATAATTGGTCATTAGGTCATTCGGGTGTAGCTCATTAGTACATTCAAATGCATACAGAACATTATTTTCAAAGCTAGTACTAAACATTATTTACGCGAATAAATTACTATGATTAAAACTGTGCACATCGGCGATTATTGTCTTTTATTATTGGAAATTTAGCACATAGGATTCATTATAAATTTATATATCTATCTATATAAATACATAAAATTTTTAGCAAATATTGCCGTGTAGTGACGGATTAAGAACACATATCATAATAATAAAAATGTATTAGCAAATAAAAATAAAATATAATAATATTGTATTTGCAAATAAATAATTGTAATCGTATGAAGGCACCCACAGGATAGGCTTGCCTAGTGTTGGGCCAATGGATACTATGTGTAATATTGTACTCTTTTGATAAATCAATTATTATTATTTTTTATATATATATTTTTTTTTTATTTATTATAATGTCAATATCCCATCTCAAACCATGGGTGTTGTAAAGGCGACTAACGGAGTAGTACGTAACCTTATGCAGACAAAAACAAACCCAATACCAAACCGTCTGATCAACAGAAGTGGGACGTTTATGGGTTGAAATGATGAACTTTGAAATTAATTATATTTAATAATAGGCACAGCCACCTATATACGATACGTCATCATCATCATCATATCAGCACAATGACGTCCACTGCTGAACATAGTCCTCACCTAAATTCCGCCACAGCGAGCGACTTTGTGCCGCCCTCAAACTTTACTAGGTCTTCGGTCCATCTGGCGAGGGACCACCCCACGCTGCGTTTTCCAATACGTGGCCGATACGTAGAATCGTTGAAAAAATGCCGATATACACACTTTATACTGTATAACCCCGCACATTAACTGTTTGTAAACGAATCATGATCAGTACCGCGTGGTTTACGAGCGCAGTCGTGTGCATAGCATAGTTATTGGCTGCTACTCAACCATAAAATACCGTTCAGTAAACTGTACCGAATAACTTGTACGCAATACTTGGAGTTCAAACGCCGTGTCAAATCAATTAATCTGTTAATACTCCGGTAGAAACTTCAAAGACATATCGTACCCCTGTTGGATATCAATATGTGGCAATTTCCATCTTGTAGTAATAGAAATAAGGTTGATAATTTTGAAGCAGTATTGACATCTTATAACGGTTTTTTCTGTAAGGATGCGAAAAATTTACAAAATTTAAGTTTGGCAAAGGATGTCACGTGACGTAGCGATTAATGTGGTCACCGATTCCCACACGAGATAAGTTTAGGCTACAGAAGGTACATACATACATACATACGACTGGCCTGTTGGCCTAGTGGTAAGTGACCCTGACTGCTAAGCTGTGGAGGTCGTGGATTCGATCCCCACACAGGACAAATCTTTGTGTGATGAGCATGATTGTTTGTTCTGTGTCTGAGTGTAATTTATCTATAATAATATGTATGTATTTATAAAAAAAGGTATTTATATAAGTAGTATATCAGTATTTATTTAAGTAGTATATCAGTTGTTTAGTACCTATAACACAAGAAAATATAATTGCTTAATTTGGGACTAGATAGCGCTGTGTGAATGTGGTGATATATTATTATATTATTATTATCTGCGATGCGATTCGGTGTGCTATGTCGGCAACTTTAGTTCTCCTGCGGATCTCCTCATTTCTGATTCGATCACGCAGGGAAACTCCGAGCATAGCTCTTTCCATGGCTCGCTGAGCGACAGTGAGCTTTCTAATGAGCCCCATCGTTAGCGGCCATGTCTCAGTACCATAAGTCATCACTGGCAACACACATTGGTTGAAGACTTTTGTCTTCAAACATTGGGGTATTGTGGACGAGAAAACAGTGCGTAGCTTCCCGAACGCTGCCCAGCCGAGTTGGATTCGACGGTTAACCTCTTTCTCGAAGTTGGACCTACTTAACCGGACCGTTTGTCCTAGGTATATATATTCGTCAACAACTTCGAGATTAGAACTCCCCACTGTAATAGGGGTGGGCGCAACATGGCGATTAGACATAACTTTCGTCTTATCCATGTTCATTTTAAGGCCCACCCGTTGGGAAGCTCTATCGAGCTATTCGCTGAAGTAGCAGTGGGCAGGCCACATAGCCCGCAGAACTGATGGCCGATGGGGCAAAAAAGTTCTCGAGTGGCGGCCACGTATTGGAAAGCGCAGCGTGGGGCGGCCCCCCGCCAGATGGACCGACGACCTAGTAAAGGTTGCGGGTGGCCGTTGGATGCGGGCGGCACAAAATCGCTCGCTTTGGCGGAAATTAGGTGAGGCCTATGTTCAACAGTGGACGTCATTGGGCTGATATGATGATGATGATGATGATGATTATTATTATCTGTATCACGCCCCAAGTCACACGTATTAATATACTCCTTACTGTTATAATGTCTGTGTAATAGAAGGTATAACTCCATAAATACTTTATTACTTAATGTGGGTATCTGAATAGTGAGTGTACCTTTTTACAATATGATTTTCAGTCGGAATAAATACGTCACCCAGACAACAGCTGTTTTATTACCGACTACACGAAGACACATATCCTGCTTCCCGGCTATCCCTATAGTACTTCACTTACCTTGCATTGTGGGAACTGCTCCTCCGCCCGACCGACTCTCCAGCCCAGTAACGGCGGTATACACACGAGCGCGCTCATGAGCCACACAGCAGCTATCATGAGCGCCGCTCGCGCCGGTGTGCGCTTCTTTAGATAGTCTACTGCCTGTAACAACAAGAAAACAGTTTTGATCAAATTACGAGTAGCTTCTAACGATAGAATATGTATTGTTAAATTTGCTATCATAATAATTGTTGTGACATAGGTCATGGGTTCAATTTCCACTTAAGGCATATCTTTGTGTGATGAGCACAATTATTTGATCTATAATATTTACGTTTACGAAAAAAAAAGTTATTTATGCATTATATCAGTTGTCTAGTATTCTTAATACAAGCTTTAGCTTAGTTTGGGACTAGAAGGCTGTCTGTGAATGTTCAAATATTATTATTAATAATTATAAGGCTATGGAAATATAATGTTACTAAAACACTTATAATTCGTATTCTAGTGAAACATCGGTTTTCACATAATTTTATTAATAAAGTATACGTTTTATTATATAATTATTTAATTTATTATACACTTATTATTTAAACTAAATTTAAAAATAATATTTACAAATAAAAACTAACTAAATGTATCATTAAAATAAAAAAGGGGGAGGAAATTACAAATTAAAATACGGCATCATAAAATTCCTCCGCATATGCATCGCTGCCATTGTCTGTGGGAAAAGTGCCCAACAGACTGGCAGCATTGCCACGCTGGATGGCAATGCTTATTCTTTGTGCAAGAAAATAGCCAGCCTGTCGGTCACGGGAAGCGTCGGACAATCGCTTTGAAAGCTCTTTAAATAGAGTGCGAGCACCTGAACCCCACGGCCCAAGTGTTTCGACTCCAAACGGCACAAATAGATAATCTCCAGCGAGGTTGGTATATTTGCGCCGCTTGGAAGTTTCAGCAGATGCAGCAGCAGCGCCGGCGGAAACTGTTGTATTTGGAAGATGAGATGGCGCAAGGGTATCGACGCAAGTCGCGTCCCACACCAATGGCCTACCCATCTTCCAAGGCAATAATGACATACCATCAGGTCTCTTACCATCGTCACGTGCCAGGCCATTTGGTTCTAAAACGGCTGGCACTCCAGCGGTGGCAAGAGCCCGACGAAGTATGTCATTGAGGTTAGCATGCCGCGAGATT
The DNA here is from genome assembly GCA_905147015.1 of Laspeyria flexula. Lineage (NCBI taxonomy): Eukaryota > Metazoa > Arthropoda > Insecta > Lepidoptera > Erebidae > Laspeyria > Laspeyria flexula. The sequence continues at coordinate 9,696,831 of LR989972.1, forward strand.
CGGCCAGCACTTCTACTGCATGAGAGGCCATGGTGTCCAAGGCTCCCGACACTTTCTCCACAGCAGCAACGGTGCGGAGAGACAGATGGTGCTCCTAAGCGTAAGCAGGTAGCGAGGCGGAAACTCGTATCATCAATAAAAGTGCCTACAGTGGACGATGGAAGCGCCTGAAGCCACAGTCCCGATTCCCATTCCCCCACAGCCAGCAAACGAGCACGATCAGCAGGATTAGGGGACGAAGCAAGAAGATTGTCCCTAACCTGTCTGCATAGCGGCTCGTCCCACTGTCTCTGAGAGGAAAGGTCAGTAGGTAAAACGGCGTTGGGTACGGTCATTTTCCAAGCATTTAAGGCGTCAGTCTTACACGGCACTTCAGAATTAACTAGTGTAGATACTAGAATTTTCCTTGTTAATTCTTCCGAACCGTGGACTGAAGACAAAAATGCTGGTATACTGACGTCAGAAATTTTGCGAACGCCGAGCCCACCAAAGCGAACTGGTAAAGATGCTTGGAGCCAGGCTCGATCGTTCAAGGCCACATTAAGAATTTTGCTGATAGTATCATGAATAATTTGGTCAATTTTATCTAAAAGTGATAAATGTTTGAAAAAAGGGGATGATCTAATGGCATGTGTGAATTTAGGTACAAAAAGGCAATGACGAATAATGGTAAAAGCCGATTGAATGTTTATTTTGTTTAAACGATCTGAAACATCACAAAAATTTTGAATTTTTTCGTCTATAAAAGAATTAAAAGCGTCATCCAAAATTGGGGACCCAAGAAGGAATAAAACACGAAAACACAACAAAACCAGCTCGCAACGAATGTAAGCTCTTAATTCGCTAAAATCCTTTGTCCTTCAACTTACAAATCACACTAAAAAAAAAACCAAACAAATTTTAAACAAAATTTTCTCTTAAATATAATATTCAAATTACAGGATCAATTCAATCTCCTACCTACGTATACTTACCATTAAAAAACGGATACAATTTTAATTCTTTCATTTCTGTAATATCCGTAATCTACAAGGCCATCTTTTTAAGTCTCTCGATTTGGCTCCAAAAAACATTATAAAGCCCGCTTACTACGCTTACAATTAAAAAGGTTTAATATTTACAATCACAAAGCATACTGTCTCATTTCCTTTTTAAATATTTGATGAAAAAAGCTTTAAAATTCAAAGAAAAGTAGGATTTAAAAATGTTTGTGTAAATACTAGACCTGTTTTAAAGCAGTTTGCAATTGATGTTAGATTGAGTTTACGCGATATAAATGGTTCTTTAAATAAAATTATTTATTAAATTACAACTTTAGATCACAATGAAATGAATACATTTTTTTTTTGTAATGGTTCTGGATATATTATTCGCTTTTTTCCGATTGCTATGATTAGTTAATAATAATATAATAATAATAATAATGTTCTACCACATTTACACAGCGCCATCTAGTCCCAAATTAAGCAATTATATTTGCTTGTGTTATGGGTACTAAACAACTGATATACTACTTAAATACATTTTTTTTTGTAAATACATACATATTATAGATAAATTACACCCAGACACAGAACAAACCTTTATGCTCATCACACAAAGATTTGTCCTGGGTGGGGATCGAACCCACGACCTCCGGCTTAGCAGTCAGGGTCACTAACCACTAGACCAACAGGCCAGTCATTTAGTTACAAATAATAAAATAAAAATGTAATTTATGAACTGTTGGCAGAGGATTTTAAAGACAGGACTAGAAAGAGGCTTTTATATAGTGGTGGACTATATTATTATAGGCTGATATAAAGTTCCTAAATGTTGCATGACTTATAATAGCCATCAATCAATCATCAATTTGACTGTCACCGTGGCGCAGTGGTTATGGTGGTCGCCTCGCCACTACATCGCCGTGCTGGGTGACGTGGGTTCGATTCCCACACGAGACAAATATTTGTGTGATTCATAGATATTTGTTTCTAGTCTGGGTGTACTTTGTGTCCGTTAGTTTCATGTTTGTAAAGCTCCCCGCGACACAGGGCTTGTTCCCTAGAGCGGGCGTTGTCTTTAAAAAAAAAAAAAAAAAAAAAAAAAAAAAAAAAAAAAAAAAAAAAAAAAAAAAAAAAAAAACAATGGGATTGATTTTGGTATAAATATACTTAATATATTATAGTAACGGATTAAGAATACCTACATAATGTCTGTCTGTGTACTGTCCCATCTCGACCCGTGTCGTAAAAGGCGACTAAGAGAGTACCTTATGCAGACAAGCACTGCAAGAAAAGGACAATTCGAAACAAACCCTGGCCAGCATGGAAAATCTGATGACATACCTACAATTATTTCTATTTATACCTTTAAATTATATAGACAGGTTAAATTTAAAAAAAATAAAGTGAATATAAAACATCGATATTCGATGCATTCAAATGTTTGTAATTTAATATATTCGCATGCATTATGCATCTAAGTTTAGAACGTCATAAATATTTGGGGCGAGACGTACCTTTCAGCTTGATTTAAAATTTTCAGGTCAAATACAATAATAATATCGCATTCACAATCGTAAAGGGTCATTAGTTTAGTAACCTCGCTGGGCAATTTTGAACCAGATTGTTATAACCAGAAGATTAAAAGTGGCAGAGACACAATATCAACTTATATCTGCAACATTGACAGGGCAACGGGCCTACTCGGAATTTTGACATACAATATTGTTGATTTTGATACATACATATAGATCACAAGCTGAGGGGTAGACAGAGACTACTTCCTTGCTACGATTCTGACATACATCATCAACATTCATCAGTCTTTTCATGCATTCTAACCGGTTTAGGGTACTCCTGATCTCTCCTGTCCCTTCTGTAGAACGTCACCTGATTTTGATATCACTGTCAATATGCGTCCCATTGAAAATTCGAAAAATCCGAAATTGGTCCATTCGGTTAATAGGATACACAGATACGTGAAACTTATAACACCACTCTTTTAGCGTCGCGGGTTAAATAAATAAACTAAAACTAGCTCTCAAATAATTAACCCTTCCCCATTCTATTCCACCCTATTTCTGTACTACAAACTAATACCATTTTACCCGACACTGTAAATCGTCGAGAGTATAATGTGTTTGGCCAACACTAGAACTAGAATAAGTCAAGCGATGTTATGACAAAAGAGAAAATAATATTGAATTGCGGATACTGTAGAAATTGTATTACTAGATATGACAGTTAATAAAAATGCCGTTTTTGCTGGTGACAATCGGTAGCGAAAAGTGATTGTAAATTGTAATGCAAAAGATAAGTTTCGAGTTCGATCCCCAACATGCAATGTGGATTGAGTGTTTGAAGACGAAAGTCTCCACCGATATGTGTTGCCAGAGATGACTTGTGGTACTGAGACGTGGCTGCTAACTATGGGGCTCATGTGAAAGCTCACTGTCACTGGAAAGAGCTCTGCTTGGAGTTTCCCTGTATAATTGAAACCGAAATGAGGAGTAAAATCTTTTAAACTTTCGCGACTTGTACACATATTAAATTATTATGCAACGGGTCTACGTCACGTATTATATTTAAGGAATATGAAATACCTTATTTATTCGGCGACGTTTCGATCGAATTACACCGACCGTGGTCACGGGCTGACTGGAGCGGCGGCCGAGCATCGTCCCTGATGCGTGCGTGTTTCTGCTACTACCCTCACTCTGGTCATTTAAATTTATAGTTCTAGAACTGTCGGTACTTCGACACACTACACTAATGACGTCTACACACGGGCCTACTTTGTCATATCGGCGAAGTTACCATCATCAGCAAGTGCAAACATTGTCGATATGACAAAGTCTTCTGAAGGCTAGAGATATGGCATTGTTAAATAACTCATTTTGACGAACCGGTTATAACAATTATTATTATCATGATTATTTGGGCCGGAACCCACTAGTGGCCTCCTTGCTACCTCGACCAGAGTAGATCTATTGTAGTACACCTTGTTGTTTTATAGTTCTCTGCTTAGTCCTATAGAGGCTAGGAACTTCCAGATTGTCTGAGCAGAGAGATTGTATCTCATTTGGTTGCATCTGGTGCTGTCCAAAAAGGATGCTCCTTTTGTGCATGAGTGGCCCACATGAGCATAGGACATGCATTGTTCATCTGACTCTTGGCAAAATCTGTACATTTTGGACTGGCTTAGGTTTAGTTTAAATATTAACAACAATTAACAAGCCAGTTCTAGTTTAAGCTAGTTCTGCACACACGTGTGTATGACAGCCCACGACTGGCGCACTAGTACGATAAATCATATGAAACAATTCGACATTCCACAAATGGGCTCCAAATGGAAGCGTATCGTTATATTATTATTACTATGCTATTTCTACTCGTTGCTTTTGGTATAAATAGTATGGTTAGATAGAAATGAAATTGCAAAATATATATGATTACTTATAGATTCAGTCACCACCAAAAAGAAGACGATAAAAGTGTTGTGAGCCGAGATGAAAAGAAAAGTGTTCCAAGTCGGGTGACTCCACAAAAGCTGTGTCGTCCAATCGAGATATAATAAGGTCTCCATAATTTTTCGTGTAGTGACGGATTAAGAATACATAATGTCACTACCCCATTTCGACCCGTGGGTGTCGTAAAAGGCGACTAAGGGCAAAACCTTTAACAGACAAGAGCACTGCGAGAAAAGAAAAATTCGAAACAAAACCCTATACCAACCCGTTTGGCCATTGTGGTACAGTAGGCTAAATTTCTTTAGACAATAAAGAATCTTTAAACCGAAATTCCCTCCAAAATCTTTGGAGGAGACCCATGCCCAGCAATGGAACGTTTTTAGGTCGTAGGGATGAATGAATTTTCGAACATTTGACAATGACTATGAAATCGACCAATAGTAAAATTGTGAGTCGGTAATAGATATGTCTGCACACATTTTTAACAGAGAGCTTACTAGAAATCGACTAACTCGAACGTCGAGTTTGCCAGTAAGTTCTCAGGCTATTTCGATAACATAGAAGGAGTTTGGACTTCTTCTGTGTAATAAGTCTTTTTATATACCGTGATGGTCTGAAGCACTTTTGAATTTTATACGTGCTAAGATTTTCAAAAATTTAAATGATAATATGATTTCTTTTTCTTGTTGTAGGGATCTATTTTGGTTCAAATACATTTTATAGTGTAAATAGACAGATTCTAAATACAAAAGCGAATAATTTAAACTGAGAACTAAAAAAAACATTTCATTCATGCAATTACTATGGGTAAAACTCAACATTTTATAACACTACAATTTTGCAGAACCAATAAATAGTTTCAAAAAGTGCCATCGACAATTTCAGTGGAACCAATAACAGTTGTTTAGAGAAACAAAATTTGATATTAAATCATATTAAAGTTTGTGTTGTTTGACAGTGTATTCGGAGGAAATTGCTAACTATCGTATATCACATGTGGTACGATGAAATAGTATCCGACACATTATTGTTTTGAAGTAAATGCTATATTAAATTCCTTTATTTGGCTACTTATTATTTAAACTGTTGTTTTATATTCTTATTGTATTTAAATATTTATTAGATTAGATTAGATTAGATAGTGTTTATTTGCTTGAAATATGGTAGTTACAGATCTTATATTATATTATATACAGTTCGTCATACTTCGCCTACTACATTCAGCATGCAAATTAAAATGTTTGTAACATATAGAAGTAAATACAATTGACCAGTACAGAATAATGTATCAAATTATTAAATTAAATGTTCATAGATAATGTCAAACACAATACATGTCTAAAGTATATATATAGGTCATAGTTATTATAATTATATTAAGTCAACATCATTTTTCTATTAGTTTTATAGTTTCTAAATTCATTCATGGTATAAAAACAATTTCCTATCAACCATACTTTCAACTCTTTTTGGAAGCGATGGGTTGGTAAATCTCTTATATTTTTAGGAATATTATTAAATATTTTAATTGCCATTACATAAGTGTTTTTTTGGTAGTATGTTGTGTTGCACTGTGGCATAGCTAATTTTGTAGGGTCCCTTGATATTTTATTTGATTTATATAATGTGTCGTTAGCGTTTTTAAATAGATTAGGTTGTTTTTTTACAAATATTCCCATCTCAAAAATATATAAACATACTAGTGTAAGCAAATTGTGTTTTATGAATATTGGCCTACATGAGTCCAGTGGCGCAATTCCAAATGTTGATCTAAGACATTTCTTTTGTACAATGAATGCTCTATTAATGTCTGTTGAGTTACCCCATACAATAATTCCATACCTCAATACAGATGAAACATATCCGTGATACGCTAATAAGGCGGCACTTTCTCCAACAGTTTTTCTAAGGTTACGTAGTGCGAATACAAATCTGTGAAGCCTATTACATATATTTTCAATATGATTTTTCCAGTTGCAAAATCTGTCTAAGGTAATTCCTAGGAACTTTGTAGAGGTGACCTCTTCTATAACCTTGTTACGTCCAACGATATTAATTGGTTTTTTAGCTGTTTTGTGATTATTAGAGAAGTTAATATATTTTGTTTTGGAAATATTTACATTTAAGTTGTTTATTTCAAGCCATTCTAGTACGGATTCTACAGCAGTATTTATATGTTTCTCATGTAGTGCATCTTTCTTACCATTTGTTATTATTAACGAAATGTCATCCGCAAACAATACACATTTATGTTCAGTGACCTTTGGCAGGTCGTTGATGTATAGTAGAAAGAGCAATGGACCCAGTATGCTGCCCTGTGGTACACCATATTCATTGTTCCTATATTGTGATCTATATGCAGTTATTTCTTTTTTGTTATTTATTCCTGTGATTTAGAAATAGAAATAGAAATAGAAATAGAAAACATTTATTTGGTACAAACACAAGACATACTAAATAACAAATATATAGAAAAAACAGATACAAAACAAACAACAATCCCGTGTCTGTACCAAATAGGCACCATTTCAGCATAATGCCGAGCACAAGTGCCCGGCGCTGATTTTCAAATGGGCCTATTTGGTGTGACGAACGGATGCTTATCCTAAATTAAAAAAATAACAAAAATAAAACAATATGTGTGCCTCGATACAAAAAATATAAATAAAATAACATAAATATTACATAGATAAGAACCAAACGTATATACTAATTTTAATCTGTGACAATAGAAACGTCATAACTGTCACTTGTCAAAAGTAACATATCAAAGACAATAAAATTAATTATGACAAAACTACACAAAAAAGAACATGGACGGAAAGGACGCTAAACTTAATCTACAACAGACTATTTTCTAACATAAGTAATAAATACAAACTTTAATTTAAATTAAATACATACACTTGTGAAAAAGTGAGTGTGGTGTGGTGTTTATAAATAATTGTGTAACGATGATAAAAACGGAGCACATAAACTACACAAGCAAAGACGCTAAGGACAGAAACATGTTGCATCTATGTTTATAAAGAATTTTTACTCAAGTAAAGCTGCTGTGTTATAGGTAAGTTATTTTTATTTATTATTGCAATTGTTGATGTAGCAAATGGTTTTTATAAGACTTATTAAAACTATGTAACGTTTTCAGAGAGCGCAATGGTGGTGGAAGATCATTCCAACAACGGCTGGCTGCAAACCTAAAACTCCCACGAAATGCAGCAGACGAATGTTGGGGAGTAATCAACAAGTAATTGGATGCCCTAGTCTTGTATTTATTACAATCTCTAGACCAGGTCAGCTTGTTATACAGATATTTAGGGCGCTGATTCAGTACAACATCAAACATTAATGAAGCTAAATGCATCTTATTACGTGAGACCATGTTCAGCATCTTTATTTTGTTTAAAAAGGGAGTTATGTGAGAGCGAGGTGGAATATCTAAACAGAACCGAATGCAAGCGTTTTGTACTCGCTGAATCATGTTTTTACTTCTGCTCAGCAAACAGTTACTATATAAGGTGTCGGCATAATTTAATTTACTGAGTATAAGCGACTCACACAGCATGGTGCGCATATCTAGACCTATATATGGGCGTATACGATAGAGTAGCTTAAGACGATAAAAACAGTTGCGTACAGTTTCTAGCACATATGTTTCAAACTGCATTTGATTGTCAAAAACCACTCCAAGGTTACGTGCTTCCTGTACTTGTTCTATTGGGCTGCCCTGTTATTCGTGATTTCGTGATTTCCTTGTGATTTCGACACATTGTTTTCTGTTATATAGGTAGTCTTTAATCCAATTTAGTGCTTTACCCCTAATGCCATATTTCTCACATTTTCTTAAAAGAATATCATGTTTGACATGGTCAAATGCCTTGCTCATGTCAAAAAATACTGCGGTTACTGGTATTTTTTTGTCTATATTTTCATTTATTGAACTAATTAAATGGAAGCATGCCAAAGCAGTTGACTTACCCCTCAAGAATCCATTTTGTTCAGGAGTTATTATATTATGCTTGTTTAGAAATTCACTGATTCTACTATGCATGGCTCTTTCAAATATTTTTGCAATCACAGGTATAAGTGTGATAGGACGATAGTTGCTTAAATCGTGTTTGTTATCTTTTTTGTGAATTGGCTTTACTATGGAGTATTTTAATGTTTCTGGATATGTTTCGTCAAAGAAACTGGTATTTATAAGATGAGCTATAATCGGCGATAGTATATCGGTACATGATTTTATAATGTGGGTTGTGAATTCGTCGTATCCAGAAGCTTTTGTATTATTTAAAGAATTAATAATTTTTGTAATTTCAACTGTTGTGCAAGGCTCTAAAAATATACTATTTGCTATGGTTATTATGTCATTAATTCTATTGTTTTTATTAGATGTTATGTCAATGTTTGTGGTTTTTATGAAGTGATTATTAAACGCTTCTGCTATTTGATTAGGTTCTGTTATTATATTATTATTTAGATTAATTTCTTTTATGTATTTAGAATATTTACATTTTGGTTTATTTTTTATTAGATTCCAGGTGGCTTTACATTTATTTTTCGCTTTAAATATTAAATCGTTGGCGGTTCGTTTTCTGGCAGTGTTAATGCATTTATTCAGAAGCTTAGCGTATTTATTGTATTTTAATTTACTATCGTGTGATTTAGTTTTGTGATATATGGACTTAAGGTATCTTTTTGATAGGCACGATTTTTTTATACCTTTTGTAATCCATTTTAGAGGAGTTGTTTTATAATTTACTTTTATCCTTTGTAGGGGAAAATTTAGCTTATAGAATAAATCAAAGATGCTATGGAAATAGTCAAATGCCACATTAGGATTTTCTTCATCGTATAGTTCCTGCCAATTTAGACTAAGGAGGCATTCTCTGAATTGTTTAATGTACTCAGGACTATAATTTCTTTTGAAAATAAAACAGTGTGATCGTTGGTTTTCATGATATTGTAAAGAGTTAACATTAAATAATAATAACTGGGCAGTATTGTGATCGGACAATTCTAGACGCGGCGGCCAAAAGCACTTAAGTCAAATTTTGGTCAAAATTTGATAAAGTCACAGCGGTCGTGTTTTTGTATGATCTATCGACGGGAATAAGCACGTAAGTCAATGAGGCATAATTCAACCGCGATAGTCACCTGTACCTTATAACTTATGTTTAAACTGTACATCAAGCGGCGACAATAAATACTTAAGTAGACTTAAGTGATTATTGCCGCTTCTACGATGTTCTGCTTTGCACCTCGTAAATCTGACTTAAGTGGTTATGTGTAAAAATGTCAAGTACCTACCCTCTTTTTATATCATTTTTTTGTTTAGTAGATAGCGAACATTTTGAATGCTAGTTGAAGAAATGCGTATTTCTTCATTAGTCGTTATTTGTGTTTCTGTGTAACGGTGGTGTTGTACTGAATTGTGTCGAAATGGATTCAAGAGCAAGAAAATTATTGAAACTCGCTCTAAATAATGATAATACAGGTATGTTTTAAACGTTTTCTTCTTATTGTATAGAATAATATATAATATGTATAGAATAAGTATTAGATGCGGTTACAATTTTATAATTATACATTTTATTTACAAAGTTACTAATTCATAGTTTTTTTATTTTTTTTGTTTTAGATGACGAAGATCCATATAATAATCCGCAACCAAGTACATCAGGAGTTCAAAATCAAATTACTCGTACTTTCGAAGAAACTAAAAAACTATCTGACTTTTCGAGTGACGATTCTGTTGCCGATCCCACCTACTCTCCAGACAGTCTCAGTTTGCTTACACAATATGAAGACCTGGATATCGCTAATCCTGATACATCGATAGATATACAGATATCGGCAGAAAATGAAACCCAACAAAATATCGAAGACGCCTTATTGCAAGAACAGGTTCAAACAATGCACAGTAGGAAAAGGAAGCGTGAAAACAAAAAAAAAAGAAATTTGGGTTTGGCTTATGTTACTGCTTCTGGAAAAAATATTGAAAAGCGCCAAATTAAAGAATTACCCGACTGTCGAAACAAGTGTCGGGAGAAAATAACTGACGAGCAGCGTGCTGTAATCCATAAAGAGGTTTGGGATCTCGGATCTTACGATTCAAGGGCAGCATTTATTTCATCTTTGATGACTATTCAAGAAAAAAAAACAGTACGACATAGAGCCCTAGATGTTGAAAAGCAGAAATCCAGACAGTATACGTACAAGTATCATTTTAACATAAATTGTGAAAAAATACCCGTATGTCAAGGTTGTTTCATAAAAACCCTATCAGTTACTGATAATTTTATAAAATTAATTGGGTTGAAAAAACGTAACAGTGTGAGTGGAATTATAAAAACTGACGAACGTGGAAAGACAACACCGTCTAGCAAACATACCGAAGAAAAAATTGAAGAGGTGATTAATCACATTAACTCTTTTCCATTGTATGAAAGCCACTACACCAGACGCAAAAGCAGCCGGAAATATTTACCATCTCATTTAACCATATCAAAAATGTATTCACTGTATTTAACGTCACATCAAAACCCTGTAAGTGATAAAATATACCGCAGAGAATTCCACCGACTAAATTTAAGTTTCAAAAAACCGAAAGTCGACACTTGTCACAATTGCGACCTTTTTAAAATGAAAATAAACATAGCTACTGACGAAGCATCAAAATTAATAATAGAAACAGAACGCGACTCACATCTCCTGGCAGCAGATATGGCGTACACAGAGAAGCAGCTAGATAAAAACAATGCAATAACTAATAATAAAATGAAGTGCTTGTCTTTTGACCTTCAGCAATGTTTGCCAACCCCAGCCTTACAATCATCTGTAGCTTTTTATAAAAGACAACTATGGACTTTTAATCTAACCATACACGACAACGCAACTGGAAACTCGACGCACCACATGTGGCATGAGGGCATTTCAGGTCGAGGTGCTAATCAAGTAGCGTCTTGTTTATTTAATTATTTACGAGATTTACCTGAGGACATTTCTGAAGTAATTTTGTACTCAGACACTTGTGGAGGACAGAATAAGAATACTCATGTAGCCGCAATGTTTACTTATTTATTGACATTAAAGCCCTCAATAAAGTATATACACCACAAGTTTATGGTACCAGGTCATACACATATGGAGGTAGACTTGGACCATGCAATTATTGAAAAAAAAAAGAAAAAGACGGAAATACAAATTTATCACCCACATGATTGGTTACAATTAGTAAGATCAAGCAGCAAAAAATTTACAGTTAAAGAAATGAGTCAGACCGATTTTTTTGATTTTGCCAGTCTATTGAAAGGCCCGTTGATTGCTCGAAAAAAGGATAGTGAAGCAAATATTTTTAAGTGGCATGATGTGAAGTGGTTGTGTTATGACGCTGACTACGGTGTTATAAAATACAAAACATCTCTTTCCAGAGATGAGAATTTTAAATCCATAAATTTTAAACGAATCACCCGTCAAGAAAAATTTTTTACTTTGTTGCCTATTACTACCCTGCCTGTACCGATAAGCATCGAAAAAAAACGTGATATATTATCACTTTTACCTTTAATACCGGAGTGTTTCCACAATTTTTACCAAAACTTAGTTACTACCGCCGATACATTGGACGTTGATCCAGATTTACAAAATTCCGAAGATAGTGAGTGAATTAAAATTTTTCCTAGCTGTTCGGTAATTAGCAATTTAGAATTTAAAATCTACTGTGCCATATTCTGTGCTGCATATACTGTGCTATATTCAAATTAAGTATTCATTTCTTTTTTGTAAGCTAGATTAAGATAAGGTTTATAATGTATAAGTAACACGATAAAAACCACTTAAGTCTCATTTTGTTTGTGCTCAAAGGAACTTAAGTCCGATACTTCCGGTAATAATAATAATAAGCTTGAAATATATAATTGTATATCTGAGTAGTCCGTAATTATGTAATAAATAATAATAAAAACAATTACTATAGTTATTTTTTTTTACACCAATCAATTAAAACCTCTCCCTGTAAACTTTTTGTTTGCAAAAAGACATGACTTAAGTGCTTTTCCCTTCCGAGTCTAGAATTGTAGTTCGTATGTTTCTCCAATTGCATTGCTTATGTTACTGATAATGTGGTCTATGCAGGAAGTTTGCCTAGTGGGAGTAGTGATATGTAGAAATAGGTTGTAGTTTGCAAGAATGTTTTTTAAAATAGTCGCGTTTTTGTTTGTGGTGAGGGTATTTATATTTAGATCACCAGCAAGTATTACCTTTTTTTTGTTTTTCCCAATATTGAGTACATGTAGTAGTGTTTCTAGTTTATTAAAGAACAGTGTTACATTTGATGCAGGTGTCCTATATACACACAAGACGATACAGTTATAAATAGGCAATTCTACACCACAACATTCAAAAATTTTTTCAACTGATATTTGTTGGCACATTTTTAATATTTTGTAGTCTAGGAAGTCTCTGAGTAAGATAGCTACTCCACCCCTATTTTCTGTATTTCTTGAAAATGAAGTAGCAAGTACAAAGTTGTGTAGCTTTAAATTAGTTTCATTGTTTTTTCTGATAAACGTTTCTGTGATACATAATATTTCAATAGGTTTACTGTTAACAATTAACTCATTCAAACATAAATCTAATAAAGGTAGTTTGTTTAAGATGCCAGCTATATTCTGATGCAAAAGTCGTACATTATGAGGCTAATTTGTATCTGTAATAGTGGTGCGTAAGTTATTTTTAGCCACGAAAAATTTTTTTTTTTCCTTTAAAAATATTCTCATTAGTATTAGCGTAAATAGTCGGTCTTTCACTGGTAGGATTGTGGATTAGAATATACTGTTTCAGATTGTTAAAAATTGTTTTCATACCATGATTATTAAGCACTCCACTAAGCTTGTAGAACATAGTGCTGTCATAGTTTAAGTGCATATTGGAATCATGAACAATTACATTTTCATAAGAATTTTTATTACAGTACATTAATTTATTAAAACTTTCTACTCTAGAATTGTATATGTCACTATAACCATCAAATTTGTATGTGGGTAGGCACAATATTGTATTGGTATGTTGTAAGGTACTCAAGATATCACATATACTTTTAACTAATTCAAAATAATTATTTGTAATTTTAAAATCCTTATCTCCTAGGAGTATTATACAGTAGTCATTTTTCGTGTAGTCTATGAGTTTGTCGACTAAATTGTTTAAAAGCTGTTTTATACCACAGTTTGTAGAGATGTAGTGACAAATGTTATGGTTAGGAAATGTATTTTTAGATATTGATGTTATTCTGTTTGTTTTATTACTGCTTATGATACATATTTTATTCGGGACATCCATTGATGGTGACTGCATTAAGGGACTAGTAGCGACATCTTTTGTGTTCCTTTTGTCAACTCTTGCAGGATTCTTAATAGGTGGTGGTGGGGTAGTGTCATCTAACACCACTTCGCCGTCGTTATCTAGATGAAGATCAATGCAGCTGGTGTTTATGTTGTCATCTAATGAAAAGTTTAATGTTCTTGAGATCCGTTTCTTCTTTTTTTTAGTCTTATTTGTACTTGTTAGTGTTTTTTTATCGGAATATATTTGGTGTAAATTTTTTGTCTGCGTTTTTTGTTTGCTTAGACAATATTTTAAACTCATGTTTTCTTCAGATAGTTTTTCTATTTCTAGATGTGCACTTTCAAGATCATTCTTGAGTATCAAAATTTCTTTTTTTAAATCTTCTAAGTCGCTATCATAGCCTGTGGATAGATCTGGTAAGCTGTGTGGTCGAGTTTCCGAGTTTACTGAATCGAACGAAGAATCAGGTGAAATATTCGCTATGGTTTTGTGTTTCCGTATCGTTATATTATTTTCTTCCATTTTTACGAAACAGCAGTTTAATTTATTTGTTTGTAAAATTTCTTCTTTATCATTCCAAACATATATCGGAATACACACTGAGTCTCTAACATAAGCTATGTGTGGGTTACTTTAGCCCAGAATGTTAAATGTTAAAGGTCAACTTGTAAGCTGAACTGGAACGCAGTTTTGTTCTGTGTTTGTAGGTTGGTAGTATTGTGTTGTTTTGATGTAAAGTTTAAAATTTGTTTACAATAACGAGATTTTTATGTGAGAAACACAGTTTTCTTAGTTTATGTATCTCAAAGTATTCTCGAATCGTTGTACACTAATATGCCAAGAGGTTTATGGTTTAAACTTGTATGTTAAATTATCACTCTAATTGTTCTATGCATATAGTTTAGTTCACATTGACTCACCAGTGTTTTCGTAAATATCTATGTTAATTCTTTATTAGATCCATTGCACCCAATATCACGGGATAGTTAGTCCACTGTAAGCACTTTTCAATAGCTTACAAAGATATTTAACACGCTTTATTAATTATTAAAATCTTTAAATACGGACCCAATGTTTACTTAATACTGGTGTTGCCAGTATGATGCCAGTTGCCAGTATTATAATGGGGATTCACGCGATCTCTCTCTCTTTATTTAAGAGTAGTAATTTCCAATTTTCTCTTTTTCCTGCCATTTCTCTCACCTCCTGATACGACACCACCCGTACCTTCTCCTTGATCTGTTTAATAAAATGTCCTCCATGGATTACCTCTTCCTCTCTTGCCTTCTATCTTTCCTTCTATGATGTTTCTTATAGACGGATCGTGTCGTATTAACGCGATCAACTATGAAGTATTTATCAGGTTAGAACATTTGACCAGGTTACACCGGTTGATGTTAGAGGCGACCGTGTTAGAATTAAGGCCTGGGCACACCGGATCTGTAAGGGAGGCACAGTGAGGAAACTGGGGCTATTTATTAAGTCTAGTTTACGCAAGCGGCGTGTTATGTCTCACGTGCACGCATTCGGTGTTTCCGGTCTCTTAGCTGGTCGAAACGCTAAGTAAAAAAAGAAAACACAGATTGCAACGAAAAATCACCAACCTGAAGTGTAACCGGCTGTTAATCTAAATCCATAAAAAAAAACAAATGTCACGTAAACAATATGCAATTTCGAATCAGCCCCCTGAATCTGAGCTGTAGGAATATTTTCGGCCAGAAGTGTCAGTTTATTTAAAATTAAAAAACATAATATTAAAATATAGATGGATGTTGAAAAAAATGTACCTAATAATAATCAATTTTTAATATTCTGTACGGTAAACTATTTTCTAACACTTACTGCCGCATTCAGAGACGACTATTAGCAGTAATCTGTCATTAACACAATTTTCCCATTTAATAATCGTCTTTAGACGTATCGACTTAAGTTTTTACTAAATTTAAAAATAGAAATATAATTTATTTTTTTAAATTTAGTATATTTAAATTTAGTTTAAATTTAGTGTATTTAAATTAAAAATTTAAAAAACTAAAGTTAAGTATCGTCTCTGAGTAAGGCAGTTACTCGTAATAACTTATGCTGTAAATATAAGTCGTTCTAAGATTCGAAAAGTTTACGATCCGGGAGCAATCCGATGAGTCAGAATCGAGACCCAGATCGCAAGAATTTACGAGAGATATTATCTTTTCTTTTTCTTTTTTTCTTTTAGATATCAGTGTTCTTTTTTTAGAAAACAAAAACAGTGTTATTTTTATTTATATATAATAATATATAACTGGGTCACGTAACAAGGTCAAGCGAGAGCTCAATCACAGACTGAAGTTCGCGTGCTCGTAAAATTTACGACTCGCGAATTCTCAGCAATCATCTGGCATATGTAGGGACACCATTGTGTTAGGATATTGATCGAAGGATTTGTATTTCAGTTTTTATATAAGGGGACGGTGTTCTGCGCTTTTTCTAGTACCTACTCAATTGTAGTACTATCTTTGAAGGACAATTGTGAAATTAAAACATAAGGGAGCTATTGAAATACATTACAAAAGAAACATAAAAATTATTATATACTCGTAGATAAGTACATATAGGTACGTTACGCTTTATTAAATTATTATATAATGGGTCTACGTCACGTATTATATTTAAGAAATATGAAAATACGGGAAATAAATAAGGTATTTTCATATTCCTTAAATATAATGACTGGCCTGTCTAGTGGTTAGTGACCCTGACTGCTAAGCCGAAGGTCGTGGGTTCGATCCCCACCCGGGACAAATCTTTGTGTAATGAGCATAAAGGTTTGTTCTGTGCCTGGGTGTAATTTATCTATAATATGTATGTATTTACAAAAAAAAAATGTATTTAAGTAGTATATCAGTTGTTTAATACCTACCCATAGGCCATAACACAAGCAAAATATAATTGCTTAATTTGGAACTAGATGGCGCTATGTGAATGTAGTAGAATATTATATTATATTATTATATAGATACCTACATATAGGTAAGTTACGCTTTTTTCTTCAAGGTGGAAGAGAGCCATCATTTCCACATTTCGTCAATTATGTTAGGTCCTATGTAATTGAGAACAAGCCTATTGTCATTAACCGAGCACATTTCCAAATTAAAGTCTGATACTGAAAATTTCATAACATAAAAACTCTATACAGGTTTTGCAACGGGTCGCCTGGTCGTACGGATATGCATACCTTTTGCGCTACAGTGGTTTTAGGCAGTTAAAAATTCAAAACGAACCATTTATTTGCTTGAAACATGGTTCAGGTGTTGTTTATACACAAGTGCATAAGTACATCACGTTTCGCTAAGGAAAGGGACTTCAAATTACTTGATAAAAATAAAAATATATTTAATATCATAATCGAATATTAGAAAAGAAGTTAAAGTTTTTAACTGTCACAAACTTAGCATCTTAATTTAGTAAACATAGGTAAATATGAAAAAAGTAAAAACAAATTCCTAAAAACTCCCAAAAATCAATGTCACACGAACCTATCAAAGTTTTATAGCTCATGTATGTTAAGTTATAAACTCGAAACCGGCTTGGTTTTGACTATAAAGTGTGTTCACTACAATGTAAGGCATGCGTCAGTGTACACAGATATTCTTTACTTTGTTGATAGTAGTTACAATATTACTGCAGCGTAAAATTAGAGGTGTGATTCGCACTAAAGTTTTAAGTGCTTATGTGTGTGAATAACTTTTATACCACCTCTATATGTTGGTCTAACATGAGCAACGTTTCAACGGGTCCCAGATTTCAACTGTTTGATAAATGTCAGCGTGGCGTAGAGGTGGTCGCTTCGCTGCAACATCGAAATCGAAATGGGTTCGATTCCCACACAAGACATACATTTTTGTGTAATTCATAGATTTTGTTTCGAGTCTGGATGTATGCTGTTTTTGCAATCCCGCGCGACACATGGCTTGAAAAAAAAATTATACAATGATAAGTTTAGACAAATTAACTTTTTTTATATACCGCAACAGTGGTAAACAAGCTTTATAAACCAAGTGAAGGAGAAAGTAGGAGTTGTGTCGTATCAAGAAGTGAAAAAAATAGCAGAAAAAAGAGAAGAATGGCGAAAAAATTGCTTCACCGACAAGAGCAAAGCTCTTAAATAAGAGAAAGAGATTACTCCTTTAAAGTAAGTATAATAACATTATGTCGTATATTATATTATAATGTAAATTTTGTGGGAAACAAAAGAATTGGTTTGATTCCAAATTGGATCTCGCACATTATGGAAATATGCGTAAGGATGTCACCAAAAATAGCACGAAATGCTCATATTGTTTATCATATTTTAGGTACTTTCGTTTATTTATTGGTTACACAAAATGGCGGCGAATTTAGGCAGGCAGATTGTATCGAATATTTATGATGTGTTTAGTAATTTGTGGCATTGTCCTTGAAAGTGATATATTATGTTGTTGCATTCAGAATGTTATGTTTCATAACATAATATAGTTTCACGCCTTTTTACCCAAAGGGGTAGGTAGGGATCCTGAGTATGTAACACACCCACAACCAAATATTAATAGAGGGTAGTCTATTGCGAAAACTCGGGTATATTTCCAAATTCGGGTATGAAACTAAAATTTTTATGACGACTTAATCGAATTAAATTCTAGCCCGACCCAGAAATAGAACTCAGGAAATACACAGCAATCGTATATACTTCTGCTACGCTACTAAGGTAGTTGCCAACAAAAAATCATCAACAGATAGTGTTTCTGTGCCTTCGTCATCAGCAATCCATTTATGTCCTACTGCTGGACTTAGGTCTCCACTAACAATGGCAATAATCTACACACGCTGGTCTAGTGCGGGTTGGTTCTGAGCCTTCGTACTATTATATCCGTATTCTGTTAGTAACGAAATACTGAAGTCATCATAATTATTTTACATAAATTAATTGCGTCCATGTGTTCAACAAAGTCGCAGAATAAACTCCTAACCGCGTTCCCACGTTGTCATTTCTAGTTTATTTTAAAGAAAAGTGAGGTTCATTGTGTAATGGTGTAATTTTTGATAATAAATTTTAGTTAGTGAACTTTTGGTGTTTTTTTAAAAAGACAATACGCGGCTGCCGCCTAACAGTGTGAGTATTTTAAGGCATATTTCATACTCATCATATTTTTTTCCTTAAAAAGACAACATTGGCATTGGGAAACAAGCTGTATGCTACGCGGGTCCTTACAAACATACAATAAACAGACACAAAGTAAGACCAAGACTCAAAACAATTAATATATGAATCTCAAAACTATTGTGGCGGTGTGAGGTTTGTGTTGTTTGGGCGCAGTAAATTAAAGTCGGATGCCAGGAGAATAATGAACATTTATTTCTACGTCGTCAGTCTTATATAGAAAAAGTATTACAAAAATTAACAAATTATAAGGTATATACAAGAATTAAAATCAAAAACCTAAATACAAAAAATACAATCTACTGGTACATTATAATATTTCTGCCGCGCACCCATCTAGCTCTCACGTGCGCGCGCCGTATATCGCCGCCCACTCTCGAGGTATAAAAGGAATTTGTTCGGCAGTGCGACATTAAGAGGCGCCGGCGCACGTCGCTCGGAGGCGCATCGACAGCTGTTATCTATGACGTAACTACATTGGAATGTCCCATACTATTATATCTCATGTGTGAATCGAACTCACAGCACAGTGATGTTAGACCACCGTAACCACTACACCACGGAGTAGTACTCTGCCTAATCCATTGGAATGCTAATCAAAACTCAACCTTCAATATACTATACGAAGGTTATAAATACATTACAGAAACAGCGAAATATATTCTTGCAAAAAACTACAAAACCCCGAATCATTTCGATATAATACATCACGTACAAAATCTCTTATGGTTGTCAATCGCTTGTATCAGATACCTTTCTTAGACAGCCATTTCGTTACTCAAATAAGGTTTGAACCCAAACTCGAAGAAACCCAATCAGTTTGAAGAACTTCAGTTTACTTTGGGCCACAATATTTGTACCTCTTAAGGCTTCAACAAGTTTTGTTGGTTTAGAAAAACGTATGCTATCCTTTTGAACAATTTCCCGATTGTTTTGGGGGAACGCGTTAAGATTTCTTGATTTGTATCATTACATAAAAAACACCTTTTCGAATGATTATTTCAATTCGTTAAATTAGTAGAATAATATATTTTTTCTTAATAATGATAAGAATTAAATTTTCACTTGACCCGGGAATAAAACCTAGGAGCTTACACTGAATTTCGACATTTGACTTAGCCGGTTTTGATGTCGCTGTCAAATGTTTGAAAGTGACAGCAACCATATCTAAATTTCCTTACAAGCCGTTCGATTCGCGGGTCGAGTCAAAATACTATTGAATTGTCTCGCATTTTCTATCATAAAATTTCAGTATTGAGATTTTCCTAGACAGGCTGGCCCCCTATTTCATGGGACCAAACATAGCTGGCGATATAGGTGTGATACACCTCTGCCTACCCTTTCGGAGAAAACGACGTGTTACTATGTTATGTTAACAATCTTTTCAGACTGACCTGTTGGTCTAGTGGTTAGTGACCTCTCACTGCTAAGCCGGAGGTCGTGGGTTCGATCCCCACCCAGGACAAATCTTTGTGTGATGAGCATAAAGGTTTGTATTTACATGTAATATGTATGTATTTACAAAAAAAAGAAAATGTATTTAAGTAGTAGGTATATGGTATATCAGTTGTTTAGTACCCATAACACAAGCAAATATAATTGCTTACTTTGGGACTAGATGGCGCTGTGTGAATGTGATAGAATATTATTATTATTATATTATATATGATACATGCTCTCGATTTAATGTACTTCTGACCTGTCTTTTGTTCAAAAGGTACATTTCCGATAGAAGAACGTTCATTGACTAAATCGGGGACATAATAATAAATATTATATTGACTGCCTAAGCATTGAACACAAAACATTATTAACAATATGACTGTCACCGTGGCGCAGTGGTTAAGGTGGTCGCCTCACCACTACATCGCCGTGCTGGGTGACGTGGGTTCGATTCCCACACGAGACAAATATTTGTGTGATTCATAGATATTTGTTTCTAGTCTGGGTGTACTTTGTGTCCGTTAGTTTCATGTTTGTAAAGCTCCCCGCGACACAGGGCTTGTTCCTAGTGCGGGCGTTGTCTTTTAAGAGAAAAAAAAAAAAAATATCAACAAGGCACCCACATCAACTTAAATCCCAAACCTACCTAATCTGAATCATAAACTATTACTCAACAAATTAAAATGCCCATAATTCTGTTACTATATTCATATTTTACTTACATCTCTGCTTACCTCAATGGATCGTAAACTACACAGTGTACTGAAGTGTCCGGTTGATGGACCATAATGTACAGTAACCAATAAATGCTTTGCTACTACGGTACGGTCTTAGTACTAAACAGATCAAAATGATTAGCTTGGTGGGTGGTGTAAGGAACAAGAAAGAAGAAAAAAAGAAAAAACATTTATTCTCCACATTCATGTGACACAAGTAGAAACAGGAGTGGTTACTTAAGATAAGAATAAAAAATAAAAAACAAAATATTATTACATTACTATTTGGCTAAAATATTCAGAAGAAGAAGGAATCTGTCTGTGATTCTATCGTAACCAGTATGTGTCGTAAAAGGCGACTAAGGGAGTAACTTTATGCACACAAGAGCACTACTAGAAAGGGAAAATTCGCAACAAACCCTATACGAACCCGTCTCGCCAACGTGGTATAGTAGGCTAAATTCCCTCCACATTTTTTGGAGCAAACCCGTGCAGTCCGTCTCTTTCTCTCTCTTCAGCTATACCAAAATCGACTAAGTTGAATCGATATTTAACTTAGTCGATTAGGAATACATGATGAATGATGATGATTTCTGTGTGTATATCGATGTGAACTGGAATATATATCTTTATACGTGCGTGTAGACTGTTCAACGAACTTTCAATTCAGCATAACCTAGATTTATTCAATACCAGTGTTTATAAACTTAAAAATATTTTAGCTAAGAACTTTTTCAATTAACCGTAGTTTGTATAGTTTTTCATAATTAGTTAACTCTTTCTTTATCGACCTTTAATCATTAATACCGAAATATCTATAAGTGGAAACATGTAAATGGCCATAGTATTTTATAGTTAAGTTTATCCTGTTTCTAGCTGTAAGTATCCCAAATATATTAAAATAAAATAATATATCGATATTTCACTAGGGAAATCATCATCATTCAACTTAGTCGATTTAGATATTGGTGGAAAGAAAGAGAGAAATTCACAGCGATATAAAAATATCAGATAGTCAAAGCAGTAATAATATAGTTGTGGTTAATTGTAAGTTTGTAAAGTCCAAAAGAAATGACAGATCTGTAAATTTAACCTACCTACATTGACAAATAAATATTTCTGTTTCTGACACAGGGTTTGCTCTCTAGTACGGGCGATGTAAATAAAAAAAATAGATTTTACGTCATTCTAAAAATGTAAAATAATGTAAATTAAAAATGTTCATTTAAAAGAACAAAGACAGAAACCTTTACATCGATTTCTAATCACAAAAATATATAAGTAAAACCCCATCAACTTCAAAGCAAAGAACAAAATGGGGTAATACAAGTTTAAGGGGCAATATAAGTGTATGACTCAGATTTCTTTGTAACGAAGATGTGCGAGACTTGCGAAGCGGGAACGAGAGATGTGTATGAGGGTATTTCCATCTAAATTTTCTTAAGATGACTAGATGTTAGGCGGCCATTGATACACTTCAAACAAAGGTGTCCAGCTTTCAAAATTTTAACACAATTTTGACAAAAAATATAACATGGTAAAAAAACTATTAGAATCGATTAAACTCATTCTGAACAAACTTTCAGTTTACGCATTAAGTAGGAATAAGGTTGTATGGACATGATGAAATTTCAACATGTCTGACTACGAGTTGGATGATGAATTGCCGCTAATGTTGATAGTTTTTTATAAGGAATGATTTATATTTTTTATATTTTATTTTGTAAGTTTTTAAATAGCTGTTCCAAAATGAATAAAAGTGTGTTTTTTATTAATAATGTTAATCTTACCTATGTATAAAGTGGTTTCTTTTTTTATTTCAATGTTAGTTATAGAATTATAGGTCTTTTTTCGTTCAAAAGAAAATTGGTAATTTACAATACATTTTTAAAAATGTAGGGCTTACAATTACATATTGTAATTTATTATTAATTTATAATTTATTACAGCAATTAATTTATATCTTATACGTCTATAGCAATAAACGCAGATCTTTACATGTATTCTCAACACATCTCATCTTTGATGTAATCCTAACCTTAAAGGTGCACGCAAAAAGTATTGAATAACACTTGAAAACGCTTTCCGTTCAAAGGTTGCCCCACACTGGTAAAATGCGAAATCTAAATCGGTTTCTCATACTATAAAGCAGAGGATTGATCGGGGCTCAGTATAAGCATGAATATCGTCACTTGTAATGCTACTATGATGCTATAAGTCGTATAGTTATCTTGGGAACGTTGGTTTGTTGATTTAGTATGAGTTTGTATACTATTTAGATCGTTTTGAGTGATGGACAAATATATTGAGCTGACAGGGGATATCTCAATTGAGTAGGAACTTGGTTTAAGATATTTAGGTTGTATAAAAGTCATTATAACGTAACCTATTTTACTTTTCTGTCACTGTGGCATATGGGTTAAGTGCCGAATGATGTGGGTTCGATTCCCACACGAGATACTGATACTACTGACTTACTAAATTGTTGAATTATATTTTAATTATCTTGCTTGTGTTACTGTATCTAATAACTGTGTCAGCTTTTATTAAGTAATTAATTCTGAATTCACACACAATGTAAAAATTGTTTTTTGAATGAATAAATGAAAATGAAAAGATAAATATTTATTTAAATGTTTGTTTCGGAATATTTAGAAATATATAATTATGTATGTATTTTAATCAGTTGTCTAGATTCCATAACACATATTTATATTAGCTTACTTTGAGCTTCGTTATTTATATTTTTAGAAAGTCCCCGCGACACAGTTTATGTTTCATAGTGTGGGAGTTGTCTCGAGTTCGCAAAATGTGCGTTTATATATCTCTGTTTCACGTTACAAGAATACTGGATCAACGTTATTTGCCTCACTATACATATATTGACTGGCCTGTTGGTCTAGTGGTTAGTGACCCTGACTGCTAAACGGGAAGTCGTGGGTTCGATCCCCACCCAGGACAAATCTTTGTGTCATGAGCGAAAAGGTTTGTTCTGTGTCTGGGTGTAATTTATCTATAATACGAGTATGACAATGTATGTATTTACAAAAAAAAAATCTATTTAAGTAGTATACCAGTTGTTTAGTACCCATAACACAAGCAAATGTAATTGCTTAATTTGGGATTAGATGGCGCTGTGTGAATGTGGTAGAATATTATTATTATTATATTACTATTTTCGCGTTTTAAAGATTAATCTTTCCATAGTAAAAGTTGGAAAGAAAAAATTCCAAAAAATTGTAGTGACGAATTAAGAATACATAATGTCGGCTAACGGACTAAATTTCAACAAGAGCACTGCGAGAAAAGTAAAATTCGAAACAAAACCTTATACCAACCCGTCTGGCTAGCATGGTATAGTAGGCTAAATTCACTCCAAAATGTTTGAAGAAGACTCGTGCCCAACAGTGGGACGTTAATTTATGGGTTGTAATGAGGATGCGATGGTGGCTGAATGGATACGTGACCGGCGTGCAAATCACGCGGTCCGAGTTCGAACCCGACCGGCAGTACCAATGTGGATTCCACTTTGTGGAATTTATATGTACTAGTCAACTGGCTTACCATCTGCTAACGGTGAAGGAAAACATCGTGAGGAAACCCAAATACTCTAGAAAAAATTCTATGAGTATGTCTGATCCACCAACCCGCACTAGACCAGCGTGAGTGGATTATGGCCTAAAACCCTCTCAGCTCTCTAGTTAAAGGAGATGAGACCCGAGCCCAGCAGTGGGACTTAATGGGTTGCTGATGATGATGATGATGATATTCAAAAAATGCAACAGAACCGCTGGTGGCAGTTAGTATTAGGATAAAATATGACAGTTGACGTAAAATTAGTGGCCATTTTTTTACAATTCCTTATTTTTATGACTTACGAACTATTCGTTCGAAAATAGCAAGTTGCGTTGAGTTATAACTAATAATTTGATTGTCACTCCAACTTGTGGGGTTCGTTTCAAAGTTAGTCGCACTTGACTGCCCTTAGCCAACTTTTATTAGAGGTATTATGTGTTTGGGCCCGCCCCTCAGTGATTGATATGAGGCAATTCGCCGCCGGATAAATCTTATAACATTCTGACGATATTTTGAGATTTTTGCTTTTATTTTTTTATGTCGGGCAAATTGGCTTATGGTTCGTATGATGGTCAGTAGTTTCCGTAGGTTTGTCATGCTAGGAGTATTGTGTTGCTGATCTATTTACTGTTAAATTGCCGTACTACCAGCCTAACTAAGAGTGAATTTTCTCCTCTTTCTTTAGTCTAGGTTCTTTCCACCATATATTTTCACTCTCTTTCTTATCTTTAGATTTTTTAGATAAGAAAGAGAGTATATATTTATATTTTTTAAATGTATAGTTGATTAGAAAGAGAGTAGATATTTTCACTCTCTTTCTTATCTAAAGATAAGAATAGAGTGAAAATATATGGTATTAAATACTTAGTTATTCTTTCTTTTTTTCTTTCTTAAAATCAAAATACAAAATCACGCATTTAAAATAATATTTGTGTGAATCTTAGATATTTTGTTTCGAGTCTGAGTGTACTTTTTATTATATTTTATTTACTTGCTCTCTAGATAGAGGAGAGGAGACCCGAGCCCAGCAGTGGGACATTAACGGTTGTTGACTATGATGTTGAAATACTTGCATTTAATATTGAGTTTAATACATAATGTATAAACAATTTCAATAAATAATCCTATGGTGTTTAAGTAATTATTTAAGAACATTTCTTGTCGCAGACATAGATCATATTAACTTGGGCATAATCCCCTGTCCCAAATTCCAGAACCATTAATTTCGAAAAACTATGTGTTTTTAAAGACCCCCAGTAACGTCACCACACAAGGTCCCACAAATATTTTTCACACTTGTCACTAACAGGTTTCACAAAGACAAATAATTTCACAATTTGCAACCTTTCTTAATTAATTTCGCTTGAAAATGGAGCTGACATTTTATTCTTAGTTCACGTATTTAACTGTACATTTCACGAGTGGCGTGTTGCGTTCATTTTGAGTGATTCAAATTCAAATTTGGACTCTTTATGCAAAATAGGCAGACAATGTGGAAGCGTTGATTCATTCACGCGAAACTCTGAAGGTATGTCGCTGAAAATACTCGATTAATACCAATTTTTGTATTTAGAGGGAGAGCATTGAGCGTTTTTTGACTTAAATTAATCAGACAAAGAAAAACTCAAGGTCGTAGCTATTACTGAATAGGTGTACTATTCGAATCGAATGCCATTTTGATTGAAAAAATATTAAATGAAAAAACAACATGAAGTTTCTCCGTGCAATTGGAATTCAGACAACATTTTAAAATATACCCATAAAAGATTATAACAAGAAATAGATAAAACTTGTGTTTTTTGTGTCGATTTAACAAACATTCTCTAGTTTGAACACTCGATGTATTGAGTGTACGATGTAAGGAATGTTCGATTTATTTATCATTCGATATTATGAACGTTCGAGTATTTAGATTTTCGATGTATAGGATTCGATTCGATCAATTGATATTCGATATTATTTATTTTTTTATTGACACACAATATTGGTGAAGTAACGAAGGAAAAAGCTAGTTCAGTGATATATTAAACTATCATTATCCATAGATAAATCGAATTCTATATTCAAATCACCCAAATCACTTAACTCCAAAAACAAAACACTACTTATCACAAAAAATAAACAAACAATATAATCTCCACCTTTATTCAAACATAAACATCAATTAAGAAAGCACGCCATAAGAAAAAAGCAATGACAAGCAAATTCAAAATCCCATTAAGAAAAAACACAAAACATAAAAACAAAACGTTAAACGTTATAATTACGTCAGCAAAATTGCAGTCAGCGAATAGCTAGGGAGGGGAACGATCAATAAGAGAGTATCGATAAAAGATGGCGTTAATATCGACTGTCGAGATAGAGCCGCGTCAGATAAATTTCAATCGACAGTTATAAAGAGAGTTTCGGATCGAAGATGTTAGGTAGGGGCTACAGTAAGAGGGAATATTAAAGTATAATAAGCTATATCATCATTATCTATAATTTATGTCACTTAGTGTTATCTACAATCTGGGGTCTAGGGTATATCTTTTATTTTTCATCAGCAACCCATTAAGTCCCACTGCTGGGCTCGGGTCTCATCTCCTCTAACTAGAGAGCTGAGAGGGTTTAGGCCATAATCCACTCACCTAGCCTAGTGCGGGTTGGTGGATCAGACATACTCATAGAATTTCTTCTAGGGTATGTGGGTTTCCTCACGATGTTTTCCTTCACCGTTAGCAGATGGTAAGTCACTTGACTAGAGTACATATAAATTCCACAAAGTGGAATCCACATTGGTACTGCCCCGGTCGGGATCGAACTCGGTCCGCGTGATTTGCACGCCGGTCCCTTATCCATTCAGCCACCATCGCTTATACTCTTATATCTTTTACGCTTATATCTTTTATTTTTATATCAGTTTTATTAAAAAAAATAAAAATTGTACTAGAATGCACTGACACGACGCGACGCCGCAGCACTCGCCGGACCGTTCTGCTATTTGTTTATTATTATTATGATGTAATACTACACGGATCGAGTGGCGCGTCAATTTCTTAATTTGAAATTTGTATTAAATAAAAAAAAAAACTAAATTGTTTTTTCCTTCTGTTTTTCTTTTCTTTTTTTTACAAGTAGGTAGTTAGTCTGCTGTTTTCGACACCGTTGTCAAAAAGGCTCTAGTTGAAAATAAGCACATGGCACTTTTGTGCCATGTATTTTAGCTGAACTGGAGTATATTTTGGTGACTTCAATATAAATTGTTAATCTGTGTTCTGTTTGTGTATTGTGTTTTTTGGTCACCAAATAAAATGTTTTTTTCTTTCTTTCTATATTAGGTCTTCGTAAAATGCGACTAAGGGAGTAACCTGAGGACCGTAGGTCTGTTTGCCTCCGTCGTGGTATAAAAAAAAAAAAACCTTATGCAGACAAGTGCACTGCGAGAAAAAGAAAATTCGAAACAAACCCTATACCAACTCGTCTTGCCAGCGTGGTATAGGTTAAATTCTCCCAACATTTTTTGGAGGAGACCCGTGCCCAGCAGTGGGACGTTTATGGGATAAAATGATGATGAATGAATAGGTATCTTGTATCTATTTTTTATCTTGAATTGAAGTTGCTGTGCTATCATCGATAATATAAATATTACATATTAGCCGCGAAAAATGGCTAAACTAAATATTGTGCCAATTTTTACTAGACGTAACGTACGCCATTCATTCATAATATCAATTATGTTTAATCAATATTATTATAACCTTCCGTGACTTATATGATATGGAGTATATCTCCCAGGGCGGTTTTGATCCTTGAGAGGGAAAAAAACTATCACTGTTATATATATATGTTATACAACTATAATAATATAATAATAATAAAATAATAATATTCTACCACATTCACACAGCGCCATCTAGTCCCAAAGTAAGCAATTATATTTGCTTGTGTTATGGGTACTAAACAACTGATATACTACTTAAATACATGTTTTTTTTTGTAAATACATACATATTATAGATAAATTACCCCCAAACACAGAACAAACCTTTATGCTCATCACACAAAGATTTGTCCTGGGTGGGGATCGAACCCACGACCTCCGGCTTAGCAGTCAGGGTCACTAACCTCTAGACCGACAGGCCTTAAAATAACTATTTTTAATCAATTTTATTATTTCATAAAACAATTTATTCGCACTGAATACTAATTGGATATTTATAAAACAAATACGACCCGTCTAGCGTCTGTTACTCTCAGTGTGTACATTTCGTTAAAATATTCCACTTAAAGTGTACATAAAATAGAAAAAGTGGAAAGATATTGTCTTTGGACGAAAGGACAGGTATACTAAGTAAAGAGTTATTTTTATTATGTCGCTAGTTGTTGCCTGAAGTTCAGCTCACATAGATCTTTGTTAAGCTACTTTAGCTCCTAACAGGAGCTACTGTCATATCATGAATTTCTCGGCAGAAAATCCAAAACCTTTTCTTTTTTAATGTAGACTTTCATCATCACATCCATAGCAAATCCTAAGCTATAGGTAGGCCTCGGCTTACAATACAACAGGCGATCTCAGGCAAGAAATTTCCATTAATGAAACTCTTTACAACGTGTTTGTACTCCTCCATTATAAAAGATTTCAAAACGTGACCGTTACTAATTATATTCAAATAAACGGTTTTTAGAAATCTCTCGATTACTTTTGTGATGTTAAGGGACGATTCACACTACACTGCCAAGAAATAAATCCTGAAAAATGTAATGAAAGAATATGGTAAACTTTCTCTATCATTATATGCCGAGAATAATAATGCAATACAAAAACTAAAGTTTCACTGATGGGGAATTTGATAGATCGAGTATATGAAGCGCGCAACCTAGGACTAACTATGGACACAGAGTTGAGGTATGAACGATATGTGGGGGAAGCAGTGCGTAACTGCTTTTATCGCCTCAGAGTCCTCTACAAAATTAGACCTTATTTGTCGACTGAGCTACGTATGCAGTTATGTGAGTCACTAGTCTTGTCCAAGCTCAACTATGCGGATACTGTGTATGGACCTCGATTATTGGCTGGCACCAATCGTCTATTACAGAGAGTCCAAAACGCCTGTGCTAGATTTTGTTTTACTATCCCACCAAGATGTCATGTAACACCATTTCTAAGCGAATTCTCTATTTTAAAAATGAAATCACGTCGTAAGATGCATTTGGCTTGTCTTTTGTTTGGAGTCATAAAACACAATCAACCAGCGTACCTTTACAGCAGACTAAAATGGGTCACTAAAAATAGAGAGTGTTCAAGTAGGTATTGTTCAATTCAGTTAAGTAGTGAAAATCATAATACGGCTGCTTTTAAAGGAAGTTTTAGATATGCGGCTTCTAAATGCTGGAACAATATTCCTCCACCAATTAGAAGCCTCAAATCCCTCGCCGTTTTTAAGCTACGACTACGGCAGCATCTTATAGCCGCTCAAAAGAACTTCGGCAATATTAATATTGATATGTCTTTTATCTGAGCACCGTATATTAATTACTAACTATGCGAGTACATTATTTATATCTATATTATTATTAAATATTTTAAATTATACATTTTCTATAAACTTATAATTACTGTTAATATTTATATATATATACATATATATATTATTTATATATATATATAGCGCACACACACACACACGCACATACACACACACACACACACACACACACACACACGCACGAACACACACTTTGTATATATTTTCTCGGCATCCGCGTCACTTACCAGGCTCCAGCAGAATACCAGCGTCAGACTGCTTTATAGTAGTCTGACACAAGCTGAGCTGGAAACCCTTTTTTTAACACACAGACAAAATGATGCACTGATAAATGTTTATTATTATTATTTTTTTTTTTCTTCTGTACATGTCACGTGTTAAAAATAAAGCTTTTCTTTCTTTCTTTCTTTCTTTCTTTAACTTAAAGCCCATTTGCAACTGCCTCGGGTGCGCAGCGGGAAGTGTATACGACTGCTGTATAAGAGGTCCCGGGTTCGATTCCCGAGTCGGGTGAAAATGGTATTGGGCTTTTCTAACTTGAAAATCCAGTATTGAGATTTCCCCGGAGTTTGGTAAACAAATGTTCCCGGTTGATGACAATAAGTTCGCCACCTATTTCATGTGAAACACCTCGGCCAGTAGGAAATTATCTGTTTATTGTTCTATTTTTAAACTCTGTTTTATCACTGCTGATGAAAAACATCAGCCAGTGATAAAACAGACACATTTCTGATTTCTGTTAATACAAAAAGTAAAAAAAAAATAGAACAATAAACAGATAATTTCAAAAAACAATACATCCTTCATTCATTCTTTCTTCTTTACTTTCAAAACAAAGACGTAAATAAAATATACATATGTTAGTACCTTTGTCAACCTCCAGAGGTCGCTTTAGATTGATTACCTTCATACATTGTATAACGTCATTGTTGTAAACAAAGAGATAGAGTTTTCTCATTCCACTAAGGAACACTAAAAACTGCTACGTCATATATTATGTATGCGCTACATTTGTAGCCGCTACGGTGCTACGAGAAGGGCTCTATCGTAGATGAGAGGGGACACAGTGTAAATAAATGCAGTACAACAATCATTTAAATAACATCAAGCTTTTTTCCCTGAAAGGGTAAGTTTAGGCTTTCTGCCTTTAATCGAGCACTTTTTTAGTCTGTTAGTAGATATTTAGAATTTCATGACAGAAAACCTTAGTATAATTTTATTTTACCATAGAAACTATATATATTTGGAATTGATTGGCTTATGTATTTTGTTAGGTACTTATAAGAGCTCAAAGTTAGGAAGGAATTTGTAGCCCTGAATAGTGTATGTCAAGGCGATTAATGAGCACAGTTCATTTAAAAACTAATATGGGACGTTATTTGTTTCGATTGAAATTTTGCAGCTAATTTAGTAATAGACGCATATTTGAAGTTATATAATTTATTTATTAAATAAGTTAATTATATAATTTATTTATTAAATAAGTCATAGAATAAATTTAAATACCAGTACTAAAATTATACATTGCTTTTTTCTTTTAAAACATAACACACTTTGAAACTAAATTCAAAATTAAAGATTGTACTTACTTAAAATACTCGTATTTAATTGACCACATTATTTAGTTTCATTTTTTAATTTACCAAAAAATAATATATTGAAAAGACACCAGAGTTAACTTACTGCAATATCCCTGCACTACGCCACAATAGGTTTGCGTAGCACTTTCTATTCTATTTACATAATGGTCCCTTTATAGTTAAATATATTGGTGAATACAGACCAATTGACTGCACCGACCTACTTCTAAGATATACTAACTTGGTCAATATTGAACATGAACTACGTCCAATATTAGCCCCAATACCGTCTTGGCAGTGATCGCAGCCAGGCTGGATTGTGCTTGTATCCGACATGGCCGTGACAGGTACATTTCTGTCCCAAAAGACGCCTAGTAAAGGTTTGCGAGTGTGATTATGACTGGCCTGTTGGTCTAGTGGTTAGTGACCCTGACTGCTAAGCCGGAGGTCGTAGGTTCGATCCCCACCCAGGACAAATCTTTGTGTGATGAGCATGAAGGTTTGTTCTGTGTCTGGGTGTAATTTATCTATAATATGTATAATAATATGTGTAATCGAATCAGTAGTTTCTGAGATCCTAGCGTTCAAACAAACTCTTTAGCTATATAAGTAATATTAGTATAGATAATTTCTTAAAAAATAAATTGATCCTAACGTAATAAAATATTATTTATACATACGTACAGTTAAACCCCTCTTTTGGGGGCTTAACAGTAGGATAAAATTACACTTAACAAATAGAATTGACAAAGATAACCAACAAAACAGATGCTAAAAGCTCATTTCAAAATGTAAAATAATTCCAATTACAGTTTATTTCTTCATTTGCAATTCTTATCCCAAAATGGCCCTATTTATTTTTAACTGGCAAACTTTAGCTATATTGTCAAAAAGTTAATGTTGCCCTCAAAATTGATATAAAGAGGTATATATTTCATGTTTATGGGTTCACCTAACAATTTGAAACAAGAGTGATAAATTTTATTCACTTCCCTAGTTCTCTGATTGCGGTAATTCATCGAGACTTGTCTCGTTTTCATTTTAGTAATAATTAATTAGAGATTATAAGTCATGGTCCTGTGCTTCCCAACGGTAAATTAGGTAAGGCCTATGTCCAGCAGCGGACGTCGTTGGTCTGATATGATGATGATAGAACGTGAATTTGGCAGGATTTTTGTACATAATTTGTATTTAAAGGTACAAAGTTAACTTAAGTATTTTTTATGTTTCTGAATTTTAATGATTTTTTTTTTGTATTGTACCTTTTGAGTACGTTTCCTTCTCTCGATCTCAATCAGATATAATTCTATTTATAGGAATGTTCTGTAAATAGAGAATCTGATTCTTTTTTTCAAAGAGGTTAGTTGTATATAATTTTTAAGTTATGTGTATTTAAGTTATTATTAAAAATAAATATAAGTTTAATATAAATATTCATTTTTTTAAGTTATGTATAATATTTTATTGAAAGAATTTTTATATTTGAATATTTTTGTTATAGCGTTTATTGACCAATAAAAACAAAAAATTTACATTACTTCACATATAACATAACCACCCAAACCATCTAGGGTTTAACTGTGGTATGGTAGCCACTATAGCTCGTACTACTTTACAATTTAAGTTAACATAATTTTAACATGAGACTATTATTCTAATGATTTAAAGTATTTTAACAATTTCCTTTTACAGTTATTCTCATTTAAAGCGTCGCAGATTGCGACAGGAACACCGTTCATGATTTTAGGTAGCATGTATTCCCACGTCCGCGTTCCGTAGACATTTGTGTATTTAGGTAATTTATATTTAGGTAGGTATCATAAGGAGCGCAATGACTCTGGCCTTACGTTATGTACAAGCTTAATATCTAGATTGTGATATTCTAATAAGTAGTTGTTAAATTTTGCCATGTGTATCTCAATATTTTATTTTTATTTTTCGTGGTTATTTATAATTATTATTATGTGGTATACATATGTATATATTATATTCAGGTCGCTTATGTTTAATAAGCGACTGTTTCACCTCTGGCAAATAAGATTTGACGGATTTTTGACGTATATTTTAATTTATTTATTTATTTATTTTTAAGAAAGCTTACAGACTAATAACACAATTTATAATAATAAAATAGGTTAATAAAGGTTGCTATTAACAAGCTTCCACATATAGATAACCAAAAACAAAGAGTAACTTACATAAAAAAAATGAAAGAAAAACAAAACAAAAACAATAATAAATAATAAAAATTTTAATAATAAAAAAGTCACAGGTATTTTATTAGACACTTATTTGAAGGTGGCGAAACAGGCCCTAATTATTTTAAGGATACTGTCAGCCCATAACCACGAAAGATGCAATATTATTGAAACGTCTAATATATATCATCATCATCATATCAGCCTAATTACGTCCACTGTTGAACATAGGCCTCACCTAATTTGCGCCACATGAGCGATTTTGTGCCGCATGCATCCAACGGCTACCATAATAAATACCTATATATTATTCGGAAAATAAATTATAATTTTGGAATGATGAAGATAAATATTATCTATTAATAAAAACGTATATATAAAATCATACAAAGTATCAAAGAATACGGCATAAAACAATCCATTCACGAAT
This sequence comes from Laspeyria flexula, assembly GCA_905147015.1. NCBI lineage: Eukaryota > Metazoa > Arthropoda > Insecta > Lepidoptera > Erebidae > Laspeyria > Laspeyria flexula. The sequence goes on from LR989972.1 coordinate 9,731,276, forward strand.
CCATTCTTATCATTAAAGTGTACCTCAAAGTGAAACCAAGGCATATAGGTACGTTATTCCCCTCTTTAGGGTAAATTCTCTTTCTTTGAATAAAAAAGGCTCACATATAGATTCCTTCACAGTTGTACAAGAAATAAACTTATTATTTTACCTTATCGGCCTATCTCTCTTTCGCTAAAGGGAATACTTAATCTCATTCCCTGCGGGCCTTATTTTGATCTCAAAAATTGCTATTGACTTTTTATATACGGTTTTGTTAGAATTATGGATTTGTTTATCTGGTAATAGTCTAAGTGATGGTCTTGAGAGTTTATAGAAGAGAGGAGGGTTTTTGGCGAGGGTTTGAGGCTTGAGGGTTTTTCTTTTACTTAGACTTTTACTTTAATGGACCCACGGGATTACAATTGGAAGAAATTAGTCTAGGCATATACCTATGTACAGTGGAGTTTTGCCATGCATATAACCTTTTCTGTTAATATGGCAAATCTCTTTACGCTCGCGCTGTCACTTTTTGAATTCTGATCGGAAGTAAAAGTAAGAGCTTCGAGGAGATTCTCGAAGAAAAGAGTAGAATGTGATCTTGGGTGTGGGCAGGTGGCCCATGATAATAGCTGTGTGTATTTTTACTACCGTTCTTAAAGGTCTATTCGCGATAATAAAACCGAATAAATATAAATATAAAAGTGTTTAATTCCACGTATTTCAAGAAACCCAAACCATCCCGAACTGGGATTTTACGCAACCCCTTACAGTACCTAAACATATACATAATATTCTTTTCCCTGTAGTGACGGATTAAGAATACATAATGTCACTATCTCATCTCAACCCATGGGTGTCGTAAAAGGTTACTAAGGGGTAGCCCTATGCAGACAAGAGCACTGCGAGATAAGGAAAATTCGAAAAAAAAACCCTATACCAACCCGTCTGGCCAGCGTGGTATAGTAGGCTAAATTCCCTCCACATTCTTTGGAGGAGACTAGTGCCGAGCAGTCGGATGTTTATAGGTTGAAATGATGATGATACATGATATTTGTAGAAGTAGCGTTAAAGATCATTGTTTTAATGGTCGTCAGTCAATGCACAACCAAGGAGGCTTTATTGAAAAAATATGTATTCTTATAAGCAGTAGTTCAAATAAATCATACTATATTTTAAAAAAAGAATGAAGCCGAAATGGTGTCGCACCGCGCGGTTTCAGAGGAATTTCCTTCCAAGAACTATTCGATTGTGGAATGAAATCCCTCTTAAAAAAACAAGTGAATAGGTTTCTTAAGGGTCGGCAACTTGCTTGGTATCGCAGGCTACTTTAACCGCTTAACATTAGACAGGCTGTGCGCCAGTTTGCCACCGTAGTGGTATAAAAAAAAAAATCGGACTGCATGATTTATATTTGACTGGCCTGTTGGTCTAGTGGTTAGTGACCCTGACTGCTAAGCCGGAGGTCGTGGGTTCGATCCCCACCCAGGACAAATCTTTGTGTGATGAGCATGATTGTTTGTTCTGTGTCTGGGTGTAATTTATCTATAATATGTATGTATTTACAAAAAAAATGTATTTATGTAATATATCAGTTGTTTAGTACCCATAACACAAGCAAATATAATTGCTTAATTTGGGACTACATGGCGCTGTGTGAAAGTGGTAGAATATTATTATATATTATTATTATTATATATGCAACACATACAATAAAGTAACTATATCTTAAACCTTATTCACATCCATCTGGCTATTAATTTACGTAAGGACAACCTGTGACATTAAGCAGTCAATTTTATAATGGACAAACTTACACGTATCCAAAATCTATTGAATACAACAGTATCCAAAATTTTAAACTGTTCGAACAATAGTTGTTTAACAAAGTCCCTACCAAAGCTCTACATATCCAGTGACTCTACAGATAATATCATAACTTTATGGACTTAAAGTGCTTTATCTAAACGACTCTAACGTTCCGTAGAGTTTCGGTACAATACCTACAGTTGTACTCTACATAGAGGCTATTGAAGTTCGATTCTACTAAAAGTAGGGTCAGCGAGAGTATTGATAAATTTTATCCGTGTAGTGACGGATTAAGAATACATAATGTCACTATCCCATTTCAAACCTTGGGTGCCGTAAAAGGCGACTTAGGGATTCTGTGTAGACAAGAGTACTGCAAGAAAAGGAAAATTCGAAAAAAATCCTATACTAACCCGTCTGGCCAGCGTGATATAGTACGCTCAATTCCCTCCAAAATGTTTGCAGGAGACCCGTGCCCAGTAGTGGGACATTAATTCAGTTGTAATTGTGTTGATGACAAACTGTTAGTCGACATGGTATTCTCGACTCAGGGATTCTATGCAGACAGGAAAAGTAAAAATTCGAAACAAACCCTATACCAACCCGTCTGGCCAGAGTGGTATATTAGGCTAAATTCCCTCCACATTCTTTGGAGTAGACCCGTGCCCAGCCGTGGGACGTTTGTGGGTTGACATGATGATGATGATGATCCACCATTTTGTATGATAGCATCATTACTTCACGCATAATTTAAAAATGACACCCTCAGTGGTGCAGCGGAGTTTATGCTGTTGCAGTTTCTGAGGTCTCGGGTTCGAATCCCGGTACATATTTGTATGATCTGCAAATATTTGTTTTTTGAAGTTGACAGTTTTTTTGTCAATACTAAATTATAAATCTAAAGAGAATTTCTTTTAGTGTTAGGTGGCCCATTTATCGAAGAAGGCTAGAGGCTAGATAACATCACGCTATGGTCAATAGGAGCTGAGCAGTGGCCAAACAAAGAGCTACGGGAGTGAAGCCCTGAAATCAAGTGTATAATGTGTTTAAAAATATACATAATAATATGTATATTTATCCATTGTCTAAATCTCTTAACACTAGTATACAAAAATTAATATAAATTATTACCTGTTTTTGCTCGACTCGGAAATCGAACTTATGGTCGCCTGCCGAACAGAACAGTCTATATTCTGTGTACCCTCTCAAACAAAAATATGTGAAGTTATGTTTTTTTAAAACATTATATAAAATTTTGTCTTGCTGTCTGTACGTGTAACTTGGCTAACATGAAGACCTCTCGACGTGGACGATAGTAAACTTGGTGTTAACAGAGTATTGTAAATGGGTGTCGGCTCACAATGACGACTGTGTCGAGATCCCACTATTTCAATAGATACAGTATATTTGTTTAACTGTCAGACCATAAATTAAATAGGAACTATGTAGATTCATTAGGAAGTACGTTCTATGACCAAACACCTCACTGTATACGATGATATGATGATATTGTATACGACGGGCCTGTTGGTCTAGTGATTAGTGACCCTGACTGCTAAGCCAGAGGTCGTGGGTTCGATCCCCACCCAGGACAAATCTTTGTGTGATGAGCATAAAGGTTTGTTCTGTGTCTGGGTGTAATTTATCTATAATATGTATTTATTTACAAAAAAAAAATTATATATTTAAGTAGTATATCAGTTGTTTAGTCTCCACAACACAAGCAAATATAATTGCTTACTTTGGGACTAGATGGCGCTGTGTGAATGTGGTAGAATAATATTATTATTCCTCTTTATTAAAATAGATTGACAAAAAATTTCATTTTTAAATATATATATAAAAAATACATTTAAAAATATAAAAATTTGGAGACCCACCGGTATCGAAGTGGAGTGGAGCTATTATTATTATTATATTATTAAAACATCATAAAAACTACACATTAAATCAATACTAATTAATAAATAATAGAATAATAATATAATATAAAACACTAAGTAGACTTAGTAATTCAAGTCATATTTCGAACTCAAAGTGACATATAAGACACCGAATTTAGATCAATAAATTGAAGACCATTTCATCACGTCGTATCTACCAAACTACCCTCTAATAAGTACTAAAAGAATACAAAGCCTCAATCTAGAGACACAATAACTACGTGTAGAGATTGTTCAAAGCTTTCTTTAACGAAAGGAAGCGAATCTTTGTTGCTCTTACTTTTACTTTTTATACTTTTAAAGAATAACAAGCATCTTAAACAAAGACTCAAAGGCGTCGCAAGTTTTTGCGCATTTAATAGAGTAAAAACAGGTCGGTAAAAGTTCTGATAGTTTTTTAATTAAGATGCAGTTGAAATTGTGTAGCATTATAAGAAATAAATAAATGAAGGCATTTCTGAGTGTCAATTTTAATTTATTTTTGTTTTTTGTTTTCCCAATCAGTTCTGTTGGTCTAGTGGTTAGTGACCCTGACTGCTAAGCCGGAGGTCGTGGGTTCGATCCCCACCCAGGACAAATCTTTGTGTGATGAGCATAAGGGTTTGTTCTGCGTCTGGGTGTAATTTATCTATAATATGTATGTATTTACAAAAAAAAAAATGTATTTAAGTAGTATATTAGTTGTTTAGTACCCATAACACAAGCAAATATAATTGCTTACTTTGGGACTAGATGGCGCTGTGTGAATGTGGTAGAATAAAAAATAAAAAAAAAATACCCTAAGAAGTTTTGACCTCGGCAAAAGTTGTAAACTCTTAAAAACGATTTCAACGGGACTTTTACTGATAAATAACTAACGTTACAAGAAAAAACTTAAGTACTTTAACTTTGGAACACATATCAAGATTCTGCGAAAAAACTATGAAATCATTGTCCACATGAACGAAACGAAGTCGCGGACACAGTTAGTACTGTGTACATATAAATCATAATAATTTAATTCACTTTTGACTTAAGACATCGAGATATAAATAAAACATGTTTTTAATGTCAAAACTGTACGTAAACATCGTTAATCATTAAAACCTTTACGTGACTTTGAAAGAGCATAAACAAAACGTTCGGAGACATACCTGCCATTCTATAATCTAAAACAGATATTAATTTTCCAAATAAACTTTATTAAGAATACCTTTCTAAGTTACATTTCAAAACAAATTTGAAATGAAATTAAACCAAAAAGTTTTGATAAAAGTCGACAAATGCCTTAAGTAACGTCTCCGGTTAGTAATAAATTAATCTTTGCTAACTTTTAATTATTCATTTAAAGTTTTTTTTAAAGAAATTGTAAATTTGTTTCAGTATTACGTCGTAACAAAGTGGCTGTTATAACCTTTATATAACTGGAATAAACACTATTTAACAGTCTGGAGCAATATGGTAAGATAGTTAAAAGGCGTTGAGACACTGAAAAGTTATAATGCCAATCTTGAAATAATGCTCTCGCCAGATTTCAAGCGACTGATAATAAAGTTTCAATTTTAATGGTTACTTGGATTATAACCTTTTACAAAAGGGCCAGTTTCAGTATCTGCTAAGAAACGAAAAAACAGTTGAATTTATGATTGTTTTTTATTTTGTACAGAAAACAGTTTAATACTCAACGTTTCAATCTGACTTTTCACAATATTATCTACGTTCTAAAAAAATACATTTTTTTCTTATTTACACATCACATTTTTTTGTTTACAATATTATATTGTCGACAAGATATTCTTTTATTCATCAGTGAACACATCCAGTCCATAATTTGAGTTGAGTAGCGTTGAGTCCCTATTATATAACTGTTCGACGAAAACAAATTAATGTTTGATAGAATTATGACAGAACCAAAACACCATTACGTTAAACTAGAAGTACGCGGGGCTTCGCTGCCGTCGTTCTTTATTTGGCCACTGCTCAGCTCCTATTGGCCATAGCGTAATGTTATATAGCCTATAAACCTTCCTCGTTAAAGGAACTATCCAAAACAATTTTTTTTTTAAATCGAATCAGTAGTTCCTGAGATTCTAGCGTTCAACCAAACAAGCAAACTCTACAGCTTTTTAATATTAAGTACTATAGATTGAATAAAAAATAGATTATTAGATTATTATGAAAAAATATTAAATAATCAAATTTTTATTAAAATTAACATTATGATGTTTTGGTTTTGTACCACACTGTGATATTTCAAATTGTAAACAACTGAAATTGTAACTATTTTGGCGATTAAAAAGAGTGGCGTGAGTTTCTTGCCAAGTTCTTCTCAAGTTCACCTTGTCAGTGAACTAACCCTATGAAAATTTATTGTCACCTCTTGTCCCCTTATCTGACGTTCATAAATATCATGTGTGTGATCTAAATAAAATAAAAATTTTCACTTGACGCGGTACAGGAGAAAGTCGAAAGCTTTGACAATGTGTCAAAATGTGCCTATTATTGCATGCCAATCTGTTGTCTCATCCAAACAAAATTGCTAACAACAGCATTGCCATTCAAATCCTTTATTCAATTATACACCCTTAAAACTCAATTCTACTTCTCGATCTAAAATAATTTAATCCACAATCTGTCTTTTAAACTAATTTTGACAGTTCTGCAAAAGTTGATTATAATTGCCAGAGAAAAAATAACTTGGAGGGAATAATAATTATTAATCAATGTTGAATGTTAAAATAATTAGAAAAGATTTAAGGAAAACTTCTTGTAAGTGACAGACGTTGTTTGACTGGCACTGTGGCTTGTCGGTAAAGGTCACCTCATCACCACTAACATTGCTGTGTCAAGCGAAGTGAGATCGATTCCCGCATGAGACAATTATTTGTGTGACTCATAGATATTTGTTTCGAGTCTGGGTGTACAGCGTCTGTTAATTATGTTTATGAAGTCCCCCGCGTCGCAGGACACTTTGAATAGTGCGGGTGTAGTCTTAAGTAGTCTTAAAAAAAATGTATAAGTACTTAGTCTTCGTAAGAGGCGACTAAGGGCCTAATCTTACAGCAGACAAGAGCAATCTTACAGCATTTCAAGAAAAAGAAAATTTGAAACAAACTCCTATACCCACCCGTCTGGCCAGCGTGGTATAGTAGGCTAAAATCCGTTCTTTGGAGGAGGCCCGTGCCTAGCAGTGGGACGTTTATGGGTAGAAATAATGTCGGAATCGAACCCACGTCACGCCACGATGAAGCTCACAACATAGTCAACATCCTAACTTTTAACTGCTATTAAGTATTATATTTGAATTTGTTGTTAGAAAAAAAATTGCTTTAACCAAGCATCAAACTTGGGATATACACAATCCTCCTGTTATCGAAACAGCCAAATAATTATTGTATGAGAGCAGCTTGAAATTTGTACTCATAAAACTTCTAGTACCAGGACATGGCGAACCTTATCGAGCAAATAGAGATATCTCTAAATTAAGATAGTAACGTTGGGACCCATCGTAATTTTGCTGAACCTTTAATCGGCTCTTAAGATAACCACTATAACTGATAAGGACTACCTGTAATAATAGAACCTTGTCAAATAGATCGGGACTATCGGTCTGAGTATTTAGATTAATTTTACCGAAATTGACTTAGCGCCTAATCCACTCGACCCCATTTTGATGAAACATAAATCGACACGCCTATGAGAAGTAAAGCAGATATAGGATTCATTCATTTCATCAGCACTCATTAATGTTCTACTGTTAGGTTTGGGGTCTCTTCTTCTCTATCTAGAGAGCTGAGAAGGTTTAGACCATCCACACACGCTGGTCTAATGCGGATTGATGGATCACAGATTTTTTTTTTTTTTATTACCTGTAGTGGCAGACGAGCAAGCGGCCCACCTGATGGTAAGTGGTTACCGCCGCTCATGGACGTTGGCAATGCCAGGGGCACAGCCAGGCCGCTGCCTACCTTGAGAGGATAGCTCTCTTTAAACCTCGTTTGAAGAAGGACATGTCATAGCGCTCAGGAAACACCGCTGTAGGAAGTTCACCCCACATACACTTAGAATTACAATAATTTTACAATAAACATTCAAAAAAGCATACTAAGGCTAGCTTAACTCAGAATTGAGTTATCTAACAGTTACTTCTAGGGTATGTGGGTTTCCTCACGATGTTTTCCGTCACATTCAAATCCTTTATTCAATTATACACCCTTAAAACTCAATTCTACTTCTCGATCTAAAATAATTTAATCCACAATCTGTCTTTTAAACTAATTTTGACAGTTCTGCAAAAGTTGATTATAATTGCCAGAGAAAAAATAACTTGGAGGGAATAATAATTATTAATCAATGTTGAATGTTAAAATAATTAGAAAAGATTTAAGGAAAACTTCTTGTAAGTGACAGACGTTGTTTGACTGGCACTGTGGCTTGTCGGTAAAGGTCACCTCATCACCACTAACATTGCTGTGTCAAGCGAAGTGAGATCGATTCCCGCATGAGACAATTATTTGTGTGACTCATAGATATTTGTTTCGAGTCTGGGTGTACAGCGTCTGTTAATTATGTTTATGAAGTCCCCCGCGTCGCAGGACACTTTGAATAGTGCGGGTGTAGTCTTAAGTAGTCTTAAAAAAAATGTATAAGTACTTAGTCTTCGTAAGAGGCGACTAAGGGCCTAATCTTACAGCAGACAAGAGCAATCTTACAGCATTTCAAGAAAAAGAAAATTTGAAACAAACTCCTATACCCACCCGTCTGGCCAGCGTGGTATAGTAGGCTAAAATCCGTTCTTTGGAGGAGGCCCGTGCCTAGCAGTGGGACGTTTATGGGTAGAAATAATGTCGGAATCGAACCCACGTCACGCCACGATGAAGCTCACAACATAGTCAACATCCTAACTTTTAACTGCTATTAAGTATTATATTTGAATTTGTTGTTAGAAAAAAAATTGCTTTAACCAAGCATCAAACTTGGGATATACACAATCCTCCTGTTATCGAAACAGCCAAATAATTATTGTATGAGAGCAGCTTGAAATTTGTACTCATAAAACTTCTAGTACCAGGACATGGCGAACCTTATCGAGCAAATAGAGATATCTCTAAATTAAGATAGTAACGTTGGGACCCATCGTAATTTTGCTGAACCTTTAATCGGCTCTTAAGATAACCACTATAACTGATAAGGACTACCTGTAATAATAGAACCTTGTCAAATAGATCGGGACTATCGGTCTGAGTATTTAGATTAATTTTACCGAAATTGACTTAGCGCCTAATCCACTCGACCCCATTTTGATGAAACATAAATCGACACGCCTATGAGAAGTAAAGCAGATATAGGATTCATTCATTTCATCAGCACTCATTAATGTTCTACTGTTAGGTTTGGGGTCTCTTCTTCTCTATCTAGAGAGCTGAGAAGGTTTAGACCATCCACACACGCTGGTCTAATGCGGATTGATGGATCACAGATTTTTTTTTTTTTTATTACCTGTAGTGGCAGACGAGCAAGCGGCCCACCTGATGGTAAGTGGTTACCGCCGCTCATGGACGTTGGCAATGCCAGGGGCACAGCCAGGCCGCTGCCTACCTTGAGAGGATAGCTCTCTTTAAACCTCGTTTGAAGAAGGACATGTCATAGCGCTCAGGAAACACCGCTGTAGGAAGTTCACCCCACATACACTTAGAATTACAATAATTTTACAATAAACATTCAAAAAAGCATACTAAGGCTAGCTTAACTCAGAATTGAGTTATCTAACAGTTACTTCTAGGGTATGTGGGTTTCCTCACGATGTTTTCCGTCACCGTTAGTAAGACACTTGACTGGTACATATAAATTCCACATAGGTACTGCCATGCCGGTTGGAATCGAACTGACCGAGTAGGACAATCTCTCGTACACAATTATCAACCAATTTTATCACCACTAATCCACCTGACATTTTCTATTGCTAATTTCAAACTTTATGTTTATTGTACAAAAAAAACCGGTCAAGTGCGAGTCGAACTCGCGAACTGATAAAATGTAATAGAACCTTCGTCTAAAGGTGCTGGCTCAAAAGTGTTTACCATACACAGTACGAAATCTGGTAGATGACCTTTCTTTTTTTTACACAGTAAACGGATTATTCTTCTTTAGCTTATGAGGGACAAAGTTCTCAAGTGACAGCCACGTAAAGACCTGTTTACATTAATTTTATTGGCCGCAAATATTCTCTTTTTAATTTTATTTTCGTTCCTAAATAAACTTGTCCATAACAATACTTTATATAACAAACTTTAAAGTTTTGAACCACTCTATTCAAAAACTTTTCGAGCTATAAACATCACCTGAATAGTTGTTAAACTTATTCTAGCCATTCCATACTTCAAAAACAATTCAAACTTTATAATTTAAGGTTAAGCATTTTGTTAGGAACAGTTGTTGGGTTGGGTTCGAGTCCCCGAGGAGGCGTAAAATTTGTTTAACGCTGAAACGCCAGGCAATTTGTGGTGGCATGATCTATGGGACAGCTCTTTTAAATTTAATTTTGGTCTGTATTTTTAAACTTACTTTTTATGTGCATCTAAATGATGATTGACTATCTCAGTTGGAAGTGCGAATGACTGCTGTGTCCCGGTTTCAAATCCCAGGTCAAACAAAAATGCTATTTGGTAATACATGACTCATTCTCTTGCAACCTATTAATGTCCCACTGCTGGGCTCGGGTCTCCTCTCCGGGTTTGTGGATATGACATACACTTAGATTTTGATTTAGACATTTATTCTAGTGGGTTTGCTCACGATGTTTTCCTTCACCGTCAGCAGATGGTAAGTCACTTGACTAGTACATATAAACGCGGACCGCATGATTTGCATGCCCGTCACTTATCCATTCAGCCACAAACGGCACAGCACACATACTGGTATAAAAATGTCTTATTTACCACAAGATAATACAAGTCTTTCAATATATTATTGACATTTTATCATTGTTAAAGATAAACGTACAAAACAAAGTTGTTATCAAGCGATGTCGGCATTCATTCAATAACTCGCCGCGGCTCTATACATTTCAAATTCAATTTTGTTACAGCTGTCTTGCAATTGTGATGGCGCAAACAGAAATGTCGGTTTATTTTTATGTTGAGTATATCAGTAGATTTATATGTTGTTTTTATTCAATTGCGAAGAAAGGAAGGTATTGTTGAGCGTTCGTATTTAATCATCATAATCTTAATATTTTTATTTCATATGTTACAGTCAAATCTCTTACCAGTCAAAAACAGTTAAAACTCTTAAAAAGTAGAGGTCAGAACTAACTATTTTTTACACAATCAATTTTGAAAACTCGTTTAATACCACCTTTTTACTTTTTTAATAGTTTTAACTGATATGGCCAGTCAAAATTACTTTTGACTGGTTAACAGTTTTGACTGTAACATATACATAGATCAAATACATGATACTTATGAACGTCATACAAAGCCAAAAAAGATGTTAGAAAATTTGCCTAAGACCATTTTGCTGATAAAGTTGAGCTCTGAGAAGAACTTGGCAAGAAACACTTTTAACTGCCAATGTAGTTACAATTTCAATTGGTTACAGTTTTTAATATCACGCATTATTTAGTTACTGATGTCCACAGCTACGAGATGCGCCCTGTGGTATTCGAATCCAAAGACCACAGCAACAGCCTAAACTTTTCAGTAGGTAATAGGCTATAAAGCCAAGTGGTCGATTAGGAAAGTGACTGTCATGCAAAACATCTGGTTCGAGTTTGATGTGTCCGAATGAACTTGAAAGCACACCCTAATATTGGAATTAATATAGAATAAAAATATCAAGTCAGCCTAGAAGGCTTCCAAATACTACATTTGAAAGAAAGAAAATAGTTTTATTTCCAGACTAAATGTACATATTACAGCACAAACATATAAGACGAAAAAAAGTCTGAAAAACGGCCCTGTCTCAGCATAATGCTACAACATGCTACATTTAGGGATGAAATGAAATATCGTTTATTCATCTAGGTTACAAGGTAACACTTATGAAAGTCACAAGATAAGAATGTAACAGGTTATCCGAAAAGTAGTGTCAGTAAATTTGTCTACGACCAGTTCGCTGACGGGGTGGAGCTATGAAAAGAACTGGGAAGAAACACACGCCACTCTTTTTAAAAAAATGGATAGTTACAATCTTTTGTAATTTACAATTTGGGTAGCGTGTAAAGTGATGCAGCAAAGCACCACACCGTTAGATTAACGAGTTAAAATGATGACTTATATTAAATCGGGAAATGTCCGGCCCGTACACAGCCGTGGTGTAGACGAGCATCGTACGTTAGTAAACGGGCCCGGACGAGACTGCTTGTTGTTAAATTATCCATTAGTGTTGTTATTGTTTGGATCGGATACTGCACCGTGCAGCGGTGGATCTAATCAGGAAAATATATTTTTTGTACATTGGACATTCGCCCTGCACTTCGGTGCAATAGCCAATCAGTAAACGCAAAACCTTACAAGCCTTAAAAACACTCATCAGCATTCATTCATCAGCAACCCATTAAGTCCCATTGCTGGGCTTGGGTCTCCTCTCCTCTAACTAGAGAGCTGAGAGGGTTTAGGCCATATTCCACACACGCTGGCCTAGTGCGGGTTGGTGGATCAGAAATACTCATAGAATTTCTTCTAGGGTTTTTTCTTTGGGTTTCCTCACGATGTTTTCCTTCACCGTTAGCACATGGTAAGTGACTTACCATGACTAGTACATATAAATTCCACAAAGTGAAATCCACATTGGTACTGCCAGTCGCCGGTCTCTTATCCATTCAGCCACCATCGCTTAAAAACACTATTGGAAGCTACATGGAAAAATTTTAAAAGTATTAAAAAACGTAAAATCCCTATAACCAATTACATAGCAGATTAGGACACGGATCATGTCTGTGGATTTCTAGGCGGAGTTTAAAAAAAAAAAAAAAAACGGCGCGCCCCGGTTACGGCCCGGTCTAATATAAATCCATGCCTACGTGATAACCGCGATTAACGTCTTTACATACCCTCCAAAGCACGGAGGCCTTCAAGAAGTAAATTGCCACAAACGATCACCCATCATAGTCTGACCTTGCAAAACGTTGCTTAACCTCAATGCACAACAACCACAAAGCAACTCTAAAAACTCCTAATTAATGCGCACGAGTTCATGTGAAACAACATAATTACGAGTCCTTTGAACTTCATTAATTGTACAGACAAACACTGCAATTATTGTAGCAGTTGAAAGTTAACACAATCGTCGACAGTGGCAAGTTGCCAGTCTGGCTTGTTAGTACTTCTTTTAGGAATTTTAAGTTTATTGGCAGAGACAGCTTTACACGCAAACGACCATGTTAATGTGGAATTGATGTAGCTTTGGTATTCTGTCATCATCATCGGCGAGAATGCATGAAAAGGCTGACGAATGTTGAAGAAGCCAAAGATGTATGTCAGAATCGTAGCAAGTGGAAGGAAATAGTCTCTGCCTAACCGTCTGTTGAGAAAAAGGCATGATATGTATCCTACTAATATTATAAATGCGAAAGTTTGTAAGAATGTTTGGATGTTTGGATGTTTGTTACCAGTAAACGAAAAAACCACTGAATAGATTTCAATGAAACTTTGCAGTAATGTACTTTATACATCAGAACAACATATAGGCTATATTTTATATAGATATCGCGTAAATTGGCTAAACCATGAGAACAAATGTAAAGTAAGTCGGAGAAAAATCTGTCATCTTATAGCTATTTCTGCTTCCTCTACCTAAACCGTTAGTTTTACATGAGGACAATGTATGGAGGAATTGTTACTCTTAAATAGTTATAAAAAAAAGTCCGCGACAGCATATGCCTATCTTTTATGTGGAAGTCGATATAGAGAGAATAGTGAGCAAGAAATACATATAAATCGGATACTGCATTTAAAGTGAAAAATTTCATGGTATTAAACTAATTCCTAGGAATGTAAATACCTTTATCACTTTTGTCATTTAATGTAGATAATTTTTGTCGTTTACACTAAGTTATTTTGACAAATAGTTTAAAAGTTATTACGATATTAAATGAAATGTATATAATCCCAAAAATCTTATAATAATACTGTATGTCACCCGTGACTTCGCTTACCTGTTATTTTGTTTCTATGACCACAGCAACTTTTCACTTTTAGAGGGGAAATTTCGGCCAATATTTTCTAAGCACAGATAATTACTTCAGATTAAACATAACCAATATTGCGTGATTGATTAGAATAGTACTTATCTTTGTAAACATCCATCCCGTGTCTTTTTGGTTAAAATTATCAAATATACAAACAAACATTCATCCTTTCAACTTTGTATATGTATATTACTATATTTATCAACGTCAGCCCTAATGACAATTCAGTATGACAGATTAAAAAGAAATCAAAGATCTCTTTTTTCTTTTTGCTTACTATACAACCTCATTACTTGAATATATTACTAATCATTCACCAGTAAATTCAAAGAATATATTATGACAATTGTGTAGTAAAATTATCAAATAAAGTAAAATATGAAATAAAATATTTTTTGTAGAAAAGTAAATACATATATTGCAGTATCAAGGTAGTATAGTAGAAGAATACAAATACCATAGACCTAGGATCCGCGCGCCATTTTTATGTATTCGCGCCATTTATTTTCGGTCTAAAATTTGACATTTGAGAGTGAATTATCATTGTATGTATTTATGGTCGCTAAAGTCATAAACTAATAAAAATAAAACAATTGTGGATATTGTAAAATATGAAATAAAGTAAAATATGAAATAAAATATTTTTCGTAGAAAAGTAAATACATTGCAGTATCAAGGTAGTATAGTAGCAGAATACAAATACCATAGACCTAGGATCCGCGCGCTTTTTTTTTTATAACGATTTTTTTTATTTATGGCGGTACGAAGTACGCCGGGTCAGCTAGTGTATGTATATTTTTGACTGGCCTTTTGGTCTAGTGGTTAGTGACCCTGACTGCTAAGCCGAAGGCCGTGGGTTCGATCCCCACCCAGGACAAATCTTTGTGTGATGAGCATGAAGGTTTGTTTGTGTCTGGGTGTAATATCTATAATATGTATGTATTTACAAAAAAAAATGTATTTAAGTAGTACATCAGTTGTTTAGTACCCATAACACAAGCAAATATACCTAATTGCTAAATTTGGGACTAGATGGCGCTGTGTGAATGTGGTAGAATATTATATTATTATATATGTATGTCATCATTATCCTTTCAACCCATAAACGTCCCACTGCTGGACACGTCCAAAGAATGTGAAGAGAATTTAGCCTACTACACCACGCTTGACAGACGGGTTGGTATAGGGCTTATTTCGAATTTTGCTTTTTTTGCAGTGCTCTTGTCTACATAAGGTCTACTCCCTTAGTCGCCTTTTACGACACCCACGGGTTGAGATGGGGTAGTGACATTATGTATTCAAATCCGTTACTACAAGGATAGACAAACACTGGGTTATTCACTGTTTGTTCACTTTTTTTTTTTTTTTTTTTTTTTTTTTTTTTTACCACATTCACACAGCGCCATCTAGTCCCACAGTAAGCAATTATATTTGCTTGTGTTATGGGTACTAAACAACTGATATACTACTTAAATACAGTTTTTTTTTTGTAAATACATACATATTATAGATAAATTAAACCCAGACACAGAACAAATCTTTATGCTCATCACACAAAGATTTGTCCTGGGTGGGGATCGAACCCACGACCTCCGGCTTAGCAGTCAGGGTCACTAACCACTAGACCAACAGGCCAGTCACTTAAACAATATTTCTAAATTAGTAATTTAGTCTTAGTAAAGTATTAGTAAATTAAAGTCATGGGGGCTTAATTACGTCATTCGATCAGTTGGTTTTGATGACCGACTAATCAAATGTCGAAAATCAGAGTAAGCCCCATGAACACATTGCATAATACGAAAACACCATTCATGGTCCCGGAATAATGTAATCTAAGATATGAGCTGTCATGGTACAGGGGAAAATAATTTCGTTCACGTCCAACGCATCAAGTGCAGGTGCACCTAAGTTCACAGCTGAGCGCATTATAATAGAACACATCAAAAATATAGCTCCAGCAATGGTGGAATAATTCTTTTAAATAAACCCAGAGATATGATAATAATGTTTGGACATTCACACACAGCGCCATCTAGTCCCAAACTAAGCTAATGCTTGTAATATGGATACTAGACAGCTGTTCAATAAAATAATACTTAATTTACTTTTTTTTGTAACTAAATTGTGTACATATTATAGAGTACAAGTCACCCAAAGCTTCGTTTCCCGTCGTTCTTTGTTTGCTCACTGCCCAGCTCCTATTGGACGTAGCGTGATGTTATATAGCCTATAATCTTCCGCGATAAAAAGGCTCCCTCAGTCACCTTTTACAGATATTTTAATGTTCTCTAGTATTTGAGTTTAAAAACCTAAAACCAATGTTAGGGAATTAAAAAACAGCTAAACTCAAGGAAATAATTTTCTAAATTGAATTGTTTGTGTATTTAACCCTTTGAACGCCAGAGACGTCTATACACGTAAAATGAAAATGTGCTCACCACGCCAATGACGGCATGGCACGTCAAAAATGTACTGAACTTTAAAAGCTTGGCGCTCAAGTCACGGTGATACCGATTTGACGTGGCGGTCAAAAGGTTAATAAATAAGAGTTAAGTAAAAGGTAGGTGCAGCGTAGTTAAGGGAACGAAGCTTAGCATTTGCGTGCTTATAATGACCACGTTACAATTATATAAATTGTAGGCTTAATTGGTTTATAGGATAGGCGTGACAATAAAATTTAATTGAAAAATGACGGTACCATTCCTTAAAATGCGGAAAGTTTCAAAGGGTTACTTTTTACTTTTGCCGAAATCATTCCTTATTGAACTGGGCTACATAATTATACATTTATTCGCTTCCAATCAAAGCTTGGCGTGGTATATCAGTAAAAAGTAGCTTAAGTACTATTCTAGAATATACTGCTTATGTGCCAAATTAGGCAAAGATTTGGGACTACGTAATTGTTCCCAGTATGTTATAAATTCGGCATTTAATACCATAAATTATCGATTAATCATAATTGCATGTTTTTTTGTCAGTATTTTACAATAAAATACAAATAATAAAGTCAGCCCGTGACCACGATCGGTGCAATTCAATAGAAATGTCGGACAAATAAATAAGGTATTTACTATTCCTTATAATAATATAATACGTGACGTAGAGCCGTTTTATAATAATATAATAAATGATAGCGATCGACCCTTTGGCTGCCCATTACCACACTAAAACCGCGTTCTGAACTCCATCAATGCAACGATTCTAACGAGTCGATTCAATAAAATCGAATACAATAGATGAACACACTACAATATACACAATATCCAATTTCAACACTTCATATTCGTTCAACTGTATGATAAATCGAATTCCACGTCATCGGAAATATCCAAACACATGTAGTGTCAGCATACAATGCAAAATCAGATCTTTGCTGACACAAAATCACGTTTCAACATGTGCCAAACAATATTGCAAACTGTACTATACAATATATAAAACAGTTATAAAATAACTTAGGTATGTAGGGAAATTTTTATCTTATTGTAATTGCTATAAGATTCAAAATGGTTTAATGATATTATTTGTAATCTTACATCTGTTTTGGTTGGTGTGTAGTATAGTATTTTGTTGAACAAAGTTTCATGGCGTGACGTGTTGCGACTTTGGACATTAGGGACACGTTGTCGATGTATAAATTGTAGAAATGGTTATGAAATATTTAGAAAGAAGTACGTTGTTACTAAGTAAACATTTGGCCAGGGACACGTGCTAAAAATCGCGCGGGGCTTCGCTCCCATCGTTCTTTATTTGGCCACTGCTCAGCTCCTATTGGTCCTATTTCGTAGCGTAATATTATATAACCTATAGCCTTCCTTGATAAATGGGCTATCCATCACTAAAAGAATTTTTGAAATCGGACCCGAATTTCCTGAGACCCTAGCGCTCAATCAAACAAAAAACACTTCAGCTTTACAGTATAAGTATAGATATAGAACAGATACAAAAATATTATCATTACATACATACATACGCATAGATCACGCCTCTTTTGGGTAGGCAAAGACCTACCACTTGCTACGATTCTGACATACATATTTGGCTTCTTTAAAGATGATGAAAAGACTGATGAATGCATCAGTCTTTTCATGCATTCTCGCCATTACCAACATTTTCATCATAACCAGGTGGTTATGATGAAAATGTTGGTAATGGCGATTGAAGGTTCAAAAGAACCTTTCCCTCAATTGCACATTGCAACAGCAGTTTCGTACATAAAACTTAAATATAACAAGCGAAACAGCACACAAAAGTTAGCGAACAATGACAGAGAGCGCTTGAAACAATCCAAGTAATAACGTTATAATGCACATGTCGCTTTACTAAACAACGAGACAACCACGTACTTAAAAGTTTTCACAAACTGTCGACTCAAGGGGTGCGTTATGATGCGATTATTTTTGTATCATCATCATTATACCATCCCAGAGACGTCCACTGTTGAACATAGACTTGAGTGGCCTGTTGGTCTAGTGGTTGGTGACACTGACTGCTAAGCCGAAGGTCGTGGGTTCGATCCCCACCCAGGACAAATCTTTGTGTGATGAGCATCTGTGTCTGGGTGTAATTTATCTATAATATGTATATATTTACAAAAAAAAAAAGTATTTAAGTAGTATATCAGTTGTTTAGTACCCATAACACAAGCAAATATGTATAATTGCTTAATTTGGGACTAGATGGCGCTGTGTGAATGTGGTAGAATATTATTATTATAGGCCTCACCTAATTTCCGCAATATTAATTACCATAATTATTTGTTATACGATTTTGTAATTTCTTTAGCGGTGTTTCCTGAGTGGTATGACATGTCCTTCTTCAAAGAAGGTTTAAAGATAACTATAATAGTAATAAAAATAATATTTGGACATTCACACACAGCGCCATCTGGTCCCAAACTAAGCTAATGCTTGTAATATGGATACTAACCAACTGATATAGTTACACACCATTGTGGTAGAATGTGCTGGACTATCTACTTCAACTAAACCGTCTTTTTGTACCATAATTCTTGTGAATAAATGAATTTGTATTTGTATTAAATAACTTTTTTTTTGTACAGAACAGAACAAATAATTTTGCTCATTACACAAAGATATGTCCTGGGTGGGAATCGCACCCATGACCTCTGTCTCAATAGTCTGAGTATGAGTCTCCACTTACCACTGAGCCACGGGGGCTTCTTCCTCTCTAGGTAGGCGGCGGCTTGGCTATGCCCCTAACATTGTCAACGTCCATGAGCGGCGATAATCACTTACCATCAAGCGGGCCTTACGTCTGTATGCCACTATCGTGGTATAAAAAAAAATAAAACACTGCATCACATCCAGCACAACAGAAACTACAACTACAAAATAAACCCACATTTTCTCGGTGAGATATGAATTTTTGCCATTTCGACGTCTCTACAACTCTACGAACGGCAAGTTTTATATTTTCAGTAGGAATGTGTCTTGACGCGATGAACCACGTTATAATAAGAAGAAAATTGTCGCTATTTTCCTTCGACGCTACATAGAGTCGATAGAACTAAATTGCTGAAGATATTTTTCAGTTTCTTAGCGTTGTTTTATTCGGTTTAAAGAGTGTGATGCTAGTAAGCTGTTATTGTTGTGTCTCTACATACCTATGAATAAAAAGTGAATGATAAAGAAGAAAGAAAATACATTTATGCACCACATTTGTGTGACACAAGTAGGGATAAGAATATAAAAAAAAATAAAGAAAAATAATTAAATAATACAAAGGAAAAAAAGAAAAATAATACAATGCCAAAAAATGAAGAAACAAAAATTAAAAAAAGAAAAAATATAGCCAATTGCACCTACTGCATGTCACACCTGCGGGAATCTGGACACTGCTCAGCATAATGCTGTGGCGCCAGCAACTAACAGCTGCTGGACACTCAACAGCGCTGATTTTCAGCAGAGCCCCATGATCATACAGTATTATATAATAGTATTATACTTTGCTAAGATATCTATTTGTGCCGCCCGCATCCAACGGCAATCTTTACCAGATCGTCGGTCCATCTGGCGGGGGGCCGCCCCACGCTGCGCTTTCCAATACGTGGCCGCCACTCGAGAACTTTTTTGCCCCATCTGCCATCAGCTCGCTGTGACGGAAATTAGGTGAGGCCTATGTTCAGCAGTGGACGTCATTGGGCTGATATGATGATGATGAAGATATCTATTTATTATTATTGATAGGGCTCCAAAGTAATGAATGCCGTAAAAAATAATTTAACACATTCATTGATCAATTAAAATTTTCTAAAATTATAGATTTCAACATTAAAATATTCATTGTAAACTGTTGAATCATTCAACATGATGCGCGCGCGGCGGCAAACCGGTCGTCGGGTCGGCTCGGCCATCGTCGGCGAGCGCACAGCTGACAGTCGCAATCTACGAGCTTTATCAAACGCCCGCGCTCGCGCATCCTATGTATTTAACTACACAAATTGTTCTCGTAGTGTATTTGAAATTATTTTATTATACCGAATAGTTTACAGTCCACTAGTCTTTCATTCTGATCACCTGAGCTTCGTAGGATTAGGTACACGTAACCATCGTGACACTTACACTGGCCTGTTGGTCTAGTGGTTAGTGACCCTGACTGCTAAACCGGAGGTCGTGGGTTCGATCCCCACCCAGGACAAATCTTTGTGTGATGAACATAAAGGTTTGTTTTGTGTCTGGGTGTAATTTATCTATAATATGTATGTATTAACAAAAATGTATTTAAGTAGTATATCAGTTGTTTAGTACCCATAACACAAGCAAATATAATTGCTTAATTTGGGACTAGATGGCGCTGTGTGAATGTGGTAGAATATTATTTAAAAAAAAATCTTAAAAACCGAATTTTATGGTTTGACGTCCAGGGCACGAAGATGCCGATTTGACGATGCGATCATAAGGTTACAGTCCGAAATAGTAATATAAAAAAACTTTTACTTACTTTTAGTAGACCCCAATTTGCACCCTACTAAACGACTGAATAATGACTCTACACCGACTCTACATTGATAGAGTTAGCTCTACTTGATAGCCTTAACAAGTCTAGATTGGATGTTCCCACTTTTGACACGTTACTTTCACTATGTAATCTAGTTGGGAACTTGATAGAGTCGATAGAGCTAAATAACTTCGGATTAATTTGGGGGTATCACTTTCTTATAAGATAGTTTTTGTGCCTCTGTCCCTGGCTTTGCCCGCATTGTTTATTAATACCTCTTTTCTTATGATTTCGCAAAAACGCAAAAATTACCACTAGACCAACAGGCTAGCCAGGTAAAGATTTTCAATTGCTAATATCTTTGATTCTATTGAATTTAAGAGTGCCACCTTTTGCTATTTCAAGTATAAAACAGGAATACGTATCATGGTCTTTTTGTAGACCTAATAATTTTTGTAAAATCTTTTAAATAAAAAAAAATGCGGGCAATGTTTGCACGGTTCTACCATAATTATGTATTCTTAATCCGTCTCTACACGGTACGCAAATTCTAAAACCTACTTAATAGATGATCGCATGAATTATGCTAAAAAACATTACCCTCCTGTCTTCAATCGGTTAAAAATAAAACAGTAAAACTAATGCGTCGCAGCAATAAACGTCAAATTGTCCACCCAACCTTTACGAGTCAATTTCCAAGACATTTATATAAAAAACACGTTCAAAAAGCTCCCTCGGTAAGTCCATTACGAAATGTACAAACGTACAGTTCTCTTACATATCTGTCGCTTACTGACAGACAGACAGACAGGTATCGCTTTTATGTGATGGCTATATACGTGCCGAGAGTAAATTTTATGAAAATTTCATCTGTCATCTGATCTCAATGTGACAAAATGGAAGACGATGTTTGGATTTTGGGCTTTTATTTTTCATATTTCGTTAGAGGTTTTTTGATGAAGGGTTGCCAGACGTGACATATTTTAGGTGGAATATATTAAATTTTATTTGCTTTTTTTCTGTTGCTCAAAACACACACATTATATTTGACTGGCCTGTTGGTCTAGTGGTTAGTGACCCTGACTGCTAAGCCGGAGGGTGGGTTCGATCCCCACCCAGGATAAATCTTTGTGTGAGCATGAAGGTTTATTCTGTATCTGGGTGTATTTTATCTATAATGTATTGTATGTATAATGTATTAGTATAAGTAGTTTATTTTTTTATTTTATTTCTTTATTTAATGCACAAAACAATTTACAACCTTAAAAATAAGAAAGTATAGTATATAAGTGTTCCGATTCTAGATTGTAACTCAAATACATGCGCATACATTAAAACAACTTATAGTTTTACAAGTGATCGAACATCAAAATTTGAGAACTAGCATTTTTACAATTTAACAATTTTATTATAACATGTTGAAAAGGAGCAATTTAAAAATAATAGAAATATAAATATGCAGACATTGCGTGACAGACATCATGTTACAGATGAAATTGTGGGTTTAGAATAGAGGATATCTTTTACCGTCTATGTATATTCCAACCTGGGAAACAAAAATATCTACTTGTAAATGACCCGGTACCACCTCATTATACTGTCTAGTCATTCTTACGAGTGGGTTATAAAAGGATATATTATTTTTATAGACATTTAGAACAAAGAGATTGACACGATTTGACCTGCGTTCACTATATTTAATGTTAAATGAAATATCAGAGAGTAATGTGTGTGAGTCTACTATTGAGTGAATTATTTTATATAAATAGACAAAGTCAAAATATCGACGACGAATAGTTGTTGGTAAGTCTAATTAAATAAATAAATAATATATGTATCTATGTATTTACAAAAAAAAAGTATATAAGTAGTATATATCAGTTGTTTAGTACCCATAACACAAGCAAATATAATTGCTTAATTTGAGACTCAATGGCTGTAATAAAAAAAGTAAGAAATTTGCAAATCATACAATATTCTTACAAAGTAGCTCCCACATTTTGAAACCTAACCTACCACAAGTCAGAACTATCAGAATTGCCAACAGACACACATTCTAGCCACGCTACCTAGCCCAACTCACACAATAGTTACCTAGTTTAGATCGTATTCAAGCAAACGAACTAAGACCAAAGTTGATTTAACATCCACTAGCCAAATGTTCTGTCATAGTATAATAAGACCAGAAGCTTACCAAAGTTCAGAAGACTTGTGAAGAAAAGAGGTGTACTACGAAACCTTAATAATTATAAAGTATACTTGAGACTATTAATAGAAATACGAATAGAGAAAGGAATCTTAAGCTGGTTTGGACATATGGAGAGAATGAATGAAGGAAGAGTGACAAAACAAATATATAGGACGAATGTAATAATAATAATAATAATATTCTACCACATTCACACAGCGCCATCTAGTCCCACAGTAAGCAATTATATTTGCTTGTGTTATGGGTACTAAACAACTGACATACTACTTAAATAAATTTTTTTTGTAAATACATACATATTATAAATAAATTATACCCAGACACAGAACAAAACTTTATGCTCATCACACAAAGATTTGTCCTGGGTGGGGATCGAACCCACGACCTCCGGCTTAGCAGTCAGGGTCACTAACCACTAGACCAACAGGTCAGTCAAAATGTGTGTGTATGTGTCAAAATCTGAAAGGAAACGTTGGAAGGGGAAGACCTAGAAGAATGTACCATGACCAAATAGGTGACGTTCTAAAGAAGGGACAGACAAGGAGTACCCTCAACCGGCGAGAATGCATGAAAAGACTGATGAATGTTGAAGAAGCCAAAGATGTATGACAGAATCGTGGCAAGTGGAAGGAAATAGTTTCTACCTAGCCCTCTGTTCGGAGGCGTGATCTATATGTATCATCACATCAACCTGTATCACAACTGCATGTTAACATTAAACACAGATTTAATCATCAACTGATATACCTATCGTTGATTAACTGAACAGTAACTAAGTCTCATATTACCATATCCATTATGCATGTATTTAACATAGATAAACTTAGTTCGTACACTCTACATTCATGTATACTGTGGATTGATCGATACCGCATCCATTTGTGGAGAACGATCACTTTAGGATTTTGGTTGTGTTTTCCTTATAGTGACGGATTAAGAATACATAATGTCACTATCCCATCTTAACTCGTGGGTGTTGTAAAAAGTATTTGTATTTGAACAATTCTTTTAGTGTTGAATAGTCCATTTATTGAGGAAGGTTATAGCCTATATAACATCACGCTACGGCCAATAGGAGGTGAGCAGTGGTTAAATGACTGTCACCGTGGCGCAGTGGTTAAGGTGGTCGCCTCGCCACTACATCGCCGTGCTGGGTGACGTGGGTTCGATTCCCACACGAGACAAATATTTGTGTGATTCATAGATATTTGTTTCTAGTCTGGGTGTACTTTGTGTCCGTCCGTTAGTTCCATGTTTGTACAGCTCCCCGCGACACAGGGATTGTTCCCTAAAGCGGGCGTTGTCTTTTAAAAAAAAAAAAAAAAAAATATAGAACGACGAGAGCGAAGCCCCGGGCAACGGAAACAACTAGATTTTGAATAAAATGGGAATTGTTTGTATGTATTCTTTACTATATTTAAATTTTCAAACATTTGACAGCGACGTTGCAATCGACTAAGCTCAATTCTAAGTTTTCAAATAATCCCTCTTATGGTAAGTCATTACCGCTGTTCATTAATTTTAATTTCGTATAACAGAGACATAACCAAACTGTATTGGCTTAATAATGTTTGAGGTGCCATGAATTAGGTAAGCCTGTTC
Source organism: Laspeyria flexula (assembly GCA_905147015.1). NCBI lineage: Eukaryota > Metazoa > Arthropoda > Insecta > Lepidoptera > Erebidae > Laspeyria > Laspeyria flexula. Next base: position 9,755,946 of record LR989972.1, read on the forward strand.
TATTTAACCAGACTCAAAGCAGACACAGAGAAAGCCATGACAGAATTTTTGACTGGCCTGTTGGTCTAGTGGTTAGTGACCCTGACTGCTAAGCCGGAGGTCGTGGGTTCGATCCCCACCCAAGACAAATCTTTGTGTGATGAACATGATTGTTTGTACTGTGTCTGGGTGTAATTTATGTATAATATGTATGTATTTACAAAAAAAAATATTTAATTAGGATATCAGTTGTTTAGTACCCATAACACAAGCAAATTTAATTGCTTGATTTGGGACTAGATGGCGCTGTGTGAATGTGGTGAAATATTATTATTATTATAGAATAACCCTAAATATAACCCTACCACCACTATACACTGAGTAAAAACCCATCACAATATAACAACCCTACTATAACGCTATTTTTAACAACGCTCCCCGACGAAAACAGCTCTCTGAAGTCAGTTTTATTAAAACCATAAACAGCATATCAAATTCGTGTGAAACTTTTGTTCCGGGGTGTACACAGAAAGTTCTAAGTGGTAAGTACACATCATACAGTCTACCGAATAGGTGCTGGCTTAACGCGCTCTACCGTGCTTTGTTTTAATGGTTTGTTTGCAGTCATCATAAAATACGTCACAGTATTCTTTGGGAAATTTTTAAATAGATTTTGGGATTCTATTTGTTTTGTTCATGTTAATAGCTATTTGCCTAGCCGTGGGATGGTGGCCAGTAAATTAATGATCAGTCTTTATTTGGTCACTGCTCAGCTCCGTTATATTATGCGTGATGATGATATAACCAACACTAAAATAATTTTTCAATACTTTAGAGCGATAAATTTAATTTTATCATCTTTTATTTCTCATGTAAATAATCCCTGTAGTAATGAATTAAGAATACATAATGTCACTACCCCATTTCAACCCGTGGGTGACAATAGCACTGCGAGAAAATTTAAAACATAACCCTATACCAATCCGTCTGACCAGCGTGGTATAGTAGGCTAAATTCCCACCAAAACGTACACGATAACAGAGCCCTAACAATGCACCAATACCATTAAAAGTCTGCCGGCGCTTGCCTGTTAAGTGATATTTTTACTAACACAAAATGTTAAGAAAATATGAATAATGCAAACATCAGAGTACCTGATTAAATTTCAGAAAGTTTCCGTCCAACAAGAACTTTGTTTCTTGCCAAATGTTACACATAACCTATTTTGTGCTTAGTTAAGTATTCCCAAGTATTTTCCAACTATGTTGCAGAAAATTTCAAGTATCCCGTTCCGGTCAAGAGACTGCTTAGAGAGTTAAAACTGTAGTTTAAATATCTTTTGACGTAAACTTCTTAGTTCTACTTACTACTAGCTTGCAGGCTACATTTTTTTGTATTTTTTACTCAAAGAACAGCACAAATTCTCCGAAGGGGTAGGTACAAGTGCATCCCATCCACATTTCACCACTTATGTTTGGTCACACGTAATGGGATGCGGTTTTTTTTTTTTAAAACAAGGCCTGTGTCGTGAGTGACTTTCATCATTTTAACCCATAAACGTCCCACTGCTGGGCACGGGTCTCTTCCAAAGAATGTGGAGGGAATTTAGCCTACTATACCACGCTGGCCAGACGGGTTGGTATAGAGATAGTTTTGAATTTTCCTTGCAAAAAAAATACATTTTCATCCATTCCTCTGTATGAACCCTCTTAATCAACAGTCATAATTTATTTATTTAATAGCAAAATAATTTATATAGAAATAGCCTTTCATCTAGAATACCGGTGACGCTAAAACAGCATATTTCCAAACTTGTAGGAACCAAAACAGCCTCCTAGACAAGTGGCAATTGCTTCAATCTGTATATTCTAAACGACATGTCACTTCAATACATTTGAACACATCTCTGACATAAACTATCAACATGTCAAGTGATCAATGTACTAATTTGACTTGTCGTTTGAATAGATAGATCGAAGCAATTGCCACTTGTCTAGAGGGGCAGTAGATAAAGTTATCTCTATGATCCGAAAATCACTCGATGGTTGCAGTGTGGCATTATGTTAATTCCAACTTTCACTCATCAACGTAAACCATGAGAGACCATGGGCAGTTGGGGCAAAGACTCCAGGAATTTCCTCCAGGAATTAGGACGCCGACTTAATAATATATGTGGTGACTCCCGCTCCAGGTCTTTCCTGGTGCAAAGGTTTGCCATTGCCATACAGTGCGGAAACGCGGCAAGTGTTTTAGGCACCTTTGCGCCAGGAGCAACCAGGGGTGGGTTATTTGACTAACACTGTATTTATTTAAGTTTTAATTTAATTTCATTATGATGATGCAACCCATTAAGTCCCACTGGTGGGCTCGGGTCTCCTCTCCTCTAACTAGAGAGCTGAGAGGGTTTAAGCCATAATCCACTCACGCTGGCCTAGTGCGGGTTGGTGGATCAGACATACTCATAGAATTTCTTCTAGGGTATGTGGGTTTCCTCACGATGTTTTCCTTCACCGTTTGCAGATGGTAAGTCACTTGACTAGTAACTACATGTAAATTCCACAAGGTGGAATCCACATTGGTGCTGCTGGTCGGGATCGAACTCGGACCGCGTGATTTGCACGCCGGTTCGTTATCCATTCAGCCACCATCGTTTTCAATTTATATTTATAAATAAATAAATAATAAATAAAATAAATAAATAAAAATAAAATTCGTTTATTTCGAACCGGAATTCATAGTGTTAGTAACAATGACCTTAAACAACTATGTTAGTAAAATATTATTCTAAATAAGTACATACACATGGACACATACAAAGGATACCACTATTACACATACCGGTTGTATGTAATTGTGGTATCCTTGGTTATATGGACGCATGTCCAGTGCTTCATAATGGCACTGTCCACATCAAGCCTGTTGGCCACAGTCTTCAGGAGGCTGTTGGAACTGCCACGGACCCGCTGTAGCAGGGACGCGATTCGGGTTCTAATGATAGCCGAAAAGCTATCAACCCCAGCTATGGCCAACATCCCTGAGGCACTACAGTGTCGTCGCAACCCCAACAGCGCCCTGAAGGCATTATTATATTGGGTACGCAGGGTCCTGTATGCTCTTTGAGTATAATTCATCCATAGGCCGCACGTGTACAAAGAGTGACAATACGCTTTGAAAAGCGTAATTTTAGCTTGTTTAGAACAGCGTGCAAACCTGCGGGAAAGCATATTAGCTCGAATGCACAGGGCCCTGCGCTCCCGTTCCATGTCCATGTCATCCTTCAGCGACTCCGTGACCCAATGCCCCAGGTACTTAAAGCTGGTAACTTGTGCCAACGGGATCCCATTGAGCTTTACTGGAGGTACTTTGTAAGACTTATTACCAGCCTTGAACACAAGAAGTACACTTTTATTTTATTTAATACAAATACAAATCATTTATTTTGTAAACATAGATACATACAAGCAGATGGTATTCTTAAATTTAATTTAATTTGCATGTGTATGTTTCATGAATCGTAAACTATTCAGTCTACAGAACCACCTAATATTGCTTTGTTTTCCGTCGCGAAGTATATGATAAATATTCTATTAAGCGAAAACTTTCCTTTAAAAAATTAAAAAGCTCGAATGTGGTAACAGTAAAGTTTAGAACAAGATACATCACTCAAGGCCCATTAAAATTGTACACAGGAATGACAGTGACGTGTCTCTTGCTTTATTTTGCTTTCAAATACTTTGTAGCTGTCACTCTTGTGATTTTAGTTAGGTATTTGAAATCATTTTAGTATTACTTTAATGTATTTTACAGAACTGTTCGCTGTGGCGTAAATTAGGTGAGACCTATGTTCAGCAGTGGACGTCGTTGGGCTGATATGATGATGATGATGAATGTATTTTATCGTGACAGTACACGTATATTCTGGAATGATGCGACCGATTAGTTCTCCTGCGGATTTCCTCATTTCTGATTCGATCATGCAATTCCAACATACATTCTAAACACATTACTCTCTTTTATGGTTTCGCAATCGATTAAAAAGAGCGATGTTCTTTCACCATAAATATTGCTTGCTATAAAGTTTAAATATACCTCGGGTATTAGGAAAGTGGTCGTCAATAACATTACATGGCATATGTTGGGTTTTATTCCCAAGTGAAATAAAAATTGTGTTTGCGAAGTGCCGTCATTTAAAAGGATTAACATCGAAATTGAAAGTGGCTTTTGAATAATATAACCATAACATACCCATGTGAAAATAACTGCTAAATTAAAATTTTATAATAAGTATGTAGAAATTATATATGAGTATTTACAACACAAAGTTAACTGAGTATGATCAATTAATTAATTTACTAAATTCATTTATGTTCACTCCATGTAGTGATAGATTTAGAATACATAAAGTCACTACCCCATTTCAACCCGTGAGTGTTGTAAAAGCCGAATAAGGGACCTAATTTTAGGCAGACAAGAGCACTGTGAGAAAAGTAAATTTCAAAACAAAACCTTATACCTACCCGTCTGGTCAGCGTAGTATAGTAGGCCCTTCCCTCCCTCCCCTTACCAACAAAAATGTTATTATGATTGTCGTCTCTTGACTCACGAGATACTTCCCCAGGCAGGCGGCTCAATTTGATAGTGATAGTGATAGTATTCTTTATTGTGGATCATAGGTAGGTACATAATACAGATGTTACACTTTAATGATAATTATAAGAACAGCTATTGTCCCGCCCTTTGGGCATACAATATTTAAAATTTGACAGTGAATATTATATTACAAGCATTTGAATAAAAGGTTAATTTAGTATGTAGTGTCAAATATCAGTGTATGTCACAATAATTATAAATAGGCACAAAAATAAAAAAAATTAAAAATTATTGAATACTGAACACAGTCATCATGACTGAGGTAGACTAGAGTAGTGGAGCAGAGATTTGTCTGTCAAGTACTCATTTACTGTATAATAATATTTATTAATTAAGAGTTCATTGAGCGGAGATTAAGCGCTTTAAAACCGCTTTCTTTCTTACCAAGGTGCAGATTTAGCTATCTGTTCCCTTAGTCGCTTCTAACGTCATAATAACACGAGTTTTATTACTCCTACATCATCATCATCATATCAGCCCAACGACGTCCACTGCTGAACATAGGCCTCATCTAATTTACGCCACTGTGAACGGTCCTGTACCGCCTGCAACCAACGGCCACCCGCACTCACTGACTCACTCCTACATATGTTATATACCTTAACTAAAACCTAACCAATTTCCTTTCCATATTACTGACAGGCCTGTTGGTCTAGTGGTTAGTGACCCTGACTGCTAAGCCGGAGGTCGTGGGTTCGATCCCCACCCAGGACAAATCTTTGTGTGATGAGCATAAAGATTTGTTCTGTGTCTGGGTGTAATTTATCTATAATATGTATGTATTTACAAAAAAAAATATTTAAGTAGTACATCAGTTGTTTAGTACCCATAACACAAGCAAATATAATTGCTTACTTTGGGACTAGATGGCGCTGTGTGAATGTGGTAGAATATTATTATTATATTATTATGACAGCCATTCTCATTAGGCAAGAAGTCAAACGTACCGTAGCCCAAGTTAACCAATGCGTCTGTTATAACGTTAGCTCGGCGCAACAAGTGAGGGTGTGACTTAACACTTAACCGATATATTAGTAGCTATATATGTACAGGATGTCCAGGCAAATGGAACTTGTAACATAAAATAATATATACATAGCGTTACGCCTTATTTCCCTAAGGGGAAGGCAGAGTTGAATCGACCCCATATTTCACCAGGTATGTTTAGTTCCATGGAATAGGGGGCGAGCCTATTGACTTCAACCGGGAACTGTTTTCCGAACTCTGGGAAAATCTCAACACTGCAATTTCAAGATAGAAGAACCCAATACCATTTTAATTCCCAAACCGAGAGTAGAAATATATAGACACGATCTGATCCGAACAGCAAGATCGCGCTGGGTGTAGGCCGCACACAATCGGTCCTATTGGAAGACTCTTGAGGAGGCCTATGTCCAGCAGTGGACTTCCTGCGGCGGATATGATGATGATTATGTCGTACGATGATTGATAATTAATTGTATAATATTTTTTACATGTTTATTTATTTATCTTATTTTTATTTCCAATTAGACAACCGTGAAACATAGGTCGAATATGTCATAGTCAAGTTATGTTAGAATTAAATTGGTTGATGGATTTTAGATGTTTTCACCATTGTCAAATTATTCATGTAACGCCCTATCTTTGCCGGTAAGATTGAGACATATTTTCAAAACTGTCTGATAATCTCTTTGATAAAAAATAAAATACGCGAAAATTCGCATTATCAAGGCATAATACGACATATTATATTTAAAATGGAAGCGCTAGCTTCCGTCAAAAGGCTCTTACTGCAAAAAAATTGAAAATTGCCTTCCATCAACTGTAGTTGATGGAGGGCATTTTCAATTTTTTTAATAAATAAATAAATAATATTATTTATTTAAAAATAAATAATGTATTACGGTGAGGGAATGACAAAACCCTGTTTCCGTACAGCATTTACTCATTCATGCTTTGTCTCAATAACATTGAAACAAATACACGCGCTTGTCTGAATTATTTAGTCTTCGCTTACAACAAAACAAAACAAAGCGTAAAACTCCAAATTGAAATAAAACTCTACACTCATGCAAAATTCACCTTTATATACATGTCACAGAGAGGGTATTATTCTGTCAGTAATCTACTGCTGCGTTAATAATCCGAAGTGCACAGAAATTTCTTTTGTTTATTTTCGTATTATTTATTTAATTAATGTTTGCACAAAAGGCTGCGGCATTAAGTTGACCTTTTATAAGGAACATTCTATACCTGTGAAGCTTAATCATTCTCATAATAACTTATTTATCATCATCATCAGCCATTAAGTCCCACTGCTGGACTCGGGTCTCCTCTCCTCTAACTAGAGAGCTGAGAGGGTTTAGGCCATAATCCACACACGCTGGCCTAGTGCGGGTTGGTGGATCAGACATACCCATAGAATTTCTTCTAGGGTATGTGGGTTTCCTCACGATGTTTTCCTTCACCGTTAGTACTAGTTATATGTATTAGTCACTTGACTAATATAAATAACATATAAATTCTACAAAGTGGAATCCACATTGGTACTGCTAGTCTGGATCGAACTCGGACCGCGTGATTTGCACACCGGTCCCTTATCCAATCAGCCACCATCGCCTTCGCAACTTATATATATATTTATTTGTTTTCTTTAAATGGAGTAATAAATAAAATAGCATATTATTATGTACCTGATCATAACAGCATAATAAACATAAAAAACACAACGTCGAATATCCATAATATATTTTAAAGTACCTGCATAATTTTGATGTGAATCTGAAGAGATCCTTACCTGTAAAAAACAAGACAGATTAGAGTCAAAGATACTATAGGCTTATTCAATAAATTCAAATTGTGTTATAACATAACTTTGCATCATGGCTTTTTTTTTTTTGAAGATAGGCAGAAGTGCGACTCACCCACATTTCACTAGCTATAATAATATAATATAATATAATAATATAATATTCTACCACATTCACACAGCGCCATCTAGTCCCAAAGTAAGCAATTATATTTGCTTGTTTTATGGGTACTAAACAACTGATATACTACTTAAATACATTTTTTTTTCTTTTTTTTGTAAATACATACAAATTATAGATAAATTACACCCAGACACAGAACAAACCTTTATGCTCATCACACAAAGATTTGTCCTGGGTGGGGATTGAACCCACGACCTCCGGCTTGGCAGTCAGGGTCACTAACCACTAGACCAACAGGCCAGTCGTAAGCTATGATTAGTGCCATGTAGAATAGAGAAAGTCTAATCATTAAAGGGACACATTTTCAAAATGGGGTAAATACTAATCTGATTTAAAATAATCCAAAACTTCATTATTCTTGTGTATTATCGATACAATTTTACGATAATAATTCGTTATAATTCCCGAGCGAAGCCGCAGGCGAAATTTATCTTGAATAAAACACATTATCTTATACGTTTCTTGTCAAAATATTTCTCAATACACACCCCTTTCTCCCACGTACACAGAGGCCTACATAAACAGTGTGACAAAATTTCACAATAATATTATTATTATCGACAAGATTGATGGGACCTACAATACTCCATTGTGGAAGAAACGTACTGTCTCATTATCGTGATTTATTTTGTGTACCTTCTGTTATTATGTGTAACACCCGACGTTTTTCGATTGGCTGTCCATATAACTGGCATGTTAGGTGAATATCAAAAGTATTTTTTTATTAAAAGCATGGTGGCCGAATTGATAAGTGGTCGATTCTGACCGGCAGTACTAATGTCGATTTAACTTTGTAGAATTTATAGTACTAGTCATGTGACTTACTATCATCATTATCATTTCAACGCTTAAACGTCCCACTGCTGGGCACGAGTCTCCTCCAAAAATTGTGAAAGGAATTTAGCCTACTATACCACGCTGGCCAGACGGGTTGGTATAAGGTTTGTTTCAAATTTTCCTATGAGAAAAACTGGGAAGAAACTCACGCGTTCACTTTTAGACAATCTTATGTGGTGAGGTAGCGGTGGTTTTTGGAACTAAAATTAGAGTTTTTATATTTGGTTTGTCGGGGTGTCAGAATAGAAATTGGAGTCAAGGCGGAGGGCTGGATTTTTTTTTATTAATATTATAAATTACTGAGAAAGGATTATCAATAGTAGATGCACTTCTACCTATATGGAAAAAGTCTCGATGATAAGTATACTATTTTACCATGAGACAAACTAACATATAATTTCTTAACAAATATTTGGCTCCATTTCTAACAGACATCTCATGAATCTTCAATATTTGTATAAATCATGAGCTATATCCTCATTCGCATAGATCAGCATCTAACCTAATACTAGCCCTGTGTATGAGCAGGACAGAAACTCTATAACATCAACCACCATAAGAGCAAGCGAGACAACCATACTATAACGTGTCAAATCTTCTAAAGCATCAATATCGTAGTCTGAATGACATTTCTAATCTACGATATCGGGTAAATTGACGATGGGTGTTGGTATATGAATATAGGTTTTATGTTGTAGTGTTAGGGTGTAAATTTGAGTATAAATGTTTCCGATCCATGTGAGGCTTGGAATGCCTATCACACCGTTTGCGGTTTTTGTAATTAGGATATAAGTAACTGTTTTCACAAGAATACTCCTTCTTTCGATAGGATAGTTTAGAATGTAAACTACACTTGAACAGCTACCAATTATAGATTACATTTATTCTTTTTACCGTGGATTAATTAAAGTTAATTATTAGTTTAAATTAGGAATTAGGAAATTAGGTGAGGCCTATGTTCAACAGTGAACGTCGTTGGGATGATATGATGATGATGATGATTAGTTTATATGGTAGAGTGATCACTATTCTAGATGAAAAGTCATATTTAAAACTATTTCTTTGTGTTCGTTGCATTTTATTCCAATCGAAATAATTAAGCAATTACCATTTTCATTGCACTTTGATTTACTATAGTATAACTTTTAGTTACGATACCATTGGAAACTACTGTAAAAATATAGATTTAAAAACTACAACAGCTCCAAGTTTGAAAGGAGAATAATATATGATCGAGCTCTGAAATGAATGGAATTCTTCTTCTTTTCGTGTCGACGACAAATCAGATTCTATCGGCCCAAAACTTAGCCACAGCCATCGTCAGCAGCTCTCAATAAATAAATAGTTCTACTATTATTTCACGACGGTGTAACAGACATCCAGCCGGACTATGTGTAGACACACGAATGATTGAATTAGCAAATCAAATCTCGCGATTTGTTGGTCCTAATTTCACGTATTAAACTGAGTTTTGACTCTGCGTAGTTTGACGGCTAAACAGGCTTAATATGAGTTAGGTGCTATGTAACTTTGTGACGTAATAGCACAAGAAAGAGATAGATAGCATTTATTGTAGTGTGTTGTATGTGTATGAGAGGGATGGAAAAATAGTACGTTATCGGTCGTGGTTAGTAAAAGGTGGGATTTTTCTATAAATGAAGTTGACATGTGATGCGATCTTTTTCGGAGTGAATAGGGACGATCTTTTGATCACATATTATAAGAATATGACAGGTTGACGTCTTAGAAATTTGATGTTTATTAAAAAAGTTATTGAATTGCTTTATAACTGCATGTTCAGTCGGTGCAGTCCCTCACTAGATCACGTTTCTTTTTTATTTTAATACCAAAATGTTGGCAAATAAGATAGCAGTTCGCCTGATATTATTTGATATTAATTTCAGCTTGATACCTCTATAGTTAATTGGTCACTTGAAACAATACAACGACTTCTTTAAAACAATAATTGAAGGAAAAATAGAAGGAAGGAGAGGTAGGGGTAGACCTAGGAGAAGTGTCATCCAGCAAGTGAAGGAAAAAGTGGGAGTTGTGTCGTATCAAGAAGTAAAAAAATGCAGAGAGAAGAATGGCGATTGCTTCACCGACAAGAGCAAAGCTCTTAAATAAGAGAAAGAAAGAGACTTCTATATCGCATACATAATTATTGAATACTGACTTGAGGACTCATCTTAATTGTTGACGGATAAAATTAACACTGATAAATTAATTAATCATGGATGCTTGTATTAACGTATGATAGGTGTACGATGGTAGATGGTGCTAACAGAAGTCTGTCTCTGTACGTAACTTAATTCTGAGCTATCTATTAATGAGTACTTGTTTGTAATTCACACTCATCTGATTTTATTCATTCTTCTTTCACTATTCAATCCATCCTTCTCTGGAATGGCCTACCTCAGGAAATCAGGATGAGCACAAGCCGTTTCACTTTTAAAAGAAAAGTTCGTGAACTGTTGTTAAATAATAACGTATTATTTATATTTTTAATGAAGTGTAGTTTCAGCCTAATTATAATATAATATTTGTACACCGGCTACCGGTAGAATATGCGAACTGTATACCCAATAAGACCAATAATGTAATGTACCATGTTCTTAGAAATAAATGAATTTGAATTTGAAGGATAGTTTGGCATATTCCTTTTCTTATATTTTTATTTTTATTTCTTCGTTCATATTCATATCACCATCATCATCAGTCCCTCGCATCACGTATTCTTTTCCATATATATATATATTTATTTACATAAATATTTATGTTATATAGTAAATAATATTGTTTATTAATATTTTATATGTATATTTATATACTATGTATTTATTTTACAAAAACAATACCCGTCCTGACAGTCGGTTAAAAATCCATAACTACCTACTATTTCTATACATCCACCTACTTTGTCATATCTCTGTATCACCCAAAGGTAGACTGATAGATAATGCCTTAGGCAAGTCAAGTCCGCCTATACATTGTTATTGTGTATGAAGTTTTAATAAATAAATAATGAGTCAATTTTCCACGATGTTCTTGAGAAAGATATTCTTGACAGACAGACGGACAACGGAGTGATCCTATAAGGGTTCCGTTTATTCGTACGGAACCCTACAAAATGTAGCTTATCTAAGAGATCCAGTCGTCTTTAGTAGCAACAAAGATCAAAAAACAAAAGAAAATCGAAGAAATCTTCTAGAATCGATCTCTATATAGATAGGCTATTCGAACTCATTGATAACAACATCCCCAGTGATTGTCCGATATCCACAACATATGTCCACAACATGATTGATAGTGGGCACACGATGATATATTATGTTCAACGGACATCTGTAGATAGGCTTTAAGCTCCGTACGCACTTGTGTACGATCATTGAGGTTAAGCAACACTCGAAAAGGTCAGTCCATGATGGGTGACCATTTGTGGCAATATCATTCTCGAGCGTCGCCGTGCTTTGGAAGGCACGTAAAGTCGTTGATCCCGGTTATGACTTAATGTGGTGGTCGTTAAGTCAAGTTGGAAGCCTTCTAGGCGACTTGATAAATTCCATAGAGAGATAAAATTCATAGAGTCTGCCTCAAGTCCATACGATAAGAAGAAGATGAAGATAACACTTTGATATATGACTGACCTGTTGGCGTAGTTGTTAGTGACCCTGACTGCTAAGCCGGCGGTCGTCGGTTCGATTCCCAGGATCAATCATGTGTGATGAGCATGATTGTTTGTTCTGTGTCTAGGTGTTTAGTGTATTCTTGCCTGATCTGGGAATTCATTTTTAAGTTTGATGTGTCTGTGTATCTGTGTGTCTATCTGTAGCATCGTAGATCCTAAACCATTAGTTTATGGCCAATTTGAAAGTTGATTTTTTTCTAAATTGCTGCAACCGTTTATTATATAGTATTTATTGTTGAGTAGGTACCTATATAAAATAAGATTACTTGTACGGAGACTCGATCCCAAAGTCAAACTATAAAATAGTTTTGTGGGGCTCAATGTTGTAGTAAAACAACAAGATGGCTTGACACAGACTGACTTTATTTTATTTTACCCACATTACAGTATTTATTAATTATTAACATGTACCTACAATATACTACAAAAGTAAATTTTATTTTATGTATGCAATAAATAAATAAATATACCTATATTTTTTTTTCTTTTTTTTAATAATCATCTTATATAGTTATATAAGATGTATATGATATAGTTTATAAGATCATTGTTACTAACACTATATGGGCTTGCCCGAAGTAAACGTTTATTATTATTATTATTAATATATGTATTGTATAGGACACCGATAGTTGAACATAGGATTACCCAAAAGATTAGTGATATATTAGATTAGTGTAGTGTGTCGAAGTACCGACAGTTCAAAAACTATAAATATAAATGACCAAAGTGAGGGTAGTAGCATAAACCCGCACGCATCAGGAACGACGCTCGGCCGCTGCTCCAGTCAGCCCGTGACCACGGTCGGTGTAATTCGACCGAAACGTCGGGCAAAAAATAAGGTATTTTCATATTCCTTAAATATAATACGTGACGTAGACCCGTTATATAATAATTTAATTACCCAAAAGACTTCCAATTCGATTTTAGATTTCAGCAGTCACTAAAGTTATATCTCACTAATTGATTTGAAAGCTTGAACTTCTGATATTTAAATCTAGACTACAAGGTCAGTACAAATGGAGCATAGACAAATCAGACGAATGTATTCTTCTGTCTCTGTCACTCGCCATGTAACAGTGGGAGATGAAATATTTAACGTTACATTTTTTTTTTGGTATTGCATTTGAATTCATATATTCATCATTATTACAATCCATAAACGTCCCAGAACTGGGCACGGGTCTCCAAAGAATGTGGAGGGAATTTAGCCTACTATACCACGCTGGTCAGACGGGTTGGTATAGAGTTTGTTTCGAATTTTCCTTTTCTCGCAGTGCTCTTGTCTGCTTAAGGTCTCCCTTAGTCGCCTTGTGTGACACCCACGGGTTGAAATGGGGAAGTGACATTATGTATTCTTAATCCGTCACTACACGGGCTATTGTATATTGGGTGCTACAAATTGTTTTGTGTGTTGAGCAATGTGTTTTTACGTTTGTTTTAAAATGGGTCTAAGAGAGTCAGTTATTCTATTAATTTATTATTTGAAAAAGTAACGATACATCTTTTAGCTGAGATATTTTTTAGAATATAGTTTGATCTGTAAAAACATTTTTGCAAATCCACCGAAAACGTCGTATATGTAGGTTATTGATGGTATTTTGTGTGAAAATCTCAATAAATTGCACCTGTGCGATGCTGTGCAGAATGGGGGCGAGTCTAGTATCGATATAAATAACGATGCGACTAATCGATAAGACTGTTTTCTCTTATCAACGCTTGAGTGAGTTTGTCTTTTCTGAAGGACGCTGGGCTCTATCTTGTTGTGATAATTAATGAGTAAACAGATTAGAATTGAGGATACTTTTTCATCTTACCGAATGGACTTGAAGCGTGTTGGAAATTATTAAATCGCTCAGAAGGCTTCCAACTTGACTTCTAACACATTAAGTGATAACCAGTATCTAATCTGTGCCAACAGTTAGATTCATAATTTTTGATCATCATCATTTCAACCTAATTGCAGTCCATTGCTGGACATTTGCCTCTCCTAACACAGGCCATAACACTTGGTCTCAACTTTCCGCATCCAGTCAGACTCAGCGATCTTTATGAGGTCATCGGTCCACGGTAAATTAAATTAATTTAGAGTAAATCATTATATACAATATAGATTTACATACAGTGAAGAAAACTAAATTAATTTTTTATAAAAAATTAGCATCATCAACTAATTTCTGTATCGGAATGGGTCCATTTACATTCAGTATACACCATAAACACATGCATGCAATTTCATATATATATTTATTTATTTCACTTGCCTCAAATTCATTTTCTCTAAGATTACCTCTACATAATTCCATATCTAGGGTGAGAGCCTGGAGATCTGTCACACAGGTCCTGAACCTACTACAGACTCCAGCTCTCAGAAGGGTTTAGTATAAGCTATGTTATTCTATAATAATCTTGTGTAATTCCTTTTGAGAGAAATAAATAAATTATTATTATTATCCCCTTTATTTAAATTAAATTCTCCCATTCTTACATTTTTAAATATAAATATTAAAAAAAAGATACATTTAAAAATATAAAAATGTGGTGGCCAGCTGACATCGGGAACAGAGTCCAAGGTGCCGACGGTTAGGGCTCCAGAGAAAGGAACCTCCTCACAATACGTGCCGTGTCGAGGAGTACTGCCTTCTGTATCAGGCCCTTTATCCAGCTTTCTAGCCCGAGTCTCTTAAGATGTTGGTCGAGGCTCTTTGCTACTAGGCCATTGACTGTCACAACTATCGGTACAATGATTGCTGAGTCCACATCCCACATGTCGACAATCTCGTGAGCTAAATCAAGATATTTAGTTTGTTTATCTTTTTCAGCCTTCACGAGATTCTCATCATGAGGGACCGTGATATCAACAATCACTGCAAGACGCTTTGATCGGTCCAATACCACAATATCGGGCTTGTTAGCTATAACAGTCCTGTCTGTGATAATGGACCGATCCCAGTACAACGTCGCATGACTATTTTCGAGAACTGGCTCAGGAGCATACCTATAGTACGGCACTTCGACGTCAACAAGTTTAGTTATTATTATTATTATAGTATAAGTCGCCAAACTTAACGATCATAACTATATAACTACTACTACACTACGCCACTGAGCTATCCGTGTAGCATGAGCGGATTTACGTTTAAACCACGCCACAGGTTGGGCGCCATATATCTACAAAGGATTCAGCAGTTGAGATTAAGTTCACATGCATTATGTATTGTGTTGGAGCTCTGTCTCACACACGGCTCGGATGAATGGCGAGCATTATTAAAAACTAGAAGACGCGCGGGGATTCACTCCCGTCGTTCTTTATTTGTCCAGCTCCTATTAGCCGTAGCGTGACGTTGTATAGCCTATAACCTTCCTCGATAAATGGGCTATCCAAAACTAAAAGATTTTTTCAAATCGGACCAGGGCCCTGATTCTGAGCCGTCGGAATGCTCCCGGATCGTAAACTTTTACGAATCTTAGTACCACGTATTTTTAAGGCTGTGTTGTTTAATATGTATATATGTATGTTGTTTAATGTTGGAAAATAGTCTAACGTATAGAAAATTAAAAACTGATAAATTTTAGGTATTTTCCTTCAACCATTTATTTCTTTAACAATAGGTTTTTTAACTTTAATTACACTGACATTTCAGGCCGAAAATTTTCCGACAGCTCAGAATCAGGGGGCTGTAGTTCCTGAGATCTTAACGTTCAACCAAACAAACAAACTTTACAGCTTTCTAATATAAGTATAGTCAAAGGATGTTTCCGTCAACAGGGCACTTTTCAAAACTGTGACGGGCTGTTTTGACCTTGACCCAAGAGTTAAAAGACTTTTCTTTTACCTTCGACCGCCTGTAGCACAGGTTTTACCTTCTAGTACAGTTATTTTACCTAGTATTCTGTTTATACCTATTTACCTTATTCCTTTAATAAATTTTAGTTTTCGTAGTAGTCGTAAAAATGGCGACAAGATAAATCTAGACTAGAATTATAACCTATTAACCTGTGAACCTGTTGTTTTCTACGTCTCTGTTTAAAGCATATTTCGGCCAGTTCTTGTTAAAATTATTTGGAAAAAGCTTTCTAGGACGACCTCTGCGAGGCCGTCTTTAGGCTTTCACTGTGTGATGATTGTCTTTTGATCTGGATCTATGTCATTATTATCAAAAACTAAAATATTATTAAAGATTTACTTATGAAATTATTAAAAAAGTATTATCGTAATCGGACCACTCTAATGGTCATATAAAAATACAGGTTGATTTGAAAACCTCATTTTTAATTTGTATACCTACTTAATAAATTACATTTAGCTAAGTATGAATTTAATCAATCAATGTACTTACAAAGGTGCCGAAGCCAATAAAACATTTAATAAAATTAATTAATCACAAAGGCGATGTCTAAGTTAATCAATCAATGTACAAACATGATTGAGCAATCAAATCAATTAATACATTTGCTCATTTATTAAACCAATCATTTCTTCATTCAAAATTATAATTAGTCAAATGGCGATTGAAATCAAATCATTAGGTAATTAGTAATTACCTATGTATTTCCTTTTTTATAAAAAAACCTGTTACATGGCGTATGTTGACTGTCACCTACGCGTTTAAGATGGTGCCTCGCCACTAACATCGCCGTGCTGAGTGACGTGGGTTCGATTCCCACACGAGATAAATATTATGTTTCAAGTCTGGGTGTACTTTTATCCGTCAGCAACCCATTACGTCCCACTGTTTGGCTCGGGTCTCCCCTCCTCTAACTAGAGAGCTGAGAGGGTTTAGGCCATAATCCACTCACGCTGGCCTAGTGCGGGTTGGTGGATCAGACATACTCATAGAATTTCTTCTAGGGTATGTGTGTTTCCTCACGATGTTTTCCTTCACCGTTAGCAGATGGTAAGTCACTTGATAGTACATATAAATTCCACAAAGTGGAATCCACATTGGAACTGCCGGTCGGGGTCGAACTCGGACCGCGTGATTTGCACACCGGTCCCTTATCCATTCAGCCACCATCGCTTAGCTTCATTTTCTTTACTTTTGTCCATTAATTATTATTATTGTATGTTTGTAAATTCCACGCGTCACATGGTTCGAAACGTAGAATGGGCGCGGCGCGGCGTTGTTATTTTTAAATTAAAGAAAAATTACAAGTAAACAAGAGCTATCCTCTCTAGGTAGGCAGCGGCTTGGCTGTGCCCCTAACCACTTAACATCAGGTGGGCCGCTAGCTCGTCTGCCACATCAGGCAATAAAAAAATAAAAAAAATTATAAGCATGAAGAGAAGAGTAGGCAATACGGTACGGTAACCACTTACCATCAGGAGAGCTGCAAGTTTGTATGCTATCATTTATTCATTCATTCATCAAAAAAATTAGATACTCGGTGGTCGTTTCTGCCTGTGTGTCAGATTGTTGGTCACCGGCACGTCGACACTAGCATCTCAGTGACTTATTGCTGGGGGATTCTGCTCTTAATAACAGAATGTAGGATCTAAACTAGCAGATATTATTGTAAGACAGCTTACGTCAGAGATGTGTTCGTTCAAATTGGATTCATAGCGTCATTTAATGAAATAAAAATGTCATATTACAAAATAATAATATTTCACCACATTCACACAGCGCCATCTAGTCACAAATTAAGCAATTATATTTGCTTGTGTTATGGGTACTAAACAACTGATAAACTACTTACATTTTTTTCTAAATACATACATATTATAGATAAATTACACCCAGACACAGAACAAACAATCATGCTCATCACACAAAAAATTGTCCTGGGTGGGGGTAGAACCCACGACCTCCGGCTTAGCAGTCAGGGTCACTAACCACTAGACCAACAGGCCAGTCAAAAATATATACATACATATCACGCCTTTTCTCAGCAGAGGGTTAGGCAGAGACTATTTCCTTCCACTTGCTAAGATTCTGACATACATCTTTGGTTTCTTCAACATTCGTCAGTCTTTTCATGCATTCTCGCCGATGATGATAGACAGAATACCGAAGCTACATCAATTCCACATTAACATGGTCGTTTGCGTGTAAAGGTAGAGCTGCCTTACCTTCTATAAAAATATAGTAGGTATATGTTTTACGGGATACCTACCATAAAACATATGCCTACTATATTTTTGATATGTATATACCCTACCAGGTACAGCGGGTAAACCCCGCTCGATTCGTCTTAGTACAACAAAATGACGTTTCATCCATTACGATAACCAAACCAACGCCACTAGGGTCATGATCATAGGCCTCTTCTAACACGCACCATAACACTCGGTCCTAACACGCCACAAGGGTGCCACTTAATAATGTGACTAAGCACCGACTTCAAACAGAACATTAAGTCGGAAAAATATCGAACTTTGCCAATCTATAAAACGCTATAGTCAAAGTCAAGTCAAATCTTTTTATTTCATTTGGATCACATACATGATACTTATGAACGTCATACAAAGCCAGAAAAAGTGTCAGTAAATTTGCCTACGGCCAGTTCACTGACAAGGTTGAGCTCTGAGAAGAACTTGGCAAGAAACTCAGGCCACTCTTTTCAATCGCCATAGTTGTTACAATTTTAATTGGTTACAGTTTGAAATATCACAGAAAGTACAGAACCAATACACCATACTAAATCAAATTCAATAAAATTTGAATGAATCAAAGGTCCAAACTAATACGATTGCCCCTCTTCAGTACAGTAAGGACCTGCGTTCACTGGTGACTTGGTACCATAGTTTTTTATATAAGTACATAGTTGACTGGCATGTTGGTCACTAGACCAACATGCCACTAACCACTAGGTTAGTGACCCTGACTGCTAAGCCGGAGGTCGTGGGTTCGATCCCCACCCAGGACAAATCTTTGTGTGATGAGCATAAAGGTTTGTTCTGTGTCTGGGTGTAATTTATCTATAATATGTATGTATTTACAAAAAAAAAACATGTATTTAAGTAGTATATCAGTTCTTTAGTACCCATAACACAAGCAAATATAATTGCTTACTTTGGGACTAGATGGCGCTGTGTGAATGTAGTAGAATATTATTATATTATTATTATTATGTCTCTTTTCTCACGGCTATACTTTTCTCTAAGGTGAGAAGTATACCCGGTCCTTTTCAGTGATTTTGTCGGTCGGTTACCAAAGAGACGGAGACTTATTTAATAGGTACTAGGTTTCTGAAGCACTTTATAATGTTTAAAACTAGGGAAAACCAGAAAACCTTTTCTAATATAATGACACTTTTTATGATTTTATAGTTAAAGACTAGATAATAATAAGGATATGTTTAATGAAAACTTAGTTAAAATTTAGTGTTTACATAATTTATATACATTTCTTGGGATATAATATAGTATATGACTGGTTTTAATTCAGCCAATTATTTAAATGTACTTTGAACATCATTTTATTGTGACCTAATACGATTTAACGTGCTCTTTTCAAATTTACAACAAATTTTAAAACAAGCATTTACAGAAATCATCCGCCCTTAAGAATGTTCGGGCTTAAAGATGTCCTAGCACAATTACCGTCAGGGAACGCAAGTATAAAGACATGCGGAATATTCCCCTACAGTGCCATGTCACCAGTGCACGCAGATCCGAAGCGAGCAGTAACTCAAATAAAGATATTAACACCATGAATCGATTACAGCGCTGACAATAAATCCTCTTACATCTGATTAGGCTTTGATTTAAAGCGATTGTCGCTGCATTGCAGTAACCGTCAAATTGCTCAATTTTATTGGATCGAGAATCGCTGGGAATCTCAATTGTTGATGAATGAAATAATGCTATTTTAGACAAAAGACGTATTCTTTATCTCTCTCTCTCTCTCTTAACTTAAGAGTTAACTCTCTTAACTTGTTTTTCTTTGTTGTAAAAACCGTATATCTATTTGCACAACCCGGAGATTGAATCCGTAACTATCATATTGTGGAGGGAATTTTGCCTATTGGATTAGTTTCGAATTTTCCTTTTCTCGCAGTGTTCTTGTCTACATAAGATTACTCCCTTAATCGCCTTCTACGACACCCACGGGTTGAGATGGGGTAGTGACATTATGTATTCTTAATCTGTCACTACATGGATTATCTTTAAATATAACTCTTCTCAAACATGAAACGTTAACAGTAGTCCAGCGATGTATAGAAAGAGGGTAATCATTCGGAACTGGTCGCCTCAGTTGGTAGAGACCTAGAGACATAATATATGTAGATGTAGAGACGACTCTATAACTATGTTAGAGTTAAATGTTGTGTAGTAGCGAACTGGTCGTAGGCAAATTTGCTGACACTACACTGAAAAAAATAACAAAAAAAATTGTTGAAAATTGTTCATCGCGAGTTAAAATCGCTGGCCCGACGACCCTAGGTTAGACCCTAGCCCGAAGGTTGCTGGGTCTGACTGGATGCGGAAAGCGGGGGATCGAGTGTTATGGCGCGTGTTAGGAGAGGCCTACGTCCAGCAGGACAGATGCAGGACTGCAATAGGCTGAGATGATGATGATGATGAGTGAAAATCATCTATACATATAATAAAATTGTAACGGGCTGATGTCTGAATAATAAATAATGCAGGGGGTTTTTTTTAGAGCCACAGAAACCAAATCAATTTTTATTTATATGACTTGCTATCCAACGCGGTAATGTGGCTAGGCTTTTGGGTACGTTTCCTCAGGAATTTGATCTTAATCAGATATTCTATTTATAGGAATTTCCTGTAAATAGAGTATCTGTTTTTTTTTTCTTTTAATAGGTTAGCTGTGTATGTTTTTAAGTTATGTGTAAATATTTTATTGAATTAAAATAAAATTTATTGTTATATATACTAACTTATAAAGCCGAAGAGTTCAGTTTTTTTGTTTGTTTAATGGTCGGGTTTGAAAAATTCTTTTATATTATACCAGAATAGAATTTTAATCGTAAATTCGATTCTGGTCTTGTTAAGAGGGTTCGTACAGAGGAATGGCAACAACACAATTTAGTGTTATATTTCGTGGTTTTCGATTTTTATTATTATTTATTCGGAGCTATTTATTTGCATTGTGAAGTAGTTTTATAATTTTATGTATGTTAGTTTGTAAGGTATTTATCTATAATAATAATAATATTCTACCACATTCACACAGCGCCATCTAGTCCCAAAATAAGCAATTATATTTGCTTGTGTTATGGGTACTAAACAACTGATATACTACTTAAATATTTTTTTTTTGTAAATACATATATATTATAGATAAATTACACCCAGGCACAGAACAAACCTTTATGCTCATCACACAAAGATTTGTCCTGGGTGGGGATCGAACCCACGACCTCCGGCTTAGCAGTCAGGGTCACTAACCACTAGACCAACAGGCCCGTCAAGTCAAGTCGTCATCTATGGGAAATTGTTATCCTGATAATAAAAAAATATTATCATTATTATTTACATGTTTTGAGTACACTTTTTAGTATTTCGTGAACGTGTATATAAAATTAAATGTCCATTACGAATACTTTTTAATACTCTTACGTCAATTAGCAGTAATTAACATAATTGTATCATTGAATATTTGTGTCCGTTAGTTTCATGTTTGTAAAGCTCCCCGCGACACAGGGCTTGTTCCCTAGTGCGGGCGTTGTCTTTTTAAAAAAAAAAAAAAAAGAATAATAGTCTTTAGGCGTATAGACTTAAGTATTACACGTTTTTACTAAATAAACTTTAAAGTTAAGTATCGGGACGGCAGTTACAGGTATTTTACTATAAAAATAAGGCCTTGTAAGTTCCAACGTGTTATTTGTATATAAATAGAACTGTAAACGGAATGATTTCGTAGATTTTACACACTTTTCACCTAATTCAAAAAAGTGTAATGAAATCATTGACAGACTTGCACCCCGGTCACTAATCCGGTTCCTAAGCTAGCTCATACCTCTAGACACACATCTACTTACACTGTCATAAAAAGCGTGATATTTACTAGTATAAGCACACATTCTCGCTACTTACCACACCTTGGACCACACTCCTTAATCCAGGTTTGAACAAGTTTTGATATTGAGAAATGTTCTCGAGCTCGTTGCGCCATTCTTCTAACATTATTATTTTCATTATTACGCCCCGATAGTTAAGTAAGTAGATATCACTACGGATTCTAGTATATACCGTTTCAGTTGAGATTTGATAAAGTGTAATCGATACCCTTCGAATCGATAGAAGAGAAGGAAAACTCGAAATAAAAAACTGGTCCTTTGGTCTAGTCCAGGGTTTCCCAACCTTTACTTCGCTGAGCCTCCCCGAGCCCAAAATAATATTTTCATGCTCCCCTTAAGTTTCAACAAATTTAAAAAAAACATTTTTTTATCAATAATTTTTTTTATTAAAACGTACCTATTACGTACTACAGGGAGTGCCCCCCTGGTTAGGAAGTCCTGATCTAGTGGTTAGTGAGTTAGTGGGTAGTGTGTTGAGTCAGAAGTCGGGTTCGATTCTCACCCAGGAAAAATCTTTGTGTGATGAGCATGATTGTTTGTTTTGTGTCTGGGTGTAATTCATCTATAATATGTATGTATTTACAAAAAAAAATGTATAATTATAAGTAGTATATCAGTTGTTTAATACCCATAACACAAGCAAATATAATTACTTTATTTAGGACTAGGTAGCGCTGTGTGAACGTGGTACTAAGAACGTGGTATTAAGAAAAAAATATTGACAAGTAGGTACCTAATAATTTTGTGATATTTGTCACAGTTTTGTACCCTCGTACCACTACATGCCTAGTACCAAGAGCATTAAGAATATGATTTTTTTTTTTTTTTGCTTTGTTAAGTGCAGAGGAAGCTCTGTACTTTAAATACTAAAATCTAGTGTAATAAGCTAATAAGTAATTTTATGTTAGCCTAAACTCCTAATTAAAACTTTTTCTAAGAAAATATCCATTGGTTTTTACTTATAATATGGTCTATTAAACTGTACACTTTGTTATTGTGTTATTATAGCACTATAAAAGAAATATGAATAACGACAATTACGTAGTACACCTACTACATTGAATGTACGGAGTTATATATATGAAATTTAACTGTGCAGTTATTTCACTAAATTATGAATATCTAATATATGCAAACAATTGTTATTGGAACATAATATTATTGCACACACCCACTTGCGTGTAACAGACATGCTCATAATCATTATCATCATTTTAGCCAGTGCTGGACGTAGACCTCCGTATGCTCACTATAGTAGCAATATTTATTCTCAATTTCTTTTCATTAAACTATGTACACTGAATAAATGCAAAGCAAATTATTATTAATAAGCTGTTTAAACATAAATTAATAATAAATTCCAATAAAAAAACCATCAAAAATGCTTACTGGCACGATACCAGGGGTTAATAAACATCAGAGGCGGCAAACCGTTGAATTTATTCAAAATTCAATCAATTTCAATTACCTAGAGAGGCGGTATAGATTCGTGAACACACCCGCTATCTGCCATCGTTCGACTCACGAACAATTTTGGCGAACAACCAAAGACTTAAGAATAAATTGATTGAACTTTTTTGAAGTTTTAAAGTCTTTACTCTTATCTTTGAAAGCGTAAGCATTCAGGAAGTTTAAAATAAAATGAAATTTAACATAAAAGGGCTGCTAATAATCTTAAGAAATTTCATAGGAAAGTGTTTATTAGTTGAAGAGGTTATGAAAGTAAAAGCACATTGAAGTTAAGGGTTCAAATCTAACGGCAAAAAATATATAATAATATATATATATATATAATAATAATATTCTACCACATTCACATAGCGCCATCTAGTCCCAAAGTAAGCAATTATATTTACTTGTGTTATGGGTACTAAACAACTGATATATACTACTTAAATCCTTTTTTTTTTTTTGAAAATACATACATATTATAGATAAATTACACCCAGACACAGAACAAACCTTTATGCTCATCACACAAAGATTTGTCCTGGGTGGGGATCGAACCCACGACCTCCGGCTTAGCAGTCAGGTTCACTAACCACTAGACCAATAGACCAACGGCAAAAAAAATTCAAATCGGTCCAGTAATTTTTAGGTTGATTCGTTACATACAAAAATACATATTTTTCCTCTTTATAATATTAGTTTAGATAAGCTTGAGATTATGTTCCGTTGTAAAAACGTTCTTAGCTAAATATTATCTAACCAAAATTATTTTTACAAGAGTGCCTAGCGTATCCTTTAAAATGTTATTAATTTTTTACGTCAACTTTAATTAAATATTTAATAATTATTTTCGTTTCATTACTCTTCTGGGATATAGTGGTATTTTAATTTAAGAAAATATTAAGAGTTTTTATATATTACGACTTTTTTGGCTCCGGGGCGTCGCCGTCGCGTCGTGGGTCGTCAGTTTTGAATGCGAGTTGTATGCCGATTTTAAAAATTCACTTAATTCATAAATACTTAGTACGTTGTACTGCGAGAAAGTACTCTAATAGATCTTGAGTTCCTCTCCTATGTAAACCGCTGTTAAATAAGCTTGCCATGAAATAAATTCCATAAATTCGGAACACATAAACCAAACTACAAAACACAATTCCAATGAAAATTTACACGATTTACTGACTATAAATTACAATTTATTCGTAAAATTACATATATAATATTTCTCGTTTTTATTTCTTAATAAATTGGACAATTTATGACCAAAAAGTCAATACTGGGGATTATTTATTGTGTAAAGTTAAAGTGATACAATGAATTGTTTTATGTAAAAAGTGTCGTATGTTCAGAGACAATAGAGCTAGTAAAATGGATGGAGCAGAATCAGAACATGCACCTAAGCTTAAACGTACAAAATTCATACAAGAAACAGACCAGGGCCCTGATTATGACTCATCGGATTGCTCCCGGATCGTAAACTTTTTCGAATCTTAGAACGACGTATTTTTACAGCTTAAGTTATTAAGTGTTAGAAATTAGTTTACCGTATAGAAAATAAAAAACTGATTAAAGGATTTTTTTCTACGTCCATCTATTTTTTTAACATTCTGTTTTTTAACTTTATATAAACTGACAGTTCTGACCGAAAATATTCCGACAGCTCAGAATCAGGGGGCAGTTCGGAATGACTTAAACCTTACCCATTACGTCGAAATTACCTTTCTTCATGAAATTTTGAGCGTTCCAAATTACACTATAAACCAACTGAACACTGCCTTAAGTAACTTTAATTTTTTATTTATATCAAACAATTCTGCGCCGAAGTTTTGTCGAAGTTCGTCGAAACATTGCGAAACATTCCGACAGAGTGCGCCACCGTCGCGAATATTAAATAGGCAGTCTTGCTCTGTGATTGGCGTATGTAAGGGACATACTAACTTAGAATTAATAATGAGGGGTGTCACTTTCAACGTTTGGTGTAAGGGCTTTGCACACTAAAGCCGACGATCCTTCAATATTTGTTTGTGAGACAAGCCGCCGATAGTTACTATATCATTGCAAAAGTAATTTTATTTGCAAAACAAACTTGTTTTAACCACTCAACCGATCATTGTGTAGGTATGCATATTGTTACGCTACAATCCAGATCGAAATTATGTATCTTCATTATATTTCCGATTGTAATGTGTTTTGTGTACCAAAATAAATGAAAAAAAAAAAAAATTAAATTTAACATAAAAAAATAAATTTCTTGATACCTACGTCAGTCAATCATTCACAATAATTAATGATCGGTCCAAATTAAAACATCATTAATATTAGTAGTCGTTAGTTTTAAATTTTATCACTAACTGCCGTACTCAGAGAGAACTTTAAAGTTTATTTAGTAAAAACGTGTAATACTTAAGTCTATACGCCTAAAGACGATTATTCAATGAAAAAAAATGTATTAATGACAGATTACTGCTAATTGACGTCTCTGACGGTGGCACTAAGTAAACGTTCTTTTACTATTAATTAGTTTATTAAAAATAATTTGTCATAACACATGAACTAATATAAAATGACCGAATGGATAAGTGTCCGGCATACAATAAAACGATGGTGGCCAAATGAATGAGTGACCGGCGTGCAAATCATGATGTCCGAGTTTTATTCCGAACGGCAATACCAATGTGGATTTCACTTTGTGGAATTTATAAGTCTGTACTAGTCAAGTGACTTACCATCTGCTAACGATGAAGAAAAACATTATGAGGAAACCCACATACAACTTTTTTAATTGTGTTTTTTTTTTACATACATACTTATATTATAAAAGCCTCTAAAAAACTATTATTTTGATATTACAAACAGACAATTTAATTTTATTTATTTGTATAGATTTATAGATGGAATTTCTGTTACGTTTAAATGCTAGCTAGCATGTATGGATACGGGGCCTTATTTATAGATATTAAACTTTAATACTAAACAAGCTCCAGTGAAATGGAAAAGTTATTTCTTATAACGACGTTGGAACATCAATATTATATTATCCGGAGATTTCAATTTGTAGTAGATAATATATTATTTTGATAATGTTGCCCCGATATTGGAAATGGTTACACAGATTAATATTGCCTCAAAGAGTTTAATTTCAGCTAAATTGTATTCTTAGTAAAAACTTTTTTGTGAATTATTCGCTGAATAAGAGAGAGTTTATCTGTAGAGCTACCATGAAACAGATTACGGGATAGTCCCATTCTCACCCCACTACTGCAACTTCTGCAAGCCAGGATTAACAGCAATGACTTGATGAAACACCGAGTTTTGACACTCAAGAGTCCCAGGGAATGACTTTTTTTTTAAGAGGGGAATGCGTTAAGGCATACCGCCCCGTGCGGGGACACGGGACGGTTATATGGGACTCGCCGATCAGCCCAATGATTCTGACTCATCGGATTGCTCCCGGATCGTAAACTTTTTCGAATTTTAGTACGACGTATTTTTACGACTTAAGTTATTTAATGTTATAAAATAGTCAACCGTATAGAAAATAAAAAATTGATTTAGGTATTTAAGATTTTTTCCTACAACCATCTATTTCTTTAACATTATGTTTTTTAACTTTAATTAAACTGACATTTCCGGCCGAAAATTTTACGACAGCTCAGAATCAGGGGGCAGAACTGGAATTCCCACTAAACCCCTCTGTGCACCGTCTCTTGGCTGTGACGGGTGGGCCGCTGGAATTGGATATGACATCAGCGAAGTCCCACGGAATGCCTAACTTATTGTCTTGGAACCCGCAACGAAATTAATCAGAAGTAAATGGAGGAGTAGGAAAGAAATTATCCACTTGCCTCCATAGGGAAGTGGGAGACAAAAGTAATCTATTTATACTAATATTATAAAGAGGTACGGTTTGTGAGTTTGTGTCGTTGAAGGGAGTAATCTCGGGATCTACTGAATCGATTTTCAAAATTATTTTAGTGTTGAATAGCCCATTTATCGAAGAAGGTTATAGGCTATATAACATCACGTTACGGCCAATAGGAGCTGAGCAGTGGCCAAATAAAGAACGACGGCAGCGAAGCTCCGCGCGACTTTTAAATTTTTGTCTGTCTGTCTGTTTGTTCCGGCTAATCTCTGGAACGGCTGGGCCGATTTCGACGAGACTTTCACTGACGGACAGCTAATGTCACAAGGAGTAACTTAGGCTACTTTGATTTTGGAAAAAATATTACGGTTCCGTAAAAAAAAAAAAAAAAACCACGAGTACGGGATTAGTTGTCCACGCGAACGAAGTCGCATACTATACGCAGCTAGTCATAACTATAAATAACAATTCGCAATAAACAATTAGCGAAACAATTGTTACGTTCGGGCTCCCCTTTCTATTGCGTTACCGTCGCGAGCTGCTAATGGCGATTTGATAATAAAGGCTTACAGGTGCCCCCTTTATCTGCGATACGGGAAGGGCTTTTTACTTACCAACTAATAATGGTCGATTAGTGTAATGGCCGGTTTATATTATTCAGGTTTGCTTGAAGTTGGTAAAGTTGATATTCGCGACTTGTACACATATTAAATTACCCACGACCTCCGGTTTAGCAGTCAGGGTCACTAACCACTAGACCAACAGGCCAGTCACAGTATGAATATCAACTTATTAAATTACTTTAAAACGGGTCTAAGTCACGTATTATATTATAAGGAATAGTAAATATATATAAGGCAAATAAATAAGGTATTTACTATTCCTTATAATATAATAGGTGACGTAGACCCGTTTTAAAGTAATTTAATATTAAGTTGATATTCATACTGTGACTGGCCTGTTGGTCTAGTGGTTAGTGACCCTGACTGCTAAACCGGAGGTCGTGGGTTCGATCCCCACCCAGGACAAATTTTTGTGTGATGAGCATAAAGGTTTGTTCTGTGTCTGGTTGTAATTTATCTATAATATGTATGTATTTTCAAAAAAAAAATGTATTTAAGTAGTATATCAGTTGTTTAGTACCCATAACACAAGCAAATATAATTGCTTACTTTGGGACTAGATGGCGCTGTGTTAACGTGGTAGAAAAAATAAAATAAAAAAAATACTACGAGTAAGACTTATTGATAGTTAAAATTTTTGACATTTCTATTAATGTGATTCTAAGTTATTAACGTTATTATTAGTATGATTGCTCCATGTGGCAATCGCAATCATATAATCTAATAGCTATATCGGATATCTCACACATTTTTGGAAAATACAGCGGCAATTTTAAATTGAAAGACAATTTATAATAATACTAGCAGACGCGCGAGGCTTCGCTGCCGTCGTTATTTATTTGGCCACTGCTCAGCCCCTGTTGGCCGTAGCGTGATGTTATATAGCCTATGTTACTTAGAATTATCTATGATTTTCCTATAATAAGACATCTTCCAACTAAGTTTTCTATAACCATTGAAACCTCAAATATAAGTTACATATCATACCATGGCATGGTACGGCCCAAAGGCTATGGTTTCTGCTAATCAACAGGTGGCATAGAGAACTGCAACACCATGGGCAACACAAGCGTGTTAATGATCTGTTCACCCCGTTGAGGGTGTCTAGGTATTCCACACACACTGGCCTAATCCAGGTTGATGGATTAGACATACTCTTAAAATTTATGTACCATGTTTCTAAGTTTATTCGTTACATACAAAAAGACAATTAGTATAAAGTATAGATAATTAATTTGACAATCAGATTTGAACCAACAACGTAGTATTTTATTTGAACTTAGCCAAGGTCAGAAGAAGACAAAATCCGTAAAAAAAATTGTTTAGTATAACTTTATCAGAAAATCGACTTATTCAGTATTCTTTTCACAGACTGAATGATGCTGCTAATTTTCTCTTCCATGATCCGTTAGCTGTTCGTTACGACCCCCACGGGACTTCACTGGACGTGTAATTTAGAACCTCTGGGATGGAGTAATTAAGCCTCCCATGGAACAAAACGGCTTAAGAAAAAATGTGTTTTTGTATAGCTGTCTTGTGTTTCTTAACAAAAATGTGGCGAATTCTAATCTGCTTAAAATTTTATTATTTTGTTTGTAAATTGTTTTGGTATTAGAATAACAAGTAAATATAATTTTAAAAATTTAATTACCTAACTGCAAGAAATGAACAGAGAGCAACGCACTAAAAATACCGTAAAATTATTGTAATATTATTATGCCTAATTAAATTTAAATACATAACATATGTATATATTTGTAATCTCCATTTGATTCCCTTTATTTTGATACTCTACTCAATAGGTTTGGTTACTACTACTTACAATTTGGAACCATTCAATTATGTGTAATCTCTTTTTGAATATATGTAATCTTCTTTTGATACTCTTTATTTTGATACCCAAATCGATAGGTTTGGTTAAAAAAAAATTGAACTTCTTACAATTTGGCGTCAACAGCACGCCGTTTAAGTCTTTTTATGCTTAAAACCTATATTAGGACACTTGGGTTTCCTAGACGAATCTAACGATACCCTAATTGTCAAAACCCATCCAGCCGTTTGGAAGATTCGTGGGAATAAAGAAATTTACAAACATACAAGATACGCGCGAAAAACAATACCCATCTTAACAGTCGGGTAAAAATTATACTTAATATATTATTATGACTTCGTGTAGTGACGGATTAAGAATACATAATGTCACTACGTAATAGGTGACGAAGGGAGTACCTTATGCTGACCAGAGCACTGCGAGAAAAGGAAAATCGAAACAAACCCTATACCAACCCGTCTGGCCAGCATGGTATAGTACGCCAAATTCCCTCCACATTCTTCGGAGGAGACCCGCGCTCAGCAGTGGAACGTTTATGGGTTAAAAATGGTGATATATGATTTCGGCCGCGCCAAAGCATTATGATCAAAGTGTTGTGTGAAAACACGCTATTCGATATCTCGAAATTTAAAAACATTACCCTCCTTTTTGGCAGTCGGGTAAAAATAACATAAATACGTATGTGGTTGCCCTGATCTATACTAATAAATAAAATTAGAGTGTCTGTTTGTAATATCAAAATAACAAAAAGACAAATAAGTAAAAAAATCTTTTTACTACATGCATATGAATGGTACATACCAAAACATTTATTCCAATTTTTTCTGTCTGTCTGTTTGTTCTGGCTAATCTCTGGAATTGCTCTACGGATTTCGACGGGACTTTTACTGGCGGATTGCTAATGACACAAAGAGTATAGTATTCTTTAGTATTCTTTATTGTGGATCATAGGTAGGTACATAATACAGATGTTACAGTTTAATGATAATTATAAGAACAGCTATGTCCCGCCCTTTGGGCATACAATATTTAAAATTTGATAGTGAATTTAATAAAAGGTTAATTTAGTATATAATGTCAAATATCAGTGAATGTCACAATAATTATAAATAGGCACAAAAATAATAAAATGTAAAATTATTGAATACTGAACACATCATGACTGAGGTAGGCTAGAGTAGTGGAGCAGAGATTTGTCTGTCAAGTACTCATTTACTGTATAATAACATTTATTAATTAAAAGTTCATGCAGCCTCTTTTTAAAGATAGTTGTATCTTTAACCAATCTAATATCTCTTGGAATATTGTTAAATATGCGCGAAGCTGAACAAAATATACTCTCATGCATTACATGCGTCTTGCTAGGAACTACGTGCAATTTATCATCATGTCTAATACGCTTCCGGTAGTTAAATTGCTCAGAATTATTTTTAACAAATAATGAGACCTCCAGAATGTACATACTAGGCAAAGTTAAAATTTTGAGTTGTTTAAAATATGGCACACACGAATCGGTTTGTTGCAGATCCATCATAGCTCTTATGCAGCGTTTTTGTGCTACGAGTGCCCGTCCTTTGTCTGTACTATTACCCCAAAATATTACGCCATATCTTAGTATTGAACTAACGTAGCCATGGTAAGCTGCGAGAAGGGTCTTTCGATTTGCTATTTTCCTTAACCTCTTGAGAGCATAAGAGAACTGATTAATTTTTTTGCAGACATAGTCAACGTGTAATTTCCAATTAATTTTGTTGTCAATATGTAAGCCTAGAAATTTTGTTACTTCAGTTTCTTCTATCTCGCTATCATGATAACGTATTTTTAAGGGAGCCGTGCGTTGTGTTCGTATTTTAAAATTCATTATTTTAGTTTTTTCGATATTAATCATTAATTTATTCATTTTGAGCCAGTCAATAATATTTAGTAAGGTTTGATTAATGTCGACGTTTGAGTAACTTGGGCTACTTTGATTCTGGAAAAAATATTCAGGGTTCCGTAACAAAAAAACTCCGTAAATGCGGGATTAGTTGTTGTCCACGCGAACGAAGTCACGGGCACAGCTTGTATACAATATAATTATAAACCTTAACTTTAAAGCCAATGTTTCTAAAACAACAATAATTTGACCTACGGCAAGCAAACAAGATCCCTAGTTTCCAGTTCACGTGTCGTCCATCGAAACGTTATGCGTTCGTGCGCGGTTCAACTAACTGGGTGCGGAAAGGCAGCGACGTATAGAAAATTCACAGGGTGAATAACTAAGGCTGCCCACACACGGTCACTTGCGGTACAGTTAAGCCTGATTTCCACCAAGTGTAAATAAGCGGAATGGTCACTTTTGTACCAATTAGATGCTGAAAGTATCTGTGTTGTGACCGAGCAAAAATACAATGAACTTAAAGAACTAGGGGCTTACTCTCAATTTCGATATTCTGATGTTCTGATGTCGCTGTCAAATGTTAGGAAATTTAGATATGGTCACTGTCATTTTCAAACATTAGACAGCGATATCAAAATTGACTAATCGAATATCGAAATTCAGAGTTAGTCCCCTTACTCGGAATTTCGACTTGTGACTGTTGATTTCTATATCGCTAAGAACTATTTGAAAATGTTAATATGCTCGCTTGTTATAAGTTTGAGTTATCTTTGTGTCTGTCTGTGTCATGGTAGCTCTTAAATGAATTGGCCAATTTTTATTCAAACCCGTGAAAACTATATTATTATCAAAAAAGACTGACTTAGTCTGTCTGTATGTCGAGATTCCAATTCTGCCCTTAGATTACAACAAAATAAAAGGCACATACAAAACATAAAACACTGGAGTGTGGTAAAAATGGGAATACAATTTTGAATGCAAGTAGAAATTCGGTTAGCTTCCGGATATTTATTTATTTTTTTTCGCACTATTGGACATGGCACGCACATTTTCTGGTGCAGATTGTATCTTATATATAGCGGTTTTGGTATGCAAATAACTCTAAAAACCTAAAATTATGTGAAAAAAAATTTTCAGCTTCTGTTACATGTATGAAGTGTAAAATTTTCTTTTAAATTTTTTTTTGTCCTTTTGTGACGGAAATTAGGTGTGGCCTATGTTCAACAGTAGATGTCATTGGGCTGATATGATGATGATCTAAAATTTCTTCTAATTTCGCTGCCGTGCCATGTCAGAATGGTTTTATATACAATTATTGTTGAATGCAAGGGTCTGTATGCTGGGGATAATAATAATAATAATATTCTACCACATTCACACAGTGCCATCTAGTCCCAAAGTAAGCAATTATATTTGCTTGTGTTATGGGTACTAAACAACTGATATACTACTTAAATACTTTTTTTTTGTAAATACATAATATTATATATAAATTACACCCCAACACAGAACAAACCTTTATGCTCATCACACAAAGATTTGTCCTGGGTGGGGATCGAACCAACGACCTCCGGCTTAGCAGTCAGGGTTACTAACCACTAGACCAACAGGTCAGTCAATTGATGTTTAGGAAATCTTTGTCCCTCTTTCAAGCAAAAACTATTGAATGTATTCTAATGAAATTTGGCTTACATTAATTAATAGACAATGTTTTAGATAATTAACTAAGACGTCAATTAGCAATAATCTGTCATTAACACAATTTTTTCATTGAATATTTGTCTTTAGGCGTATAGACTTAAGTATTGCACGTTTTTACTAAATAAACTTTAAATTTAAATAACGTCTCTGAGTTCAGTAAATGTCATACTTTTCGAGAGCACACGAGTAAAGTAAAAGTGAAAAATCTAGTCGTTTATGAATAAACCTTCATTTGAATATAGAAAGTCGTTTTTTACAGAATAAATATTTCTCATCCCTCAAGAAATAAATAGTACTGGCAAATAAAATATCCGACGTCAGCCCTTATCACGAGAGGCTTTTATCCCATCCCTAACGAGTCGTCATGACATATGTCACGTTTTGTTAATAGTTTATGATGGTTTGTTAACGGTACTACACGGAGATGGTATTAAGGATTGCGTGTACGGATTTTCTAAGGATTGCCCCTCGAAGACGTCATTACGGGTCGGGCTATTGAAGAAGAGATGAGCGGAGCGGAATCTTTGTATGTAAATATTGTCAAAATTACGGTATCGTAACAAAAAAACGTTACTTCACAGAATTGCATAGATGACGTGGCAGTGGGGCAAAAGAGTTCTCGAGTGACGGCCACTATTGGATGGCGTGGGGACGCCTATTGGACCTACGACCTAGTAAGTTTGCGAGCGGTAAAAAGTCGCTCGCTGTGACGGAAATTAGGTGAGGCCTATGTTCAACAGTGGGCGTCATTGGGCTGATATGATGATATACCGTTAGTGACGTGTGGTATTAAGAATACATAATGTCACTACCCCATTTGAACCCGTGGGTGTCGTACAAGGCTACTAAGGAACTAACTTAAAGTTACCAAAACGTTTTTTTTAAGAGGGGAAATGCATTACGCATACCGCCCCGTACACGGGACGGTTATGTGGGACTCGCTGGTCTTAAAAGGACCGGAATACCCACTAAAACCCCTCTGTGCACCGTCGCTTCGCCGTAATGGGCATAAAGATTTGTTCTGTGTCTGGGTGTAATTTATCTATAATATAATATGTATGTACTTACAAAAAAAAAGTATTTAAGTAGTATATCAGTCGTTTAGTACCCATAACACAAGCAAATAGAATTGCTTACTTTGGGACTAGATGGCACTGTGTGAATGTTGTAAAATATTATATTATATTATTATATTATAAAAAAAAATATTATATTTCTTGTTTTAAATAACAAAATTAAATCTCAAAACCAAAATTTGTCCTCATAGCTGAATCGATCGAACAACGCACACATCTTCGCTACCCCTAATGGTGGAATTAATCATGCCAGAGGAACATAAAGTAATTGACTATGATAAATGAATTCAGGGAAACTTTTTTTAAGGCACCCCCGAGAGATTAGAAAACTTTTCGATTTAATTCACCCCTTCAAGAGGATGTAAAAAAAAACTTAAGGATTGTGCTACACTCGAGGCTCTTTCATAACTCTTGGAAAAAATATAAGTTAAACTAATAACTAGGCTAGGTCTTATCATAACTGAAAATATTATAAACACGAAGTCGCGCGGGGCTTGAGTTCCGTCGTTCTTTATTTGGCCACTGCTCAGCTCCTATTAGCCGTGGCGCGGTGTTATTATAACCTATAGCCTTCTTCAATAAATGGGCTATCCAACGATTTTTCCCGAAGTTTAGTAAAAAAAAATTCCCGGTTGATGACAATAGGCTCGCGAAATGTGGGTGTGAAACACCTCTGCCTATCCCTTGAGGGAAAAAGGCGTGATGCTATGTATGTATGTATGTTGTGTATAATATCAATCTTAAAACGTAAAGTAAGTAAAATTTATTGTCATTTCTTTTGGATCCTGTTGCGGAAAAAATCATAATAAAGTTTTTTTTTTATTCTGGAATATCATCAGTCGTTAACTAATAAAAAAAAATAAACAATGGCAACTTTCTATTCAAATTAGTTTTTATATAAATTCTAGAAATCAAACTTTCACGCGTTGGAAGACTCACACCAAGATAAGTAGAGATGAAACGAATATACTCATATTAGGTATGCATATTATAATACGAGCGACCCGTATTCATATTAGGTTATAGGAATGTCATCTATTAGGTTACTCGATATTAGTCAAGTATTAGCCAGAGACTACGCGAACGAATACTAGATATAGTGCGTAGAGTCTGGCTACCGGTTCTCTGCACTGGACTGTTTTTTAAAATCTATACATGGCAATATTTTTGAACTGTCATGTCACTGTCTTTTTAGTGTTTTTCAATCAATATTCTTTTGAAATTATTGAAAAATAATGCCGAAAGCTATCAAAGGCGTAGTTAGAAAGTTGATATTTACTTAAGTTGAGATAATAGTATCAAACGCATTTTTTCAGTCTATAGTCGGTGTTGTCACCCCTTGTTTTTTTGAATTTACCGCTCTTTTCTTGTGCAAAGAACGGATGGCCAGACTTTAATACTAAAACGTTCACTCCTTACCCTATTATCTGACTAATATCGAGTAATAGGTATGGTATTAGAATATGATGAAACTAATATATCCTATATTAGGATTATGCGAAATTGACCCTAATATAACATCTCTAAAGATAAGAGTGTGCAACCAGCATTAGATGTATCAAAAAAGGTTATTGAATGAAAGACTGATTGAACTGAATAATGATGGATCGTTCGAATGTGATAGAACGATGAATGACTGACACTGAATGAATGAATACACAAATAGAAGTGAGCGGTTACTTGTTGATCTTCGTGAAAAATTTTGATGTGATTATTTTTGCAAACGGGTTGATTTCCCTCGAGATTGTACCGGGGATAAAAGTACGTAAAACTTTGGAGAGACAGCTAGACGTTAACTATATTTGGCTCGTTATTTTAGTATGAAATAATTCATAATAATATATTGATTTTTTTACATACATACATACCTACGTACATGAATTTATGCATGCTTATAATTTATATGATTACTTTTAAGATTGTTTTTAACTGTAATTATATATCAAATGTTGTGTAATTGTACTGTTGGTGTACTTATTTATAAATAAATAAATGAATCCTGAAAACAAAAACATAACACTCCTTTTTTGGGCAGTCGTGTAAAATAAAAATATAATAAGATTTAATAATAATAACATTTTACCAGACCCACACAGCGCCATCTAGTCCCACATTAAAGCAATTATATTTACTAGTGTTATGGGTACTAAACTGATAATGTATACTACTTTTTTTTTGTAAATACATACATTACATAGTACAGATGAATTACACCCAGACACAGAACAAACAATCATGCTCATCACACAAAGATTTCCTGGGTGGGAATTCAACGATCTCCGGCTTAGCAATCAGGGTCACTAACCACTAGACCAACAGGCCAGTCAATGTAATTTAAATTGATATACTTTTGCTATGCAAAACATTTGGCAAAATTGCAACCGTTGTATTCTAGTAGTCGGCAACGTTCGGAATCAATAACTTAAATTTATGTTGGGTCACAGTTAAAATATTAAATAATTATTCTTGTGAATGTGGCTATCATCATCATCATCATTACATCCCAGATACGTACCACTGCTGGGCAAGGCTCTCCTCCAAACATTGTGGAGGGAATTTAGCCTACTATACCAAGTTGGCCAGACGGGTTGGTATAGGGTTTGCTTCGAATTTTCCTTTTCTCTCAATGCTTCTTGTCTCCATAAGGTTCCTCCCGCAGTCGACTTTTACGTCAGCCACGGGTTGAGATGGGGTAGTGACATTATGTTTTTGACTTTGATTATTATGTTTTGTTTGGCTAGATGTAGTCAGTGTATAGCAACCGGGACCAACACCAACAGCTTTACACGCCTTCTAATTTTCGATATTTAGTTAACTAAATCATCAATTGCATTTTACGGTATTTAGATCGATAGTCAAACAGCATAATTAATAGAGTATCGATCGACCACAGATAAATAATTGTTTACATTCTATTAGGTTTAGCTCACCGAAATGCTGCGGTTATTTGTAGGTTTGCTGGTGGCTGGCTTTGAATTCAAAGCTAGAGGAAATAGTATTTGAATAATTATTATTCAAATACCACCCAGACACAGAACAAACCTTTATGCTCATCACACAAAGATTTTTCCTTGGTGGGGATCGAACCCACGACCTCCGGCTTAGCAGTCAGGGTCACTAACCACTAGACCAACAGGCCAGTCAGTATGTATGTATGTATAACTATCAAACAAAACAAACAACAATATTCAAACAATAGATGCTTACTTCAAAATTTTCTGTCCCAAAGATAAGTTTACGAAGAGGGTTGGTCTTGCGCAAATAATCCCAAAATTAATTAGTACCCCGGACTTTGAAAATCTCGTATGTGTATCAGCTACTTATCGTCGGGCAAGTCCCGGATTACTTAATACTCACGGACGTGGTATAACTAGGGCCCAACACTATTAACAGTGTTGCCAAGTGATATAAGCAGGAAAAGTTTTGTATTTTGTGTTGCCAGTAAATAAGTTGATATTGATATTGTGGGTAAGTTTCGTGTTTATCGGATAAATACCGATGTATTACTGTGTTGTACATCGGTATATATACATGAAGTATCTACTTAATAAATGTCCTCTTAGCTGATTCCAGCAATGATCACAAATCTAAACAGAGACTAGTCTACGTTAAATATTAAGCAATTTCCTTTGCTTTGTCCTGAACAAGTAATGGGAAAATTCAAACCCATACGGGACTTGAACCCGTGACCCTGGCATACCGTATCCAGTGCTCTTCCAAGATATACGGACTGTAATGTACACGGTAGACAGAACGGTCGACGTAGCAACGGATTTAACCCAAAAAATCATCATCATCACCGTGTCAACCTATAAGCGTCCCACTACTGGGCACGGATCTCCTCCAAAGAATGTGGAGGGAATTTAGCTTACCATACCACGGTGCCAGACGGGTTGGTTGGCTCTTGTCTGCATAAAACCTTAAGCAGACAAGGGCACTGCGAGAAGAGAAAAAAATCGAAATAAACCCTATACCAACCCCAGATAGGGGTTTGTTGCCACCAGCGTGGTAGAGTACGCTAAATTTCCTTCACATTCTTTGGAGGAGACTTGTGCCCAGCAGTGATGCCCAGTCATGGCTGTCGTAAAAAGAGACTAACAGAGTAACCACTCTCTTAATCGCCTTTTACGACACCCACGTGTTGAAATAGGGTAGTGGCAGTATGTATCCTTATTTCTTAATCTGTCAAAAATAATAATAATAATAATACGTTGTTACCGTATACCAGATATCACAATTCCACCGAACACCCAAACCCATAACCCAACTTTATTTGATTCCATAGCATCATACAATAGCTTTACAATTACCGGTGACAAATCATAGCTGTACTACAATAGTGCAGCTGTGATATGGCGGCGGTAGGTGTCTCATCCCATTCTAAATTAAAATTCTTTAAGGGCCTCTGCGTGTTGGACCTGTGTCAACGCGTAAGCCTTCCAAAAGGACCGGGTATACTTCTCACCATAGCGAGAAATATAGCCGTGAGAAAAAGAGACATAATAATAATAAAAAAACAAACAAAAAATAAAGATAAACAAGTCAAATATCTTGATTTAGCTCACGAGATTGTCGACATGTGGGATGTGGACTCAGCAATCATTGTACCGATAGTTGTGACAGTCAATGGCCTAGTAGCAAAGAGCCTCGACCACCATCTTAAGAGGCTCGAGCTAGGTAACTGGATAAAGGGCCTTCCTTTAGGAGGTTCCTTTCTCTGGAGCCCTAACCGTCGGCACCTTGGACTCTGTTCCCGATGTCAGCGAGCCACCACATTTATATATTTTCAAATGCATTTTTTATATTTATATTTAAAAATGTAATATATTATGAGAATCTAATTAAATAAAGGAAATAATAATAATACGAAATGAGTAAAGCCGCTGGCGAAACTTAGTAATAAATAACAAGTGAAGCAAATTAAGCAGAGTACCACTAAAGTGAACATGGCGGCGTCATACAAATGTTTCATAATTTGGTCATCCTCATACAACTCGCATTCTGAATTTACAATTACCACTACCATTGGAATCAGTTTTGGGGGGCTAGGCAAGTATCAATCTATCTAATCTAAAAAAAAATGTATTTAAGTAGTATATCAGTTGTTTAGTACCCATAACACAAGCAAAAATAATTGCTTAATTTGGGACTAGATGGCGCTGTGTAAATGTAGTAGAATATTATACATATATATTATTATTATTCTAATGACATGTCAAATTACAAAGAGTGCAACCGTTACAGTACATTGATCATATTGTGACATGTCGATAGCTTATGACAGGGATGACGTGTTCAAATGTATTGAAGTGACATTTAAATAAAAAATAAAGTCAGTGAATGTCACTTGTTTTAAGAGCTGTTGAGTCAGTATGAGTCATAAGAAGGTTTAAAAATTGCTGACATTTTTTGACTATATATGATGTTAATCAGTATTATCCAAAATATCTAAATAAATAAATAATTTTAAATTTTGAGCTTTAGCTCGAATCGGCTCACCGTTTTTTTTCATCAATAAGATTTTTTTTATCCGCCATTTAAAACAAAAATAACTTATCTTAAATATTGTTTAATTAATAAAAATATAAATTTGCATAAAACATATATTTAATATGATGCAAGTAAATAGAATTGAAGAGTCTGTTTATAATATTTCTGATCGACAATCGGAGATTTTATTGTGTTTACAGCGTGACATCACAGTGTTAAAAGTGAGTTCGATTCGAGAACAAAAAGTAACAATTCCTGGCACTGACACTACCGCTCGCTTGTCACATTGATTTCAGCACACAACGTACACATCCGGCAAAATTAACATTATTACACACACTCAAATATCACCCTTATAACACTAGTGTAAAAGTTACAATTGCCTGCATAAAATATGGGTTTTCAGCTCGGTTGGGCTTCGATGTAAATAATAAATGGGTGACGTGTAATTGTTAATGATTAAGTTCTAATTTGTGAGTATGTATGCTAATTTAAGGGGCCTGGCCTAGTATCTCACATTAATTTGGAAATTATTTAAGATATTCCAAAGGGGTTCTTGTCGACATTTTTTACAATACACTTGCACACGGAATTAGAATACACAAAAGTTTTTTTAAATCAATATATATAATTATTGTTTTCTTTTTATGTATTCTTAATTTCACGTTAAAATATATTATACAATTCCGTCCACAGTGGTTTGTGCAACAAATATGAATAATATTATTAAATTTCTAAACATCTGTATTTTAATGATTGCTTAGATATCTAAAATGTATGTTTATTGTGTATGCCGTAAGAGACTAAGTACTTGAAGAAAATAAAATAATACAGATATAATACAAATTTTATACAAACTACGCGGATGGCATCCAAGCTCCCACCAAGGTCACCTCTGTTGCAACGCAAG
Source organism: Laspeyria flexula (assembly GCA_905147015.1). NCBI lineage: Eukaryota > Metazoa > Arthropoda > Insecta > Lepidoptera > Erebidae > Laspeyria > Laspeyria flexula. The sequence continues at coordinate 9,796,889 of LR989972.1, forward strand.
ATTACAACCATGTGGTAAGCGCTTTAGTATTAGATAGCCCATTTATTGAGGAAGGTTATAGGCTTTATAACATCACGCTGCGACCAATAGGAGGTGGGTAGTAGCCAAACAAACATACGAGAGCGAAGCCCCGTGTAACTTTAAGAGTAAATTCAAAATATTCCCCACTAAATTATAACTCGCAAAAACAGAAAACATACATACATACATATAGATCGCGCCTCTTTCCCAACAGGGGTAGGCAGAGACCATTTGCTTCCATTTGCTACGATTCTGACATACATCTTTGGATTCTTCAACATTCATCAGTCTTTTCATGCATTCTCGCCGGTTGAGGGTACTCCTGATCTGTCCCTTCTTTAGAACGTCACCTATTTGGTCATGGTACGTTCTTCTAGGTCTTCCCCTTCCAACGTTTCCTTTCACATTCGCCTTTATATTTGTTTTGTCACTCTTCCTTCATTCATTCTCTCGACATGTCCAAGCCAGCTTAACATTCCTTTCTCTATTCGTGTCACAACATCTATTTTTAAGCCACGACGTTCCCTTATTACACTATTTCTTATTCTATCACTCAAATTTACCACAATCATACTTCTCAAAGCTCTCATTTCCACAGCAAACAGAAAACAAAACTATATAACATTTTAAAATAAATAAACCAAGCTTTACAATAAATAAATCTGAAGAAACATTCATTAATTTTATTATAACACTCATAATTTTATTACCTACTATTAAACTATTATTTTGTGTTGTAAACTTTACCACACTTCATAATTAATTGGTCTAGATCGGTTGTTAGATAAACAAGGTTACACGCTTAAGTTGTTTGTTTTATAGTTTTATAATAATACTTTTTATTACATTATTAATCAAGTTATTTAATTTAGAAAGTGTGTTGTGGTGTTTAGAATTCTTATGACTTGAATACACAAGATCATGCGTTAGGTTTTTTTATAGGCTTGACGTTTTATTAACCTAACACTTTTCTCAGTTAACTCGTGTGAATTGACAATTATTATCATAGCATAGCGTCACACCTTTTATTCTCGAAGGGGTAAGCAGAGAAATAGGGGACGACCCTACAATATTAACTATACTGATATTATAAAGCTGAAGAGTTTGTTGTTTTGGTAGAATGACAGGGTTTCAGGAAATACAGGTCCAATTTGAAAATTCTTCTTCTATTAATTACAAATTTTAATGATTCATATTATTATTATTTAGGTACTTACACAGCACACACACACTCACGAACACACGACTGGGCTTAGTTTAGACTCTAGCCCCCTGATTCTGACTCGTCGGATTGCTCCCGGATCGTAAACTCTTACGAATCTTAGTACGACGTATTTTTACGGTTTAAGTTATTTGATGTTAGAAAATAGTCTACCGTATAGAAAATTAAAAACTGATTAACTTAAGGTTTTTTCTACAACCATTTATTTCTTTAACATTATGTTTTTTAACTTTAATTACACTGACATTTCGGGCCGAAAATTTTCCGACAGCTCAGAATCAGGGGGCTGATCTCCCCCAAATTATAAACTTATTATGCCAAACTCCTTTGTCAAAATATCACGCAAATATGTAATTGGTGGAGATTAATTAACATTTTTTATTTATTTAAGGATCATACTGTTTTTTTTTTAGGAATAGCATATTGAAGTCTAATTTTTACCGACATTTCGCGCGGATGGAAGTAAGTTTTAAATAACAGCCTAAATTGGACTCTAAAGGAACTACACGTAGGTTATTTTTGACTTTATCGTAAAGAATATATATCGTCAAGCGCTCTTGTAAGCTCATTGTATCTCTAAAGCCTGCTCAAAGGGGCGTGAAGATTTTTCCGTCCAACTGCCCGTGACAATAAGTTCTCTTTTAATTTTTTTTTATCAGAAATACGACTTCAACCATACATAATAAAGTTAAGCTTATTACTTGTGCTTAACTGCCTCGGTGGCGCAGCGGGAAGTGTATACGACTGCTGTGCAAGAAGTCCCGGGTCGGGTAAAAATGGTATTGGGCTTTTCTATCATGAAATTCCAGTATTGAGATTTTCCCGGACTTTGGTAAACAAATTTTCCCGGTTGATGACAATAGGCTCGCCCCCTATTTCATGGGACCAAACATAGCTGGCGAAAAGTGGGTGTGAAACACCTCTGCGTACCCCTTCGGGGAAAAAGGCGTGATGCTGTTATGTTATGTCATTGCTTGTTTTATTTATAGATAGATATTTTGTAATATGCTATTTAGTGCACCTCTTTTTCATCATTTTTTCAGAGAGGGAACTTAACCTCAATCGAATTAATAACATCAGAAGTAACATGAAGGAGAATCGTGGGTTTGATTCCCACCCAGGTGTCTGGGTGTAATTTATGTATAATATAATAAATGTATTTAAGTAGTACATCAGTCTGTTGTTTAGTACACATAACACAAGCAAATATAATTGCTTGGAGCTAGATGGCGCTGTGTGAATATGGTAAAATATATTATATATTACTACGATGACTAGAAAAAGTTCGAAAAGGCTGTCATTTTCATAATATACAAACGTAGCTACTTTGATTACAATTTTTTTTTTCTTAAAAAAGACAACGCCCGCACTAGGGAACAAGCCCTGTGTCGCGGGGAGCTTTACAAACATGAAACTAACGGACACAAAGTACACCCAGACTAGAAACAAATATCTATGAATCACACAAATATTTGTCTCGTGTGGGAATCGAACCCACGTCACCCAGCACGGCGATGTAGTGGCGAGGCGACCACCTTAACCACTGCGCCACGGTGACAGTCGAAATACAATGTTGCCCTAATTTCATCAACTTACAAGTTCTGTACTAGAAAACTTATACGGTAACGGCCGATTGAATACTATTAACGTAGGAAAGCCAAGTATAGTTCCTAAAACCACATCAATATGAGAACTTTTTACATCACAAACAAAAATAAAAGACAAGTGCGAGTAGATTCCGTGTCCAAAGGGTTCTGTACAATAAATTATGTTCTATGTCATGTTTTAAGAAAACCAAACTTAATATTATACTATACATGATTTTCCATACATTTCAATGCCAAATTTAACTTTCTAATATGATTCCATGGGATGTAAATTTTTTGTATTTTTCTTATACTTGCGTTAATAGTAAATTTAAGTGTTTATTTTATTTTCTAAGCCTATAACGTTGCCTTACAATATTGTGGCACCTTAAAATATTATGCATTTAGTTGCAATTTAAGTGTTTTTATTTACAAAAATGAATAAATAAATAAAAAATAGACCTTGCTTCATGCCAAACTTAGGACTTAAAATCATTAAATTTTCAAAACAATAGGATACTTTCTAATAACCTAAATTCTAATCTATAGTCAGTATTCCATAGCTTTTGATGTACGCATGAATGCAAAAAATTAAGAGACAGCAAAGTGAGCTTATAGGTGTTTCGTAATTTCGATACAGAACCCTAAATAAACACATCAAAATATATATTCTATGTTATACAAAAACAAACAAAAGTTCTGCTTTCAAAAGTACGAAAGCTGTGCCAACATCCTCGCCGGATGTGTACATCACTTGAAACGTCAGTGACGTCAATAAATAACCGATGTCGAGGGGCCAACAGTGTACTGAATACTTTATGATACGGCTCTCGTCAACTGACAACACACGAGGGTATTCAGTGATTTTACAGCGATGTTTATTTGGTAGAAAAGTTTATGACTAGTCGTAATAATTAAAAAACATGTCTGTAATTTATTCAGACAATAAATTAAATTTCAAATTTGAGACTGTTACACAGCGCCATCTAGCCCAAAATAACCTCATCATCATCATCATTTCAACCCACAAACGTTCCACTCCAACAGTGGAACATTTGTGGGTTGAAATGATGATCATGATGATGAATTACATAGGTACAATTATTGAAGAAGCGAAAGTTTCTGCTTTCCTCTCTGTTGGGAAAGAGGCTGGATCTTCATATATTTATGGTAAGACGTAAACCAGAATTCTAAAGTAGGAGATTATATACCAACAATAAATCCCTTCAACTAATACATATTGTATTCTATTATGAAACTAGAGCTACTTACTGAAGAATGCAGAACCAACCCTGTTATGCAGGAACGGGTCATTAATTTTTATATGAATAGGTGTTTTTCTCATTTTGATTTGGTAGATTTTTGTAATGTTATTATAAAATGTTTCATCCAATATAATATAAAGTACTTAACAGTTATTTTAGAATGAATCCTATAAGTGATTGCGTGCAGAGTTTAAAAAAAAAACTCCGACTGATAAATATCAACAGATAAGCAACTCAAAAGACCGAAACAAGATTGAGAAAAGAAACAAATAGAACCTAATAAACTCTAATTTAGTTAAAAAGACTACAGCTAAATGTCTAAGTTAAATAATTTACATTATGTTTGGTAGCAGGCGGTACCCATTTGCAAATTATAAATAGTAAGAAAATTAATGGGAACTGTATTGTATACACCTACTTAGTAGATGCAGTGCATTGTCTCACATATGCAGGCTGGTTGGTAATGACATGACAGATGACAGAGACGTCAGTCATAGATAATACAGACATCATTTGTCAGTGTGCATTCCCGGAGCTTGGTATGTAGGTGAGCCAGTGATGGTATAAGCTAAAAAAAGGCTTAAGTACTATGAATTTCGACATTCGAATGTTCGGTTTTGATGTCGCTGTTAAATGTAAGAAAATTCGCTGTCACTTTCAAACTTTGACAGTGACATCAAAACCTAACATTTGAATGTCGAGATTCATTAAGCCCCCAGGTCTTAAAGTAAGGCAATACAAAAATATATTGTCAGCAAAATACATAACAATGTTCAGAATCAATCTACAGAAGGTATCCAACATTTTTTTTTCTGAAATTAAATATTTTTATTAAAAAAAAACATTAAAAACTTTTCGTAAACATAAAAACTATACTTCCATAACTTAATTAAAGTTTATGTCCAAATGAAATGAAATCTCGTTTATTCATCTAGGTTACAAAGTAACAATTATGAAAGTCACAAGAATGTAACAGGTTATCCGAAAAGTAGTGTCAGCAAATTTGCCTACGACCAGTTCACTGACGGGGTGGAGCTATGAGAAGAACTGGCAAGAAACTCACGCCACTCTTTTTAAAAAAATGGATCACATCTTTGGATACAATCTTTTGTAATTTATAATTTGGGTAAAGTGATGAAGCAGAGCACCACACCGAGTTAAAATGAATGTTTACAAAATAAATAATAAACAAAAGTAAAAAGTCAGGCTCTGCGGTTGCATCACTTTACACATTGCTATGCAGCCGTTAGGGGCAGTCTGTGAATAAATATAGTTTAAATTTTGTAAAAACATAACTTAATAAAAAATAAATAAACTGTTATTAAAAAAGTAAAGGAAATGCACGAGAAAACTGACATAAATATTCACAAAGTGTCCCCACGTCAATCAGACAAATGTACAACACAAACAAACGAACAAACAAAACTCTACAATATGATAACAAGCAATTATAATGTTCTGCAAGACATTTGCACAATTATTCACTTAACATAATTGAGATTCCGTAAACTTGGGTCCAAATACCCTTGTCTGTTATCCCGAAGAGCGGAATTTCTTTGTCCATATTGTTAGCATAGTGGTCCACTGTGTCCCCTAGATATTAACTTCATTTTGTATTGTACTTACGGTTAAATTTAAATTTGTTTCTATTTCTAATTAAGAGCGTTTATACTGTTCGAAGTTAAAACCTTCTTGATTTAATTTGTACACCCTGGCCATTTCAATATATCTGACTTAAGTTGTAAAAACTTCTGAGTACCTGTTTATAATATTGTAGTCTTTGCTTCTGAGTAAAAACGAGTTACAATTATGTTGTGTTTTTATTTTTGAGAATATATATAAGAAAAACAACGTCGCGTTTTGTGGTTTTCAATTTTTATTATATTCGGAGCTATATTTTAAAAATATGATCAATACACTTCGTCCCATTAGAAGAATAAAGTTTCATCTGCAAAATGTTAACTTTTCAGTAGAGCGATTTGAAGTTTTGCGCGCACATATTTGCTTATAACTCCTTTATGAAAGACACTAGCCATTTAATATTTTTACAGTGTAAATATAAATCAATACAGATTATGTGTTTATCATTATTTATACTAAAAACTATGCCTGTGCATAGATAGTGTGTCGCATGTGCATATACAACGTTGTACTGCCAACGAGAACAGCGGAAGAGTTGTCTTAAGATCACATGGATCGTTATTTGACGAAAATAATCACGTTATATCTGCGTATGGAACAATATTTTATGGAATTCTACAATTATTTTAATGTTTTACATGAAGTTCTTGTATTTAATGTAGGTAATTGTCTATGTTTTTAAACCTTATTATTTTAGTAACGACGTGTAATTTAACACGTATGGAATGGTCTACGCATTATTTAATTTGAATATAGGTAGGTACCTTAAGTAAATAAGAAACTAAATAAAAAACGCTGACGAGTTTTACAACTTTAATAAAATCAGTATAAAATCGAACAAATAAAGCAGTAACTTGAAACATACAAATTAAGGAATGTACTAATTACAATTAAAAAATCAGTAAAAAATCACAGCCTTAAAAAGTTTAATAATCTTAATATTATTTTTTTTTTTTTATATTGCCTAAAGTGGCAGACGAGCAGACGGCCCACCTGATGGTAAATAGTTACCGTCGCTCATGGACGTTGGCAATGCCAGGGGCACAGCCAGGCCGCTGCCTACCTTGAGAGGATAGCTCTCTTTAAACCTCGTTTGAAGAAGGACATGTCATAGCGCTCAGGAAACACCGCTGTAGGAAGTTCACCCCAGAGCCGGCACGTACGTGGGAGGAATGACCGCTGAAACCTTACCGTTCTAGACGATATCGGCTCCAGGTAGTGCGGGTGAAGCCTACAGCGGCGTCGACTGGTGCGATGATAAAAAGGCGACGATGGCACCAAATCAAGGAGTTCGTCGGAGCACTCCCCATGGAACAATCGATAGAGCACACAGAGTGACCCAAAGTCTCTCCGTTGCCCTAACGATTCTAAGTTGTCCGTCAGATTGGGATCATCGACGATTCGAACAGCCCACCTCTGGAGGGAGTCAAGTGGGTTGAGCTGGTATTTGGGAGCTCCCGCCCAGAGGTGAGAGCAGTACTCCAAATGCGGCCGAACCTGTGCTTTGTACAGCACAAGCCGCTGTTTAGGTTTGAAGTACTAGTTAAAGTTCATTGTACTAGCCTTATCACAGCTTTAAAAAGTCTCATACTCAAAAATTAAAATATAATACTTTAAAATCTAATTACGAATAACTATAGGACTATAAGAGGGTACATAATTATTATCACCATAGTGCGATTCAATGGGCACAAACGAGTTCACATGGTCACACACGCTGGTAATCATGTCTTCTACGATAACCTTCCTATGATTTTTGTGGCGGCCTCTGTAATCATCTTCTACAATAGTGCTATTGCCGTATTTATCCCAGGCTGTTTTAAGTATTCTATCGCTTAGGCTAATAGTATTTAAGAACATTTTCTTGCAAACATTTATAGTAGACGCTTGCTCCTTACTTTTATCTAATGATAAAGAAAGAGAATATTTATATGTAAAATTCCGTTTATTAGGTGTATCCCGGTTTAAACATCTGTTCTTTTTCGCCTTGGTGGTGTACTTTAATACATATTCCCATTGTTTTTTTCTGTCTCCCAACTCCCAAAACTTTTTGAATATATCTAACCGCTGTACGTAACTAATTTTTTCGAAGCACTCAAATTTACAGGAACATGCCGGCCGGACCCATTTGTTTTGCACTACATATTTTACCAGTTTTAGTAAAGTACTCCTGTCCAAAGATTTTTTGTCGTTTTCTTCTTGTATCGGCCCAATTATCTCGACATTTGAACGTTTTTTAGATTGTGATGATATCAGAAACAGAGTTGTCTGTACCATTAATGATTGATTTTGATCAGATGGAGCGGTTGATGCCACCACAGTACTCTCAGTATCGGACTGAGCTGGACAAGAGTTAGAGTCTGGCTACCGGTTCTCTGCACTGGACTGTTTTTTAAAATCTATACATGGCAATATTTTTGAACTGTCATGTCACTGTCTTTTTAGTGTTTTTCAATCAATATTCTTTTGAAATTATTGAAAAATAATGCCGAAAGCTATCAAAGGCGTAGTTAGAAAGTTGATATTTACTTAAGTTGAGATAATAGTATCAAACGCATTTTTTCAGTCTATAGTCGGTGTTGTCACCCCTTGTTTTTTTTAATTTACCGCTCTTTTCTTGTGCAAAGAACGGATGGCCAGACTCTAGCAATGAGAGCATTCTGTTGTGGTACGGAATTGGGCGGATCGTCATTATGACGAGTAAATAGATCAGGAACATCGTTTGATGAGTTGTCGTTATCCCAAAAGGCTTGTACATCATTTTTCTTTGGACCTGGAAATTTAAGCATACAAATGTACTCGTACTATAAACTACTAATTAAATAGTATAAATGCGAAAGTCAGTGTGTGTGTGTGTGCATATGTGTGTGTGTGTGTGCATGTGTGCATATGTGTGTGTGTGTGTGTAACTACTGATCTGATTTTGGTGAAATTTAGAATATAGCTAGCCCAAGTTGTCCAATAACACATAGGCTATTTATTGTAACCTTACGCGGGCGGAACCCCGGCAACAGCTAGTGTACCTACTAGAAATTCAATCACCTACAGTTTTTTTTTATGAAATTCGAATTTACTAATTTTGTCTAAACTGTACATTTAGTCGAAAGTGTATTATTAAAAATAGCTGTGCCTAATTTAAACAATATTTAATCATTTTATAGCACTTTTAGATTTCGAATAATGTTTTATAATAAACTAATTAGCAGAAAAACGTATCGTTTGCACTTGTGACGCTCACTTTAAAAAGTAATTTGGTAGAATAATGTTTTATGTGTACATGCCGACGAAAAAAAGATAAAATTATGTGTAGTAAAATGCACTATTTGCACAAGAAACCACAAAATTTGGGAAACGAATAAGACAAGCTTTATTGTATACTATTATGTTATAAAGATTATCAGTAAACTATTTATTTCGGGTTACACTTAAATTAAAAAAGGCTCTACAACTTCATAGAATAATGTTTTATGTGATTATAAATATTGTCTTTATGGGAAATTACAAAAACTTCGTGTAATTGATCCAAAATAATGTAACTAACAGACTACTAAATAAACAATTTTCTATAAAACTAATGGCTGTCGTAAGAAGTGAGGATAACATAAAAAAAGGTATAATATACGTAAATTCCATAACGGAGATAATTTTCTTACGACGAATTTATCTGTTAAATTCTTTGTGTATTTGTGGTAGAGTTAAAGTAAGTAAAGTATTTCGTCAATTGTTACTAATAATAACAAAAACTAAACGATTTCTTACCATTTTGATCGCCAATATCGGTATCCATTGCCACAAACACCACTCGCGACCACTACGCTGAACAATGTGCCTTGTAATGAAGCGTCGCATCGTACGGTGCCGTTTGCGCCAGAGCAGGACAGAGAACATTGCGTTATGTGATCCAGTGACATTATTCTACGTACTCAGCGCGAAAGAAACTTTATTCGAACGTTATATCTTTTAAAATACTGGATAAAAAATTATAAAAAATATATAAATCGATAGCTTACATCATTGTGATAACGAATTTACCATAATATCATTTTTGTCACATGTGATGATAAAACATTATTCTACTAATGGGACGACTTTTTAGAATTAGGTGAAAAGTGTATAAAAGCTCCAATTCCTTTGCTTTCTTAATGAAATTGCATCATGCAAGTTGCATATCAAAAATGAAAAGTCTAAATATGTATTTATAGAGTGCGTCACGTCACCTCGTCCGAGCGAATAATCGATGGACAATATTATATCAGTATGAATCGGTCATTGCACATCACTATTCAACCATTTCATCCCATACGCACGTTCTATAGCTTGCTTATGTATACTCTAAGAGTCTTACATTAGGTGATTCATGCATTTATTATTATGACATAAAAACACCCATAATGCATTTACCATTAAAACATCAGCAGTGAAATAGTTATATTTTTACATCTCCACAAAAGTCACGCATAAAATGTTTGCTTACACTAGCGAACCATCTCAAAAATGTGAATAAAATTTGTTTTCAAAAGTTCAACACCACCGTAAAATAACAGTAACATTTTTGTGTAAACAACTTTAAATTTCGGCAGTTTTTTCATAAAACTATGAACATTTTTGAACACGTTAAAGTACATGTCGATATTACCACAACGGATTCTGTGTAACAGGACACTTTGCGTCAATGAAATGCACCCCGAAATATTGTTATAGCAACGAATAAAAACAAAAAAACTGAAACCGGAGGAGATCGCTCGCATATTCATTGTGCAAACTGAACTTGTATATTAAAACGACAAGTAATTCAATAGACACTAGTTTAGTTCAGATAAATGAAATAACGATGGTGGCTGAATGGATAAGGGACCGGCGGGCAAATCACGCGGTCCGAGTTCGATCCCGACAAGCAGTATCAATGTGAATTTCACTTTGTGGAATTTACATGTACTAGTCAAGTGACTTGTGACCATGTGCTAACGGTGAAGGAAAACATCGTGAGGAAACCCACATACACTAGAAGAAATTCTATGAGTATGTCTGATCCACCAACCGGCACTAGGCCAGCGTGTGTGAATTATGGCCTAAACCCTCTCAGCTCTCTAGTTAGAGGAGAGGAGACCCGAGCCCAGCAGTGGGACTGTAGTGTAGTGTGACTAAATGGGTTGCTGATGAAAAATGAAATATCAAACATTGGTCTTCTATAAAACTATTCTGTAAATGTATTATCCTAACGAGGGTAAATAAAAAATAATTACATGGCTGTATTCGGGATTATTGTCAGATTCAAGGGCAATTCTATCAAACTCAAATCTTTTTATTTAATTAAATCTCATACATGATACTTATGAACGTCATACAAAGCCAAAAAAAAGGTGTCAGCAAATTTGCCTAAGGCCAGTTTACTGATAAGGTTGAGCTCTGAGAAGAACTTACCAAGAAACTCAGGCCACTCTTCTAATCGCCATAGTAGTTACAATTTAAATTGGTTACATTTTGAAATATCACAGAATAATCAATATATCAATCAATTCAGTCTATTGCAGTCCACTGCTGAACATAGGCCTCACTAAACATGAGCTATAATACGTAGTCCTCCCCACCCAACGATCTTTTTCAGTTCCTTGGTCGACCTAGCTGGGGATTTTCATACTCTACGCTTGCCGAGTCACAGTCTCCACTACAGACACTTTCTACATCGCTTATCGGTCCAGCAAGTATATTTTTATTTTATTGCCTGATGTGGCAGACGAGCAAGCGGCCCACCTGATGGTAAGTGGTTACCACCGCTCATGGACGTTGGTAATGTTAGGGGCACAGCCAAGCCGCTGCCTACCTTTGGAGAATAGCTCTCTTTAAACCTCGTTTGAAGAAGGACATGTCATAGCGATCAGGAAACACCGCTGTAGGAAGTTCACCCCAGAGCCTGCACGTACGTGGGAGGAATGATCGCTGGAGCCTTAACGTTTTTGACGGTATGGGTTCCAGGTAGTGCGGGTGAAGCCTACAGCGGCGTCGAGTGGTGCCATGATACAAAGGCGACGATGGTACCAAATCTAGAAGTTCATCGGAGTACTCTCCATGCATAGAACACGCAGACTGACCCAAATATGACCAGCTCATTCTAGTTATCAAAATACAAGCTCAGCTGCAGTATCAAGTAAGCCAATGATCAAAAGCTATTGACGTAAAGCAAACATTCTGATTGATGGCGTACCCACATCAAAACTCACTTGTCAAACTTGGCTGAACAAAAACATTATCTTGGGAGGGTAGTTCTATAATTTGTGGTACATTGATTACATTAGGTGTTTACTACCAGGTCTTATCTTGTCAATGGGTTATTTAATTATGTACTCTTATATGGAATGTGATGGTGGCGCAGTGGTTAAAGTGGTCGCTTCGCTACTAACATCGTCAAGGGTTCGATTCCCACACAAGGAAAATATTTGTGTGATTCATAGATATTGTTTGGCTGTACTTTGTGTCCGTTATTTGTGTTTATAAAGTCCCCCGCGACACAGGGCTTGATTCCAAGTACGTTACCTTTAAAAAAGAAAGATTTTTTTTTCATAAAATCAAGACCAGTTGAAAAAAATGTTTGGAAACTAGTCGAACAGGAAATTGGCTGTCATACCTCTGACTATTGGTTGCAAAACTCGAGATCATTTCAAGCCATAAACGTCCCACTGCTGGGCATGGGTATCCTCCAAAGAATGTGAAGGGAACTTGGCCTACTTTACCACAGTGGCCAGACGGGTTGGTATAGAGGATTTTTGAATTTTCCTTTTCTCGCAGTTCTAAGTTACTCACTTAGTCGCCTTTTACGACACCCACAGGTTGAAATGGGGTAGTGACATTATGTATTCTTAATCCGTCATTAAATAAACTTGTTATAATCTGTGGTAATAAGTAATAAATATTATAATCTTTGACTTATTTAAAACCTGTAACGCCATCTAGTAGCTAGTGTAGATGATTACTGATCTGTCATTAAGATGGCTTTTTCTCTCATTCGCTTCCTTCCGTTATGGCTTCACCTCGATAAGCATGTTAAAATGTATTATCATTAAATCTTCAATAAAATACAGAATAAAACCACGTTTATTATTATCCACAACTCCAACATGGTAGCAGAGCGTGGTTGACAAGAAAATACAGCAAGTTCAAGAAAATTACAGACCATGAGGAACGCCGGCGCACGTGTCATGTACAAGTTGTAAGACAAGTAAGTCAAGAATACTAAATTAAATCGTTATCAAGATGGCTCAGCAAGTAAGAATAGAAAACATAATGATTCCTATATTCGACGGTGTCAACTATTCTAGTTGGAAATTAAGGTTAATGACGCTTCTAGAATATAAAGAATGCAACGAGCCCGCCATGTGCTACCGCATGCCTGTTAAATACGAAAATGAAGAATCTACTTGGAAGAAGAAAGATTTGAAGGCTAGAACAATTATAATGAGCTCAATTTCGGATAAGCAGCTCGAATACATTGGTGAATGTGCATCAGCGTATGAAATCATAGAAAAATTTGACAAGATGTACCTAACAAAATCTACTGCTATGCAAATAATATGCAGGGGTAAAATTGAAGAGATTAAATTAAGTAACTACAATACCATAGAAGAATTCTTCGTCGATTTCGAGAAAACAATAAATGACTTTAAAGCGGCTGGTGGAAATATAAATGAACCCGAGAAGATGAGATACTTACTCAGAGCTTTACCTGCAAGTTATAGTTATATTGGAGATTTTATTGATGTAATTCCAGAAGAACAAAGAACCGTGGATTATGTAAAGTCTAAAATAAAAGAGAAAAATATGAGCACGAGTGTCACAGACAAGAAGAGCAATATGAGTACGTTCGCAGCAAAAACTAAAGGACAATGTTTCATTTGTGGAAAGACAGGTCATCTCAAGAAAGACTGCTGGTATCGGCAGAAAAATGAACAAGGACATCAGAGCTCCCGAGGAAGGTATGCAACCAGTCAACGGCAGCAAGGACAACAAAGAGGTGACAACAAAGGTGGATTTAATCGAGGTCGTGGCCAGGGCAGAGGTCAAGGTCGTCCCAGCGGTGAGTCTTCAGGCACCCAGCGTGACAGCTCTGCGGCAGAGTCATGGATAGCTGAAGTATGTAATCGGGAAGTAAATCAGGTAACCCCATTGTCGTGTAACGAAGGGGGATATAATAATTATAATACTGAAATTAACTGGTTGTTAGATAGTGGTTGTACCGATCATATTATAAATGATGAGAGATATTTTTATGACTATGTAAATTTAAATGTTCCCATTGATGTGAAACTGCCAGACGGTAAAATATTAAAAGCAACTAAAGTTGGTACTGTCAATATATATTTCAAAAATTATTATAATGAAAAATATGTTAATCTTAAGAATGTTTATTTGGTAAAAGGTATTAAGCAGAATTTATTAAGTTTTTCAAAAATAACAAAGAATTGCACAATAGTAGCTAAAAATGAAAATGCAAAAATCTATAGTCAATCAAGAGAATTGATAGTTGTTGCAAACAAAATAAACAATTTGTATTGCATTAAAAGTTTTGTTACAAAAGCTTGTGGTGATATGTTTGTAAATGCAATTACATTAACTGAAAAAGAGAAATGGCATAGGGCACTTGGCCATGTAAATTTTCAATACTTAAATAAGATAATAAGTAATAAATTAGTTGAAGGTTTGCCAGATAAGATTGAAAGCACGGAAATGAAATGTTCAAATTGTATTGAAAGTAAAATGTCAAATGTACCGTTTGAAAATAATAGAACTAAGACTACTGAAATTTTAGAATTGATTCATACTGATTTAAACGGTCCACATAACACAACGGGCTATGGTGGAGAAAAATATTTTTTGACATTTATTGATGATTATAGTAAATGTACAAGAATTTTTTGTATTAAAAGCAAAGCGGAAACTGCCAGTTGTTTTATAGAATTTGTTAACTTAGTGGAAAATAAATTTAATAAAAGAGTTAAGAAATTACAGTGTGATAATGGCAAAGAGTATTTAAATAGAGATATTTATAATTTCATTAAATATAAAGGAATAGAATTATTACCATGTCCACCCTACGTTCATGAATTAAATGGAGTAGCGGAAAGATATAATAGATCTGCTATGGATATAGGTAGATGCTTAATGAAAGAAGCTAAAATCCACAGAAGGTTTTGGCCTGAAGTAATAAAAACAGCTGCATATTTAAAAAATCGCACAATTGCTAATACAGTTGTGAATAAAACTCCTTATGAAATATTTTTTGGTATTAAACCCAATGTAAGCCATTTAAAGATTTATGGAAGTAGAGTTTATGTTAGAGTACCGGAGGTCCTAAGAAAAAGTAAATGGGATGATAAAGCTCAACTAGGAGTGCTAGTTGGCTATAATGAAAATAGTTATCGAGTTTTATTAAATAATAGAATAATCAATGCTAGACACGTACAGGTAGTCGAAGAGAATACTCAATTAATTTGTTTAGAAAAATTTGATGATGAAAAGGATAGGGACATGGAAAATAACCAAACTTCAGATATAAAAAATGAAGCTTGTGAAATGAACATTGATGAAAACTATGTAGATGCAACTGAAACTTGTTCTACTAATCCTGTGGACGGTCTTGTTACGGACAATAATATAAATAACAATAGTGACAAGCCCGATATAGAAAAAAAGTCAAAAAGAAAGATAATTCCAGTTTCTAGATATGGTTATCCGGCATCAAATTTTATTTATGTAAATTACATTGATGCAAATGTACCGAATACATTTGAGGAGGCGATGAACTCCCATGATTATAAACAGTGGCAATTAGCTATGGATTCTGAAATAAATAGTTTAAACAAAAATAATACCTGGCAAATTGTTGAACGGCCAAAAGATAGAAAGGTTATTGATGTAAAATGGGTATTTAAAAAGAAAAGTAATAATGTTTATAAAGCTAGATTAGTTGTAAGAGGATTTCAGCAAAAGGAATATCTTGAAAATGTTTATTCACCTGTAGGAAAAATGCAAACATTGAAAATTTTATTATCATATAGTTGTAAAAACAATTTATTCATTGAACAAATGGATGTTGAGACAGCGTTTCTAAATGGTCATGTAAAGTCAGAAGTTTTTATTAATCAACCGAAAGGTTATGAAACAGGAGATAATAAAGTTTACAAATTGCACAAGGCACTCTATGGTCTCAGAGAAAGTCCTAGAGTTTGGTATGATTGTTTTAATAAATTTATAGAGAAACTAAGTTTTGTTAGAAGTAACTATGATTACTGTTTTTATGTAAATAATGCAAGCAAAGATCCAATATATATATTAATATTTGTCGATGACCTACTAATTTGCTGTAAAGATAAAGTAAAGATAAACATGGTAAAAACTAGTTTAATGGAAAAATTTGCAATGAAAGACCTTGGAAAAATAAAAAGTTATATTGGCATAGATATTGATTATAGTGATAATAGAAAGAGAATGACCTTAAGTCAAACAAAATATATTGAATCTTTGGCTGTAAAATATAATTTGGAAAATACTAGGTTATATGATACTCCAATGGAAACAAACTTAAAATTAGAAAAAGCTATAGAAGTGGATGATACTATAAAGTATAGAAATATTATAGGCGAATTATTGTATATTAGTACAGGCACTAGGCCAGATATAGCATACTGCGTTAACTATTTAAGTCGATATCAAAGTTGTTACAATCAAACACATTTCAAGTATGCCCTGAGAATCTTAAAATATTTGTATAAAACTAAGGATTTAAAGTTAACTTACTATGATAATGTAAACATTGAAATGTTAGATTCTATGGTAGACTCCGACTATGCAGGAGATAATATAGATAGAAAATCAACAACAGGTTTCGTTATAAGATTATTTGGTAACATAATTTTTTGGAAAACACATAAACAAAATAGTGTAACTAAATGTTCAACTTTTGCAGAATATATTGCTATGTCAGAAGCAGTTACAGAAGTACTTTTTATTAGAAACTTGATAAGTGAATCATTTAATGTAACATTTGATAAACCAATAAAATTGTATGAAGATAATTCAGGTGCTATTGCAATAGCTAAATATGGCAATTTTACTAAAAATTCAAAGCACATTGAAGTGCAGTATCATTATATAAATGAAAACTATGAAAAGGGCATAATTGATATTGTAAAAATTGATTCCAAATTTAACTTAGCGGACATTTTAACTAAAAGTTTAGATAGTACAAAATTCATGAGAAATAGGTTAGCGTTAAGATTAATTTAGTTTCAGTGTAAGTTTCATGTAAAAGTTAAAGATTATAAATTTAAGGAGGCGTGTTATAATCTGTGGTAATAAGTAATAAATATTATAATCTTTGACTTATTTAAAACCTGTAACGCCATCTAGTAGCTAGTGTAGATGATTACTGATCTGTCATTAAGATGGCTTTTTCTCTCATTCGCTTCCTTCCGTTATGGCTTCACCTCGATAAGCATGTTAAAATGTATTATCATTAAATCTTCAATAAAATACAGAATAAAACCACGTTTATTATTATCCACAACTCCAACAAAACTTGTAAATTTTAATATTTAATATTATGTTTGTAAATTACTAGTAGACTACTATTCTTTAGAAAAATCCTATAAATCACTAAATTTTATACAACTAATAAAACATTTAGTAACATTATCTCACCTTTAAACACATCCAACGCACGGTTCCTACTATTAGTAATAAATTTTATGTTTTACCGTAATAATTAACTTAATGTTAGTGCCATTTTAGTGCCACATTGACACTAGTAAAATGTTTATGGCACTGTCCTATGATGTGAGGAATGAAATATAGTGCTAACTGACATTTATGGGAAAGATTAAAATTATATCCATTTGGGATAGTCTAGGGAGTGGTACCGATCCGTACCTATATTTATTTTCTATCAGAAACCATTCCTAAGGATTATATATTATTATATATTACAAACATGATATTTAGGTCGGTATTAATCGACACTGCCGCGCCGTTCGGTAAAACCGAATATACTGTGTGGATGTAATGCCGCTGGACTTTGGCTAGGCTGAAACTACCCGATCATTGGCACAAGCCGAATGATGCCGAACGTAATGTGAAACAAATACTGCCGAATTTAATGATGTGCCAAACCGAATAAATTGCCCGATCGGCACAAAATGATATTAAAGTTTCGACTGATTGTGACTCACAAATCCCATAAATCACATATATGAGGTTAATGTAAAATCTAAATAAGCCACAAGCAGCTTGTATAAGTGTTGTGTTCTGTTATCTACGAAGACACTTCAAATTTCATCCGTTGGTGTAGATGGGTGAAACGTGTTCCGGCAGACTGTTATTATCGTATAATTTCCACAACCAGCATAGGATTTTGATAAAACGGCGTCTTGATATACTTATTTATACTGTTTTTTAAAGAAATACATTATGAATTATAATAAAATTACAATAAATTATCACTAGCGCACTTTTTGATAACCAGCTGTCAAAGTTGCCAGCTTAAGAAAAAAAAACGTCGTTCTATGTTGCTTGCTCTCACTGCTCAGGTCCTATTAGCCGTGTAGCGTGATGTTATATAACTTTCAACGAAACAAACAAACTCTTCAGCTTTAGAATATTAGGATACATTTAACCGTGTAGTGACGGATTAAGAAGGTCTCGACATGCTTATATCATAATAATATATAGATATACACAGCATCACGCCTTTTTCCCCGAAAAGGAAGGCAGAGGTGATTCACATGCACATTTCGCCAGCTATGTTTGGTTCCAGGAAATAGGGGACAAGCCTATTGTCATCAACCAGGAACATTTGCTTACCAAACTCCAGGAAAATCTCAATGCAGGAATTTCATGATAGAAAAGCTCAATACCATTTTCACCCGACCCGGGAATCAAACTTGGGACATCTTGCACAGCATTCGTATACACTTCCCGTTGCGCCACCGAGGCCTTTCATCATAATAAAGTTTAACACAAACTAAAAAGTATTAATGCAGCATTTGCCTTATAAAATATTCAGTTCTTTTATAAACATATTTAAAATTTAAAATAACCAATTCAGCAACATTAAAAACCGGCTACTTATCAATCCCCGTCCAAATCATTTGCAAGATTTAATTTCTTTACTTCATAGAAAACCCCAATCCGTCCGGCTTGCAAAATACTTCGTTATTTAAAAAAAAATTCGCTTCACGTGGAACCACAGATTAATTTCAGATAACGGTGTAGGCATAATAAATCTCCATAGTGGGGTGTTGCCCACCCTACAGGGGCTGGATTAATAAATTGTCTTGGCTACTGTTTTAGAATCTTAATTTTTTCGCTTTGATTTCTAAAAAAGTGACATTTAAAATTGATAATACTCATATTTTTGCGATGGAGTGTTGTAATAATAATATAATATAATATTCTACCACATTTACACAACACCATCTAGTCCCAAAGTAAGCAATTATATTTGCTTGTGTTATGGTTACTAAACAACTGATATACTACTTAAATACATTTTTTTTTGGAAATACATACATATTATAGATAAATTACACCCAGACACAGAACAAACCTTTATGCTCATCACACAAAGATTTTTCCTGGGTAGGGATCGAACCCACGACCTCCAGGTTAGCAGTCAGGGTCACTAACTACTTCGTCAACAGGCCAGTCATAAATCATCATGTTGTAAATCTATTTCGTTAAATCAGAGTTGATTGTACAGTGAAATAAAACTGTACAAAAATACAAACTCAATAATGCTGTAACTCCCTCTACATGTGTCGTCATCATTATTTCAACCCATAAATATCCCACTGCTGGGCACGGGTCTCCTCCAAAGATTGTAGAGGGAATTTATCCTACTATACCACTGGCCAGACGGGTTGGTACAGGGTTTGTTTCGAATTTTCCTTTTCTCGAAGTGCTCTTATTTGCTTATAGAAAGAAGAATTAAGATAATCCTATTGTCGCCCATTATACTATTAGAGACTCACAAAAGAGCTTAAGTTCGCCATCATAAACATCAACAACTGATTATGATTACTTTGAATCTCGACATCGACTTACTCGGATTCGATATAGCTGTCAAATCTTCGAAAATTCAAATAGAGTTGCTGTCAATTTCAAACTTTTAACAGCGATACAGCTCTGATTAAGTCGATGTCGAGATTCTCAAAAGGATTGCTCTTGCGGATTTTCGACATTCGGCTTAGTCATCAAGTGTTTAACTGGTTTAACTTGTAAAACTCAATGCCATATATGTTGTAATGGTCAACATCTACGCTCTACGCTTGTATAATCATTCAAAATTCGAACTACCGATTAATTTCTTGAGCAAATACTATCGACCTTGCCTCTCCCATAGAGAGGTACAATGAACGATGTTGGCTACCATTATCGTTATTACTTATAGGGTAATCAACCTGGCGTGTATGTGGATACCGACACTATAGGAATATTACCTAGTATGCAAAATGGTGGCTATATTCTGAAAGTAAATGGTTATTGAGTTTGCATTGTCGTTATTGACAGCGATGGTGGGTAGATGGCGCTGTGTGAATGTGGTAAAATATTTATTTTACACGACTGTCCAACAAAATAAGTGTTATGTTTTTATGTTCAGGATTCATGTATGTACTCGTATGTATGTACGAAACAAACTCATCTGTTTGATAATATTATAGTACCTATATAGTTAGATAAAGTTGATTATAGAAACAATATTTTAATCGAACCCAGAGTACACACGCCAGAAATGTACTGACTTGTAATTAAATACACCTGTAGTTTCCATTCCTATCCGAAAATTGAGTTCCAAAATTTTCTTTCTAAAATATCGATCAACACAATGTAAAAGACGTTGAATCGAATAATCCCTCAGAGCCTAAGTAACGACGTGTCATTCAAATCGCACACATACTGACAATTTATGTCATTCGATTATCGGAAGAAATTCACCATAAAATCGATTTCGATACTTATTACCATAATCAGTTATTTTCGACGAACGCAAAATTATATTGGTAAGATTGAGTTGTCTGTATAACATAACATTGCGACTTTATTACTTAGGGGGTTGGCAGAGTATTACGTTTACGATTTTATGAGCCTACTGGTTTCTCAGTAAAATGTGTTTTGTTTCCATAATATGATACCTAATTTATGTACTTTTAGCAATTTCTATGGCATAAATATTTGAATGGTTGATTTCTAAGTTGTTGTGAAATCTATTATTAGATATTATAAAGCTGAAGAGTTTGTTTGGTTGAACGCTATGATCTCAGGAACCACTGGTCCTATTTGAAAAGTTATTTTAGTGTTGGATAGCCCATTTATTGAGGCAGGTTATAGGCTACGGCTAATAAGAGCTGAGCAGTGGCCAAATAAAGAATGAAGGGTGTGATGCCCCGCGACTTCTAGTATCATAATAAAAACAAAATATAACTATTAGATGAAAGCACTAATATTGACTGTCCTGTTGGTCTAGTGGTTAGTGACCCTGACTGCTAAGCCGGAGGTCGTGGGTTCGATCCCCACCCAGGACAAATCTTTGTGTGATTAGCATGATTGTTTGTTCTGTGTCTGGGTGTCATTTATCTATCATCATCATCATCATCATTACAACACATAAACATCCCACAGCTGGGCATAGGATAATAATTTAATATATAATAATAGATATAATTTATCTATAATACTTATGTATGTATTTACAAAAAATATATATTTAAGTAGTAGGTATATCAGTTGTTTAGCACTAATAACACAAGCAAATATCATTGCTTATGGGACTAGATGGCGCTGTGTGAATGTAGTAAAATATTATTATTAAAAAGCGATGGTGGCTGAATGGATAAGTGGCTGGCGTGCGAATCACACGGCCCGAGTTCGTTCCCGACCGGCAGTACCAATGTGGATTTCACTTTGTGGAATTTATATGTCCTAGTCAAGTGACTTACCATCTGCTAACGGTGAAGGAAAACATAGTGAGGAAACCCACATACCTTATAAGAAATTCTATGAGTATGTCTGATCCACCAACCCGCACTAGGCCAGCGTGAGTGGATTATGGTCTAAACCCTCTCAGCTCTCTAGTTAGAGGAGAGGAGACCCGAGCCCAGCAGTGGGACTAACCCAAGGATTCATCACTTATTCTATTACAATAAAAGTCCACACAATAAACTATCACCAAAAAGCCTCAACTAAAATAGGAGAGTAATCCTTAAAAATCAACCATATATCTTCACCCCATAGTTTGTGGGTGTGTCTTTATGTTTAATTCAAAGCTGTCCGGTATATAGCGACATGTCTCACGGGGTTTCCGTGAAAATAAAAGAAAAAACATACGAATAACCGACTGGCTTTTGTAAAGAAATGCTTGGGGCCACATTTTTTATTGCGTCATTCTGAGATTAGGGTCTGAGCAGATTTGCTAGTGTATATTAAATTACTATTAAACGGGTCTACGTCACGTATTATATTATAAGGAATAGTAAATACCTTATTTATTTGCCCGACGTTTCGATCCAATTACACCGATCCTTTTTTATAGTAATTTAATATGTGTACAAGTCGCGAAAGTTTAAAAGTATTTATTGCTATATATCTTTTGAGGTTATATTGTTTCTGCCCTTACATGCGACTAATTCATATGATTTTATTGTAAAATTGCTAATCTACTACTTTGTCATTACCTTTATTACCTATTACATAGATATTGTTCTAATAAAGAAGGGACAGATCAATAGTACAATCAACCGACGAGAATGCATGAAAAGACTGATGAATGTTGAAGAAGCCAAAGATGTATGTCAGAATCGTAGCAAGTGGAAGGAAATAGTCTCTGATCATGATCTATATGTATGTATGTAGGTACACAGATAAAAACATAGTGGTGAAATGTTTGTATCATGCATTTCCACCTACCCTTAGATTAAAAAGCGTGATAATTTACATGTAAACGAGTGGACATTATGCATCATGTATCCATGCAAGTCTTGTCGAACATGTGTGCTTAGACCCTTAATTTCCCACTCCATGAGATGCGAGTGCTATGAGTTTTCCCTTTATTTCCTTCATTTTCATATGAATAATAGTAAATATAGTATTGTATATACATAGTGTAGTAATTTCCGAGCCTCCTGGATTTTCATAACATAACATAACATAGCATCACGCCTTTTTCCCCGAAGGGATAGGCAGAGGTGTTTCACACCCACATTTCGCCAGCTATGTTTGGTCCCATGAAATAGGGGGCGAGCCTAATGGGCCCGATTTTGTTTCTCTTCAACCTTAAATAAAGATGAACTTAAATTCGTAAAATAAGGACACATTCTTAAATTTATGCGATCGCGTTAGTACTAAATTAAGGATACGTTCTTAAAAAACTACCAAATGCTAAAAACCTTATTTAAGGACACTACCATAGATTATAATCGGAAAAAGTGTCATAAACGTCATGTTGTTTATTTACTTTTAGATGTTAAAGTCAAAGTATCAGTTTGTAGATTCACAAGTTATATTTATATACCTAGTTTACATAAATCTAATATGCCGATACATAAGCTTTCTTTTTAATCTAAAAAATAAAAAGGACCAAAATCAGAACTCGACAAAAGTGAGGTTAGATCATTAATAAAACAAGTTAAAACAAAGTAATACTTGCCGTCGAAGATCTTCATTATACTTTCTTCGTAAAATAACAGCATGAAAAGGGAATATTTTAAATAATAAGTGTTTAATTGAGCCAAGAAATATGAGTGAAATATTTAGTAAACGCAAATTAGGTGCGACTTAAATTAAGGTTGCACTAAGATCACAGAACTGTCAAATAAGTCGAAAGGCAATACCAATTAAGAAACTACCATCTCTAATTAAGTCAAACCATACTTATTTAAGGTCACGTCCTTAAATAACACAAACGCAAATACCAATAAGGGCTTAAAATTTTAGATCAAGTTTTACACTTATTTAAGTGCATTTTTTGCACTTATTTAAGATCGGATAAGAAACGCGATCGGCCCCATTGTCATCAACCGGGAACATTTGTTTACCAAATTCCGGGAAAATCTTAATACTGGAATTTCATGATAAAAAAACCCAATATCATTTTTACCCGACCCGGAAACAAACCCAGGACCTCTTGCACAGCAGTCGTATACACTTCGATACAGTTAATGTATTCCTATTTTTTTTCTCCTAAACATTATTACATAACTCAACCACATAATAAATAACAGATTAAGCTAATTAATTTAAAACGGCGAATGCAGACGGTTTCAATATTTACGGCTGCCCTGAAACGTATTACACATAATCTCACTTAATGCCCGGATATAAAATATTTTATCCGGTTTTTGTGCAAGCACCCGGGTATTAATTCTGCTGTGGTGATGAGACATTAATGTAAAATATCCTACATGCCTTTACGAAGATATAAATAGATAAAACATTGTTTAAGTTTTCTGTTCATGTGGAGTGTAGCGTATACAAATAAATTAATACTCGTGGACACGCACACCACGTGACATACGGTGGTGGGAGCGTGGTGAGGGAAAGCTCGGCGAGCTCGCCGCACACTTACTAGCCGGCCGCCGCGGTGAGCGGTAGTCTCTCTGAGCAAATATTGTTTCATTTAATATCTAAACTCTTTAGAGTACCTATATATGATTGTGACCTTAAGTACCTACATAGTAGCGCACGTCACATGGAGTATGCTACATTTAGAATTCGTGAGTTGGAAAATATACTGACATAATCATTTCAACCCATAAACGTCACACTGCTGGGCACGGGTCTCCTTCAAAGAGTGTCTGGGCCTACTATACCACGCTGGCCAGACGGATTGGTATAGGGTTTGTTCCGAAGTTTCCTTTTCTCGCAGTATTTTTGTCTGAAGGTCTTGACTCCCTTTGTCGCCTTTTACGACACCCACGGGTAGAAATGGGGTAGTGACATTATGTATTCTTAATCCGTCACTACACGGATACTGACATAATGAATGCGAAAATTTGTGAGGATCAATATGATATAAATGCCTTACCAAAGAACAACGGCTTATCTGAATGTCAAGCGCACGGGAAATTGTGTCTAAATATTATAACTTTACATGCGTTTTTTCCGAAACAAAAAAATTTTTCAGGACAAGTAGTTCCTGAGATTGACACGTTTTACCAAACAAACTCTTAATATTCTTTACTAATATTATAAAGCTAATCTCAAGAAATACTGGTCCGATTTGAAAAATTATTTTAGTGTTGGATAGCTTATTTATCGGGGATGTTTATAAGCTATATAACATCACGCTACGTCCGATTGGAGTTAAGCAGCCAAATAAAGAACGATAGTATTACTCCATCAACCCAAAAATATTGTCAATCCCCGTTTCCACCAATTATTCCGCTCACCTATAAAAATAAAAGGTACAGACAAGAGCCGCAATCCCGGTTAATACCTCTCCACACAATTCCGTTTCATCCGGCTTTTGAATCGGATATAAAAGAAACATGATAGTTTTCGACTATTGATTTATTTGTGTACGTCAGTTTTTTCCTCCTATCATATTTCGATATCAAAAGTAACGATGCAGTATTGTTTTTATTGATGAAGAGGAAGAGGCGCTTGTAGCATTGTGGATCTGAGTTCGTTTCGAGCATCTAGAATTGGCCTCATTAGAAAGCTCACTGTCGCTCAGCGAGTCGTGGAAAGATCTATGCTCGGAGTTTCCCTGAGTGATCGAGTCATGACATGAATTTAAATCTCGTCTATTCATCTAGGTTACAAAGTAACACCTATGAAAGTTAAGAATGCAACAGGTTATCCGAAAAGTAGTGTCAGCAAATTTGCCTGCGACTAGTTCGCTGGGGTGGAGCTATGAGAAGAACTGGCAAGAAACTCACGCCGCTCTTTTAAAAATTTGGGTAGCGTGTAAAGTGACGCAGCACACACAATGATGATCATCAGAAATGAGGAAATCTGCAGGAGAAATAAAGTTATCGAAATACTAGAATCTCCAAATCACATCGCTAAAGTGGCAGTGGGTAGGGCACATAGCTCGTAGAACTAATGGCCGATGGGGCAAAAAGTTTCTGGAGTGGCGGCCATGTATTGGAAGGCGCAACGTGGGATGCCAGTATTACTGACTTAGTTCACTTGTAACAATATAATCTGATGTTCTACGAGTAGCTAGTTGGAGTCCCGAACCGAACGTAACTGGAGGTAGCCGGCATAAACTGGTATAAGTCACTGTGGACTCATGTAAAGGTGCGTTGTGACTTGGCTGTACGATCTGCCTTATTATGCTACTGTAGTTCACAGCCGTCAAGTGATAAAAGTTATGAATCAATACTAAGCCCAACGACGTCCACTGCTGGACATATGCCTCATCTAACTGACTTGATGATTGACTGGCCTGTTGGTCTAGTGGTTAGTGACCCTGACTGCTAAGCCGGAGGTCGTGGGTTCGATCCCAACCCAGGACAAATCTTTGTGTGATGAGCATAAAGATTTTTTCTGTGTCTGGGTGTAATTTATCTATAATATGTATGTATTTACAAAAAAAATGTATAGATGTAGTATATCAGTTGTTTAGTACCCATAACACAAGCAAATATAATTGCTTACTTTGGGACTAGATGGCATATTATTATTATTATTATCTAATTTACGCTATTTAATATATCAAATGATTTTTTTATATGTCCTTCTCATAGGTAACAGTTAAAAAATTCTACCAGCGTCCTGAGGCACGTCTGAGCAGCTATATTCAACTTAAAAAATGAATCGGTATTTTATTTACAATATTAAATTGCAATTTTACTGAATTGCAAGACTGCTATTTGCAACAACTGCTACTCACGAAGCGAATCAAATACTTTTTTGCCACAAATAGAAAATGGTCCGTGTAGTGACGGATTAAGAATACATAATGTCGCTACCCCATCTCAACCCGTGGGTGTCGTAAAAGGCGACTAAGGGAATAACCTTATGCAGACAAGAGCATTGCCAGAAAAGGAAAATTCGAAACAAACCCTATACCAACCCGTCTGGGCAGTGTGGTAGTAGGCTAAATTCCCTCCACAGTCTTTGGAGGAGACCCGTGATGATGATGATGATGAATAAAAACATATTAAAACACGACCTGTCTTATAAACGTACCTAAATAAATAACGTTCACGACCAAAGCTAAAAGTTTCTGCTAACAAATTACAATTAGCAGCTAACTGTACGCCTGACGCGTTCATATCCTAAGCAGGCTAGCACTGTAAGCTAGGTTTGTCGCTATTGAAATGCAGCGATAGGCAAAGCTGTTTCAAATATTCATTGTTAAACAAGGCGCAGCCAGTAGTCAACGTTGTATTGATTTGCAAATGGACTCCGTAATTGTGATTTTACGAACAATTTTAGACGCTTTCTCCATAGGGTTGGTAGGACATAAAGGCCTATATTGCTTGAAAACGATTTGTGTATTACGAGACTAAGATTGAATAATATAGTGATTTTGATTTCGATTAGTAAGTATAGAGATGTTGAAATTTAATAATAATAATAATTGGACACAGCGCCATCTAGTCCCAAACTAAGATAATGCTTGTAATATGGATACTAGACAACTGATGTAATACTTAAATAACTTTTTTTTAAATACATACATAATATTATAGATAAATTAGACCGAAAAACATAACAAATAATTGTGCTCATCACACAAAGATTTCTCCTGGGTGGGAATCGAACCCACAACCCTCTGTCTCAGCAGTCAGGGTCACTAACCAAATAATATATAAAATAAATGTGAATTTGAAACCTGAAAGTAGTTTGTTCTGAATCAGTAGCTAAATCGATTCCAATAGTTATTATACCATGTTATATTTTTTGTCAATTTTTTTTTTTTTTTAAAGCTGTATACCGTTTATTTATTTTAAACTTTATGCACATTGGTACATGGGTGGACTTACTAGTCTACCTTGGGTGATGCAGAGTAGAACAAAGTATGTGCACAATGATCAACTTATTGGAGAATAAAAAAAAATAAAAAGAGGAAAATACAAAATAACATAAATGTCAGTACATAAAATTATAAATACATAAATAAAATGGAATATATAAACTAAATATATAATATACATAAATACATACCTTTTTAAATAAATAATATATAAATACCACATTCCCGCAGGTGTGACATGCAGTAGGTGGAATTAGTTATTTTTTATATTTTTTATTTCTTTTATTTTTTGCTTTGTTTTATTTTTTTCTTTGTATTACTGTTATTTTTATTTTTTTTTATTCTTAAGTACTATTGTTCCTACTCATGTCACATAAATGTGGAGAATAAATGTATTTTCTTTCTTTCTTTCTTTCAAAAAAATATGTAAGACGCGATAATTCCGACGTTTTATCCGTGAGAAGAGCTCTGACCTTCTTTTTAACTGTTGTTATTAGTGTATCAATGGCTGCCTAACGCCTTGGGCCTCACCGTCTACTCGCAGCGATAAATAAATAAGTACTAAATAGGTACATAAACTACTGATATTCGGCAATATTCGGCCGGTGCGGTAGCAATAAGCATGAAAAATGCTTATAACTTCGTGAATTTAATTATTTTTAAATTTAGATATTTTATTCTGAGTCTATAAAATAATAAGACGTTTGGGGTGTTTCAGCTTACCAGCTTGTTCAGCAACTACTACACCATGATGACAGTGTGAAATCTAGTATGTCGCCAGCAAAAGCTTACTCAAGTAAATATTTATGCCATCAAAAACAAAACTTGTAAAAAAACCTAGACCCGCAACTCAGTTCTTCTACAATTAAAAAACTTTGACTAGTTATAATTCTTAAACTACTTGTTCAAATTGAATACAATTTGAAATATACCGTGTATATACAGTGCCTGCTTGTTTACTGAAAATTCAGGTTTCTAGTTTTATTCACAACGAAGTTATAGAGTTGAAAATCGCCTGAACTGCTTCGAGAAAAGCCGCCGTGCCGCTTTTTTACTCGACTTGGCGGGGGCGCTGCCGTGCCCCCAGATAGAACCTAGTAATGTGAAGTATATATGCCAGTGTGTTTGTTCATTACAGGGGCTGACAATTAGGGCTCTTGTGCGTCCACATTTGCATTCTGTCGAGAGAGGGCACAGACAATTTCAATAGAAACAGTTCAACGTTGCTTCGATATATGCTTACGTAGATTCTGTTGTGTCTTTCTTGTTTTATTTCAATTATTTGTGTTTGCTTTTGTTTTTTTAACTTTAGGTTTTCTATTTGATTTATTTTTGCTTGTAAATTGAGACAGTGTAGTAATAATAATTTAATAATAGGTAATATTAACACTATATGTATACTGTCCGAAATAAATTAATTGAATTGAATTTAATGATTAAAAAACGGTTACGATATAGTTGAATATCATATTAATTACATATTAAACGCCCCATTAAAGTTACAGAAAAACAAATTTTAAAATCATACATGTTAAGACCAATTTCAAATATTAAAAAGACTCACCTGAGTTATACTCCAGTATCTATCCAAGGAGATGAGACACAGGTTCATGATTGACGCCGTACACAACAGCACATCCATCGCCGAATGTATCTCACACCACCAGAACCCGAAGATCCAGTAACCCATAAGCTCATTCGCCAATGAGAACGGCATTATCACCAGCCCGAGAAAGAAGTCCGACACAGCTAAAGATGCGATGAACCAATTTTGTATGTTTTTCAATGCTTTTTCTGTCACTATTGCAATAATCACCAACATGTTTCCCACAACAACCATTATCATTAGCACAGTCACAACCACTGATGCGATAATTATATGAGCTGGTGAATACCCACTCGGATACCAAGTTTTTAGAACTAAATTCACTGTTGTATCGTTCGATAATGTTGTGTTCGCGTCAGATGCGTTCGTCATCTGCAACGCGAAGAATTCTTCCTGACTCATGTATGTTGGCACTAATATCGTCGAATTCAGTCCGCCTGTGGTGTTGAAATGCGTGGTCATCGTCGTACGAGTGAACATTGTCGTGTTCGGAACCATTTTGTTTTATAATTGAACTAACTAATTTATTGTTAAAATGTTTGGCCCCGAGGAATAAATGTAAGTTAAATTTAAAACAACGTATTGCCTATACGAACGGAACGTTACGATACCCGTGTTACCGAATTGTGAAGCTGTATTAATTAATTAACCTAATATTGCTTGGTTTTACGGTAAAAATAAAATTGCAAAATAATTATACGGTGATTCGCGAACACACAAAGAAGCACTTACACTAAGCTGAAAACAAAATCTATTTTACACAGTCGTATAAGTTTAATGGCGTCATCGTCCGATTTTGTGCTTTCGTTTATCCCAAAACCGTTGGTATTTGGCTGGCATGTTTTCAATGGTGGTTATCATGGTGTCATGACGTCACTGGTGTGTCATGGCGGTTTTGCGTGTCTGTTTAATGGTCGTTCATTAGCGGCGGTGCATTGTAATCAAGTGCGTCTGCTATTGTCTTGATTGGGCGTCTTTAACCTGCAACAATGATAGTATAAGATGAGTTGACGACTCACTTAACCTTGGTCACGCTTGGCTTGCATTTTCAGTGTTATAGTAATTTTAATATATACAATGTAATATGACACGCGGAAATTGTGTTAATTTGCTGTGTTGATCATCAAAGTTTTTTGTCATCATTCATCATCTGGGTCTCCTCTCCTCCATCTAGAGAGCTGAGAGGGTTTAGTTTGGTTTAGTAATATGATGCATAGTTAGCTGGCAAGAAGGGATGACGAGCGGTGGACCAAAACAGCCACAGAGTGGTGGCCTAGAGACGCTAAAAGGTCAGTGGGCAGACCACCAGCCCGATGGTAACACGATTATTTATTTATTCCCAAATCCACAGCTTTGCAATCCTATGATATTGTCAAGATCAGTGGACGCAGCTGGCACAAAACCGTGAGAAGTGGCGTTGTGGACGAAAAGGCCTATACTAGACGCGGCTTTGTCTGATGCTTAAACCCGCATTAGACTGGCCTATTGGTCTAGTGGTTAGTGACCCTGACTGCTAAGCCGGAGGTCGTGGGTTCGATCCCCATCCTGGACAAATCTTTATGTGATGACCATAAAGGTTTGTTCTGGGTGTAATTTATCTATAATATATATATATATATATATATATGCATTAACAAAAAAAAATGTATTTAAGTAGTATAATAATATCAGTTTTTTTTTTATATACCACGTCGGTGGCAAGCCGTCGCCCACGTACGGTCCGCCTGATGGAGTTGTTGTTTAGTACCCATATCACGAGCAAATATTATTGCTTAATTTGGGACTAGATGGCGTTGTGTATTCACACTTGTGTATTTTTTATATTGTGGTAGAATATTTGTATTATTATAGAATATTATCAGATCTGTGGATTGTAATTTTAACCCTCGCATCTCTCTAAATAAAGAAGAGAAGACAAACTGAAATGACAATATTTTCTCAGTACACCGTTTCTCAAACTTTTCTGAAAGAATCCCTTGAAATATTTGTATATGATTTAAACTGAAAAGAAATAAACACGCCTAGAAGTTTTACAATCTTGTTATCCAATAATAGATATCACACTTAAATTATACATACATACACTTTAAAAAAGCCTTACATACTTCTAAAAATATAGAATCGGCCCCGTTTTTTAAACTATGTCATATTATTATATTGTTACAAAAATATATGAGAAAGAAATAAAATATATTCATTTACTTTTTTTTTAAGTTTATTAATCCCATTATAAACATTATTATTAATGCTTCGGTGGCGCAGTGGCAAGTGTATACGACTGCTGTGCAAGAGGTCCCAGGTTCGATTCCCAGGTCGGATGAAAATGGTATTGGGCTTTTTTATCATGAAATTCCATAAGGTATTGAGATTTTCCCGGAGTTTGTTAAACGAATGTTCCCGGTAGATGACAATAGACTCGCCCCCTATTTCATGGGACCAAGCATAGCTAACGAAATGTGGGTGTGAAACACCTCTGCCTACCCCTTCGAGGAAAAAGGCGTGATGCTATGTATATGTATATACTTCATGATTACAAATAAAATTGTATCATGTATAAAGTTGTATCGTGACTCGTCATTAGCATCAAAACTTTGCTAGCCATTTGTCCTCGTTCTAGAACTTCGTAAGTATTATGGCGTCGTAAACCGAATTCAACAGTAAGGCATTAATTGATATTTATTTTAAAAAATCAGATAAATATGCTACTGTTACAACGAAGGCCATTAAAAAAAAAATAATATCATTACGTAATTATTTAGAAAAAAACTTGGTCAGTATTAACTTTATATTAAAAAACCAAATTGAAGCTTAATATGAGCACTCAAATAATTAAGACTGACATAAATAAATTATTAATAAATAAAAACGTACAACTCCAGACTAACATTCCTAAATTGCTATTAATATTGACTTATCTTTAATCTGTGGTTTATAAAAGCTTTTTACTATTTACTAGAAGTCGCGCGGGGCATCGCTCCCGTCGTTCTTTATTTGGCCACTGCTCAGCTCCTATAGGCCGTAGCGTGGTGTTATATAGCCTATGTTACTTAGTGATAATGTAGCTTACTAACGGTAAGATTTTTTGAAATCGGTTCAGTAGTTTTTAAGTTTATTCGTTACATACAAAAATACAAATCTTTCCTCTTTATAATATTAGTAGAGATTTCATCATTTCAGGCTATTGCAGTCCACTGCTGGACATAGGCCTCTACTCCATAGCATAGCACTCTGTCCTCCGCCTTCCGCATCCAGTCAGACCTAGCGACCTTCTTTACGTCGTCGGACCATCTAGCTGGAGGGCGTCCTACTCTACACTTGCCGAGTCGCGGTCTCCACTCTAGGACACGCTTGCTCCACCGTCTATCGGTCCTTCTGCAGATATGACCAGCCCACTGCCACTTCAACTTACTTATTCTACGAGCTATGTCGGTAACTTTGGTCCTTTGTCGGATTACCTCGTTGCGAAGTTTGTCCTTCAAAGAGATGAGTGACTTTCAGTTTGTGGGCTAGTCCTACAGTGAGTGTCCACGTATCGGCACTGTAAGTCATGACAGGTAGCGTCGCTACACGGCTAGTAGAGATTTATTATGTTTGAAATTAATAGCAATATTATAGTAGGTACACAATATTATCCAAGGTTTCAATACTCAATACTCAATCATTTATTGCTTCCATAATGTACAAATAGGTGGTAGGTATAACGTAGGTTACAATTATGGACCCTGTCGGACACAGCACAATAGTTAGGAGAGAGGAAGAGGGCTAAATTTAAAAGTAAAAGTAGCTATTTACATAATAATAATGTACTAGTTATTAATAAAATTATATAAGTTCTGAATAAAGATACCTAACTTATTTTTTTTCTACTGTGAGTCGAAATTAGTTATCGACACCATTGTATGCTCAAACAAAATCAATCTAAACTAGCTTACTTAATCGAATTATTTATAATTATAAACTATACTACCAAAACTTGTTAGTGTAACTTTGAAACTAATATAATTAATTATCTATAGGTACTAATATCATAAAGCTGAAGAGTTTGTTTGTTTGTTTAGTTGAACGCTAGGATCTCAGGAACTGGTATATTTTTTATTCAAATTCAAATCATTTATTGCGAACACAGGTTACATATTTGGTGTCACATTTTATATAAGATGCGCGATAATCTGCCTTATTAGCATGCAATGTAATTTATTAGGTAGAGATACAGATATTAATCATTATAAACTAATTTACATAATAATAAATAATCAAAAAGGTTTTAATAATGTCCAATAATGTCCAATAAACGTTTATCATCATCATCATCTGTTGGGCACGGGTCTCCTTGGATGGGGAGAGAATTTAGCCTACTATATCACGCTTGGCAGAGGGGTTGGGATAGGGTTTGTTTCGAATTTTCCTTTTCTTGCAATGCTCTTGTCTGCATGGTTATACTACCTTAGTCGCCTTTTACGATACCCACGGGTTGAGATGGGGATATTATGTATTCTTAATCCTTTTTTATAATCTTGACATATCTTTTTTATTAATCTATTTGATTTTGAATTGAAACCATATTATATATTATGTACACCATAAATGGTAGGACATGGAGAGCTCCATGTCCATTTCTTTATATTGTTTTAATACATACATACATATAGATCACGCCTCTTTCCTAACAGAGGGGTAGGCAGAGACCATTTCTTTTCACTTGCTACGATTCTGACATACATCTTTGGCTTCTTTAACATTCATCAGTCTTTTCATGCATTCTCGCCGGTTGAGGGTACTCCTAATCTGTCCCTTCTTTAGAACGTCACCTATTTGGTCATGGTTCGTTCTTTTAGGTCATCGTCATCCAATGTTTCCTTTCACATTCGCCTCATATATTTGTTTTGTCACTCTTCCTTCATTTGTTTTACTACTATTGTAAAATACCTAAATGATTAATTGATTGAGAAATGATTGATTGATTGATTGATATGATAGTCCATTTATCGAGGAAGGTTATAGGCCCTAAAAAGCAAACATCCAACTTTTTCCAGTAAGATATGTTTTCACCATTGTCTAATTAAAATCCCTAGAAAAAAACAAAAAATCGTGCCTATATATTTTTAAGTATCCTATGATATATTTATTCTATTGTCTTTTTGAAAAGTATGGAGTTCAATTCTCACGTGGCAGATATTTTAAAACTTTCTTTTAATAAGAAAACTTTGTTTCGAAATTAAATTCTTTGTCTCATCAGTGTCGGGTCACGAGATCATTCGAATGTTCGATGATATTAATTGGACTTGTAGCTGTTTGTGATTAAAATAATTGGAATCGACGAAACTTTCTAGAATCTTCCTAATCTTACAAGAGGGGAATCAACAATCGACACATAATAATATACCTTATTGGGTTCCGTACCTTAAAAGGAAAAAACGAACCCCTTATAGGATCACTCCGTTGTCTGTCTGTCAAGACTCACTAACTCAGGAACGCGTAGAGATATTAAGATGAAATTCATATCAAATATTCGGGTCTGCAAAGCAGAAGACGACCGACGAAATAGTAAAGGTTGCTGGCGGCACAAAATCTCTCGCTGTGTCGGAAATTAGGTCAGGCCTATGTCCAGCAGTGGACGTCATTGGGCTGATATAATGATGATGATGATGACTTAGGTCTGCTACTCCTTGGAGCCGTGAAATCAGTTCACGTAGTCGTGTGACTTACCGTCTTCTAACAGTGAACGTTATCCTTACCTAACGTGAGATTTTCAAGGCCAATTCTTCTAGGGTATAATTATACCCTAGAAGAAATGGCCTTAACCCTCTCAGCTCTTTAGATACAGCTTGGATACTTGGATACTTGGAGACCAGCGGCGAGACAAATTAATTGTATGTTGATGATTACACAATGCCTCATCATTCAACCCATAAAAGTCCCACTGCTGGGCAAGGGTCTCCTCCAAAGAATGTGGAGGGAATTTAGCCTACTATACCGCGCTAGCTAGTCGGGTTGGTATAGGTTTTTTCCTTTTCTCGCAGTGTTCTTGTCTGCATAAGGTTACTCCCTGAGTCGCCTTTTACGTCACCCACGGGTTGAGATGGGGTAGTGACATTATGTATTTTTAATCCATTACTACAGGAAAAATAAATAAACACAATGCCTCATTCAGAATTAATTATTATAATTATTAAAACAGAATTAACACTTGTATCTTTTAGTAAAAACACCGGTATACCTTTTTACATTCACAAAACAAATATTGCCACACAAACCACAAAACAGGAATATCTAAACGGGGAGCGAACCTAGCAAGCTAAACAAAATATATTGGTCCCGAGTGAAAATCGAACATGCTGTTAAGGTTTCCTTCCACCACTGCGCCATTTGTGTTATTTATTAAGCACTTACGGAGCCAAGATGTCGGCCGCGTTCACACATAAAATTGTACAAGTAATTTTGTTTACGATGCTTCAACAATTGTACTTTTTAAATCTTTTATACAACGTAGGTAGGTGATCATCATTATAATATCATCATCATCATATCAGCCCAATGACGTCCACTGCTGAACATAGGCCACAGCGAGCGATTTTGTGCCGCCCTCATCCCACGGCAATATATTCAAAATTAAAAATACATAATGTCATTAAACCATCTCGACCCGTAGATGTCGTAAAACTCGACTATGGAAGTACCTTATGCAGACAAAAGCACTGCACGAAAAGGTAAATTCGAAATAAACCCTACACCAACCCGTCTGGCCAGCGTGGTATAGTAGGCTAAATTCCGTTCAAATTCTTTGGAGGAGACCCGTGCCCAGCAGTGGGACGTTTGTGGGTACTCCCTTAGTCGGTACGACACCCACAGGTTGACATGGGGTAGTGATATGTATTCTTAATCACTAGACGGACATTTTAAATCTTAATTATGATCCACCAACTTGCACAACGTATGTAGATTATGGTCTAAACAATCTAAAGCTCTCTATATTGAGAAGACAAGGCCTTTGCCCGGCCGTAGACATTAATATGTTAATATTGATTTATTAGCTTTATAAACTTAATTAATAATTACTACATATTTACATGAAATCCATCACTAAAAGAAAAAACCTACAAAATTGGCGAAAAACTTCATTAAAATTCGAACATGAAAATGAAATTGAGTTTTAAAATAAAAGCGGATTGTATTCATTGAAACGATATTTAATGAATATTTTATGTTATACTCGGGCGATATTGGTACTATGTTATTTATTGATAAACTTTTAATTTGAAACTCATTTCGAAATAATTTATACTAATATTATACAGCTGAAGAGTGTATTTGATTGTTTGGCGATAATCTCAGGACCTACTGGTCCGATTTGAAAAAATCTTTTAGTATTGGATAGCCAGCCCATTTATCTAGAAAGGCTAGTTTATATAATATTACGCTACGGCAAATAGGAACTGAGCATTGGCTAAATAAATAACGACGAGAGCGAAGCCCCGCGCGTGACTTCTAGTTCTAATGGAACGAAATATAGTTTTGAATAAAATTGTTTTCAATTTATAATAGTAGTTTATAAAGTAATTACAAAGTAAGTGTTGTAAACAAAACATTAAATTCTCAATATTTTTTTAATACAAAAGTTAAAATAGTTATTTATTTAATTATAATTTACAAGCTAAAATAATTATCTTCGATACTAATAATAAATAAGTACCAATAAAACTATGTAAGCACTTACATAAATACCGAAAGCAAAACATTGAAATTAAAAAAATCTCATGCCATAAAAATATTGGCAAACAAATAATTGTGTACACGCGTCCTTTAAACTCTCTATACAAATTAAAATACCAGTTTTAAAACTGTTAATCCGGAATCGTAGGTAAAAATGCCGAGCTAGAAGCACATGTCTGCGTTTACGCATATTCTGTGACCGTTGTATTACAGTGTGCACGAGTTGGTAAAGGAGCGGGGATGCACAGTGAAATAAGCTAAGCTCCGCCCATACTCTCAAGGTAATTGGCGACTAGTTACGCCTTAAAACGGTACCCTTAGAATTTCGTCATGTCCATCCGTGTGATAGCCATTTTACTCAAAAACTACTCGATGTATGTTGATGAAATTTGAAGAATACGTATTTTGTGTGGACTGCTTCTTAGTCTAGTAGTTAAATAATAATCATTACTTAGTATAAAACAAAGTCGCTTTCTCTGTCGCTATATCCCTATGTATGCTATGTATGCTTAAATCTTTAAAACTACGCAACGGATTTTGATGCGGTTTTTTTTAATAGATAGACTGATTCAAGAGAAAGGTTTATAGGTATAAAATACATACCATTAGTAATAAATAAGGGGAGAATTTGATACATGTATCAGAAGCTGGAATTTCTTTTTCAGCAAACGTCTAAGAGTGGCTTATAATTATTAAAAATATAATAATAATACTCTACAACATTCACACAGCGCCATCTAGTCCCAAATTAAGCAATTATATTTGCTTGTGTTATGAGTACTAAACAAGTGATATACTACTTAAATACACTTTTATTTTTTTATAAATACATACATATTATAGATAAATTACACACAGACACAGAACAAACCTTTATGCTCATCACACCAAAGATTTGTTCTGGGTGGGGATCGAACCCACGACCTCCGCTTTGCAGTCAGGGTCACTAACCACTAGACCAACAGGCCAGTCGAATTATATTTAGACAGATCATGACATGTCATGTCAGACCATGCTCAATTTCGGGTACATTGAACATGCTCCGACATGCTCTCAACCGGTTTTCATATTTAACTATATTTTCCGTTCATAAATCGTTTGCAACAAAACGAGTCTGCGACGCCATTACACCATTCCCTCTGACGTATTCATGAAATAAATTTCAAACTGAATGATTGAATGATTTTGCATCACAGTAAATTTAACTTCATTCATTCGGATATCGATGCCAGTGATTTTATTTTGTACTAGGTTTCTCTCACGGCTTTGTTTTGTTATATTTTTGGTCTGCCAAATATATTGGTCTCGCTGTACAAGCGATGGTGGCCGAATAGATAAGCGATATACCGGTAAGTGGTCGATAAAACAAAAAAGCCTCTAATGGAATCTAACCCAAAAATAATAATATATAAAAAAATATTACTGAATAAAGCAGAAACTCAAGTTCTAGATATTAATTTGTTCGATAAAAAAAATCATTAAAATAGCACTGATCGTTATTAAAATTTCATTGCTATTTTTTTATTATAGATTCTATGGTAAGACCAAACAAGGTATACACCAAAATTAAGGTTTTTATCTAGCGCTGACTAAAGTTGTTTTTTATTTGAAAATGTATTAGCTTTTTCAGAAAAAAATATACTTACACAAAATCGAGCCCTGCGAACGCTCGCGCTAACCAATCAGTACAGGCCCAAACACACCTAATTATAACTGGGCCTTAAATGTCACTTCAATACATTTTAACACATCAAAGACAAAAGTTATCGATATGTCACGTGATGAATGTACTAACCTGACATACCTTTAGAATTGATAGATAGATTGCCATTTGTCTAGCTACCACTGAAAAATATCTAATTTATCGACATCGATAAACCGTGTGGCATCCCTATCAACCTGTCGGCTGCAGGTGCAAGCTAATCAGTCGACTCAATTAATTAGTCATCAAACCACTGAACACTTTACAAGGTTTACTTGTTCATTTGATGTTCACTTTTTTAAGGCAATGCTCGTTTGCGGGTTAACAGAGTGAAGTTTTCTATTTGGTCTTATTGAGTGCGATTTTTAGCTCGAATTTTAGTTAGGGTTGGCACTGTGCTCTAATTTGCTTGTGTCCGTTAATTTTGTATTTTTACAATCCTCAACCACGTCCATAATTATATGTGTTTTATTACTACATAAGCAGTATACAAGTTGTATAATCGTCACGCTTCTTGCTTCTATAAAACTAAACATGTGTGTAAGTAATTGTTCACCTCAGAATATGACAAGAACATGTCGCATTTACATGGAAAGAGTAGCAAGTAGAGAAATGTGTATGGGCAATTTTAAACTTTATAATAATAGACACAAAGCGCATATTGCCAGTCCGTTAAGTCTCATTACCTACACTGACAATGCGTGTGATATGTGGTTACTGCTTGTCTAATTATATTCACTTTAAACTAGGAAGCGTTTTAGAGTCGACATTTCTTTACCACATAATAACATAGTACGCTTTTTACTCCCTAAGGGGTAGAAAGACAAGCATCATTATTATTATTATTATTCATTGGGCTTGGAGCCTTCAGCCCCTTTTACTGCCTCGACCAGGATTGATCTTTTGTAGCGCCCTTGTTGTATTATAGTTCTCTGTTTAGTCCTGTCGAGGCTAGGAACCTCCAGAAGAGAGAGAAGCATCATACTCTTCTCTCTAAGGTGAGAAGTCTACCCGGTCCCTTTGAAAGGCTTACGCAGGGACACAGGTCCAACAAGCAGACGCCTTAAAGAATTTTAATTTAAAATAGGATGACACACTTACCACCGCCATATCATAGCTGCACTATTGTAGTACAGCTATGATTTGTCAATGGTAAGTGTAGAGCTATTGTATGATATTATGGAGTCCAATAAAATCGGTTGGATTTGTTCGGTAGAGTGGTAAGATTTGGTAAACGGGTACAACGTCACCTGACCTCCTCCTCCAGCAGTGAATATATCATTATTTAACCATTAAACCACTCACGTATTTTCAATGAACTGTCTACCGTTAGAAAGTAATAAGCACTACAACAGTATATACAAAGAAACTTATGTAATTTTGTTAGAGATTTTTTGCGATATTAATAGCAATAATTAATGACAGCTTGTCGTCACTTGTCTTTTGTCAAGGTGACGATTAATTACTATTTAAGTGACTTTATTAAGAGATATCTATTGATACCCATCGATATAAAAGGCAGGACGTGTGACTTTCGGCACCGAGGCTTTTCCTGCCTCGGTGCCTTCTCTTGTCGGAAAAAAAAATGTAATATTGTGTTCTTCTGTCTTCTATTTGTATGTATAGTGTGACTTATAATTTTATTATTATTATTATTCCCTTTATTAAAATTACATACTCACATTCTTACATTTTCAAATATAAATAATAAAAAATACATTAAAAAATATAAAAATGTGGTGGCCCGCCGACATCGGGAACAAAATCCAGGGTGCCGACGGTTAGGGCTCCAGAGAAAGGAACCTCCTCACAATACGTGCCGTGTCGAGGAGTACTGCCTTCTGTATCAGGCCATTTATTTTTATTTTATTTTATTTTTTTATTATCATTATTATTATTATAAACTGTCGTGTACTTCCTACTTCAGGCAGGAAATTTGTTTTTAATGAGCCGTCTCATATATATCGCATCCTTAATGGAATACTAACTAAACTAAAAAATCTATTTTTGGAAAGTCGCAAAAAATGTCTTGCTGTTAGTAAGGACATCATCCTACTTATTGATGAATAAATTAAACACGATAATTATAATTAATCAATCATGAATATTAAACGTATGGTAGATGACACTAAGAGAAGCAAATCTCTATACGTGTCACTACCCCATATCAACCCTTGGGTGTCGTAAAAGGCGACTAAGGAAGAAACCTTAAGTAGACAAGAGCACTGCGAGAATAGGAAAATTCGTAACAAAACCTATACCAACCCGTCTGGCCAGCGTGGTATAGTAGGCTTAATTCCCTCCACATTCTTTGAAGGAGACCCGTGCCCAGCAGTGGGACATTTATTGGTTGTAATGATGATGATGTTTCTGATGTTGCATTCGTCCATACTGCCTTATTAAAAAAAGGCGCATCTGCATTACATAAGCTACGGGAAAGAAGCATTTAAAGTAAATACCTTTAGATAAAA
Source organism: Laspeyria flexula (assembly GCA_905147015.1). Taxonomy (NCBI): domain Eukaryota; kingdom Metazoa; phylum Arthropoda; class Insecta; order Lepidoptera; family Erebidae; genus Laspeyria; species Laspeyria flexula. Next base: position 9,838,083 of record LR989972.1, read on the forward strand.
TTTCCCTTGCGCATGACATGCAGTTATGGCGGGCAGCATAGGCTTCAATATCGCAGAACCAGGAGAGCTTAAGATTATTGCCACCATCGAGGCATAAAAACATACATAAAATAAATACACGATTAATTCAGATCAAAAAGATATCTGATTCATCGATTAACTTCCCGGTACTTGAGCTACATCACTAATCAAACTAGCGACGATTGACGATGATTAATGATATTACGTGATAATCGATAATCGTGGGATATGTGCGAAGTAAACAATGTTTTTTGTTGACGATCATTCATTCAATTGTATTCACAAGAATGAAGGAAAAGCGATCTTGTTTGTTTAAATATTTCTACAAGACTTTGTTGTACTTTGTTTCATAATCATTATCTATCATAAAGGTCCCACAGCTGGGCACGGATCTCCTCCAAATTGGAGGGAATTTAGCCTACTATACCTCGCTGGCCAGACAGGGTTTCTATAGGGTTTATTTCAAATTTTCCTTTTCTCTTTTCTGTTTAAGCAGGTTTCTCCCTTAGTCGCCTTTTACGACACCCACAAGTTGATATGGGCTAGCGACATTATGTATTCTTAATCCGTCATTATACGACAAATAATAAATAAATAATATTTCAAAATGTAACAAGGAAAAAATTTATCAAAATGTCGGTTTCGTTCCCATACCTATCAAATTCTGACAATTTAAATATAATCATTCTCATTTTCACGACGTTTATATCTACAGACACCTTACGTTTCAGACGCGCGCCGCGTCAGACAAAAAAAATATTCTTTACAGTAAGGTATTAGACCATTTATAGGGTTTTGTATCGAATTTTCCTTTTCCCGCAGTGCTCTTGTCTGCTTAAGGTTACTCTCTTAGTCACCTTGTACGACACCCACGGGTTGAAATGGGGTAGTGACTTTACGTATTCTTAATCCGTCACTACACGGACTGATCAGCGTCGTATAGTTGGCTTAATTCCCTCCAAAATGTTTGGAGGAGACCCATGCCCAGCAGTGGAACATTTATGGATTGTAATGATGATAGCCTATTTAAATCTATCGTAATGTGGCCACAGACGTGGACCAACAAAAGCTGTCAAATTCTATTTAAAAAAATATTATTGTGTCTGAAATGGCACGTTCTATGTCTTAATTTATGAATGTAGCTTAATTCGAAAGTTGAGATTCCAAATACAAAAAGGAAAATGTACTTTCAGATATAAAGCAAATACCTATCTATTAAAATATCATAATGTTTGTCTCTCGTGAGAATAGAAACCTAAGACACATAGCGATGAATGCAGTTCTTTTATGATGTTAAAAACTTTTTATACTTCATTGACCTTTTGCAAACATCATGTAAAGTTTTCTTTAAAAGAAATGTACCTATTTCATGTTCTACAATAATAACTTATCGTTTTCAAGCTATGAACTCGCGTTGCAAGACTTTTACTTTTGTAAGTTTTCTTTATTTATAAGAGGCTAAATAGAAATGTCGTTTCAAAGTATGCTTGCTTCTATATTCTTAGCCCTAAAATAAATAAATGTTGTTTTCACTATAAATACTATAATTTTTAACTAAAATTAATTGAATAACATTTTGAAGGCACGGTTATTATAATCGATTGGCCTTACTGGTATTGGTATTTATCAATTCACCAAAAAACTAGCTTCCGAATCACGGAAAATGAAAATGCCACAAACGGTCACCCATCTAAAGACTAACCTTGCCAAACGTTGCTTAACCTGGATGATCGTAGCGAATTGCAAGGTGATTTCTTTATAAAATAGCTTAGTAGTCTACCTACCCCTTTAGGGAAAAAGGCATGATTGTAACTTACATTTCTTCGTTAACAAACCAAACAATCATTTAAAAAAATAAAATAAAAACATCGACATGTATGCACCTTGTCCCATCCCTAGCCAACCGAGCACGCTTTTAATTGATACCGGTTTTTTTGTTCTAGTGACGTTACAGCAAGGAAGTTGTCAATTACCGATAGTGCAAGCAGACGTTTTTTACGGTTTTACCGATAGATGGAATTTTTCATGTTAAGTGAAATGGCTATTTCAGTTGCCGAAATTAAAAAAGATGAAATGCAACGTTGATGGAATGAAATTTTAGATCGGTTAGTAAAGTATATTTTTCTTTGAAGTGTTTTGGGAAAAGAATTTTAGGATTTAAATTTTCTTTTACAGTAAGTAGCACAGAGGGGTTCGAAGGGTTGAATAATGTAGAAAGATGCACTAGACTTTGTTCACGGGAAGTCTGAACGAACAACAAAAAAGTTAAGTCACCGCCGACAAAAGCAGCTCCTAAAACGGCTGCACTAAAAGAACTCTTATTGATTTTAAACAAAGAAAATCTCATCTAAATCAGCCAAGCCGTTTAAGAGCTACCATGCCACAGACACATGAAACTTATAACACCCCTCTTTTTCCGCTGGGGTTAAAAAGGTTGGAAATTACAGACCAGTGATCTATTTATTTTTAAACAATGAATTATTAGTCGCGAAATTTCAAATTATGAAATTAGGATTAACGAAATACTGGTTTATACACCAAAATATAGTAGGGTCAATTGAACAATGCGACCAATTTCTATGTCAAAACGAAATTCAAATGCAAGCCAATAAATAGTTACTGTGAAGTGTGAACTGAATACCGGCCTAAAATGCAATATCTATTTCCAAACCCTATTACGTCATTAACCGTATTACTAGTTTTGCAGGCTCTGTCCGTAGTTTCAAAATATAATATTATAAGTAACTATATTATAAGAATTGATAACTTTTATTTTTGGTACATATTTTAGATTTTTTTTTTGACTGGCCTGTTGGTCTAGTGGTTAGTGACACTGATTGCTAAACCAGAGGTCGTGGGTTCAATCCCCACCCAGGACAAATCTTTGTATGATGAGCATAAAAGTTTGTTCTGTGTCTGGGTGTAATTTATCTATAATATGACAATGTATTTATAAAAAAAAAATATTTAAGTAGTATATCAGTTGTTTAGTACCCATAACACAAGCATAATTGTTTAATTTGGGACCACATTCACACAGCGCCATCTAGGCGCTGTGTGAATGTGGTAGAATATTATTATTATTATTTTGTTTTTATTTTAAAGTTTATTAAGAGGCTTATGTGCAACTTACTGTCGAGTGAAATACAATTTTTGGTGATATTACTAGCATTATTGTGTCTTTTACTATTGTAATCATAGTACTGTGTGTTTCTTATACCACAATAAATAAATAAATAATAATTCTAAATAATAATACTTTATATATATCATTCCATTCCTAATATATATTGGGAATGAAATGAGATATATAAAGCTGAAAACTTGTATAGTTGCCCCCCACTATAATTTAGTGGGGCCTAATGTAATCACAATTTCTTGTTGTCCCCCAGTAAAATGTTATTTTAAATAATAATAATATAATAATAATATTTTACCACATACATACCACACATGGTCATCATTCGATGTGGAAAGTTTGCCCCTAGATTTATTTATTCATTTATTTTTAATATTGCCATCATCCTTTGGCCTTTAGTGGGGTCAAAGTTCTGAGGGACATAAAATGTTCCCGTTGGGGGTCAAAAGGAACGAAAATTTCCATTAGTCCCCAGTGGAACCGAAGTTCAAGAGGATAACTCGATAATACCGCATCCACTCCTTTAAAGTCTCTGGTCCAATATTCGCCATACACGTCATATCCGACGCTCTAATGACGACGGCTACTGCAATTTTAACCGGCTTAAGCTAGAACTAACCGGATTGCATGATCATACTGCACTATTAATTCGGTTTCACTGATTAGAGTTTGGTAATTATAACTCATTTGTAATTGAAATCGTTCATACAAATGCGTATTTCTGTAGTAATTTGGATTTTATTTTCGCATATATTCAAGACAAGACAAATAGGACTGTCGGTTATCTAGGTGCTACTTTGTCGAGACTCTGAAAGGAGTTGCACCTCCACAGAGTTGATTTTCATCGACATCCTTAAAGTGCGTCAGTCAGAACCCAGGCAAATGATTGCTCAATAATACAAAAGTGAAAAGTGTAACTGTGTGAGTATTTGTGTCTAAAGGAGTTCATAAATAAAGGATGAGTTCATAAATGACAAAAGCCAGATTTAATATAATTTATTTAATATAATTTATACATTGTAATTGTACCTAGTTAATTTTATTATTACCTATTTATTATTATTGAATTATTATTTTAAAAATATGCAATGTTATTTTACTTTTTTTATTTTTTTGCTTATATGTACTTATTTAACACAATGTATATTGTATCGAAATAAATGACTTATGACTTATGAGTGCATAACGGGCGGCATACTAAAGAATAATGGAAAATTTCATATTATTTATGTTTAATTTATTGACTTTTTGTATTTATGCTGACTGTTTCTTATTACTTTATTAGCTACACTATGGACATGCTTCTGAAATAAACTTATTATTATTATTATTATTTACAATAACATCGCAGTAGTTGAGTATCAGTTCAAGTAAATCATAATCAATCAATATGTTTGTAACACTGACCGCTGAACTCACAAGTCAATTGCCAGAAAGTTACTCGCAAGTTCCGAACGGCTCACCCCTGTTTACTCAATCTAACTAATTCAGCTTCCTCCTGGAAGCTCGATATTGGGATATATATTGAGGCGCTCGTAGCATTGTACTAGATGTTCGTTACGATCACTGAGGTTAAGCAACACTCGGCAAGGTCAGTCCATGATGGGTGACCGTTCGTGGCATATTCATTCTCGAGCGTCTCCGTGCTTCGGAAGGCACATAAAGCCGTTGGTGCCGGTTAGGTTATTACTTTATGTGGTAGTCGTTAAGTCAAGTTGGAAGCCTTCTGGGTAACTTAATAAATTCCAGCACCAGGGTCTGCCTCAAGCCCACACGATAAGAAGAAGAAGATTGTATATCTAAAGTGGAGATGAAACGAAAAGAAAGAATATGTGTTGTAAACCAATTTTATTATAAGACTTGTAGTCGCCCGAGGCCCATATGTTTTACCGTTTAGTGAGGGATTAAAAATATCATTTCACTATTCCATCTCAACCCATGGGTGCGACCCTGACAATGCCTCCTGACAAGAGTGCTGCAAAGATAGGAAAATTCGAAACAAACCCTATACTAACCCGTTTGGCCAGCGTGGTATAGTAAGCTAAATTCCCTCCACATTCCTTAGAAGAGACCCGTGTACAGCAGTAAGACATTTATGGGCTCAAATGATGACATAAAAACCTATGATCTAATAACTTTTGAACATAATAAAACATCAAAAATCACAAAACGATATGTACATTCAAACCGCGAACTAACACCCAATAACACCCAACAAACTGAAACTGTAGGCAATATATTACTCGGAAATCTTAACCCTAACACGAAAACTGTCTATCATCGTGCTACCTTCGAATAGACCTAACCCTTTTGCTGCTATTCATCTTATTTATAGCTTTTACGCTGTCTGTTAATCCCTTTTACATTTGAAACGTGTAAATCATTCCATTGGTTCGCATTATTTATTCCGAAACCACAATGGTCCGTTGATATAAATTTGTTGATAAGAAAAGTGATGGGATAAGATTTATTCGGAATTAGGTGCGAATTGATGCTGATGTTGTTTTGATTATAAATCGTTTGTTGTTGTATGTTTTGTATGAAGCGATGACTACGAATCCCTTTTTAAAATATTGCGCAGATATAAGAGTGGGGATTTGGTATACTCGAAGTGTATGGGTTTTTATAATGGAGGAGAAGTAAAGAAACATAACACCTTTTTCCCGAAGGGGTAGACAGAGGTGTATCACACACACATTTCACTATGTTTGGTCCCATGAAATAGAGGGGTAGCCTATTGTCATCAACCGGGAACATTTGTTTACCAAACTCCGGGAAAATCTCAATATTGGAATTTCATGATAGAAAAATCTAATACCATTTGCACCAGACTCGGGAATCGAACCCGGAACCCACACAGCAGTCGTATACACTTCCCGCTGCGCCACTGAGGCAGCACCGAGCAGCAAAGAACGCTAAAAATATATCTAAATTAAATAAATAAAATGCAAGTAACTGTAGTGTTTTGAATTATCATAAAATTAGGTTATTTATGATTTTACACAAAAACACAGATGGCGTGCTGATGCTTTTGTGTAAATTATAATAGAATACCTATTCGTACATACAAGAGGTTAACCGCATAAAAATTCTGATACCAATCTAACAAAATTTAAGTTACAAAGAATTTATGAATTAATTAGTAGGGCACTAGGCACAATCCCCGTTCAAAATGAGCCGACCCCACCAGGGAAGTGGGTACCCATTTATGGACTGACCTTGCCAAACGTTGCTTAACCTCATCTCAGGAATACAATGCTTAAAAGCACAGATTTTCATTCTTGCACATAATATAATAATCGGTGGGTAGGTAGACGTGTTGAAAGAGTTTGTGGATCACACATCATCACCATCATCATATCAGCCCAACGACGTCCACTGCTGGACATAGGCCTCACCTAATTTACACCACTACGAGCGATCCTCTCCCGCCAACGGCCGCCAGCAACCCTGACCAGGTCGTCGATCCATCTAGTGGGGGGCCGTCCGACGCTGCACCTTAAAAAACTTAAAATTTCTTCTAGGTATATGCTCCCAATACGTGGACGCCACTCGAAAACTTTTGGAAATATTGAACTTTGAACTTTTTCTGGCGGAAATTAGGTGAAGCCTATGTTCAACAGTGGACGTCATTGGGCTGATATGATGATGATGACGATGATGATATGGGTTTCGTTACAATGTTTTCTTCACCATAAACAGATAGTAAGTCACATGACTAGTTCAAATTACCACTAGAATTCACATAGCCGGTTCAAATCAAACTCACCGCATCTTTCACACAACGGTCAGTTTCTAAACAGATGTATTATTATAGTTACCTCTTATAAGCTCCTGGAGATGATTGTAAGTTCATATGATCACCGCACAACACGGAAATACAGTTATGAAAGAAAACTGTAAAACAACCAACGGAATCTCAATGTTTACCGTTTAATATGAGCACTGCGCCCACCACAGTCTATTTGTATTTTGTTTATATATTACTTCTTTTCGACTCGACTCCGCTTTGTTAAATCTATTAACTAGCACGTTATAATTTTTTTAACACAGAAAACACTTTTTTTTTAAACTTTATTATTTGGTAAATTAAATTACAACAGCGAATTCTAAAACACGATAAGAATGTTTTTTTTTCTGTTTAGTTGAGAAAACTACATACCGACGCGTGCGCAGTGTTTAAAACTCTTACAGCTGGGAATCGTTGATTGCTCCATCCTTGTCTAACGAATGATGTAGTGAACTCTCTTTCAGTTTGTACTATCGCTGTCTACAGAAAAACTGCCGCAAATAGGGGTTGGTGGCTTTTAAAAATTACAGCTAGCAACATTTATTTTGGGCCATTTTTATGAACCGGAGAAATCAAGTACATAAAAAAAATTGCTTTATTTTTATTTATTACATAACATAGTATCCGTGTAGTGACGGATTAAGAATACATAATGTCACTAGCCCATTTTAAGAACCCGTGGGTGTCTTAAAAGGCGCGTAAGGGAGTAACCTAATGGTGGCCATATACGCTACGAGAAGTCGTTACGATCAGACTGTACAGTTCGAACGGTACAATTTATCGAACATGAAAAATCAGAGGAAACTGTACAGTTTTATAACATACAATACATGTAGCGATTTATCGGTACTGTTCGAACTGTACAGTCTGATCGTAACGATTTCTCGTAGCGTATATGGCCACTATTATGCAGACAAGAGAACTGCGAGAAAAGGAAAATTCAAAACAAAACCCTATACCAATCCATCTGGCCAGCGTGGTATAGTAGGCTAAATTCCCTCCACAACCTTTTTAGGAGTACCCGTGCCCTGTAGTGGGACGTTTATGTGTATTATTACGTACAAGGACTACATAACATAGCATGTTGCAGCATTTGACTGGCCTGTTGGTCTAGTGGTTAGTGACCCTGACTGCTAAGCTGGCGGTCGTGGGTTTGATCCCCACCCAGGACAAATCTTTGTGTGCTGAGCATAAAGGTTTGTTCTGTGTCTGGGTGTAATTTATCTATAATTTGTATGTATTTACAAAAAAAAAACATGTATTTAAGTAGTATATCAGTTTTTAGTACCCATAACACAAGCAAATATAATTGCTTACTTTGGGACTAGATGGCGCTGTGTGAATGTAGTAGAATATTATTATTATTATGTATTACTTAACATTTTTAGAATTGATTTGTTCATTTTAAATTCCAGCAAAGTGGGATTTAAAGCCATTAAGTTAACGGCACGAAATCCCGCAAAATTGCACTAACTATTCAAATTACTATTCTAGAAAGGACAAGTAGGTGCACGTGTACTCAACAGTGTTAATAGAGAAATAGTTAGGTACTAAACTTAAACCTGTATTAGTGGCTAGGTCAAATACGCTGCGAGCTAATTCTAGCGCTTGTAAATTTAACAAACTATCCACTAACTAATGGAGAACTTGCTACTGTTGCTAATGTTACAACTATTCTTGATGTGAAGACATCTACTAATACCGTTATAGTTTTGAATAGCTGTGCACACGACATGGGTCGTGTGGACAATGATTTCATAGTTTTTTTTTGTTTTGTCACGGAACGCAAAATGTTTTTTCCAAATTCAAAGTAGCCTAAGTTACTCCTTTTGACATTTAGCTATCAGCCAGTTAAAGTTCTGTCGAGATTTATTATAAGTTACGGAGTTTACTTCAAACAGTGACAAAAAATTAAAAAAAAATGTGTTTTTCTTATAGGTATTTGAACTAATATACGTATATACGCGTGTTGTTTTTTGTAAAACATTATTTGGCCACTGTTCAGCTCCTTTTGGCCGTAGCGTGATGTTATAGCATATAACCTTCCTCAATAAATGCGCAATGCAACACTAATATAATTTTTCAAATCGAAATACTGTTCAATAAATCCTGAGATTACCCCCTACAACGTCAAACTAACAAACTTTACCTTTTTATAATAATAATAATAATATTCTACCACATTCACACAGCGCCATCTAGTCCCAAATTAAATAATTATATTTGCTTGTGTTATGGGTAGGTACTAAACAACTGATATACTATGTACTTACATAGATTTTTTTTTGTAAATACATACATATTATAGATAAATTACACCCAGACACAGAACAAACCTTCATGCTCATCACACAAAGATTTGTCCTGGGTGGGGATCGAACCCACGACCTCCGGTTTAGCAGTCAGGGTTACTAACCACTAGACCAACAGGCCAGTCAATAATATTAGTATGGATTATTTTACCCCTAAAAAAAACTTTTATATACATAAAGAACATTGCTCTCAACAACTGGCCTTGAAACTATAATACAAAACTTTGGTTAAATTACAATTATATTTAAAATTTACCCAAAGTTTCCTTTAATTAGGTTAGTACTAGACTCCATGTGAGTCTAGAACAAGTGTCGCTTTATGTAAGATGACATTGTACGAGCCACCTCGGGCGAATTTCTGAACATTTAATCTTAGATTAATCTTGTATTAAGACACAAATGTTTGCAGAGGTTTGGTTTAGAAGTTAAGAGCTAGCTTAGAGATTTAAAAACAAAAGTATGATAATTATGTTTAAAAAGTATTTTTATATACACATACGATTAAATATATAGATAAACATTAATTTAATTAAAACTCATTAATCTAATGGTGTTCTGTTGCGTCACTTTACACGCTACTGACGCTACCCAAATTGTAACTTACAGAAGATTGTAACTAGATATTTATTTAGACTGCTCTGTTTTGCCTTGCTAAGAAAAAAAACCGCAGTTACATTAAACACGTTACGCTACGCTACGGGAAAAACGTATGTAAAATAACTACCTCTAAATACAATTTCCTTTGTGCTTGACATGCAGTTATGACATTCTTTTTTGGTAGGGCAGTGTTGGTCTAGTAATTAGTGACCCCTATATATAAGCCGGAGGTCGTGGGTTCGATCCCCACCCAGGACAAATCATTGTGTGATGAGCATGATTATTTGTTCTGCATCTAGATGTAATTTATCTATAATATGTATGTATTTACAAAAAAAAAATGTATTTAAGTAATATATCAGTTGTTTAGTACCCATAACACAAGCAAATACAATTGCTTAATTTGGGACTAGATGGCGCTGTGTGAAATTGGTGAAAATAATATTTTTATTATTATTATATTATCTAAACGTGCTATTATCTAAAACTCTTTAGAGTTCTGAGTTAGAGTTTCTTGCAAGTTCGTCTCATAGGTCCGCGAACTAGTCGTAGGCAAATTTACTAACACTATTTTTCGGATAACCTGTTACATTCTTAACTTGTGACTTTCATAATAGTTACTTTGTAACTTAGATGAATAAAAGAGATTTAATTTCAATAACATCCCACTGCGCCACCGACGCATCACCGCAGCTGTACCAAAATAACCCACTCAATATTAAACCAACGTAGCTCAACTGAAAGGTCAAAGAACTTAGTTCCTCTACGTTACAAGCATTGTTAACAACTAAGACATTCCGAATTGACCCATAAACAAGCGAAATTAGAACTATTCACATACAAGAACACACCGTTTCCAAAAGTTCCCGAGGCGAAATCACAGAACGCACTTAGAGATACCCATTAGTGTTTAAAACATAACATACTTGAGCCGTAGGGAGTAATTCACTTATTTGTGTTAAGTACAACTTTGAGAAACTTGTGGATGTGAAGACAGTTGCTGCAATAGCATTGTACATCTGCAACTACTCATAATGCATTGGTAGGGGTGGGATACACTGCATAAATACAAAAAAATATTCCAAAAGTCACAACGAATTTCAAAAGATCGATTTTCATAATTCCGAATGGTTCAAAATTCAGATTATAATAACTCCGATTCATCCTATTTTTTTTTTAATTTAAAATATATTCCATTGTTTTGAATAATGGAGATTTTGTTTGAAAGGAATAATGAAATTCGGAATTATAAAAATCGGAATAGTGAAATTCGACTTCGATTCGAAAATTTTGACTGTTCACATTAGTAGTGTTGTGTTTTCAGGAATGAGTAATTAATTGTCATTAGGTAATATTTTTATTATATCTTATATGAACTACTAGCTGCGGCTTCGCTCCCGTATATCTTTGTTTGTTCACTGCTAAGCTCCTATTAGTTGTAGCGGGATATTATATAACCTATATCCTTTCTTGATAAGTCGGCTATCCAACACTAAAAGAATTTTTCAAATCGGACCATTAGCTCCTGAGATTAGCGCGTTTAACCATACAAACTCATCAGTTTTATAATTTACATCGTGTGTAAATTTCTATTTTACTTCTCGTAGTGTATATATAGTCAAACGGGAATCAAACCCGCACTAATACCGCTACAACCACAAATACTCGAAATCTCTCAGGGCTACCACACACTTCGGCGGTAGACCACAAGTTCAGTCCAATAGTTCACTGTGTAACCTACTCATGTAGAGAGGCTCATTGACAGATTAACAAACAACCACTGATGCGGTTCACGTGATATTAATGCACTATCTCTTGAACGCGGCTTTACCTGTGTAATTCAGGGAAATGAAATGAAATCTCGTTTATTCATCTAGGTTACAAGGTAACACTTATGAAAGTCACAATATAAGAATGTAACAGGTTATCCGAAAAGTAGTGTCAGCAAATTTGCCTACGACCAGTTCGCTGACGGGGTGGAGCTATGTGAAGAACTGGCAAGAAACTCACGCCACTCTTTTTAAAAAATGGATAGTTACAATCTTTTGTAATTTACAATTTGGGTAGCGTGTAAAATGATGCAGCAGAGCACTACACCGTTAGATAACGAGTTATAATAATGTTTACAAACTAAATAATAAACAGAAAGTAAAAAGTAAGGCTCTGTGGTGGGATCACTTTACACATTGCTATGCAGCCATTAGGGGCAGTCTGTGAATAAATATAGTTTTAATTTTGTAAAAACATAACTTAATAAAAAAAAAATTACAAAAAAAATAAAGGATTAAAAAAGGGAAAATAAGGGGATAAAACTATCACTTCTTATGTTATTATCGAACTATCCAATAAATAATTATAGTGCTACAAAAAAGTCATATTGTTTCTTTATAATGCATGTGCAGAAAATGTACGTTTTGAGGTCTTTATTTATAGTATTGTAAATAGTAGTTATAGATATGTAAGGAGATAGTTTTTATTTAATTTTAAAAATATGTAATAACATTATTCTAATAAAATTTATTTATTCTGTAAATAATTAAATTAAAAATTTAATAAATTACAATATGCATCTACAATTTTTTGTAATTAATTTATTCCGAGTAGTGTTAGATTCGATCTATCCATTTTAACGACATGTGAAATTGGTACATTGATCACGTGAAATGTTAATAGCATAAATTCAAATGTATGGAAGTGACTATATTTCGAATAGAATCATCGAATTGCAACTCTAGAGCGGCTACAGATCTCTGTAAATAAAAATTGGACAAACTGGTTTATCAAGATATTGTTTTTCAATTATTTTTTTTATTTATTTTTTTATATTTCACCACATTTTACAAAATACACAATTACATATTATAGATAAATTACACCGAGACACAGAACAAACAATCATGCTCATCACACACAGATTTGTCCTGGGTGGAGATCGTACCCACGACCTCCGGCTTAGCAGTCAGGGTCACTAGCCACTAGACCAACAGGCCAGTCAAATTATAAATTTAATTATCAATTTAATTCCTCCATAATAATTCTTGTATCAATAACTTCTGCCGTTACCTAACCACTCAAAGCACAAATCCAAGTTATGTCCTTAACCCCTTAATTTGACGAAGGACAAGATTCTATGAGTGCATTATAATTGCTAATCCAAAACAACCGGGTTACAACTTGGGCTGATTTAATTAATCGTCTTTAAGGGGTCAGTAGTTCAATCAGTTGTTTGTAGGTGTGAATTTGGTGCAAATATGATGCTTAGAACGGGATTTGATTTGGTGTGTAATATTATTTTTAAATTATTTTAATATCCGACTGCACTATCAGGGTCGGCAACGCGCTCGTGATGCCCCTGGTTTTGCAGGCGCCGATAGGCTACGGTAACCGCTTACCATCAGGCGGACCGTACGTCTGTTTGCCACCGTCGAGGTATATAAAAAAAAACAGCTATATTTTTTTTATATACCTCGACGGTTCCTTATGGGGCAAAGTACGTATAAGTATGTGTAAATACCTATATTTTTAATAATATATTTAGCAGTCATCACATGGAATATAGATACAATATATACGAGTACGTGTAATTTTGTTACGATACTTTCTTTAGATTAGCCTCGAAAACGTACCAGATATCTAAGCGAACTTTAAAAACAAGAACTAATGAACAAAATATATGAATAGCTTTCACAATTGAGACAATTCAAAAAAACTCCTTAAAACAATTAAACAAAAGCTGAAACTTTTAAAAAATCAAGAAAACTTGTTTAAAAAAGACTGAATTACTCAAATTAACGATGCGTTTACAAGTTTTTTTGCTTAATTTGAATTTCAAAGTCCCCCACGGGGTAGCCTGTCCCAGAATTTAATTACAATCGTAAAAACTTAGTTTTGGGAGTGTTTGGAACAACGATGAAGTGTTTTTGTTAAGTATTATCAAGGGGAAGACCATCTACAATGATAGATAACTCTGTAGAGGATTACAAGTGCTTGTAGTTTGGGACTTGGTAACAAATTATCTTAAAAAGTTATCGATCGATCGTAAAGACGGTACTTAAATGAAGCCTCCTTGAGTGAACCGTTGTTCATTCGACGATGTTAATGCCAAGAAATGGATGATAATGTCATGAGGTACAAAAGAAAGATCCCGAAAATAAGAAATTGGTTGCACGTTTCAATTTCAGAAATAGCTTCACGTAATGACACTGCAATTAATAATATATCAATGATATTGTATGTTAAAAAAGGTGTAGATAGGTTATAAGCGCTCGAAAAGTGGCACACTAAAAATAGTCTTATTAGCAAACTTCATCTCAATGTCCCGTTGACGGCGAAGATATTTTGACATTGCATTATTACGATATCTATGTGTGCGTTTGTGTGCCATTTCTAAAGATTGATCGCTATGTAGGTAACCTATCTACACCTTTTTTAACATACAATATCATTGTAATATATACATACATTTTCCATGTAGTAACTGATTAAGAATACATAATGTCACTACCCCATCTCAACCCGTGGGTGTCGTAAAAGGCAACTAAGGGCGTATAACTATGCAGACAAGAGCACTGCAAGAAAAGGTAAATTCGAGACCAACCCTATACCAACCCGTCTGGCCAGCGTGGTATAGTAGTCTAAATTCCCTCCACATCTTTGGAGGAGACCCGTGCCCAGCAGTGGGACGTTTATGGGTTGAAATGATGATGATGACATACATATAGATCACGCCTCTATCCCAACAGAGGGGTAGGCAGAAACTATTTCCTTCCACTTGCTACGGTTCTGAAATACATCTTTCGCTTCTTCAACATTCATCAGTCGTTTCATACATTCAATTGATAAAGTATGAGTATATAGTTACAACCCATTTCAACCCGTGGGTGTCGTAAAAGGTAACTAAGGGAATAACTATAAACAGACAAGAGCACTGTGAGAATAGGAAAATTCGATACAAAACCCTATACCAACCCGTCTGGCCAGCGTGGTTTAGTAGGCTAACTTCCGTCCAAAATGTTTGGAGGAGACCCGAGCCCAGCAGTGAGTATTATGGGTTGTAACGAACGATGAATGACACTACAATTAATGAAGTTTGAGTATATATTCGCAACAGGGGACTTACTCTCTAATTCGAATTCACAGCGATATCAAAACAGAACATTCGAATATCGAAATTGAGAGTAAGCCCCCAGGAACAACGATTTGTATGAGTCAGAGAAATTTCAAATTTGGGTGTAATTATTTTGAAAAAATCACCCACCAATGGAAGCTAGTTTCATTGAAAAACAAAAAAGTATCATTTAACAATAACTAAATTCAATCAACCTTTCAATCAGATTTAAAATGAACACAGTGCTACATAGGTACAGCTATCAGTAATACCTATCTACCTTCCTCTGATACTCTTGAAAAGCCCCTCCCCTTGCGGTGTAATTACTAACCCTCCATAATCCCGTATTTGCGGACTTATAAAGTGAGGAAATATATTTTTTCAACTGAAAACGCAATCCATTGAGTAAATTAAGCAAACTTCCAGTAGAGCGTTGAAATTAAACTTTTTCTGTCTGCCCGTGGTGAAACCATGCTTAAAAACTTATTTTATTTAATCTACGCTATGAATATAACATTAAAAAAGTATGGAACTAAGCATGTTAATCTAAATTACTTTGTATTCGCTATGATGGCCGAATGAATAAGTGACCGGCATGCAAATCATGCGGTCTGGGTTCGATTCCGACCGACAGTACTAATGTGGATTTCACTTTGTAGAATTTATAATAATCACACAGCGCCATATAGTCCCAAATTAAGCAATTATATTTGCTTGTGTAATGATTACTAAGCAACTGATATACAACTTAAATATACGTTTGTAAATTCATACATATTAAATTACACCCAGACACAGAACAAACCTTGATGCTCATCACACAAAGATTTGTTCTGGGTGGATCGAACCCACGACCTCCGGCTTAGCAGTCAGGGTTACTAACCACTAGACCATCAGGCCAGTCAAATCATCATATGGTAACGGTGAAGGAAAAACATCGTGAGGAAACCCACATACAAAAAAAATACTACCGCACTAGGCCTAGTCTGGACTCTGGCCTAAACCTCTTTACATAGAGGAGAGACTCGAGCCCAGCAGTGGGACATTTAAGGACTAGCAGCTGATTATTGATGAAACATTTGATGCTAATTTCTACACACGAACCAAATTACAACAATATTGAACAGTCGTCGATTCAATCCCATACAAGACTAGAAATATTTGTCCAAACAGTATTCTGATTGAGAACAATTCAATTTTGTTCTAAATCGAAATGTACTTTATATTATTTATTTGTATAAATCGTCCACGATGGGGGACTACCTGCATTATGCGGATCGCAATTAAAACTGTCTCGTAGTTTACCATCGATTAGGAGAAACCCCCACAAACTTCCCCCATTTTGCAGTTCAGCTACACAAACTACACACACCCCTCTAACACCCACACAATTATTAATGTGCAACAATATAACATGGCATATTCTAATACAAACTACGGCACGACGCAGCAACACGCTTGCAGCAGCGCTTTATCTAAACTAAAACTCGTATAACAATCTCTTTGTAGTTCTAAAATATGAACGGCGTACACCTAACAGTGCAATTATATGATCATATGGCATTATACTATAATGGATGTATTCCTTTGCTTACAATTATATACTTGTACGTATAACAAAGCCTCGGATTAAATTAGTGAATTTAGCGAATCACTGACTTTATGGCGGCGCGGTTTGTACGCACTAGGTTGTGTGACTACTGGTGGTTGAATGTTTTCATTGTACATAGTAAAATAAATTAATATTTAATAATTACCTAATAATTGCCTGAACTGACCTGTTGGTCTAGTGGTTAGTGACCCTGACTGCTAAGCCGGAGGTCGTGGGTTCGACCCCACCCAGGACAAATCTTTGTGTGATGAGCATAAAGCTTTGTTCTGTGTCTGGGTGTAATTTATCTATAATATGTATGTATTTACAAAAAAAAAATGTATTTAAGTAGTATATCAGTTGTTTAGTACCCATAACACAAGCAAATATAATTGCTTACTATAGGACTAGATGGCGCTGTGTGAATGTGGTAGAATATTATTATTATTAATTGCGAGTGTTGTTGTTTTGTTGGTTGGCAGTTGGATGCGGGCGGCACAAAATCGCTCGTTGTGGCGGAAATTAGGTGAGGCCACGTTCAACAGTGAACGTTATTGGGCTGATATGATGAATTACTCAATAATGTCTCACACTTAACATACGTGTAGTGACGGATGCAAAATACATAATGTCACTACCACATCTCAACCCGTGGGTGTCGTAAGAGGCTACTAAGGGAGTAACCTTACGCACACAAGAAGACTGCGAGGAAAGGGAAAATTCGACACAAACCCTATACCAACCAGTCTGGCCAACGTGGTACAGTAGGCTAAATTCCACATTCTTAGAAGAAGACTTATACCTAGCAGTGGGACGATTATGGTTTGACATGATGTGCTCATATCTGCATAAGGACTTACCTTAGTCGCCTCTTACGACACCCACGGGTTAAGATGGGGTAGTGACAATATGTATTCTTAATCCCTCACTACACGGACTAAATTTTAAACGTAACGTTTGAACCGCCGTGTTTTAAGTCTCAGTGCGTTAAATCTGACGCTTACGAAGCATTCTCATTATTAACCAGTTGAGGCTCTACAGCATTATCTGATTACTTTCCAGGGGAAACCTCCACAATGTTCTACGGTTACTCACACTATTTATCATTTTAGTATAATAATATAGGGTGTTCCGAAACTCAACGGCAACGGATTTGTGAAAGCAAACTATATTATACTTATTAAGGATGATGTAAAAAAAAACTTTGGCATAATCTGGCACTATGTCATAACCAGAGATGCGATTCATTTGAAATATTTTTATTTAAAATGCAAATACAAAATGCAAAATACCTATTTTGTATTTTGCATTTAAATACCTTTTAGTAAAAACCATTTAGTATTTTATTTGAAATACCTTTCGAGATGTATTTTGCATTTTTAATATTTATTTCAAAATGCAAAATACTTTGTGATTAAGTTTAGCCAACATTACCAGTCAAACAAAATGAAATGAACCTATGACGCTGAATGCTAGCCATGCGCGCCCTTGTGATATGAAAATAATGTCTTTTACATTATTTTAAGTGAGTATTATTATTATTAATAACATAACAGAATTTATTGGTACGCGTACTGATAAATGTGACCAAAATGTCATGCATAAGGTGCCATGTTATTAGACTTTTTGTTCGGCTCAGCATTGTGTCTCTATTTCTCATGATAAATACCTAAAATAAATAAAAATATCTTAGATTTGGTCAAAAGGTATTTTATTTTGAAAAAGTATTTTGAAAATACCTATTTTGCATTTAGCATTTGAAATACAAAACGCAAAACTATTTGGTATTTTGCATTTGTAATAGTAAATCTGAAAACTATTTTGCATTTTGTATTTAAATGCTTTTTTAAAACCATTTTGTACATCTCTGGTCATAACGATGATGTCTGGCCAGCGTGGTATATAGTAGGCTAAATTCCCTCCGTAAGCTAAGGAGGAGACCCGTGTCCAGCAGTGGGGCGTTTATGGGCTGAAATGATGACTACTGCTTGAAATGTATAAACCCACTAAAATAGCAAGCAAAGCCCTCGATATAAAGTCAGTATAAAAAGTAAAGAACACAAAAAAAATTAGATTTATGTGTTAAAAGGTGAAAGCGAGACAATATTCGTTAATGTTTCTTCGCCTCCCTTTTTACAATATTTTTACGCACAAGAGTCAAATGATAAATGACTGATCACCGAAAGAAATAATATAACGATCATTTATAATAAATCACTGAGCCATCATTTTTATCTATACTTCTGCAAGAAACACAATAAATTCTGATTTTCTAAAACTCAATTTAGAACCCAAGCCATTTGGGAATAAGACATGTATTTGATTGTATATATTAATCAAGCGAACAAGAATTTCGGACGAAGCAATTATTTAAACCAATTATATTTTAACTTGGGTTCTGTTAAATTAATTATAAGGATTACTGATAAGCCAAAAAAAATGATGTCGTTTGTAATGTAATTTCGACGTAAGTATTGTATTTGTGTCTATCAATCACAAAAGCCATCAAATCATTTTTGACCTGGTTTGGATCGTATTTGCGTGATAGACCTCAAACTGTAGTTATCGATGGGTTTGAGTCGCAGTCTTATTATGCTATTTCTGGTGTGCCTCAAGGTTCTCACCTGGGTCCAGTACTCTTCCTAATATTTGTTAATGATATAAGTGCTCGTATTAATCACTGTAAAATATCCCTATTTGCCGATGACTTAAAGATTTACCTTCCAATTAAAATAACTAATGACGCTAGACGAATCCAAGACGACCTAAATGAAATTATAGACTGGTGTAACATTAATTGTATGTCCCTCAATGTTAATAAATGCTTTCACATAAAGTATACCCGCAAAAAGAAACCACTTGCCACTAAGTACGAGATTGGCGGAACCTATCTATTGGAAGTCAATGAAATCCGCGACTTGGGCGTTATCATAGATGGAAAATTAACTTTTGCAACACATATTGATAAAATTGTATCTAAATCTGCCCAAATGCTCGGATTTGTAAGAAGAAATTCAGTAGGATTTAGGAATCCCAATACCAAATTACTCCTGTACAATGCTCTTGTCCGCAGCAATCTCGAATATGCAAGTACTGTATGGTCACCGTATTACGCTGTAAATTCACAGAGGATTGAAAGCATTCAACGTGCCTTTACCAGGAACCTTGCTTACTCATGTAGAGGCTTTTCTCATCGCAGTCCGTATGACCAGCGGTTATCCAGGTTTCACATGACAACTCTTTCCGATCGCAGACGTATCCTTGACCTTTGTTTTCTTTATAAGTTAGTAAATGGTCACATACAATGTAACTGTCTTCTAGAAAAAATTCTATTGGCTATACCTCACTCATACCCTAGACATAATATCACAAAAATATTCCACATACCGTTTTCAAGAACTAATTTAGGTCGGCAATCACCCATAAACAGAGTCCTATATCAATATAATAATATTCAAATTCGCGATCCAAACATTGACATCTTTCATCACTCGCTTATCGAATTTAAAAGCAAACTGTTGACTTGTTATGCATCAGTTTAAACCTATTTTATTTAAGTAAATTTTGTTAAATTTGAGTTATAGTTTAGTTTAGTTACCATATTATAAACAAATAATGTAATTTGCACTGCTACGTTATAGTAAATGCTATGTACACCGAAATTGTCATACATATCAGATGCAATATTATGTACTTATATATATACCTGTAAATGTTATAATATGTATGATGTGGTTGTGCTAATAAATATAAATAAATAAATAAATAAAAGCCAAATAAATAGTGTAGAATAAAAAGAATAAAACTTATATGAGAATATCCATTGAATACTATGACATTTTTTCAATAAAATATTTACACATAACTTAAAAACATACACAGCTAACCTATTAAAAGAAAAAAAGAACCAGATACTCTATTTACAGGAAATTCCTATAAATAGAATATCTGATTAAGATCAGATTCCTGAGGAAACGTACCCAAAAGGCTAGCCACATTACCGCGTTGGATAGCAAGGCTAACGCGTTGCCCCAGGTAGAGGCTAGCCCTTGGGTCATGTGATACCTCAGAAACACGCTTACAAATTTCTCGATAAAATTTGCGAGCGTTTGGCCCCCAAGGTCTAAGAGTTTCAAACCCAAAAGGCTCAAAAATGTAAGTCTCACCAATAATTAACCAATAATGACATTTTTATGCTTTGATAAAGTATCTTTTCAGAAGATCACGAATTGAGACAAAACAAAAATAACATAAGGATTAGCATACCATCATCATTATCATTTCAGCCTATTGTACACACACACATTGTGCCACAGAGTCTACAACAATTTGCCAGAGCCTCTACTGCAGATCTCGAGTTTTGCGGTGTTTAAACGATAGGTTAAAGAATTTTTATTGGAGAAAAGTTATTATAGTGTTCAGGAATATCTAGAGGATAAAAAATCTGTATAGGTATGCCTACTGCGT
Source organism: Laspeyria flexula (assembly GCA_905147015.1). Classification (NCBI taxonomy): domain Eukaryota; kingdom Metazoa; phylum Arthropoda; class Insecta; order Lepidoptera; family Erebidae; genus Laspeyria; species Laspeyria flexula. The sequence continues at coordinate 9,859,107 of LR989972.1, forward strand.
GTGTGTATTTATTATATTATAAATTTTAACATTTAATTGACTTTATTAATATTAGCATTATTATTATTTACCACACTACATTGACGACTTTTTATTATTTTATCTCATTGTGTTTGACATTGTACTGTAATGGCTATATTGTGGAATGAAATTATTTTATTATATTGTATGTATTGCATGCCGTACAGTAGATAGTGGCGAACTTATTATTCTAAATGTAAACAGCTGATGTATTACCCATTATCGCAATAAATGACATTTGATTTTGATTTTGATTTTGGACACAGTCCTTCACCTTCCGCATCCAGTCAGATCCAGCGCATCGGTCCACTTAGTTGGAGGGTGTCCTACTCTACGCTTGCCTAATGGCGATCTCCACTCCAGGATACGCTTGCTCCATCGTGCATAGGTCCTTCTTTAGATATGATATCTACATTCGACTGGCCTGTTGGTCTAGTGGTTAGTGACCCTGACTGCTAAGCCGGGGTCGTGGGTTCGATCCCCACCTAGGACAAATCTTTGTGTGATGAGCATAAAGGTTTGTTCTGTGTCTGGGTGTAATTTATCTATAATATGTATGTATTTACAAAAAAAAATGTATTTAAGTAGTATATCAGTTGTTTAGTACCCATAACACAAGCAAATATAATTGCTTACTTTGGGACTAGATGGCGCTGTGTGAATGTGGTAGAATATTATTATTATATTATTATTATTATATCATACCATAACATCACGACGTTATCCCCGAAGGGGTAGGAAGCGGTCCATCACACCAACTTTAGCCGCTACGTTTGGTCCCATGATGGAGGGGGCGAGTTTATTGCAATTACCGGACAAATTTGGAGACTTTCCACTCCACTTTCTTTGGAAGACACCCTCAAGTATCAACCCTTTGAAACATAAGTATTAAAAAGTTTCACGATGAAAATAGCAACTAATTTGAAAATTTCTATTTTATTTATTTAACCAATTAATTAGAAATCAAATATTATTATTCCTCTATCGAAAAAGAAAACAAATTACTCCAAGAATAGCATCAATCTACTTAATACAAAAATATTTGTCTCGCATGACAAATTAACACGACTATGGCCATATTAATAATAAATTTATCATTTGTATTAAAAGAAATGAAACAAATTAATAAATTAATAGTGTTCGAATTGTCAGTGAAAACAATATTGAAATTAAAAAGTGTCATTTCGGGCACTGTGGCCGAACATATTGTGGTCAAACGTCCGCAAGCCTATTTACATTTCAAAATCTATACTAATATTATAAAGCTAAAGAATTTGTTTGTTTGTTTGAACGCTAGGATCTCTGGAACTACTGATCCGATTTGAAAAATTATTTTAGTGTCAGATAGCCCATTTATCGAGAAAGGTTATATGTTATATAACATCACGCTACGGCCAATAGGAGCTTAGCAATGGCCAATAAAACCGACGGGAGTGAAGCCGCGTGCGACTTCTAGTAAAATAAATAAAAATATAATAGAGGCGCTCGTAGTATTGTGGTACTAAGATGTTCGTTACGATCATCGAGGTTAAGCAACACTCAGCAAGGTCAGTCCATGATGGGTGACCGTTTGTGGCAACTTCATTCTCGAGCGTCTCCGTGCTTCGGAAGGCACGTAAAGCCGTTGGTCCCGGTTACCACTTAATGTGGTAGTCGTTAAGTCAAGTTGGAAGCCTTCTGGGCGACTTGATAAATTCCTCTCTGCCTCAAGCCCACACGATAAGAAGAATAAAAATATCTTTTAACACAAAAACTTAACAATCAAAGATAAAAAAACATCCATTATTTATAGTAAAAGTCCTAGTATATCATTATTACTCCACCTTTTACGAGTGGTGCCTATCTGTATTCTTTGTGTTATATTCTATAAGGCTTGCCCTAGTGATGCGATAACTCCAATGCATTATGTATTTTTCCCATCCCGAACCATAAAATAGAGGTAGGTATAAAAATTCGTAGAACATCAATGCCCTACATAAAATATGGATTTTGTCAATTTCGCAGTTTTTGCAAGGTCATTGAAGATCGGTGGAGGGTTTTACGCTGATTTTTTTCGCTATTGTGTTATATCACAGCTGGACATAATGTACGTCTGATTCAAGTCACAATGCTTTGAGGATTTATAAAGCTATGAGTTTGTTTATTGTTTAGTATAATATAGATATATTAATTATGTAACTAAATATAAAATATAAGGTGCGATGTCTTGTAATAATATTTAATAATAATATTCTACCACATTCACACAGCGCCATCTAGTCCCAAAGTAAGCAATTATATTTGCTTGTGTTATGGGTACTAAACAACTGATATACTACTTAAGTACATTTTTTTTTTGTAAATACATACATATTATAGATAAATTACACCCAGACACAGAACAAACCTTCATGCTCATTACACAAAGATTTGTCCTGGGTGGGGATCGAACCCACGACCTCCGGCTTAGCAGTCAGGGTCACTAACCACTAGACCAACAGGCCAGTCTTGTCTTGTCATTGTGGGAAGGAACTGTCTCCTGAGATACAGATTTATTAATCTAGTTCAGGAGGCAGGGCTTCTAAGTTTATGTTCTAAATTATGGTTTTAATAAAGATTTAGTTGAAAGCGCTAATCTCAAGAACAACTAGTTCTGGGGAGCAGTGCTCTCCTTCTGCGAAGAGGTGATGAGGTAGAAGGAGGAGGCGGAACGGCAGAGGGAAGACGATGCCCTCAGTGACCCGATCCGCCATCGAAGGGTAGGCGGGAGAAGGCGGGCTTACGCCCGCGACCTCCCGCCGTAAAAGCCCGAGAAGAGGACGCGCCCGGCTGAGCGCGTCCGCCACGCCAGGACCGGTCGACTTTGGGGAAAGTCGACCGCGAGCGTCTTCTGGTGACGTGTGCGTGTTCCCGCACGTCACCGCCGGAGCTGAGCTCCGGCAGAGAGGGGGCCCGTAGCGGGCCATCGTCGCTGTGGTCGCGGACGAATGTTCCTGCGCTCCCGTGACCACAGCAGAGCGCGACGAGAGGAACACCTTGGGGTTTTAGTGGGTGCGAGCCCCACATAACCCCTCAGTTCTTTCCCCAAGACCGAGGGGGGCATTTACCCAAGTAAAAAAAAAAAAAAAAAAAAAGGAACAACTAGTTCAAATATATATATATATTACATAAGTCTTTTAGTGTTGGATAGCCCATTTATCGAGGAAGGCTATAGAACATCACGCTCCGATTAGGAACTGAATAATGGCCAAATAAAGTTGCACGGCAGCGAAAATGGGGGAAACTGCTAATATATAGAAGCAGCTACTAATTTATAGACAGAAATTACACATAGACCTAGAATAATTTCTTTAATATGTGTGCATTTTATGTACAAATTTTAGTTGAATTAAAAGCATTTACATGACATTCTTATAATTTACATAATTACGTGAAATATATCGCATTACTATTATAGAGTTCTAAACAGAGAAATGTTATTAAATAATTTTGAACTTTATTGTCAATAAGCAGAAGATGGAAATTGCCAGCTAGACAAATCTAATATTAAACCTGTTTTGCATTAATAGTGCAATATATCAGTTACGAAAGAGCATTTTTGTTAGGCACTACGAAGCTGTCACTAACCTTACGAATCAACATGATATTTTTGTTAGCACGGGCCCGATCCAGCTAACACAATGGTAAGCCGATGGTCTCATTCAACAGCAGTGATAGTTCACTAAGTCAATCGCGTCATATTGCCGGCCTGTGATTGGTCGGGTCCATTGATCTGCTATCGACGTGTGTAACTTAGCAGGGTCGAGCCTCAGTAATTCGAGACACAAGTCTAGTCTATTTATTGACACGAAACCAGAGCCAAAACTGAGACAAAATATAACCAACATAATTTTGGCCAAACAAAACATTCGAAGTAAACTTAACAACCCTTAATAAGGGCGTTCACAACGCTATTCGTGGTGCCTGCCAATAAAAACTAAGTGTTGCCCAATATATGAATAACGTAAAGAATGAGTATGTTTGTATAGTAAACAGAAATGGGCAAAATGCCAAATAAAAATCTGCGTGCAATGGAAAAGGACGTTCTTTGCCTGCCTTCGTAGTTCAGTTACGGATGATGCATTCGACCCAATTGGGTACACATAGAAGTACTGGAGTGAATATGGCTCGGAATATAAAGCACTAAATGTATTTTTCGACAGCAAAATGTAGATACACGTAGCGTTCAGTCGTGATGGATTTTGAAAGAGATATACTCAAAGTTCTTTTAGTGTTTCTTTGAAGTGAATATGTTTTGTAAGGTACACTTTTCGAGATTTTAGCGCGAAATTCTTTGATACAATCATAAAGGAATTTTGCAATAAATGCAATTGCATTAGCATTTATTTGTAGTGACGGATTAAGAATACATAATGTCACTACCCCATCTCAACCCATGAGTATCATAAAAGGCGACTTAGGGAATACGCGTATGCAGCACTCCGAGAGTAGGAAAATTCGAAACAAACCCTATACCAACCCGTCTGGTCAGCGTGGTAATAAGTAGGCTAAATCCCCTCCACATTCAGAGATCCATGCCCAGCAGTGGGACATTTATAGGTTGAATTAATGATCATTTATATACACTTTACTAAAACATTTAGACTACTAAACTTATATTTCATCAAGCATAAACGACAAAAGATTTTAGAACATAACAGAAAAACGGTTTTGTTATCTTTCATCCATTTTAAATTTTCAATACAAATAAAATAAAATCTTCCAACGTCTTTTCAAAGAAACGTTTACAATGTACCCTACCAATCAATATTTAATTGAAAAATCCTTCACCTCCGTCTTAACCCTAATCACTCCTTTTCAAATAGTCAACAAATTGTATTTCTACAGCATTAAACATGTACACCTTAACGGGAGGTGCAATTATTGACACAAGTTCTCAAGGAGGCCAGTCCCGAACAAACAGGAGCTACTTCTATCTACGCTACTGGCAAGCACTGGCAATATTTGGGGTTGCCATGCCATACATGCCAATCGTGCCAAGTGAATGGCAAATAAAGTTTCTTTTAGTGATTAACAGTTGTCTTATTGTCTTGTATTGTGTTACTACGTGTCTTTTGTCACATGAACTTTTACAGTAATGTCTCTATTGTTTTATTAACACGGGTTTTTCTTCATATCAGTCAACTAGAGAGGTAAGCAGAGGCATCTACATTATGTTGTTTTGGTTCACCAAAACATAAGAGATCAAACCGGTACCACTACCACGCGATTTCTATTGCCTTGCTATACTCATAATATGTATAAATTATGAACTTCTTTTTATTTACAGGACATCTTCTCTCTTATGGTTTCTACCAGGATCGAGACCCACGGAAAGGCTTCGGCCAGGTCTCATTTTAAGAGCCCTAAATTGGCATCTATTTTCATTTTTGGCATTGCATTTTCCGTGTAGTGACCGATTATGAATACGTAATGTCTCCTCTCCTCCAACTAGAGAGCTGAGAGGGTTTTAGGCCATAATCCATTCACGCTGGCCTAGTGCGGGTTGGTGGATCAGACATACTCTATGAATTTCTTCTATGGGTATGTGGGTTTCCTCACGACGTTTTCCTTCACCGTTAGCAGATGGTGAGTTACTTGACTAGTACATATAAATTCCACAAAGTGGAATCCACATTGGTACTGCCGGTCGGGATCGAACTCACACCGCGTGATTTGCACGCCGGTCCCTTATCCATTCAGCCACCATCGCACCTACATAATACTGGTGTGCATGCACAGTGATATAAGGCGTCCCCCTTTACCCATATGCTATGGTAACTAATCAGTTAATTTGTTTGGATACAAGACTTTGATTAGTGTTCTGAGCAAAACTAATCAATTTTCATTCCATTTCAGACTTGTTTTGGGTCGGAACTAGGTCATCTGACGTTCGAGCATTCCTCCAAAATACGGCAGCGGAATATTATTGTGCTATTTTTACTGTTGGTTATTCAATAATATTGGTAGTTGCTAATAGCTCAAATATATGCCTAGCATTCATTCGGAGTGATAGTAAATACTAGATAGTGTATATTTATTCTGATATTGGATGTTTGTTTTTCTTGGCGCGTTCAAATAGATAAATAACTATTACAGAAACTTTGCTCTATTAGTCACTGAGGTAAACATTTCGTCTCTTTGGTTTACTGATCCCGCTCTAACTGCCGCGGGATGAGTGGCTGGCCTGTTGGCTTAGTGGTTAGTGATACTGACTGCTGACCCAGAGGTCGTGTGTTCGATCCAGGACAAATCTTTGTGTAATGAGCATGATTGTTGACATGTTCTGTGTGTAATTTATCTGTAATATGTATTTATTTACAAAAAATATAATATAAGTAGTGTATTAGTTGTTTAGTACCCATAAGACAAGCAAATATAATTGCTTAATTTGGGACTAGATGGCGCTGTGGGAATGTGTTAGAATATTTTTTATTGTTATATTCAGATTTTTTGGAGGAGACCCGTAGACGGTTGGGTCTACGGGTCTCCAGCAGTGGGAAATTTATGGGCAGAAAATGAAAAAAAAAATCCGACCGGCATTACCAATGTGGAATTCACTTTGTGGAATTTATATGTACTAGTCAAGTGACTTATTTCTGCTAGCGGTAAAGGGAAACATCGTAAGGAAACCTACATACCCTAGAACAGTGATTCTCAAATTATTTGTCAGAGCGTATAAACCGCTAATGTGAAACCGCAGTAACAATTTAAAGATTTATGATAGGTTTAACTTGCATATCCCTAAAGGAGTCCGATGTGGATTCGTGTTACTTATTTATACGCCCTTAGGGGGTCCCTATCTGTATAATGTGCGGTTTAAATTCAAATATCAACTATCGTTGGGATACTTTGAAATATGGTTTAGTACGGAAGTGTTACAAACGAGTATTAAACAACATTACACCTGTTTTTCTCTGAAGGGGTAGGCAGAGGTGTTAATACTACCGTTTATCAGTTATTGTAACATTCATTTTTAGAACGTCACCTCTAGCAATAAAACACATAAAAGTACTTAAGAGCGTTTATACAAATCGAGTGGAAATGTCGCTATTTAGTGTCATTATTTCGAGTTGTTTCGATGGCCGATGGGGGAAAAAGGTTCTCGAGTGGCGGCCACGTATTGGAAGGCGCAGCGTTGGACGCCCCCCCACCAGATGGACCGACGACCTGGTCAGGGTTGCGGGCGGCCGTTGGTTGAGGGCGGCACAGGACCGTTCGCAGTGGCGTAAATTAGGTGAGGCCTATGTTCAGCAGTGGACGTCGATAGGCTGATATGATGATGATGATGATGATGATTTCGTGGTTTTAAATTTTTTTGTGAAAAAAATGTATAAAATTTAAGAAATCATTGCGTTTACAGTTATATTTTTATGCAAACGTACTTACTGATTTAACATCTTTATCATGCATTTTATGGACCTGTGTTTTGTCGGCTATAGCCGTCATCGGAAAGAATAAATATATATCCACTACTCTAATCATCATCATCATCATCATATCAGCCCAATGACGTCCACTGTTGAACATAGGCCTCACCCAATTTCCGCCACAGCGAGCGATTTTGTGCCGCCCGCATCCAACGGCCACCCGCAACCTTTACTAATAACATTTATTAATTAAGAATCTTTATTATAATAATAAGAAAATCAACCAAGAATGTCTGCACTAAATAGTTAGGTATAATAAGGCGCCTAGAATAGTTGGAATAGATATTGGTATAATTAATCTATGCGACCTTAGAGACTTCCATATTTATTGTGAATAACTTGAATAATAATTAAAAATTATCTGACACGGCTTTCTGTACAGTAATGACGTCACAAGGAGAGCATGACTGTGCTTGAAATGCTATAAATAAAACAGTATTACAATAAGACTGGATATAATTCCAATGCACAGCTCTTCATATCAGACTACAGCCGTCTACTGGCAGACGACTGACAGAAATAAAAACTATTTCAAGTACTAGTGATACGTAAGTGAGCCTCTCCACTATGTGCCATAATGGCTGATTTGCAATTGGTTATTGGCTACAGGCTATCAATGACAGAACGACTACGGCGCTCGATTATCAATCGGTAAGGAATTAATTCCACAACTCATAGCCAGTTGTGGAATTATTCCTTATCGAGGTTTTTCTATGGAAATACAGTTTAATTTAATTTTATAGAAAGACATCGCCCGCACTAGGGAACAAGCCCTGTGTCGCGGGGAGCTTTACAAACATGAAACTAACGGACACAAAGTACACCCAGACTAGAAACAAATATCTATGAATCACACAAATATTTGTCTCGTGTGGGAATCGAACCCACGTCACCCAGCACGGCGATGTAGTGGCGAGGCGACCACCTTAATCACTGCGCCACGGTGACAGTCAAATGTCTATGTATGTAGTATGGGGGATAATAGAGGATTATTAATAGGGTATGGCAGGGGGGCCTTTTTCATTCTACCGCTGAACTTTAGAAATTCCATGTAGTAACGGATATAAGTCATATTTAAAACTGTCCAACCACTTTTCGAAGTGAAGTTACAAAGACCGGTTAGACCTCAAATTAATAAATAAATGAAATTTATTTATTTCTAAAATACTATACAACGTCTTATAATTATCCCGAAAATCTCAGCGAGGTTTGTCTAGGATAATCATTTGTCACTACAAAGTACCTATTATTATTATTTTAAAAATTATTATAAGTCATCCTTTTAATAAAAAAAAAGAAAGTGCTTAACAATAAAAGTTGTTTAACTTATGTACATACAAACCTCAACTCACTTCTTCTTTACCAACTAATTTTGTAGATGATGTTGCTATACTTACCTGAAACAGAAATAAAAGAAATTGTAATTATGTCTATAAATCAATACTATACAGGGTGTATACGACATTAAATGACAAGGCAGCCAGTGCTAACCCTTATAAACATATTCTAATATAAATTGTTTAAAAAAAAAAGAAAAAAAAAACAATAAGCTACACATTATTTAAAGTCGAAAAATTTAAGAATATAAAACTACACATTATTTTTCTATCATGACGTTTTCGACATGACGACGACAAAAGTGCGGAACAGAGTAAGAGATAAGATAATATGAAAGAGTCAGAGATATTTCAATGAATTGAATGACGTAATGACAACATACGATCAACGTAAATACCTACAGGTTGTTTAAAACTGTGAACAACTGTGACATAAAGAAAATACATTTGCGTCTAAACTATTGCAAATTTCTGTTTAATTATTTTGGTATAGCCTTCTAACATCACATGCTACACGTGGTTTCATTTAATGTCGTACCGTGGTATACACCCTGTATAATATTATAATTTTATTAAAACTTTACTATAAATATTTATTTACAATTAACTTTCGCCCGTCCGTGTAGTAGAGTATTAAAAATACATAATGTCACTACCCCATCTCAACCCGTGGGTGGTATGCAGATAAGAGCATTGCGAGAAAAGGAAAATTTGAAACAAAATCCTATACCAACCCGTCTGGCCAGCGTGGTATAGTAGGCTAAATTCCGTCCACATTCTTTGGAAGAGACCCGTTCCCAGCAGTGGGGCGTTTATGGTTTGTTATGATGATGATGAATATTATTTTTCACATAAAAAATTTTCATCATCAGCAACCCATTAAGTCCCACTGCTGGGCTCGGGTCTCCTCTCCTCTAACTAGAGAGCTGAGAGGGTTTAGGCCATAATCCACTCACGCTGGCCTAGTGCGGGTTGGTGGATCAGACATACTCATAGAATTTCTTCTAGGATATGTGGGTTTCCTCACGATGTTTTCCTTCACCGTTAGCAGATGGTAAGTCACTTGACTAGTACTTATAAATTTCACAAAGTGGAATCCACATTGGTATTGCCGGTCGGGATCGAACTTGGACCGCGTGATTTGCACGCCGGTCGCTTATCCATTCAGCCACCATCGCTTAAAAAATTAAAAATAAAAAATTTTAGCAATCAAAAAATATCACACAAAAATACTTTTGCAAAATCTTCTTAACCGCAAAATTTACTACAACGCGTTGTATAATTAAATGTATGTATATTTCAAGGGCAAATAAAGGTGCTAGTGTCAAACCTATGTCAGTTCAGACCCTGAGGGGCACATAATTAGCTGAGGTGCGACTCGCCAGATATGCCAACATTGATATATGGACTCACAATTTGTTCCCTTTCTTCTCTATTAAGATATATTAAGGATAGGGTTAATTTTTCTTTTGTGAAAGTGATAAATTGACGCTGGGTCAATGTCCATTGTAGCGCGTAATTATTACAGGCATTGCTTTTCAACTGATAAACCAGCCGGTTTTTTGCAGATGTCTCAATGACAAAATGAAAATTATTGAATTGACTGGCTTGTCGGTCTAGTGGTTAGTGACCTGACTGCTAAGCCGGAGGTCGTGGATTCGATTCCCACCCAGAACACATCTTTATGTGATTTGATGGTTTGTTCTGTGTCTGGGTGTAATTTATCTATAATATGTAATATTTACAAAAAATAAATGTATTTAAGTAGTATATCAGTTGTTTAGTACCCATAACACAAGCAAATATAATTGCTTAATTTGGGATTAGATGGCGTTGTGTGAATGTGGTAAAAAATATTAATATGTATTAAGTATAAAAAAATCGGTAAATATATTTCAATATTTAAAAAAAAATAGTTATATAATAGTTATAATTTTAGATATTCTAACACATCAAATAAGAGTTTGTGAGGGCCTATTATATGTATGTTCGGTCGGCAACGCTTATATGATGCTCTTGCCGTTAGAGTCTACAGCAAAAATCCCTATATTTTTATTTATCTTAATCACGCAAGTGAAACCCAGAGTAAGAGCTAGTTAAAAGATAATTTCACATTTAACATTAGGATTTGTTAAAGTAAATAAGATTAGGGTGTGGCCAAGCGACGCTAAGTAGACTTAGTTTATACGTCAATACTACTTTTATGAACGTCGCTTAACATTAGACTTGAGGGGCTTAACAAATTATAATCTTGTTTCACACATCAGTGACTTAATTTCGTACAGAAATTAACTCTGTTGTCGAGAATTGAAATATATTTACAACATTATTCATTATTTCTCCGAAAGGATAGGCGGAGGGGCATCATATCCGTTTTTCTTTTTGTTTTTTAATTTAAATAGACAATGCACTAAGGATCAGCCCCCTGATTCTGGGTCGTCGGAATGCTCCCGCATCGTAAACTTTTTCGAATCATAGAACGAAGAACGAAGTTTATTTACATTTTAAATTATTTATCGGTTAGAAATACGTATATCGTATAGAAATTAAAACACTGATTAATATTGGATTTATATCTACAACTACCTATTTTTTAATTTTATATATTTTTAAATTTTAAAAAACCGACTTATATAGCCGAAAACGTTCCGACAGCTTAGAATCAGGGCCCTGTGTGGCGGGGGACTTTATAAGCATACAATTAAAGTACACAAAGTACACCCAAACTGAAACACTTGGCTATGATTAACACAAATATTTACCACTGCAACTCCTGTGAGCCAGGATTGCGAACACCGAGTTCTGACACTCGGCAGTTCCAGGGAATGCCTAACCTACTGTCTTGGAAACCGCAACGAAATTCGAGGAGTTGGAAAAAAAATTAATTGTTACTCTGACTTGACTTATCAATATTTTTTTGTAAAGTTTATTATGTGAACTATCAATCTATAGATAGTATAGAGCCGTCAGTGATGCCCAGTGACTCGGAAAGGTCCCAATACCTTTTTATAGGTGCTACCCTAAAATTAGCGTGAAAGGATAGGGTGACTTCAACATCAATCAATATCAGCTGTATTATCATAAATACGAGTTTTTTTTTTTATTTATTTATTTACACACATTTAAAACTATTATTACAGGTACAACATAATGCAATAGCCTATGTTCATGAATATAAAAATGAAAAACTAACTCAAACGTGTTTATTTTTATTTATTTACACAGAAATGTACAAAGGCGGACTTAATGCCAGAGACATTCTCTACCAGTCAACCTATAGCGTGATGCAGAGAAGGGTCGAAGTAGGTATAAAAAAGAGATATTAATCTGTTTTACATTCTCAAAAAACTGGAGATATGTAGATTTGCAGTTTATAATAATAATATTCTACCACATTTACACAGCGCCATCTAGTCCTAAAGAAAGCAATTATATTTGCTTATGTTATGGGTACTAAACAACTGTTAAACTACTTAAATACATTTTTTTTTGTAAATACATACATATAGATAAATTACACCCAGACACAGAACAAACCTTTATGCTCATCACACAAATATTTGTCCAGGGTGGGGATCGAACCCACGACCTCCGGATTAGCAGTCAGGGTCACTAACCAATAGACCAACAGGCCAGTCGTGATGATGATTATTTCCACTAAAAATGTAACTGCTGTGGTACTTAGAAATAGGAACTATGCTATAAGATTTATAACATTTGTTTCCTTTTATCTATATTTTTTTCATATATTTTATGTATGTGGTGTTTACCTACAAGAGTTGTGCACTTAGATCTTAATATTATGTTCTGTTTTGTTATCAATGTATTTGTGTAATACGAGTAGGATAGATCCTTTTTATTAATTAGACCTTTTAATAATATAATATAATAATATAATATTCTACCACATTCACACAGCGCCATCTAGTCCCAAAGTAAGCAAATAGATTTGCTTGTGTTATGGGTACTAAACAACTGATATACTACTTATATACATTTTTTTTTTGTAAATACATACATATTATAGATAAATTACACCCAGACACAGAAAAAACCTTTATGCTCATCACACAAAGATTTGTCCTGGGTGGGGATCGAACCCACGACCTCCGGCTTAGCAGTCAGGGTCACTAACCACTAGACCAACAGGCCAGTCATACAAATACGATTAAAAGAATAACTTTTGTGTGTAGACAAGTTTATTTTGTTTAACCCTTATATTATATAATAATTCAAAGTCCTGACTGACTGACCTAAAATCTATCAAAGCTCAGCCTAAACCGCTAATGCTAGAGACATGGAAATTGGAGGGTGTGTTCTCTGTGATATATAAGTATCCACTAGGAAGGGATTTTTTAAAATTCAACCTCTAAATAGGTGAAACGGTGGATCAAAGTTGGTATAGATAAATTTTAGTATTATTATAAAATTCCCCAATGGTGCCTAAAAAAACTAACTCAATGAAATTTTGTGAATCTATTCGTTGGTGCTTAAAGTCCGTTCATTAGTTTTAGGTACATACGCGGCGCAGAACTTTGTTTTATACTAATAATTATATCTTCAGTTAAAATATTTGACAGAGAGTAAGCCTATAAATTAACACACAAATTATTTATTAAAGATAATATTTCATACGAACGTAATAAAAACAATCCCTAATTTCATACAAACCTTCGTAGAGTTTTATAGTAGACACACAGATCACTCAAATCAATACAAAGTTTCACCAAACTCCTATCCTAGTTTTAATTAAACGCATTTTATCTTAAGCAGCCTCATAAGGAAAAGCCTTTTCTTTAGGTAAGGAGACAATTTGACGGCTACAGAGTACAATAGTGTTGTTCTAACAATCGTAAGTAATTGGGCCTATACTGTTATAAGACGCCCGTATCACTTTGTTCACTCACAAAAAGAAAGTCCCATTCAACGGTTCGAGTAGTTTCTGTGAACGTTTCAAGGAAACTAAATACCAATAACGTTGGCTTGTTTTGGATAGTGTCAACTAATATTTAATTAAGTAAGTACTAATAATACCTTCCGTGTAGTCACGTATTAAAGAATACATAATGTCATTCGTAATTCTACCCCTAAGGGGGTGATAAAGGGGGCTAAAGTTTGAAGCACAAATAAAAAAACACATGCTTTTTGGTTTTTGAAAATCAACCCCCAAGGGGATGAAATTGTGGTAAAGAACTTTAAAAATTATGTGTTGTGCGTTATTTTAAAGCTTTTGTGGCTGGTTAATACGCACGGTTTTCAGGGACGCTGATTACGAAAATATTATCTATTGTGACATAAAATAAAATTCAACCTCTGTAGTGGGGTGATATACATGAAAATTCAAGAATTGCACTTGAAACTAAGATCTATAATCTACGCGGACGAAGTCGCGGACAAAAGCTAGTTAGGTCCATAATACGTAGCTTACACGTATGTTTGCCACCATATCTAAAAAGTATATCAAAAATTTCTCTTTAATAAATAACTAAAATGAATGTCGACAAAAATAAAAATAATTCGTAAACCTTTATTTGCCTACAAAAGTGACGTATTGTAAATATCAATATTATTACATTACCACCTGTCAGACTGACATTTGTGTCAACATGGCCGCCGTGTGTGGTTTATAGAATAAAATTTCTTCATTTTGATTTTATTACTAAAAATATTGAAACATGGAAAGTATGTTTAAAGACGTCAGTATTTAGTAGTTAATATGTTAATATTAACTACTAAATGAAATATTATATACCCTGTCAGCTCTCTAGTTAGAGGAGAGGAGACCCGATCCCAGTGGGACTTAATGGGTTGCTGATGATGTTAATATTAGTTAATATGTTTTGACTGGCCTTTTGGTCTAGTGGTTAGTGACCCTGACTGCTAAGCCGGAGGTCATGGATTCGATCCCCACCCAGGACACATCTTTTGTGATGAGCATAAAGGTTTGTTCTGTGTCTGGGTGTAGGTAATTTATCTATAATATGTATGTATTTACAAAAAAAAATGTATTTAAGTAGTATATCAGTTGTTTAGTACCCATAACACAAGCAAATATAATTGCTTACTTTGGGACTACATGGCGCTGTGTGAATGTGGTAGAATATTATTATATGTATTTACATTTTTCAGTTGTTTAGATCCCAAAACATATTGTACGTATTTGTGGTGTACTATGAGTTATAGGCACTTGCGTACTTTATTGACGACTAACAGAAGGTTTTTTGTTTGGAATAAAAGTAACTCTTGCAGTTGCTTTAACAAAAGAATGTCCAAAAATCTATACTAATTTGATAAAACTGAATAGTTTGTTTGTTTGAACGCGCTAATCTCAGGAACTACTAGTCCGATTTGAAGAATTCTTTTAGTGTTGGATAGCCGTTTTATCGAGAAAGGTTATAGGCTATATAACATCACGCTACAGCCAAAAGGAGCTGAGCTGTGGTCAAACAAAGGCGACGGGAGCGAAGCGTCACGCGAATTCTAGTAAAATTATATATTGTTAATTGTTCTTACTTTGTGGTCAATATTGGTGGAATTCTGGATCAATAAATAATGTAGTTAAAGGATAAACTCTTGGTAAGAAACCTTCAATGAGAATTCATCTCAACCTCAGTCAGCTTTCCTTATATGACTGTCATTCCCCTACCAACAAACTTTACGATTGTATACTAACTTTTTCTACACCAATAAAGCAAGGGTTGATTTCTCTGTAGTGTCGTCATCTGGACCACCGTATTTAATCCTTATTTCTACGCGTATTACTGTGTTTCTTTTACTTTTATTCGTATCTGTTTTATTGTTATGACTGTACTATATTACGCTGGGCCAGTGGCTCTCAAACTGGGGTTTACGACCCCATTGTACTTACGAAGTTCTAAAGTAGGAGGAGAAATGACACGCAAAGTTTTGATGATTATGATGAGTCACGATACAGGAATTTTATCTGTAATCATGAAGTATGAAAAATAAAGATTTTTTCATAATATTATATACCTAATACGATTAATAACGATTTTAAAAAAGACTATGAATTACATGTTTTAAAACTAAATAAAAACTATTTACTTATATATCTACAAATAATATTTACAATACTATAAATAACCGTTAATTAACAACAATATTTTTTTTTTTTTTTTTATAATTATTATTATATTGTTATAAAAATAAAGAAACGATAACGACACGCGGTAATGTGGCTAGCCTTTTGGATACGTTTCCTCAGGAATCTGATCTTAATCAGATATTCTATTTATAGGAATTTCCTGTAAATAGAGTATCTGCTTCTTTTTTCTTTTAATAGGCTAGCTGTGTATGTTTTTAAGTTATGTGTAAATATTTTATTGAATAAATGTATTATAATTTAAGAAATAAAACGTAAAAAGCCATGACATATTTGTCATGGCTTAAAATAACGGAGCTGGTTCTACATTTTTAGAAGTTTATAAAACTTTTTACCCGACGGCAAAAAATTAGGGTAATGTTTGTTAGTTATTATTGGATAACAAAATTGTAGTAGTTTAAATCACACAAGCTGGATATTTTTTCGCTTTGTTTCATAATCATCATCATCTCAGTCTATTGCAGTCCACTGTTGGACATAGACCTCTCCCAACACGCGCCATAACACTCGGTCCTCCGACTTCCGCAACCAGTCAGACCCGGCGACCTTTTTCAGGTCATCGGTCCACCTAGCTGGAGGGCGTCCTACTCTACGTTTGCCGAGCCGCTGTCTCCACTCTAGGACATGTTTGCTCCATCGTCCATCGGTCCTTTTGCAGATGTGACCAGCCCACTGCCACTTCAACTTGGTTATTCGACGAGCTATGTCGGTAACTTTGGTTCTTTGTCGGATTACTTTGTTGCGAATTTTATTCTTCAAAGAGACGCCGAGCATAGCTCGTTCCATAGCTCGCTGCGCGACTTTTAGTTTGTGGGCTAGTCCTACAGTGAGTGTCCACGCTATGTTTATTATGTCACAAAACCAAAAAAAAAATTACATTTCAAGGGATTTCAGAAAAGCTTGAGGAACGGTGGACTGAGAAAATATTGTTATTTCTCATGGGTGTCATGAGGAAAGAGCAACGATACATATTAGGTTGATGAACAACCACGTTCAGCTGTTTTATTTAAGATGCGACAACATACCTTACCTATATAAATAATAATATATTATTATGTGTAAAGTATGAGTAACTTTTCCGTGTAGTGACGGATTAAGAATATAAGATAAAAGATAAAAGAAATTTATTAGCGAGAAAAATGGTACAAAGTTGCTGTTACAAAATAAAAATTAGATTCTCATATTTCACCAGTTTTGGCATGCAAATATTACATAATTGTTATTCTAAGTACCTATCGTTAATAATATAATTTAAACTAAAGTTATTTCTTTCAATTGTATTGCATATTTAATAATAATCTTAATATTCAATAATGTCACTACCCCATCTCAACCTATGAATGTCATAAAAGGTGACTAAGGTAGTTAACTTTATGCAGACAAGAGCACAAGCAAAGGTAAATTCGAAACAAACCCCATACCAACCCGTCTCGCCAATGTGGTAATAGTAGGCTAAATTCCCTCCACATTCTTTGGAGGAGACCCGTGCCCAGTGTGGGACTTAATTGTAAATATCATATTTTGGTTCAATAAAATTAATTCTTATTATTTTATAAGTTGTAGTACTCTGTTACTGTACCGTTTTTATTTGATTTTTACTTGTAGTGTTTATTTGGTAGGTACAATAGTGCTAGCGTACCTCATTGGATCGAAGCTTTAAGATTTAAAAAATACACTAACCAACCAGATATCAAAACCAACAAAACAAAAAAACAGTTCGAAGATTTACTTTTTGAACAGGAACTCAATTTAAAAGAACACTAAATAAATTACTAAACGAAAATTCTTATTTGTTCGAAGTAACAACATGAGAATACAAAAGAATTCGTTCCCGAAATAAGGCAACAAACTTTCACGACTTCCATTAACTAACTTTAAGTTTTTCTGGATATTAACATACAAATACGTTTTAATTTTAAAAGCAATATCATTTGTGGAATGACGACGTTTTCTACTTCAGAAGCATATTTACTTGTAACGAACTACCCTCTCAAGGAGCGTGCAATAAAAATAAATTCTAGAACTAATTTTCTTGGAAAATATACATGAAAAGTTTTTTTTTTCCTTGAAGAAGATAGTAGACATGGTAGGGATTCACGTGCTGGAATCACTTGCCATTTAGTAGTGAGATTGAAAGTGAGATCCGAACTTCTCGTCGATACCGCTGCGTGCAATATCTCACCCTTAGAATATGCCATTATGTAATACCACAGTTATAATACCTTGCAATAGTTACTTACCTATGTAATATCTGTATCAAATAGCAGATTGATAAATAATAAACTCTCCCTCAAAGTGGATTTAACCTTGAGGGAAAATTCAAAAAAAATATCTCACCCGCTCTCTTTTTCAGTTTGGTAAATAACTGTTCTAAGTGACAGTAATGAATATATTATATTCC
The DNA here is from genome assembly GCA_905147015.1 of Laspeyria flexula. Lineage (NCBI taxonomy): Eukaryota > Metazoa > Arthropoda > Insecta > Lepidoptera > Erebidae > Laspeyria > Laspeyria flexula. The sequence continues at coordinate 9,877,437 of LR989972.1, forward strand.
TTTCTGTCACTTAAACTTCTTCAAAAGTGCGATATGGTCCAACCCTTAGTTCTCGCAACGTGGACAGATGACTCTTGTTAGCTATTGCTATGCTGTGCCTTTGCCCGTGACTTTGTCTTTTTGTTGCAATCACCACCATCGTTCTAATAAACGACAGTTCTAAGTGACAGAAAAGGATAGAAGCATAAGAAACTGTGATTCGTTGCGACTAGATGTGATGCAGCCCTGGCGTATTCGTGACGTAAGCACCGACCGAAAACTTCACCCAGATATTTCACTTCAATCGAGTATTTCCAATAAGTACTCTCATTCGAAGTAGTAGTTAGACAGTTGTTGAAAGTTTTTAGTAATGTCCAAACAATGATAAAGTTTCAACTGAACGGTTTAGCTTGGGGCTACATTTGAGTGACTGGACAGCAAATGATTGACAATCTATTGATGTTTTGGAAAATACCTACATAGATGCACATAAAACATAGTGTCACACCATTTTCCCTAAAGGTGTAGGCAGAGGTAGGTCGCCATTGACGTTTGGCTCCACGTTATAAGGTTTTTTTGTTTCCGAACTCCGAGCTGCGCTGAAAATTACGGTTAGTGCATGCTGTTGCGGTATTTGAGGTTTTGAGTTCGATCCCCGGGTCGGAACAAATATTTATATCATCTGCAAAATAGGTGTGTTTGCAAATGAACCTTTCCCGGATGTGAACAAATATTTTAAAATAATTAAACTATTTGTACCTTTTAATTATTTTTATTTTGCTTTCTCTAGTTTTTCGCTGAGACATAGTTATACATAACATAACATAGCATCACGCCTTTTTCCCCGAAGGGGTAGGCAGAGGTGTTTCACACCCACATTTCGCCAGCTATGTTTGGTCCCATGAAATAGGGGGCGAGCATATTTTCATCAACCGGGAACATTTGTTTACCAAACTCCGAGAAAATTTCAATACTGGAATTTCATGTTAGAAAAGTCCAATACCATTTTCACCCGACCCGGGAATTGAACCTGGGACCTCTTGCACAGCAGTCGTATACACTTCCCGCTGCGCCACCGAGGCAGTTATACTGTGGCTAATAATTATAATAATTCTTTTATTTCCGACTTACATTCCATTTATAATACAATAAAAAAATAATAAAATGGAAAATTAAATACAAATAAACTGAAATTTAAATAGGATAATGAAATAAAAATTACATAATAAAATAAAAATTAAATAATAAATTGAAAATAAAATTTAATAAAATTCTGTAATGTCATTAAGTTACAGACATGAACAATATTAATACTTAGTTGGTTTGTGACTTAAGAAGTAACATCCAGTGTGGCACAATATTAGTCCCACAAAATTAGATTAAGGAAAAAAATCCCAGCCAAAACACTGTATCCCGAATTAAGAGTCTGAGACGGATATAAATGTGTATACTCTGTCACCGAACCGGCTAAGATACGAACAAGTGGCCACAATTAATATTATATCGAGTCAGCTACGATTCAGACCAACCGACTCGCATCGGCCCGCGCCGGGCGGCATTTTACAATGCGTTAAAGAACATTGAAATGTATCAACAGTAATTACAGTTCATATTTGCATGCAACTTACGCATAGTTACCTCCGTCGGCATCCCGCGACGCGTCGCGACGGCCGACCGGCTCCGACCGTAAGTTGCATGCAAATATGAACTGTAATTACTGTTGATACATTTCAATGTTCTTTAACGCATTGTAAAATGCCGCCCGGCGCGGGCCGATGCGAGCCGGTTGGTCTGAATCGTAGCTCAATGTATCGCGGTTTAGGCTGTCACGAACAACGCTAATTAAATATAAACTTGGCGAGTGTTTTATCGATTCCAACCGTTGTTTTATTAGTTTTCTATTGTTATTTGACTGCTAAGATAAATGGATGAGGCAAGTTTTTGGCACAAAAAATATTTTTAATATTTTTTTATCAATTTTTTTTTCATAATTTTGTGTCTGGGTTATGAGATTAAAATATCTTTAATAATGAAATTGATGAATGTTTTAGAGTTTCTGTTTTTGATTTAACCAAACAATGGACGTAACATTTAAAATATTTTCATGCATATTCGATTATAAGGTCATTGTGTTTACGACCATAAAGCTGTTTTGATATATTTTTTTCAACACAAAATGTACGAAACGCCTCAAGTGTTTTCAAAACAATTCGATGCGCACGAAAAATAAAATCAATAAATATATTTTAATCGACTTCAAATACGGTGGCAAACAGTCGACGTACGGCAGTTGAGAAATTCAAGACGGAATAACCGAATACCATCAGTGCCTGACAGGGATTCGAACATATGACTTCTTGAACAGCAGTCGTAGCCACCAAAAAAAAAAACATCTATGATAAAAATAAAATCTAGTGACACTATTGACAAAACCATCAACATTTTTCTCCAAAAAGATATATAAGAACACTCAATAGATATTATATCGAAAACTACGATGAACGAAGACACAGGGTAATCTTAGTTAAGTAAATAAGTAATTAAGATTGAAAAGCCTCCGCTGCAATTAATTTGCGCAAGTAATTAAGGATGGCAGGTGCAAGCCTTAATAGAATGTTTACCGAACCGGTGGGGAAGCTGTTATTTCTTGTACGTGTATATCTCGGCGAGTGGATATCAGCCTTATTAATGATAAGCAATGTTTGTGAGGTCATGATTACGATGGGAATTTAATAGAAGTCAGTTTACGTTTAGTTTACTAATAGTCATATAATTAAAATAATAAGAAAGAAAACTACATCTTTCTATCTATCTACAATATAAATAAAAATTAATAGCTACATGTTTAGCGAAGCGCAATAATCGAAAACAGCACGAACAATCTTTAAAATATTCGTTGTAAAAATTTAAAACGTTTACCTCAGTTTATAAAAAAATAACGTGTTTTTCTCCGTCATCTAAGCTAAACCCTATATACCTATAGTTATGGGCTATTTTAATAATTACACTGTTAAGTTGTGTCGAGAATCGGCTATCATTATCTGTGCCAATATTATAAATGCAAACATCAACGGAACTTCATGAAATGATATAACATAAAAAGGATATTATAATGTAGAAGAGTATAGGTTACTTTGCATCGACAATAAACAAGTAAATATAATTAAAAAAAATTAATAACCCGACTGCAAAAAATCAACAGAGAGCAACGCACTAAAAAGACCGTAAAATTATTGTAATATTATTATACCTGATTAAATTTAAATACATAACATATGTATTTGTAATCTCCATTTGATTCCCTTTATTTTGATACTCTACTCGATAGGTTTGGTTAAAAAAAAATAGAACTACTTACAAATTGGAACCATTCAATTATGTATAATCTCTTTTTGAATATATGTAATCTCCTTTTGATTCTCTTTATTTTGATACCCAACTCGATAGGTATAATTTAAAAAAAAAACTTCTTACAATTTGGCGTTAAAACCCCGCCGTTGAAGTCTTTTTATTCTTAAAACCTATCTAAGGACACTTGGGTTTTCTAGACGAATCTAATGATACCCTAATTGTCAAAATCCATCCAGCCGTTTGGAAGATTCGTAGGAATAAAGAAATTTACAATCATACAAGATACGCGCGAAAAACAATACCCGTCCTGACAGTCGGGTAAAAATGCCTTAGCCACTGTGTGTAACTGTGTACTATGTCTCCAAAACATAATTCTAGCAATAAAAACTGGCATTCTTCCAACCATAACCCTTCAACCATTCCCTAAAACCAAACACCAAACCGTTAATTTATGAAATTATTTTTTATGAGTCACAGAATTTTGGGTACATATGCCCCATATGTACCTTTTGTTGTAAATTATATTTTATGATAAGGGAAGTAGGGTTCGTTTTCCTGCGCTATTCGTGTTAAATGGCCTGGTGATTTTTACTCAGTATATGAGAGTAATATATTGTCCTTACCTACGTAGCTTTTGTTTAGGATAAAGGGGTCAAAAGGAAATGGCTATGGACTTGGTGAAGGAATGTTATGTGGCCGTAAAAGAGAATGCGTCACTAGATCTTATCTAATGTGTGTTTTATTAAATAAAAGTAGATCAGAGTGCTTTGTCTTCAAAATTCTGAGTATTTTAAGGTTCAGCGCAGACAAGTGTATCAACAATAAATAGAGGTTAGTGGTGTCATCAAACGTTGCAATTTAGTGTCATGTTTCGTGGTTTTTGATTCTTTTATTATTTTTAGCTATTTTTTTTTCAATACACTTTTTAAAATTACGTGAACGTGTATTAAAAAGTAAGCATCCGTAATGCTTACTGTTAATTTACTATGAAAATAACGCCCTGCCCTAATGTGTTATTTTCATATAAATTGATCTGTAAACGCTACGATTTCGTAAATTTACACCCTTTCACGTAATTCCAGAAGTATTGTTTTTAGATTTGAAAACATATACACATAGAATTGCAAACATTTCAAAAATATAGCTCCGATTTTATTTTTTTTATTTAGCCTGTGTCATCCCACTGCTAGGCAAAGACCTCCCCTTGAACCTTCCACTTTTGTAAATAAATTAAATAATAAAAATCGAAAACCACGAAATATGAAACTAAATTTAGAGTTTCCATTCCTCTGTAGGAACCCTCTTAAATTCTATTTCCATCTTTTTTCTGGTCAAATATAAACACCATGTAATAATAATAATAATAATAATATTCTACCACATTCACACAGCGCCATCTAGTCCCAAAGTAAGCAATTATATTTGCTTGTGTTACTAAATAACTGATATACTACTTAAATACTTTTTTTTTTTTTTTGTAAATACATACATATTATAGATAAATTACACCCAGACACAGAACAAACCTTTATGCTCATCACACAAAGTTTTGTCCAGGGTGGGGATCGAACCCACGACCTCCAGCTTAGCAGTCAGGGTCACTAACCACTAGACCAACAGGCCAGTCAAATGTACTTTTACTATGTACGTACTATGTACGTATGTACTTTTAGTAGTCTTACAAACTTTGTCTAGGTACAACATTTTAACTGCCCAATGACGATACCAAACATATATAGAAGTAGGTATTTTCGTCATAATCCTGTAATAAAAATGGCAGCCGTATCTGTTCGTTAACCCTTAATAGCTGACTCATCAATATTGATTCGATTACGCGGCAAAATCAGTTTTATTTCATCCCCAACCTACCCCCCTACGTGTGATTAAACAGAGAAAAATTCAACAATCCTTAACATTTTTTTTATGCCATTAAATTGGCAGAAAACTAGTAATTTGTTGGAGACCCGTGCCCAGCTGTGGGACGTTTATATGTTGAAATGATGATGACGAATGTCCAGCAGTGGACGTTATTGAGTTGATAATTATAATGATGCTGATTATAATGACGGCTAAAACTCATCAAGACTGGCCTGTTGGTCTAGTGGTTAGTGACCCTGACTGCTAAGCTGGAGGTCGTGGGTTCGATCCCCACCCAGGACAAATCTTTGTGTGATGAGCATAAAGGTTTGTTCTGTGTCTGGGTGTAATTTATCTATAATATGTATGTATTTACAAAACAAAAATGTATTTAAGTAGTAAGTACATATATCAGTTGTTTAGTACCTATAACACAAACAAATATAATTGCTTAATTTGGGACTAGATGGCGCTGTCTGAATGTGGTAGAATATTATTTTTATTATTATCAAGAAGAAAATTATATTCCAACTATATTTTTCCTAAGAAATAATGATATTGTTCCTAATTTATACGGCTCTTACTAAGGGATGAAGGTAATTAGATGACCGGTGCACCCACTAATGGTCACATTACATGTATTGGGGTTAGCTACTTAAATAATGACCACATTAACTAACTGTGGAGGTCATATTACATGTTAGTTGGTATAATACCTCGTATACATTTGTGAGTAGGAAGGATAGATTGCCTAGTCAGTATATAAGTTTCTTTGGTCATGGAATATACCAAAATGGATATTTACCACATTCACAAAGCCCCATCTGGTCCCAAATTAAGCAATTATATTTGTTTTTGTTATTATATTCTAAACAACTGATATATTTTTTCTTCACTCTTCAGTCAATTGAATGTTAACATGCAAAAATTGTCATAACTTTGTATTATATTCTGTGGATAACGTTGTGAGTGCACATTTAATCATAGTTAATTGAGGCATTCATTGTAATTTTCGTCAGTATGTAACTGTTTGTTAATCCCTAATAAATAAATAAATATAAATATTACTTAAGTACGTTTTTTTTGTAAATACATACATATTTTAGATAAATTACACCCAGACACAGAACAAATAATCATGCTCATCACACATAGATTTTAGAGACAGGAAGAGATAAAATATGCTAAGAATAGCATCATAGCATCACGCCTTTTTCCCCAAAGGGGTAGGCAGAGGTGTATCACACCCACATTTCGCCAGCTATGTTAGGTCCCATGAAATAGGGGGCGAGCCTATTGTCATCAACCGGGAGCATTTGTTTACCAGACTCCGGGAAAATCTTAATACTGGAATTTCATGATAGAAAAACACTAAGAATAGAATTTCAAATTTACATTGAAATAATTAAATTATCATTATTAGTATTAAATTGTTATTATTATTATTAAATTTTCATTATTAATGTTTTAAAATATAGTTAATTAATTTATATACATATTACAATGTCAATCCTGATTACATTTTGCATGCCTTACGGTAGAATCACTTGAAACATGTATATTTTATAACATCTATGTAACAGTGTTTTCTGCAAAAATAAAATATTATTATTATTATTATTCAATATTTACAGCGAATTATAATATAGTATAGGGTTTTGCGGGCGGCACAAAATCGCTCGCTGTGGCGGAAATTAGGTAAGGCCTATGTTCAACAGTGGACGTCATTGGGCTGATGATGATAGGTTTCGAATTTTTCTTTTCTCGCAGTGCTCTTGTCTGATTACTCACTCTTTTCGTCACCCACCAATAGAAATGGGGTAGAGACATTATTGTATTCATAGCCGTCACCACACGGATATTACAATACTGTTTTAAAAACATTCTAATGTAAAATGCGTCATGTAAATAGTTACTTCTGTTTACTTGAAGTTGGTCGCGATAAAATATTTAGATTTACTTTTTTGTTTTCTTTTTTTGATAAAACGGTAAGCACATTTCCTGCGATAAAGAACATAGTTCCCTTTAAAAAGCAATTCATATTCTTCCGCAACCCGCTACAGGAAACCATACTGATATCCTTTTCACCATTTCCTCGTGTAAGCTGTCCCAAACTCTTAATTTCTCCCGAAAATACTGGGTGATTTTTCACGTTCGCCGTGTCAAACGGAAAGGGTGGCCAGCCTGAATTAGATTTGGACACAAAGGCTGTATAAGTGTTGTTTGTTGTACCACCGCTATTGTTGGAGAAAAATGTGTACAACAAGAAAACGCTTTTTAGGCCTATTCTTTCTGTTCGGAAATATTTTCAGTATTTACTTGCTGATTCCAGTGGATTATCGAGTTGGGAGACGAGTGGAATGTTGTATTAGCTGAATTAATTAATTATAATAATAATAATAATATTCTACCACATTGACACAGCGGCATCTAGTCCCAAATTAAGCATTTATATTTGCTTGTGTTATGGGTACTAAACAACTGATATACTACTTAAATACTTTTTTTTTGTAAATACATACATATTATAGATAAATTACACCCAGACACAGAACAAACCTTTATGCTAATCACACAAAGATTTGTCCTAGGTGGGGATCGAACCCACGACCTCCGGCTCATGGTCACTAACCACTAGACCAACAGGGCAGTCGATATATTGGAGACCTTATTTATTTTGTTGAAAAGTGAAGATTAATATAAAGTTGGAAAACAACATCCTGTAAAAGGCGAAAACCTAAATGCTTGGAACGTTGCAAAATGTTTGTATCAATCATCATCATCATCATTTCAACCCATAAACGTCCCACTGCTGGGCACGGAATCAATTGTATTTTTTTTTTTTGTATCAATATTAAACTGAAATTAAGCAGTAGTGCGAAATACAACTGGTATATAGATAAAATGCGTAGCCTTGAATGTATTCTCATAGCATAGCAACATAGCAACCTTTTTCCCCAAAGGGGTAGGTAGAGGTGCAGCACATGTGCACACACACACACACACAACACACAATCGTTTCAACCCATGGGTCTCCTCCAAAAATGTGGAGTGAATTCAGCCTACTATACCACGCTAGCCAGACGGGATGGTATAGGGTTTGTTTCGAATTTTTCTTTTCTTACAGTGTTCTTGTCTGCATAAAGTTACTACTCCATTAGTCGCCATTACGACACCCTCGGGTTGAGATGGGGTAGTGACATTGTGTGTTCTTTATCTGGCACTACAGCACACCCACATTTCGCAAACTATGCTAGATTCCATTTGAATAGAGGATGAATATATTGCCTTTAACCAGGAACTGTCCCAAACTCCAGACGTATACTAACAATTTCATCACAGAATAATATACCGTTTTGCCTGACCCCGGAATCGAACTCGGGACCTCTTGCGCAGCATCAGCACTACCATTTCCAAGCCAATTTTAAGGCTTAAAATAAGGAATATTCTTAAACATGGACACTTAACAAAACGTTGAAACCTAAAGAACAAAACTTTAAAAAAAAAAAGCTTTAATTAAAGAATGAATCTCTAATTACTATCGACAGAACCCGACAGGTTGTATACGAAGCCATCAATTTCGAGCCAAAATAAACGTTACCTCATTAGTCTTAGAGTTCATTTATCTTTGTCTCTAAGGCTTTGTGGTTTAGAAATGGAACAGAATAAAAATATCTTTTTTATAGTTAGTGAAAGGGACTGACGTTTGGAGGTTTTGTTGATAACCATAGAGATTGTTTTGGATAATAAATGGTTGGTTGGATTTTCCTTTAAATAATTTAATATAAAAAAATAAATTACTATTTAGATGGAACAGAATTTTTGGGGTTTATTATTTACAAAAAAGGCTATTTCATTTATGTCAGTGGCAACGTTTCAATTATTTTCGGGGAAATTTTCAGATCGTATTAGGGATCGGTTTCAGCACAAATGTGTTTTTAGATCAAATTATAATAAGTTTAGAACTGTGTAGTGTAGGATTAAGAATACAAAATGTCACTACCCCATCTCAACCTGTGGGTGTCGTAAAAGGCGGCTAAGAGAGTAACCTTATGCACACAAGAGCACTGCACCAAAAGGAAAATTCGAAACAAACCCTATACCAACACGTCTGGCCAGCGTGTTATAGTAGGCTAAATTGCCTGCACATTCTTTGGAGGAGACCCGAGCCCAGCAGTGGGACGTTTGTGGGTTAAAATAATGATAAATAGTTTTCATCCGAAAAAAAATGTTTTTTATGACTACGCTAACCCCTTACCATCAGGCGAGCAGAGAGCTTATTTACCACCATCGTGATAACAAAAAACTAATTATAGGTATAGAACTAAAGGCCAATTAAATTTTATTCGCATTCGGCAGTAGCAAAGTGAAATAGCTTAGCCCCTTATTAACAAAGGCTAAGTTCAATTAAGTACATCAATAGACCCTTCGTAAATTACAACAGCCTTAACAAATATTAGTATATATTTAATCAGGTACAGAGCAGCTGTGGTGTGCTTGCTTGGGCAACTTGTGAACGATCATTTGTTGCTTAATTTCGTTTTAAACTGTCTCGTCTGTCTGTTTGATATCGCTATATCGCAATAGTAAGCCGTCATCAATTGAGAACGGCTTAGGGAAGATTTATATTAGACCAGGCCGTGACCGGGGCATGCCGGGTGCGTGGCTCGGCGGAGCACGGATTTGAAACGTTAAATACATTTTGTGTGAAGCAATTCATATTACACGTGCATGATCCGTGTCTCGTCCGGGGCCGTTTACTAACGTACAACGCTCGTCTACACCACGTTTGTGTACAACACGGACCCGGCCCGGTCTAATATAAATCATCTCTTAACCATTGCAATAAAGACTTGTTTATAAATCAAAATATAAAAATATCGGAATTTTCTACTTATCGTATTTTCTCATTACAAACTCGTGACAATCAGGGGTAGGACTTTATTCATCAGCAACATATTAAGTCCCACTGCTGGGCTCGGGTCTCCTCTCCTCTATCTAGAGAGCTGAGAGGATTTAAGGCCATAATCCACTCACACTGGACTAGTGCGAGTTGGTGGATCAGACATACTCATAGAATTTCTTCTAGGGTATGCGGGTTTCCTCACGATGTTTTCCTTCACCGTTAGCAGATGGTAAGTCACTTGACATATAAATTCCATAAAGTGGAATCCACATTGGTACCGCCGGCCGGTGATTTGCACGCCGGTCCCTTATCCATTCAGCCACCATCGCATTTAGGACTTCTATGACTTTATCATTGATATTTAATCATCGTGATTATATTAGCCCAACGAAGTACAGTGGTAGACATAGCTAATTTCCGCCACAGTAAACTAATGGCCCCGCAACCTTTACGAGGCCACCGGTCCATCTGGTGAGAGACCGTATCACGTTGCTTTTTCCCGTTCTAATATACCTACGTTATTATATTGCTCGTAGCATTGTGGTACTGAGGTATTCGTTACGATCATCGAGGTTAAGCAACACTTGGCAAGGTCAGTCCATGATGGGTGACCGTTTGTGGCAATTTCATTCTCGAGCGTCTCCGTACTTCGGGAGGCACGTAAAGCCGTTGGTCTAATGTGGTAGTCGTTAAGTCAAGTTGGAAGCCTTCTGGGCGACTTGATAAATTCCAACACCAGGGTCTTTTTTTTTTTACACACGATAAGAAGAAGATTATATTGTTTTGTTAGATAATCAAAATATTTTTATCAATGATAAATAAAAAGCAAGCGTTTTTTTTTAATACTTCCGTAACAAAAAGGAATGAAGCGAGGGATATGGCAGGATTTATGCTCTACTTCTATATAACGAGGTTGTGTAATGAACCAGTACGAAAGCAATGTTGCTCTGTTTATAACAATATTTTTTTACGTAATAAGGTTTTTAATGGAGATGGTATGTCATTTGGGATGATGGAATACAATTTTGAAGGGTGGGACGGTTGAAAAATGACTTTTGTTATTAACTGACGAATTATTAGTGAATTTGAACACCTATAAAGAAAACTGTATCCATCGAATAGAAAGATACTATTATACGAGTAATGAAAACACAAGTACGACTGCTTGACCAAGGAGGAAGTATTTTTTTTTTTACTCTTTTTTTAAATAAATAATACAAACTTCCTGTTTATTTATTTGTTTAGTTTATTGCACTTTAAATAATTACATCCAACTCCATCACGATATTTGATCACATACCTTATTCTACCACAGAACAACGATGGGGGACTGCAGATCGAACATCTATACATATAAAAATTGCAATGGGTTGATGTCTGTACATTAAAGATGTCTTTTTTAAAGCCACAGAAGCCAAATCAACAATTCTTAAAATTTTTGTCTGTATGTTTGCACTCGCCTCACGCAAAAACTACGCCATAGAATTGGATGCAGTTTTCACCAAAGTATTGCTAGAGGTCTAACTTAAAATATAGGTTACTTTTTATCGACATGCCACGGGTGAAAGCTAGTATATAATACAGTATTCTTATACAAAAGATATCAGTTTCATATCAAAAGAGCTAATAAATACCTACTTTAACTACAATAGAAGATAAACTATTTTTAACAAAAAAATATTAAAACGACTTCAAATCAGTACTAAAAAGCGAAAAATAAACTGAATTAGATATTTAATTCTAAGCTAAAAAATACCTACCTACCTGTTTAAAGTATAATACCCTATTACTAATCTGTTTGAAGTCGGTGCCAAGCCTAAAGAGTTTGTTAAGCTACGTACTACTTAGTACGTACATCTGTTACCGCTCGCTACTTCACACCACCTCGCACGTGCGTGTGATCGTACCTAGTGGACGGCTCAAATTGAGTGATACAACCTCATTAGGCTGGCACCGACTTCAAACAGATTAGTAATAGGGTATTATACTTTAAACAGGTAGGTAGGTATTTTTTAGCTTAGAATTAAATATCTAATTCAGTTTATTTTTCGCTTTTTAGTACTGATTTGAAGTCGTTTTAATATTTTTTTGTTAAAAATAGTTTATTTTTCCATTTTTAGTGTACTTTTTATCTAGCAGATTTAATAATACTGGCTGGCAAACTAAGACGGAAGACCGAAATAAAGAATCTTCGATAGAAGGGAACGTCTATTTAAATATTCTAACAACACAACCTGATTGTGGAATAGAGGAATCTCAAAACTCTCAGCCTTTTATGTCTTTCTTTTTTCCTATAAAATGCGACAGGTAACAAGTATAGGTATACAATGCAGGTTAGATACTATATCGAAAACTTAAAATATCATCTAAGAATTCCTTTGAATTATACAACTTTATCTTCCATCAAGAGCTCTCACCTCAGACACTTGAAATAACACAACTTAAGGTTTATACATGGATGTGATATTTAAAGAAATCATCTTCTTACTCCTAAACATTAAGAAGTTTCCCTTCCAGTGACAGCTCACCTAAATAACTTACAAGAATACAACTATAGGTTTATAAGTACTTATAATGTTGAAAGAATTATCCTCCAACTCCTAAAAGTTAAGGAGTTATACCTTCCAGTGACAGCTCACCTGAATAACCTACAAGAATACAACTATAGGTTTATAAGTACCTATAATGTCGAAAGAATTATCCTCCAACTCCTAAGAGTCAAGGAGTTATACCTTCCACTGACAGCTCACCTGAATAACCTACAAGAATACAACTATAGGTTTATAAGTACCTTTAATATTGAAAGAATTATCCTCCAACTCCTAATATTAAGGAGTTATACCTTCCAGTATCAGCTCACCTAAATAACCTACAAGAATACAACTATTGGTTTATAAGAACCTATAATGTCGAAAGAATTATCCTCCAACTCCTAACAGTTAAGGAGTTATACCTTCCATCACCAGCTCATCAACATGAGATGTTGACTATCAGACGTAAATACTTGAATAACTTTAAAAAATATATGAAAAACTTAACATGTGCCTATAAAATTTGAGGGTTGCCTTCGATTTCCCTGAGATTCCATCATCAGAACTTGACGTGATGAATAGGGGACCAATTCGGAAGTATACCCTTTCAAACAAAAAAAGAATTTTTTAAATCGGTTCAGGCATCTCCGAGTAATCGTTGAACATACATAAAAAAAAAAAAAAAATACATACAGTCGAACATATAACCTCCTCCTTTTTTGAAGTCGTTTAAAAAGATCGGCACACACGCACACAAGAAGAATTTTAATTTCAATCTTGAACCCTCAGAATAAAATTTCGGTACTCCATTTTTTTCATAATAGCAGCATGTATTATAAAAAGTAATGGAATCTCAGATGAGTACGGTTACTTTTAATATACGTATAGCTATTGTATATATTTCCACTTACATAATAAATTATGTTTCGACAAAAGAAAGAAGACATCTAGCGCCAATACGGCTAAAAATAGACTAACTTGTCAAGTTTAGTGCTTTATTTGGCTGGCGTGGCGCTACTTGTCTAGTAAATGAAGACTATGAAACTATTGCATGTAGTTTGATGATGAGATTAATGGCTTATTAAGTATGATACGGTGCCAAAATCTATATCTATACTTCTATATTTTAATATTTTATAGCTAAAGGGTTTGTTTGTTTGGCTGGTTGTACGCTCGGATCTCAGGAACTATTGGTCCAATTAAAAAAAACTTTTAGTTTTGTATAGCTCATTATCGAGTAGTTGGTTATTGAATCTTGGTGTCTATAATGAGATTTGCTGGGTTTGTACGTAAGTTTTTTTTTGTACCTTGACGGTGGCAAACAGACGTACGGTTCGCCTGATGGTAAGCGGTTACCGTAGCCTATAGGCGCCTTCAACACTAGGAGCATCACGAGTGCGTTGCCGACCCTTAAGAAACCTATTCACTCCTATACACTTTATAGGCACATAATATCTCGCTAGGGAAAATAGGAGCTGAGCAGAAGCCAAATAAAGAATGATGGGAGCGAAGCCCCACGAGACTTCTAGTTTAGTCTAGTAATAAATAAATTTGTAGAAAGTGTTAGACTGAGTTTTATGGTATCCAGCTTATCAAATTAAGCTTTTTAATTGTTGACTGTCACCGTGGCGCAGTGGTTAAGGTGGTCGCCTCGCCACTACATCGCCGTGCTGGGTGACGTGGGTTCGATTCCCACACGAGACAAATATTTGTGTGATTCATAAATATTTGTTTCTAGTCTGGGTGTACTTTGTGTCCGTTAGTTTCATGTTTGTAAAGCTCCCCGCGACACAGGGCTCGTTCCCTAGTGCGGGCGTTGTCTTTAAAAAAAAAAAAAAAAAAATTGTTAGTAGTATTAGTTTTTGATCTATTTAGAGCAACATAATATAGCGAAACAAGCGTGAATATAATTCGTGTAATGGACAAATTTTCATAAATTGCCACTTTGGTTATTTAATCACTTAAAAATCGCAACTAATGGACGGCGATTACAATGTATCTTGTTTATTTATGTTCACATGTCATAAAACACAATTTAATTACATGTATGGATGGTATATCAGGGAGCGACACCTATTGTTACGACAGAAATATGACTCACAATGTATGGTGGCTTCACACGAAACGTACTTTGCCCTATTAAATCATAAATAAAATAATTAAATGTAATATTAAATTAAATATTGAATAATAATTTATTAATATAATTTTTATGAGACCCAAGCCCAGCAGTGGAGCATTAATTTATTTATATTGACTGGCCTGATGACCTAGTGGTTAGTGAGCCTGATTGCTAAGCCGGAGGTCGTGGGTTTGATTCCCACCCTGGACAAATCTTTGTATGATGAGCATGATGGTTTTTCTGTGTGTATTGGTATATAATATAATAATAATAAATTTTATTCAATAATAATAAGTACATACAAATGAAACAATATAGTTCTTACCAATAACTTAGGGTATACATAATATCTGGGTGCCTGTACTAGGTTGTAAAACCTGTGCTACAGGCGGTTATAGTGCTAGATGTATCTATATTTACCCACTCATGATGAGTTAAGGTAAAATATATATACACAATTAAATACATTAGGTGAATAAACTAATAATTATACTAATTTTACTACATTTAAGGTAAGAAAAATAATATAAGGCCTATTTTAGAATAAGTAACATATTTTCTGTTTGCTCGTAGGTAAAAGACTAGACTAGTAAGACTAGTAAGAATATAAAAAAATTTGGTTCCAAAAGTCTACCCAATCGGGCATTGCAATATCAATTTGAACTTGGAAAAAAAAGGAGTGAATAGGTTTCTTAAGGGTCGGCAACGCGCTCGTGATGCCCTTGGTGTTGCAGGCACCCATAGGCTACGGTAACCGCTTACCATTAGGCGAACCGTACGTCTGTTTGCCACCGTCATAATACAAAAAAAAACTTACGTACAAACCCACCAAATCTCATTATAGACACCAAGATTTAATAACCAACTACAGATTAGGCGTTTTTTGCGTACGAAGCGTACCTACGAATTAAACAATATCAGATAATTCCCTAATACGTGGTCGAAGAAAATTGTCTATTATTCGGACTCATTAGTTGCTTTGATTGGGTAGAATTGCGTACGTGGTCCGCATATCAGGGACTTGCATATTGGGGTCCGTTGATGTCGGTAGATACATATTATATGTGTGGGCAAAGTAATTAGATTAACCTCAACAAAAGTGAAGCTACTTCGTATATATAGCTACAGCCATATTGTGTCGATTTTACAAGCTTTGTATTAACTTGTAATAATATTATATAATAATAATATTCTACCACATTCACACAGCGCCATCTAGTCCTAATGAAAGCAATTATATTTGCTTGTGTTATGGCTATTAAACATCTGATATACTACTTAAATACATTTTTTTTTTGTAAATACTTAATATAGATAAATTACACCCAGACACAGAACAAACCTTTATGCTCATCACACAAAGATTTGTCCAGGGTGGTGATTGAACCCACGACCTCCGGCTTATCAGTCAGGGTCACTAACCACTAGACCAACAGTAATGTTGGTATCATCATCTTTTCAAGCCATAAACATCCCACTGCTGGGCACGGGTCTCATCCAAAGAATGTGGAGGGAATTTTGTTTCGAATTTTCCTTTTCTTGGAGTGCTCTTGTCAGCATAAGCTTACTCCCTTAGTCGCCTTTTATTTGCCCGACGTTTCGATCGAATTACACCGACCGTGGTCACGGGCTGCCTGGAGCGGCCGCCGAGCGACGACGTCCCTGATGCGTCAAAGGTATTTCATATTCCTTAAATATAATACGTGATGGAGACCCGTTATATGTATACTAATTTAATATTGCAATATTTTATAATATGTAATCTGATGATGGAGTTAGAAGGAGTTCGCTATGGAAACTCCGTTAAAAAACGACGGTATACCATTAAGTTACGCTCATTTGGTTTTAACCGAATCAAAATAACTTGTTTTAAAATAAATATTTTTCTAAATAAAACTTATTTCATTTCAATTTTCTTGAAAAACATACTTAATAAATATGTTTTGACTGTCAACTCGCCAATTCGCCACTAACATCGCTGTGCGAGAGACGTGGGTTTGATTCCCATACAGACACTAATATTTGTGTGAATCATAGATTTTCACATTAAAAAAAAACATTGTTTCTCACTCACTACACAGATTATAAATCCACCCATCCACAAATTAACAGTGCCAATCGTACTTGACCTCATATGTCACATAAGCACAATGACATCATAACATCCTATGACGTTTCACTCAACCATAAATTAATCCAATTTAGTTCAAACTAACCTAATAATAACTATAGTGGTTAGATTATGCATTGGACTATTGTAACCCGCACCCGAATGTTTGCGTACTATCAAGATCGTTACAACAATGAAAATCTATTATGTTATCTATGTACACATCTTAATTGGCTCTGTGGTTTAATTTGTCACCTGTCTATGGATCAATACGCGGCTGCTTTTTTGGTTATTAAACTTGGATTCAAAAATATTTTAGAGAGTTAGGGCATAGGAGGTGTTCCTCGTTCAAAGTACCCACAGTGTTGTTAAACGTATGTTTATAAAGTCTTCCGAAACACATAGGGGGCGTTAAAAACAAAAAAAACACTAGTGTTGTTATCTCTATTAACATTTAGAACTTTACATTCACATTCACAAAATCAATTTAAGCAATCAAATGATAATTAATCATCACATATCAACAAAAACAATAATTAATAACCTCAAGTATCAATAGGTGGCAGTACTGTCGTTATAATTAAATTAATTATGTTCTAGGAGACATTGGATTAATACCGAGTAGGGTTTGAATTTTCGACATAGGCTTCTATTAATCATAGGAAACGTAAAACAAATAAATTAATATCTACATTAAAGGATAGCTAAAAACTACTTATGGATAATTATAATTTTATTTAAATTATAATTATCCATATAATTGTATAATCTATACTTTTCTGTGTCTTTCCGTTTATTACTGGCCTGTTGGTCTAGTGGTTAATGACCCTGACTGCTAAGCCGGAGGTCGTGGGTTCGATCCCCACCCAGAACAAATCTTTGTGTGATGAGCATAAAGGTTTGTTCTGTGTCTGGGTGTAATTTATCTATAATATGTATGTATTTATAAAAAAAAAAGTATTTAAGTAGTATATCAGTTGTTTAGTACCCATAACACAAGCAAATATAATTGCTTACTTTGGGACTAGATGGCGCTGTGTGAATGTGGTAGAATATTATATTATTATTATCATATTATTACTGTGACAATGTTTAATTTTTTTTGCGGGGAAATTTTCAGTTCATCTTAGGGATCGGTTTCAGCACAAATGTATTATTAGATCAAATTATAAGAAGTTTAGAACCGTGTAGTGATGGATTAAGAATATTTAATGTCGCTAACCCATCTCAACCCGTGGGTGTCGTAAAAGGCGACTAATGGAGTAATCGCAGACAAGAGCACTGCGAGAAAAGGAAAATTCGAAACAAACCCTATCCCAACCCGTCTGGTCAGCGTGATATAGTAGGCTAAATTCCCTCCACATTCTTTGGAGGAGACCTGTGCCCAGCAGTGGGACGTTTGTGGGTTGGAATGATGATGATCTATACTAACAGTGGCTTGCAGCTATTCCCCTGTGAAAGAGCTCAGGTACACGAAAATATTTTCCATTCAGAGTTTGAATTTCCGGCAAACCTTTCTCTGTGCTTGTCCTGCATCATGCATTTTCCACGAAGTGGTTGACAGAGGTACTTCATATCTACATTTTGCCACCTTTTTTAGGTCCTAAGTATTAGAAGACTAGCCTATTGCCATTAAAAGGGCACATATCAAAACTGAGAGCCCATACTGAGAATATCATAACAGAAAACAAAATAACGTATTTGCCGGAAACAACCAACATACCGTTATACCACGGATACATCTTTTTATGTCATCATATCAGCCCATTGACGTCCACAGCTGGGCATAAGCTTCACCTAATTTCCGTCACAGCGAGTGTGATTTTGTGCCGCAACATCTTTGCATGTATAAGATAAAAATATGCACTAAACAAGAAGTCTCTTAAATTACGACGGATAATTAGTTATAGGTAAGACATATATTATTAGTTGTAAATAAATCAGCTTTTTTTGCCCAGCAGTGGGACGTTTATGGGTTATAATGATGATGATGAAATTTAAGGGTCGGCAACACTCATTTGATGCTCTTGTGCAGGCGTCCATTGGCTGCGGTAACCGCTTAAAAAAAAAACCAAAAAAAAACAGTCAAATGAAATGAAAAAGTAAAAAAAAAGGTTAGTTTTCGCAATAGATCAGCGACGTTCCCGATCAATGATAAATCTTTGTTATCAATACAACAAAAGCCAACACATCTAAATTTACCTTCAAACGTAATAGTACCCACAAACTTCTCTCATGTGTATATTTTACCAAAATGAAGGCAAAAAATACAGAGATCGTGTCCCTCTTAACCACATCCATCAGGAGGCACACTTGAATCCGATATCCGATCCTACAATAACATTGGTCCTTAGGGAAACTGTCGACCAATCAATTCTCTTGAGATCGCTATGAAAAAAATTCAGCTGTGTCCAACTTTTGAAGAAAAACGCGATTGTTAAGGCGGACGCACACGGGTTACTTTAGTTGACGCAACTATTGTTGTAACTGCAACTAAAAAATCAGTTTACGCTTATCGCAATCATTTCTCAAAACTAAAATAGATCAATTGCTTAGTGATCTATTTTAGTTTCACATCCAGACGTAAATATAAACCATCGAACCGATTTATATAAAATTTCATTTAGAGATGCTGCGTAAAAACTACTTTATGTTAATATCTATACTATTATAAAGTTTGTTTATTTGTTTGGTTGATCTCAGGAATAACAACTAGCAGAGTTCCGTTTGAATAAAAATGTAATGTCGGATAGCCTAATTATCGAAAAAGGTTATAGGCTAAATAAGGATATAAAAAGGAGCTGAGCAGTGGCCAAATAAAGAATGACGGGAGCGAAGCCCCATGCGACTTCTAGTACCACATAAGCTAAGCCACAATTGGCAAGTTTTTGACAAAAACCTACATGACAACTGGTACAAATTTGTCTGTTGCTAGTTATAGCAATTTCTAACACTAACAATTTAATGATTAATAAGTAAATACAGCTAGTAGCGAATTGTACACCCAAATTTGTATGAGACTGAAAATAAATAGATTTCTTTCAATTTGCCTGTTGCCGCAACTAAAAGGAAAATGTTACCCAGTGCGCGACAAGGCTAATTTATTATTAAGCACCTGAGTTGATACCTCAAGTTTACGGCCACAAGAAACTTTGTGAGGAAAACCGAACGTTTTATTTGGTTGTCCAAGTTCAATATAAAGTGTATGTGAAGTTTTTTCATTAGAATACGGAATTTATGTCAGTGATCTCTGCTTTTGGGATTTTGTATCATGAAACAATATTGGCAAAGTACATTTTGGTCTGTCTATGCGATGAGTATCAAAATACAAATTCAATTTTCATGCAACAATTTACATTGCTTATATTAGACTTAATTTCAACCCATAAACGTCCCACTGCTGGGCACTGGTCTTCTCTAACGAGTCTGTAGGGAATTTAGCCTACTATACAAGGCTAACCAGGGGGGGGGGGGTTGGGTTGGCTTATGGTTTGTTTTGACCGACACCTCTTACACAGCAGTCCCGCTGCAGTATCCAGACAGTAAATGTGATATAAGAACAAGTAAATAATTAAAAAATTATAATAACCAGACTGCAAAAAATCAACAGATAAGCAACGCACTAAAAGGACCGAAAAAAGGTACAACCTTTTTTCGGTCCTTTTAGTGCGTCCTTTTAGTTTATTATTCTTGATTAAATTTAAATACATAATGTTAACTACTTACAATTTGGCGCCAAAAGTCCGCCGTTTTGTTTTTTTTTTTATTAATACCTATCTAAGGACACTTGGGTTTATGAGAAGAATCTAACGATACCGTAATTGTCAAAATCCATCCAGCCGTTTGGAAGAAACGTGGGAATAAAGAAATTTACAAATATACAAGATACGTGTGAAAAACAATACCCTTCCTGATAGTCGGGTAAAAATTATAAATAGCTATTATCTTTGAGGTAAGAACATCAATGTTAATTTAATTTTGATAATTATGTACCTATATAGAGGCTTAATACAAAATACATGGTGGGCACTGACTTCCAAGATACAGGGATTTACCCTAGTTTGGTTAGTCAGGGTTTTTACATCTTTTATTGCATAATTATTATAAGCCCTATAATTGTGTAAAAGTTATGTAATTGACTATTATTATGAGAAAATAAGGAATTATTATTATTAAATATCAATATTTTACAGACAGCCTTTGGAATAACATAAAAGATACTATAGATAAAAATTCAAACGACTTAATTTATGATAATTAATTGCATTACTTTGAAATCTACAAAAGTCAACTTAATTTAAAATAACACAATAGTTTAAGTCAATCTCAGTCTTCTAACTTTACAGACAGGTCAGAAAAAATCTTCATATAATCCAAAAGTACACTTGACTAACTAACCCAAATGATTAATTGTTTCTGACCAAGTTCTTAAAGACAAAGGCCCTACAATAATATCTGCTAACAATTTTACACTTAGTTAAAAGCAAATAGCTGAAAAGTACAAAAACTTATTCTCAACCAACAATTGCAAAAAACTGTAACGAACTTCTTTCTGTACCGAGATTTTTTTTTTAATTTGAAAGTTCATGTCCCTTTGAAAAGTTTTAACAATCACCCCCTATTGGGGCGCATTTCTTTCCCCCTCTTTTACAATTACTACTAATAACTTTTGCACTTCAAACTTAAATTGCTTGAATTTAATATCCATTTTTGCGGTAATCGGATGGGAGGACCTTAAGACATATTTGGAGAAGTTGACTTTTACAATTGTTACGGTTTTTTAAACCCTCACGCCAAAAGAGGGTTGTTAAAAGTTTTTTTCGTCTTCGATACATGAGTGTGTGATTTTTTTACTTTTTTATATAAACACTAGCTGACCCGGCGAACTTCGTACCGCCATATTTTGTTATTCATGATAACGTTCCATTTTCAAATGTTTATTTACTTAAAAACCCAAAATTTTTAATTTTACACTCAATTTTTTGTATAATTTCTTACATACATGCCTTGTCTCAACAATAACAAATACAACAAAAAAAGAACTAGCCAAATCGGTCGAGCCGTTCTCACGTGAATCCATCACATACTTATCGGCGATCCATTTTTATTTATACATAGATGCAAAGGCAGTCCTCGTCACTAACATCGTCATGTCGAGCCTAGGTATGTTATTTATAGATTTCCCCTAGACACAAGGCTTGTTGCACCACAAACGGTCCACCCATCATGGACTGCTGAAATGCCACAAATTACTAACCCTCGATGATCGCAACGAATATCTCAATACCAGAATGCTACGAGCACTTCATAATTCTTATATCCAACACTGTACAAATGTTCAATTCGGACCAGTAGCTGAGTTTTTTTAATAGATTAATTACAAACATACTCTTCAGCTTTAGAATATTAGTATAGATATGTATATGTAGATTGATTCTAATATTATGTTACAGTCAAAACTCTTAACCAGTTAAAGTAGTTTTGACTGGCTATATCAGTCAAAACTCTTAAGGAAATAAGGAGATCGACATTAACTATTTAAGTTAGGTTAGTTTTTATAAAAAATATGAAAACTAAACTTTTTTTTTACATACAAACATAGGCAGAGACCATTTCCTTCCAATTGCTACGATTCTGACATACATCTTTGGCTTCTTCAACATTCTTCAGTCGTTTCATGCATTCTCGCCGGTTGAGGGTACTCCCTGATCTGTGCCTTCTTTAGAACGTCACCTATTTGGTCAAGGTACCCCTTCCAACGTTTCCTTTCACATTCGCCTCATATATTTGTTTTGTCACTCTTCCTTCATTCATTCATTTTTTTTAAATGAAACCTAATCCAACAACCAGTTTTGAAAACACGTTTAGTACCGACCTCTTTACTTTTTTAAGAGTTTTGACAGATATAGCCAGTCAAAACTACTTTTGACTGGTTAAGAGTTTTGACTGTAACATTAACATGGTTTTATATTTACCTACATTTGCACAGTCAGACGCTCTGTTTTACTCTTGCGCAACATATCGTCTAATGACATACAAATCTGGGCTAACGTCCTCCGCTCTATTTGATAATCATTTATTTTCGTTAGAGCGTATAAATAAATCTATTTATAATATTACACGCGCCAGTGTTAGTAAACAGTTGTGTAAATTTATTGAGGAGCTAATTTGAGAAGTCGTGAACTAATAACAAAATTGTAGGTTTACGGGTCGGCAAATGTCTGACACAATTTATATATGACTGTTTTATAAAATAACTTACTTCCACCCATGGCGTCGTCCGCATTGTATGTCGGTAGTCTATGTGCTATTCCAGAATGTAAGCCAGTGGCGTAACTATAGGGCGGCAGGGCTGGCGAAATGCCACGGGCCCCCAACCTAAGAGGGCCACGGCCTTAGAAGCCGAGCTCAGAAGTAAATTTTAACAATTTACGGAATGTACCCGAGTTACATACAAATTATTTTACTTAAAAAATATATTTTTTACCTTTTTTTAAGTATCTGCTTAAAATATATTAAAGTGAAAATCTAGAGACCATTACAAATTCAAATAAATTATTAAGAATTTTAACACAACTTAAGCGAATTATTAAAATAAAACGTGACGTTTTTACTGATAGGGCCCTATCAAAAGAATTTGCCACGGGTCCCAGATGGTATAGCTACGCCTCTGCTGTAAGCTATCTATGTGCCAATAGGTGTGTTCAAATAAATAAATAAAATCGATACTTTATATTAAAAAGCTGAAGAATTTGTTGTTTGTTTGTTTGGTTCAACGCTAGGATCTCAGGAACTACTGGTCCGTTTTGCAAAATTCTTTTAGTGTTGGATAGCCCATTTATCGAGGAAGTTTAAAGGCTATATAACATCACTACGGCTAATAGGAGCTGAGCAGAGGCCAAATTAAGAACGAAGTGAGTGAAGCTCTACGTACTGACTCTTTTATATATAGGTATAGGTAGATACTCGTAACTTATGCCCGGTCTCTGAACCATCAAATAAATTCAATTATTGATAGGATAAAATATAACTTAAACAAATTAAAAATAACAGTTTTATGAATAAACTAGTTCTATTGTTAATCTATAAAAAAACTGTTTTCATTCAAAAACCA
Source organism: Laspeyria flexula (assembly GCA_905147015.1). Taxonomy (NCBI): domain Eukaryota; kingdom Metazoa; phylum Arthropoda; class Insecta; order Lepidoptera; family Erebidae; genus Laspeyria; species Laspeyria flexula. The sequence goes on from LR989972.1 coordinate 9,901,407, forward strand.
AGCATAAGAAACTGTTTTTTATCCGGCTTGGAAATGCTGCAATGACTCTGTAATTCTGCAAGTAATATAGCATCAAGCTTTTCCCCTGAAACGATGGGCATTGGTGTATCGCAACCATATTTCACCAGCTATATTAGGGGGACCGAATGAAACTGGTGTTTACATATATGCCGGGTCAACTAGATAAATGGTCGTAGACAAATTTGCTGACACTACTTTTCGGATAACCTGTTACATTCTTGTGACTTTCATAAGTGTTACCTAGTAACCTAGATGAATAAACGAGATTTCATTTCATTTCAAATATAATTTATTTTAAAATCTCATTCCCGTGAACAGATAAACCCGTCTATGAAACTATAAAACATACAATACTACACCTGTAAGATTACAACAAACACGTCCAAAAACATATTCAAATACACAAACGTAAGCCTAAAACGTTTCAACCGAATACATCAAGCAATCAAAACGTAGACGCACTGAATACGGTACAAGACGCCCCTATTTAATACCAACACGATTGTCCTATAAGCCCAGATCTGTCCCGCACAACCGCTTAAGTCCGGATCCCCTCAGATCCGTTTCGGGCTAAGCCGTTCCATTTCACTTGGATAGTGACCGCCATGTATCCCAAGCAACTTTGTTTTAATTAAGCCCTTGTTTCTGTGACCGTAAGGCCAGTGATTTCGGATTGAAGGAAAGTTTTAAGAGTTCTAATGTGGTTGATTGGTAACAGACCCGCCTTTGGGCATCTACTCAGAATCCCGACGATGTTGTCAAATTGTAGTTGGAGCAAAGCATCGGCATGATATATTGCAAGACTGAATTATTTATGTTTTTCGATAATAAAAAATAGCTTGACGAGTATTTATTTTTTTACTGCACTATTAATAGAAAGGTTTGCAATCAATTTTAAATGCGAAAATACGCTATTAAGCCTGAACCACTCAACCGATCTTCATACAACTTATCATACCGAAATATCATGTGATTTGAGTGAGTTGAAACTTACGAAGGTTTTACTATAAATACATTTATGCCATGATATATCTTTATATTTTTAGTGCAATAAACACGTAACCGTGTAGTGACCTGAGTTCTTTTCAAGGCTTAACCTTGTCAGCGTATTGGCCGCAGGATTATTTGGTGACTTCCTTTTGGCTTTGTATGAGGTTCAAAAGAATCTATGTATATATATTTTATCTACTATGATAAAATTAAATGACTGACTGGCCTGTTGGCGTAGTGGTTATAGACCCTGACTGCTAAGCCGGAGATCTTGGGTTCGATTCCTATCCAGGACAAATCTGGACAAATCTTTGTGTAATAAACATGACTGTTTGTTCTGTGTCAGGGTATAATTTATCTATAATAGTATTTATTTACAAAAAAAAAGGATTTAGGTAAATTTAACAGCTGTTTAGTAAGAAGCAAATATAATTGCTTAATTTGGGACTAGATGGCGTTGCAAATATGTGAGAATATCATTATATTATTATGATTAAACATATATTTAATGAAATAATTGACTATTTCTGCGATTGAGTATATAGTGGAAATAAATCCCTTTCCTCTCATTAAAATAAATTAGCGAAACTTAAAAACACTTTAATTCATAACACCTAACGTGTTTGCTTCAAAACATTCTACATACTATCTAATGAGAATCTAATTCTGAACTAAAAAAACATCCTAACGACATAGATTAAAAACATAATGTAAGCTTGGTCACGAACTGAGAGAATACTAAATGAACGTATTTTATTCTCTGTGGTTATTATGCTCGGATGCACTAGTCTACACAATATGTGTACTCATAGTGAATAAGCCGCCTTATATAGTGCTCCATTAAAGTAAAATTCGTATGAATAGAATATCATTTTAAGTTATAGTTCATCATCAGTAACCCATTAAGTCCCACTGCTGGGACAGGGTCTCCTCTCCTCTAACTAGAGATCTGAAAGAGTTTAGGCCATAATCCACTCACGCTGGCCTAGTGCGGATTGGTGGATCAGACATACTCATAGAAATTTTTCTAGGGTATGTGGGTTTCCTCACGATGTTTTCCTTCACCGTTAGCAGATGGTAAGTCACTTGACTAGTACATATAAATCCATATTGGTACTGCCGGTCGGGATAGGACTCGGACCGCGTGATTTGCACCAGACCCTTATCCATTCAGCCATCATTGCTTTTTTTTTAATAAATTATAAGTTGTAGTTAATTGAATAAATATAGGTAAAATCCGTGTAGTGATGGATTAAGAATACATAATGTCACTACCCCATCTCAACCCGTGAGTGTCGTAAAAAGCCAATAAAGGCAGTAACTTTATGCAGATAAGAGCACTGCGAGCAACGGAAAATTCGAAACAAACCCGTCTGCTCAGCGTGGTATAGTAGCCTAAATTCCCTCTACATTCTTTGGAGGAGACCCGTGCCCAGCAGTGGGACGTTTATGGGTTGAAATGAGGTATATGTGTGTAGGTATATAGGCTCGCGTTCTATGGGACCATGGAACCTTTTTTTTTTTTACTCTGGGAAATGCCTGACGCTTACCCCCCGGTCTTGAGGATAGAACCGAGGGATTATGTGGGGCTAGCATCCACTAAAACCCCAAGGTGTTCCTCTCGTCGCACTCTGCTGTGGTCACGGGAGCGCAGGAACATTCGTCCGCGACCACAGCGACGATGGCCCGCGAGCACCGGCGCGGCGGTGACCCTAACACAGCTCGTAAAATGTGGGTTAGAAGTACCTATGCCTACCCCATCGAGGAAAAAGGGGTGACGCTTTGTATGTGAGAAAAGTTTTCTTTAAATTACTGTTATATTTATAGTAAAACAAAATAGCAAAAAAAAAAACGAAATGGCGCTGTGTGAATGTGGTAAAATATTATTATATTTCAAATAACTTAAATGAAAAGAACTTGAATGCTTGGAATATATTATCTATTGGTCGTTCATAAGCTAGTTTTCCTTGGAATGTTATTACAATATTATTAGAATTTAACCTATTTATATGAAATAAAGAGAATAATAAATCTAATAATGTCTACGTTGGCTATCAGTTCTTAGAAGTCAGTGTTAGTTCTAACAAGTTATTGAAGGCTAAGTGGTTGGGAAAAAAGGCACAGAAACCAACTGTTCAGTTATTTTCCTCTGATTTCCCAACTTAAATGGATAGTTAATACAATGTTTTTGTTTTATGTAGCTTATTCTTACTATAATAAAGCATATTTATTAACGCACGCAATAAGCATGCATTACTCGTACAAGTATTGTTGATGAAATTTTCATAAAAGTGTCGTGAAACTAATTTCGTGTTTCGGTTACACACTTCTCATTTTTATTTGTAAGGCTGTATGTGTAAGTAGCTATACGTATTTAAAATTAATATTATATCAAATTCACTCATCCGAAGTGACATAAAAATGGGGCAAGTGCAAATTTATAAATTATCCACTAAGCCAGTTCTAAGGTTCTTTTCTTAACAACAAGAATATTGCTAAAGATGCTTTATTTCTGTTTTCGTATTTTATTATTGTAGTTTAAAACTCTCACCTGCCATAAAGACACATTCTTTAAAGAAATATTGCATTTACAACTTGAATTCCCAATTTTCCGAATGATCGAAACATAATATAATATAATATAATATTCTACCACATTTACACAGCGCCATCTAGTCCCAAATTAAGCAATTATATTTGCTTGTGTTATGGGTACTAAACAACTGGTATACTACTTAAATACATTTTTTTTTGTAAATACCTACATACATATTATAGATAAATTACACCCAGACACAGAACAAACCTTTATGCTCATCACACAAAGATTTGTCCTGGGTGGGGATCGACCAGTCAAATAAATATCTCAATATCAATAAATATATATCAATAAATTTCCTACAAATCCATTTAGTTCTTTTGCTTGAGAAAAGCGCCTCTAAAACTTGTCTCAATTAATTGGCACATGATAAAACTGGAAGGATTATTCAAAATCATACTTTATTAAAGTTGAACCCATCAGAAGTAAAGGATTGTGACTCGACGCCGCTTGATTTATCAAATGTCTCATCAAATTAAATTCGGTATGAACACCCGCATTACCCCTGTGAGAATTAGTACCCTTAGAGCTGTTTCAGACTCGCGTATTCGACATCTTTAATTCTCAGATTCCATGAGAGAGGAAACGAGAAGAAAATGGGCAACAAGAGCAGTCTTTGTATATTATGAAAACCTAGAGATGAAAACTATACTAATACTATAATGCGTTGGTTGCAGGCGACACAAGACCGTTTGCAGTGGCGTAAATTAGGTGAGTCCTATGTTCAGCAGTGGACATTGTTGGGCTCATGTGATGATGATGATTATAAAGCTAGAGAGTTTTTTTGTTTGTTTGGACGCCAGGATCTCAAGAACTACTGGTCCGATTTGCAAAATTCTTTTAGTGTTGGATAGCCCATTTATTTAGGAAGGTTATAGACTATATAACATTACGCTACAGCTAATAGGAGCTGAGCAGTGGCCAAATAAAGAACGACGGGAGCGAAGCCCCGCACTTCTAGTATATTATATATCTATACTAATACTTATACTTATAATATTATAACGCTGAAGAGTTTGTTTGTTTGGTTGAGCTCTAGAATCTCTGCAACTAATGGTCCGTTTGAAAAACTCTTTTAGTATTGGATAGCCCAGTTATCTAGACCTTCCTAGATACATTGTATTCTAACTAAATAATCACACAAAGAAGCGAGTCTGAAATAGATCTTATAGTTAAATACCTCTGTTAAAATCATAGGTATTACACATAAATCTCCCCATTGATTCAGAGAACCCATTGATCGAATAATCCCTGAAGCGACCCTACAATTTGTTAGGATATCCCATCCCGACGACTAAGTAGGTCAGACGCCGTAATTGTACAGGTTTAAGTTTTTAAACTGCCTCCCTCTGTTACTGTGTAAGTTGGTCAAGTTAAATAGATTTTGTTTTATTACATACATTATGTATGTAATAAAACATTACATGCTCACATCACGCCTTTTTCCCCGAAGGGGTAGGCAGAGGTGATTCACATCCATATTTCGCCAGCTATGTTTTTTGGTCCCATGAAATAGGGGGCGAGCCAATTTCTATATTCAATTTAATTCAATTTAATCCAATTTAATCCAATTTAATTTTAATTTAATTTAGTTTAAATTTTATTTTATTTTATTATATTTGCATGCTATCTAAGATGGCTGGATGGGCTAGAGCTAATATTCTTACCTTTAATGTAACACCTATATGTACCCTATTTAAAGCAATAAAGATTATGATTATGATTGTCTCTAAATCTCAATACTGGAATTTCATAATAGAAAAGCCCAATACCATTTTCACCCGACGCGGGGATCGAACCCGGGACCTCTTGCACAGCAGTCGTAAACACTTCCCGCTGCGCCACCGATTAGGTTCTACAAAGGATACATTTATATATAGGTAGGTACTATTGTAATCAAATCGGCATCTTTCGAGTAATCGATGAACTTATAAAAAAAACAGTCGAGCATAGAACAACCTACTTTTTGAAGTCGGCTAGTTAGAGTTGTCTTTCTTCAGGTAAAAGAGATAACATTACAGTTAAGTGAAGCTCCAAGTTGTTTATATTATATTTTTTTACAAAAACATACCTTTGTTTTTTGAAGCTCTTAACCGAACACGTTTATATTTATAGACCCTGAAAGTACCGTTTCAGACAAAACAAAATTCTATAAAATTTTACAGGTTTGTCTGTGCAGCATTCTTTTTGAAGCAAAGAATTTTTAATTTGTCTGATACGGCACGCATCTGAAACTTTATGTCTGAAGATATAATTAAAAAAAAGATGATTTAAGTAGTATATCAGTTGTTTAACATACCAAATATAATTGCTTAATTTGGGACTAGATGGCGCTGTGTGAATGTGGTAGAATATTATTATTATATATTAATTTATATATTAATTTATATAATATATATTTATATATTTTTTGTGTTATGGGTACTAAACAACTGATATACTACTTAAATACCTTTTTTTATGTAAATACATACGTATTATAGATAAATTACACCCAGACACAGAACAAACCTTCAGTTCGAACCCACAACCTCCGGCTTAGCACTCAGGGTCACTAACCACTAGACCAACAGGCCAGTCATATAAAGGCAGTTTTTACCCCAAAAGTAAGTAATATCCATTCAAAAGTTCCACAACGTAATTATCCAACACGTCCAATAATTGAACATTGGTTTCAATAGCTTTTAGACGTGATTACGTCAGCAGGGTTTAACTTCTGTGGTCCTTACGGTTGACCCTTTCACAGGGCCCAAGATGGTAGAAATGATATGTACGACGTTAAGCTAACATTGCACCTCAATTAAGGTTCAGAATCGTTTGTATTTAAGTTATGGGTAATCACGTATGTATGGGAAAGCGTTGGCAAAATTGAGGGTAGTGAAATTTAATAGTATGAAAGCAGTGTTTATTATTATTTATTTCACTTAAATCTGTTTTTTTTCTTGACGCAAAGAATAAGCATTGCAATCAAACGTCAACGTGGCAGCCTTTCTCGATAAATGGACTACCAAAAACTACAATAATTTTTAAATTTCGTTCAGTAGCGCTTTCAAACGAACCCTTCAGCTTTATAATATAATAATATAATATTCTACCACATTCACACAGCGCCATCTAGTCCCAAAGTAAGCAATTATATTTGCTTGTGTTATGGGTACTAAACAACTGATATACTACTTAAATATGTATTTTTTTTGTAAATACATACATATTATAGATAAATTACACCCAGACACAGAAAAAACCTTTATGCTCATCACACAAAGATTTGTCCTGGGTGGGGATCGAACCCACGACCTCCGGCTTAGCAGTCAGGGTCACTAACCACTAGACCAACAGGCCAGTCAATATTAGTAAGATTATTTAATTGTTAGAAATCCTGTCTATTTTAAATCCTTGATATTTTTAGAGGTAATTTGGAGTCATTCAAGATAGCTATTTACAATAACATGTGAGATAGTTAGTCCTAATTTCTGTAATGCGTTCCATCTCAGAATATTGTGTGTTTTTTAACTCCCACGGAGTTCTTCACGAACTGTTGTGCTTTCCTTTAATTTAGGTGCATGTGAGATAAATTTGTAATAATTCTATATTATATATTTTGACTGGCCTGTTGCTCTAGTGGTTAGTGACCCTGACTGCTAAGCCGGAGGTCGTGGGTTCGATCCCCACCTAGGACAAATCTTTGTGTGATGAGCATAAAGGTTTGTTCTGTGTCTGGGAGTAATTTATCTATTATATGTAGGTATATATTTGCAAAAAAAAATGTATTTAAGTAGTATATCAGTTGTTTAGTACCCATAACACAAGCAAATATAATTGCTTACTTTGGGAATAGATGGCGCTGTGTGAATGTGGTAGAATATATATAAATATTATATTATATCTAAGTCATGCATGTATTTAGTTAGTAAGCCATTTTGAAATAAATAAATAAATCAATTCAACAATCAAATACCAACACAACAGATACAAAACTAAGCAGTGAACCCCCGGTCAGACCGTCGCATACCAGGCCAGTGTACCGTACCCCTTAATAAATTAAACCCACGAATTATCCCTACTTACTTTAATCGTACGTTCAACATATTACACAAACGAGCATGTTTACGTTAAACGACATTTAAAACGAACTGAAAACGACTTTAATAATTCTCTGGCTTATTTCACTGGGCCTCATGTTCAAACGTTTAATTAGATAAATGTCTACGAAAGTATTAAGGGTAGTTTAGATAAATGGCTTGTCTGGCTATATGCATGTGCAAATTGCTAGCTATAATGTATCACCTAAAATTTAGCTTTTATCATTCTTTTTTGTAAGGTAAGCAATGAATTACATGAAAGAAAATGTTACTGATTTTCTCATGTAACTTAGTTTGTTCAGAATCAGTAGCAGAATCGATTAATAGTTTTTCATCAGCAACGCATTAATGTCCCACTGTTGGGCTCGGGTCTCCTTGCCTCTATCTAGAGCTGAGAGGATTTAGGCCATAATCCACACACGCTGGCCTAGTGCGGGTTGGTTTAGAATTTTTTCTAGAGTATGTGGGTTTCCTCACGATGTTTTCCTTCACCGTTAGCATATGGTAAGTCACATGACTAGTACATATAAATTCCACCAAGTGAAATCCACATTCGTACTGCTGGTCGGAATCGAACTCGGACCGCGTGTTTAACACGCCGTTCTCTTATCCATTCAGCCACCATCGCTTCATAGTTTTTATACCATGTTATATTTTTTGTCAAATATGTATTAAAATTTTGAAAGCTCTGACACCCTTGTTTGATGTGTATCAATGGCTACCTAACGCCTTGGGCCGGCCGCACCGCTGCACCGTCTACTCGCAGCGATAAATAAATAAGTACTAAATAGGTACATAAACTACTGATATTCGGCCGGCGGCGGCAGATACAAGCTTGAAAAATGCTATATAAATTTTTTATTTATATTTCGCAAATAAAAAGACGTTTTGGGTGTTTCAGCTTTAGTATAAATAAAGAAAAACGTTGTATATGGTTGCTGTCTTTTTCAAACTTTTTTTTATTACCTAAAGTGGCAGACAAGTAGACATTGGCAATGTTAGGGGCACAGCCAAGCCGCTGCAAAATCAAATCTAAATCGATTGTCAGAATTCCGAGTCAAGTCTTTCCTACTCAGTGTGTATAAATCTTTATATTAAAGATGAGCGACAAAGGGTTACTTCAGTAGTTGTGTAATTTGTCGTAATCCGGCTCACTCAAGTTTTGTAATGAGAACCCTCTTGAGGTATTACGTTTGTAATTATAAATAGTATAAGGCCGTAAGGGTCCGGACCCTTTGTTGGCGATTGGGATTATAAGCCTGTGGGCTTGACCAACAACATTTGTATGGCTTTTCTATATACGGTTTAACTGGACATGGAAATTTCGCATATATATTTTAGTAAGATATATAGATTACACCTATCTATCAAGGGATTAGTTTATTGCAAATTATAATTAGATACGCGGCCGTTGGTTGCAGGCGGCACAGGACCGTTCGCAGTGACGTAAATTAGGTGAGGCCTATGTTCAGCAGTGGACGTCGTTGGGCTAATATGATGATGATGATGACGCCATTTCGAATAGGGCATATCGCTCAAAAATACGTTTTTGCTGTTCAACGCGTTGCGTTGTTTATTTGCAGAATCAGAATAAAAATTCTAAATATAATAATAATGTTCTTTATTGACATAAAAGTGCTTACATTTTTAATACATAATTATATTTTATTTTTGTTTTGTTTGTTTTTGTTATGTATTGACACTATAGCAACTCGAGCCCATATCTTAGATGCTAGCCTCTTCCATACAAATATTTTTTATGGAGCTTATGTCATCATCTAGCTTTAGTAGCCAAATCTATAGATAGATTATTCAAAACGGCCATAAGACATCATTATAAAACATAAGTTAGTGAATAAAAAGTACCACAACGAACCTTTCCGTTTAAAGTAGAAAATCGCGTTGCGTCATCATATCAGCTCCAGAAAGTCTTCAGTTGGATATAGGTCTTACCAAAAGATTACCAAAATAAATATTGTAATTAAAACATAGCAAAGAATCTTAGCCAACGCCTCATTTATTTTTACCTAAAGCTTTTCAATTCACAAATTAAATACAAATTGAACAAACACACTTCTTTCATGCGTTTATTTCCTTAAAGATCAGCCAAGAATTGAAGCTCCTTTATTTATTTTACTCTGAAGGAACCTTCGTGAAAAGTCCGTTTTCACTTTTATTAATAAAGAAAGAAAGTTCGGATCCCGGGGGATAAGTTCTATACGTGTAAGCCCGTCCCGTATTCCCGGGGCCCGGGATCGAGTCATTCCCTAGAGGTCCCTTTCTAGACAGTTTATTTTTACTCACCAATACCACGTTAAGGTAATTGTATTACTAAATAAAATTTAAATATTTATACGCATGTTGATCGAAGTGGATAAAAGATACACTTTATTTACAGTTCAATTTATGCCATGAACGGAGAATTTTTGCGTAAATTTTACAAAAAAACGGTTTTAGAAAAATACTTTGAACTTTTTTCTGACTTATATAATAATTACTAGCGTCTCTACCCATGGCTCCTTCCACTTAGTATTTCGGAAGAAGTAGCCTATGCGCTATATATGTGACCTTTTAGCCTTTCTAACGTGATTGAGTAACAAACATCCATCCATACATCTGCCTGATTAATTGCTATAGTCTTACCCCTATTACTGAATATAATATAATATAATATTCTACCACATTCACACAGCGCCATCTAGTCCCAAAGTAAGCAATTATATTTGCTTGTGTTATGGGTACTAAACAACTGATATACTACTTAAATACATTTTTTATTTTTGTAAATACATACATATTATAGATAATATATATATAGCTAATATGTATGAACGCGCTAATCTCAGAAACTACTAGACCGATTTGAAAAATTATTTTAGTGTTGGATAGCCCATTTATTGAGGAAGGCTAATATCATCTATATATCATCACGCTTCAGCAAATAGGAGATGAGCAGTGGCCAAATAAAAAACGACGGGAGCGAAACCTCGCGTGACTTCTAGTATTTAATATACTTACATACAATAATAAAATAGAATTATTGACATTTACTATTTTATTTTGGATTATATTATATTGTATCTATTATTTTGTAATTTTTTATGACATGACATGTTATTAAGCGATGATGGCTAAATGGATAAGTGACCGGCGCGGCGTGCTAAACACGTGGTCCGAATTCGATTCCGACCGGCAGTACCAATATGGATTTCATTTTGTGGAATTTATATGTACTAGTCATGTGACTTACCATCAACTAACAGGGAAGGAAAACATCGAGAGGAAACCCTAGACGAAATTCTATGGGTATTTTTGATCCACCAACCCGCACTAGGCCAGCGTGTGTGGATTATGGCCTAAACCCTCTCAGCTCTCTAGATAGAGGAGACCCGAGCCCAGCAGTGAGACATTAATATGTTGTAGATGATGACATGTTATTATCTATTTTCTGTAATTGAGCCTCAGTTGCTTCGTAAATAAATATCATTATATACGTAAATAAATATTATTATTGACTGTCACCGTGGCGCAGTGGTTAAGGTGGTCGCCTCGCCACTACATCGCCGTGCTGGGTGACGTGGGTTCGATTCCCACACGAGACAAATATTTGTGTGATTCATAGATATTTGTTTCTAGTCTGGGTGTACTTTGTGTCCGTTAGTTTCATGTTTGTAAAGCTCCCCGCGACACAGGGCTCGTTCCCTAGTGCGGGCGTTGTCTTTTTAACAAAATAAAAAAAATAAAAAATAAAATTTTACCCCGACCGTGACTGTGACAAATAATGTATAGACGTTTGCAACACTCGCCTAGAAGGTATGGTTGCTAATAATTGTTATCGATCATCTAACAAATGTTTTGCAAAGAGGCTCCGTGACCCCATCCCTTCCTTTCTTCCAGGGGGAGATTTCTTCTAATCTGGGTATTACTAGTATGGAAGTCCACCACTTAACTCAATCTCAAAACTCTTATGAAAAAGCCAAACGAAAATTTCAAATTCAATTAATTTTAAACTTTTATATCACATTTCTAGTCCATTTCAACGAACTTGTAAATGGCAATACATGCCATTTACAAGTACAAATGAATACTTGTATAATAAAATTACAAAGCAATTAGATTATCATAGAAATATTCACCGATTCAATTTAAAAGTAGTTTAAAAAAATTTATTCAAATATTCACAACACTTACATAACCAAAATGAAATTGCTCCATAAAAAAGTTTAAACGACAAAAGCATTCGAAGTTGGCAACACAGTTCAATTACCACATTAAGCACATTATGTGGTAACACTTAGCCTGTTATTTTTACCAACAAAAAAAACCGGCCAAGTACTACAAGTTGAACTCGCATACAGAGGGTTCTGTACCATGAATTTGACTTTTTTTGACAAAAACTAACTTCGTGTTCGCCCTACATTTTGTTCCTTGTTTGCCCCAAATGTATTAGAATAAATATTACATTTGGGGCAAACAAGGAACAAAATGTAGGGCGAACACGGATTTTTAAACGTAGGGCGAAACCTCGCGAGGCGAATGCGGAACAAATCCACAAATACATCTTCTTTCATAATTCAGCAGCAACTTTAAGTTTTTAGTGAAAAATATTTTTTTTTAAGTAACTTTAAAAATGGTTAAAAAGTAACTTTAAAATTTTCTGTAGATTAACTTGTTTCCAATATAAAAAAGTCAATTTTCTTCGTTATGGTCTAGTGGTTAGTGACCCTGACTGCTACGCCGGAGGTCGTGGATTCGATCCCCACCCAGGACAAATCTTTGTGTGATGAGCATGATTGTTTTTTCTGTGTCTGGGTGTAATTTATTTATCTATAATATTATGTATGTATTTACAAAAAAAAAGTATTTAAGTAGTATATCAGTTGTTTAGTACCCATAACACAAGCAAATATAATTGATAATTTGGGACTAGATGGCGCTGTGTGAATATGGTGAAATATTAAATATAAATATACATTATGTATTTCACAAATTCATTAATGATTAACATAACATCCAACTATATACCATAGGGATATATTCTGTTTATTAATTACAACGACAGAAACTATATTAAACTAAGGATATCAATAACTTAAACTCAAAAGAAAAATGAATAATATTTACAACCTAACACAATAAAAAAATTAAATATTAAAAAGTGGTGAAATAATTAAAAAACTCTAGGTGATGATGATAGATGTTATGATTCTATAGTTTAAAATTTACGTACAAATGCAAAAAAAATACAGAAGACATACAGTACCGACGGGCACCAAAGTGATCTTATATAATAATAATAATATTTTTTATTATCAGGATAACAATTTCCCATTTCATATACGTTACGTTTCTTTTTTGGAGCTATGGAACCCTAAAAGCGAGTAAATTGTCAACGAAATTCAATTTGTTTCTATAAACTAGAAAAGTTAGTGAACAATTGGCCTGTTCTTTGTCGTACAATTTGCTTGAGGCTCTCAATATTTATCAAGTAATGTTCTTTTTACCCGACTGCCAAGGAAAAGTATTGTTCTTTTGTTTATATAGTGTTTTTTGGTTTAAGTATAGTAATTCAATCTTATAATCTTGTAGTGTGTAGTAGTACCCTATTCTTCTTTTGTTTCTTGTATTTCATGTAATTCAAACACAATGTCAAAATTGTTAATCATCATCATTAGCAACCCATTAAGTCCCACTGCTAGGCTCGGGTCTCCTCTCCTCTAACTAGAGAGCTGAGAGGGTTTAGGCCATAATCCACTCACGCTGGCCTAGTACGGGTTGGTGAATCAGACATACTCATAGAATTTCTTCTAGAGTATGTGGGTTTCCTCAAGATGTTTTCCTTCACCGTTAGCAGATGGTAAGTCAGTTGACTAGTACATATAAATTCCACAAAGTGAAATCCACATTGGTACTGCCGGTCGGGATCGAACTCGGACCGCATGATTAGCACGCCGGTCACTTATCCATTCAGCCACCATCTCATTTGTTAATTAATCATAAAAAAACTGCAAACTAAAATTATACCCATTCAAACTTAAAAAAACACAACGCCAACTATTATTCTCGTAATTTCAATCCACCATCTTTTTTTTTAAATAAAATTTATTGGCGCGTAAATCAATGTCCAACTTGCCAAGTCAAGTTTAAATAGTGCCAGTATAATTAATAAACGTCAACTTGCCAAGCGGGTGCATTCAAAAGACTTTGAGGGGCTTGGCACGACTTGGCACAGCTTGGCAGACTTGGCTGAACTTGGGCCCTCCTTTTATTGTGAAACAGCTAAAGTTCGAAGAAATATATTGGAATTAATTTTGCGGTGATTATTTTGTTCAATTGGTTGTGTCAATGAGTTAAGACATACCTAGTTAAGCATGCGGGTTTGTTTGCATATTTTAATAATTATCCAAAGAAAGTAATTTTTGCTCTCTTAATTTAAGAACTGCACTTTTATCGGTGGATTAAATATACGCGAAGCGATGGTGGCTGGGCCTCCACAAGAGAGGGACAACAAAGGAAACAAAAATCGATGGTTCAGCAGATAGATTTTTTCGCATTTTTACTGATAAACACGTGTAAATATACTGTGCCAGATGGTAAAATATAGAATATCGTTTAACAATGTTAGAATAACTAAATTCGCAGTAAACAATTTTGATTTTATTTTGAGTTTTAATTCGGAAAATAAATTAGGGGCCTCCACTCCGTCGTTGCCCCAGGGCCTCCACACCTCTAAACCCGGCCCTGTTCATTGCAATCACCAATATGTAAACACAAACAAAAATATTTTCTATCCTCAAACAAAGCGACAGTGCAATACTAGTCCTTCAATAATAACAGCGAAGCAATCGCCGACGCCAACTCAGCATATTTTGTATATCACACAAAGATAAAGAGAAGAGTATTCGGTAGTTTTAATATATTCTTTTCCCCTTTGGGGAGGAGGCAAGGGAAACCTTAACATATACGAAGACGCTGTCAAACGATGATATCTGTATATTTTATTGGGTACTACGATAAACAGAAAGCTATAAGAAATAGAGGAAATATATAGTTTTATATATTGCCTTTATATAAGGTTATGTTAACGTTTTCGGGAATGTGTTGGTATAGGTATTGGAATATTCGGTACTCGATGAAATGAATTCCGAAGTTTGAGATGAAATTTTGGACTTAGTAGGCCATCCACAAAGATCGAACTCATATTTTGGATGTAAATTTCAAACAAATTCGTGCCAAAATCTATACTGCAGACGCCATTGAATTGAATATTCGTAATTTTAAGCAAAGCATTTGATATTTTCCTCAGTTTTAGATGGTTTATCGAGTGCCTGTGGCAGTGTCAGAAGTAAATAAGTTTAAAGAACTATTTCTCAAAAGAACTACAGTACACTTAAGTGAGATTTAGGTACTTGCATGATATGTAATTAGGTAAATGATTTATTTTATTACGGTCGACGGGTTGGTATAGGTAGGTTTTTAAACGACTTCAAAAAAGGAGGAGGTTATAATAATATATGTTCGACATTCGACACAAAAAAAATACATACAGTATTTTTTTTTATGTATGTTCAACGATTAGTCTTAGGGTTGGCACCGACTTCAAACAGATTAGTAATAGGTTATTATACTTTAAACAGGTAGGTAGATTTTTTAGCTTGGAATTAAATATCTAATTCAGTTTATTTTTCGCTTTTTAGTACTGATTTGAAGTCGTTTTAATATTTTTTTGTTAAAAATAGTTTTGTTTTAAATTTGCCTTTTCTCGCAATGCTCTTGTCTGCATAAGTTTACTACTTTAGTCGCTTTGTAAGATACCCACGGGTTGAAATGGGGTAGTGACATTATTGTATTCTTAAACCGTCGCTATACGGACAACAAGAAGTAAGTATTAAAAGTAACTTCATTTTATTCAATTTTCGAATCAGCTAGTCCTGAAACTAGAATGTACCAATTTACATAATATCATTGCTCTCTCTTTCTAAGTTTTTAGTTTAAAGAGATTATTTCAACTGTAATTCAACACTGGATAGGACCATTAGAACAGAGCGAGGGCTGGATTAATGTGAACAAGCTCGATTTTCTATCTCAACAAATATCCTAATGTATTCAGATAAAAATGTTTTATTTAAATCATTTCACACTTGCCTCTTCCCTATTAAATTTTATGGGGATTTTGTAAATATTCATAAATCTGCTTTGGACCCATCCCATTTGGTCCGCTATAGAATTTCATTTACACAATTAAAAGGGAATATATTTTATCGACAAACAACCTGGACCACGGATTAGGCTATCTAAATATACTCTTTTTTAATTGTTTTAAAGAATTTTATGAATACAGTTATCTATACTATTATTATAAGGAAAGATTTGTTCTTCAGTACTTGTACAAATTATTCAAGTCCACCCTCATAAGTTAAATTTATGAAATACCCTCATTTTGAAAATCGAATTTTAAGCATAACGTTGTATGAGCCGGCCCCAGTGTTACGCTATGCAGTCGTCTGTTCAGCGCCTGATGGGTAAGGTGTATGAGAGAGTCAGAGAGATAATTTTTCTAGTATTTTTAGGATCCCAGACTAGGCGACTGGGCTAGGTTCGTATTAAACTCACCAACATACACATACAGGTTTACGAGTTTACGAACAGCTCATCTAACTCGTGATTTCCCAAAGGTAATCTTTTTTATCCTATTTTTACGACTGCAAAAAAAAAGAAGAGTAATGTGTTTTGGTTTTATATATGATGTATTATTTAAAAAACCTTACGTTAAGTTCCAGTAGGTACTAAGAGAACATGAAATAATATAATATTAGAACCAAAACCTTAAGTTATCATATCATACCTACAACATACGAGAAGATCGATTGTCATGCTCACTAAACTGTCATTGCTTGTGGTGTCGTATTAGCCGGGTCATTCTCTTCCCTCAAATATGGTTGAAGAAAATGATGGCTGGTCTGTGCGTCATGCCCGTGAACGGGCGCTACTTGGAGTGACTGGTCAGTCGTCGTATGCTGTGCTTTAGCGCTACTAAATTATTCAATTCCTTTTTTTTTAAGCTAATATTGCTAAACAATGTGTTCACAAAATGTTTTTACCGTTTTCTAATACATAGTTGGTACCAAGTGATGATCCCACATACCATACTTCTTGACGAAAACAAATTAAAGTTTGATTGCTCATTATTACTATTATTATTTTCTCATATCCAAATTTTATTGAATTTGATTTAGTATGGTGTTTTGGTTCTGTACTTTCTGTGATATTTTAAACTGTAACCAATTAAAATTGTAACAATTATGGCGATTGAAAAGAGTGGCCTGAGTTTCTTTGAAAGTTCTTCTCAGAGCTCAACCTTGTCATTGAACTGGCCGTAGGCAAATTTACTGACACTTTTTCTGGCTTTGTATGACGTTCATAAGTATCATGTATGTGATCCAAATGAAATAAAAAGATTTGACTTTGACTTTGAAAGTTCTGTATTTGACCCTTACCAATATCTAAAAAATTACAAGAAACATTAAAATCGTGCATTTTTAAACTTTCCCGACTGGTATATATATTTAGAGGAGAGAGCAAACGCAGGAGAACTAAAGTTGCCGACATAGCTCACCGAATCGCATCGCTGAAGTGGCAGTGGGCAGGCCACATAGCCCGCAGAACTGATGGCCGATGAGGCAAAAAAGTTCTCGAGTGGCGGCCACGTATTGGAAAGCGCAACGTGGGGCGGCCCCCCGCCAGATGGACCGACGACCTAGTAAAGGTTGCGGGTGGCCGTTGGATGCGGGCGGCACAAAATTGCTCGCTGTAGTGGAAATTAGGTGAGGCCTATGTTCAACAGTGGACGTCATTGGGCTGATATGATGATGATATATATTTAATTGTCTTAAAATGGACTTACGTTATGTCACGTTTTATATTTTAAAGTAATATTTAAAATACCGTATTAATTTGTATAACATATCAATCAAAATTCACAATCGTGGTCATGCCTCGAGGTACAGTTTACACAAATATACTCGTATGTGTACAAAAATATGAATAATTTATACCTTTAACGCGGGGCTTCACTCCCACAGATCTTTGTTTAACCACTACTTAGCTCCTACTGGTCATAGCGTGATGTTATAAAGCCCATAGTCCTCCTTAATAAAGGGGCTATACAGCACTAAAAGAATTTTTCAAGTCGGAGTAGTAATTCCTGAGATTAGTCCGTTCAACCAACCAAACAAACAACTCTTCAGCTTTATAATATTTATTTAGATTATGAATTTATACATTACACCGTAGATGTATAATTAATGCTCGTAAACCATTAGATACACGCCAAGAATAGAAAACCTACTATCTATACCTACTATCACTACTTAGTACAAAACAAAGTCGCTTTCTCTGTCCCTATATCCCTATGTATGCTTAAATCTTTAAAACTACGAAACGGATTTTGATGCAGTTTTTTTAATAGATAGACTGATTCAAGAGGAAGGTTTATAGATATATAAAATACATACCACGGGGGCGAAGCAGCGGGCGGAAGCTAGTAATATTATAAAGAGATAGAGTTTGTGAGTTTGTGACGTTTTAGGGGGTAATCTACTGAACCGATTTTCAAAATTCTTTTAGTGTTGAATAGCCCATTTATCGAAGAAGGTTATAAGCTATATAACATCACGCTACGCCCAATAGGAGCTGAGCAGTGGCCAAATAAAGAAGAAAGGTGCGAATCCTCGTGTGACATCTAGTCGCTTATAAATCTAATATATTTTTACCTGGGTATCGAACGTCGGACCTTGACATGAAAACTGCAATATTATTACGTGAATGTCAATTTTCTAAAGTACATCAATTATTGATTATTGTTTTATAATAAACTGAGACATTAATTGCTAATTATAACTAGAGACAATGGGTCGAAGAGCGTAAATATTTAACTGCAAAAAAACGCATTGTTTCACTATAAAATTGTACCGGATAAGATATCCCGGCACGTCATGATATAAATACAAGTTAATTTTGGCCCAGTGCCAGTGGTTAGTGACCCTGACTGCTAAGTCTGAGGTCGTGGGTTCCATACCCTTCCCCCAAATATAATTGCTTAATTTACTACTAGATAGCGCTGTGTGAATGTGGTAGAATATTATTAGTGAGGCACACCCGATTTAATCCGTGTAGTGACAGATTAATAATACATAATGTCACTACCCCATCTCAACCCGTGGGTGTCGTAAAAGGCGACTGAGGGAGTAATCTTAATGCAGACAAGAGCACTACCAGAAAAGGAAAATTCGAAACAAAACCTATACCAACCCGTCTGGCGAGCGTGGTATACTAGGCTAAATTCCCTTCACAATCTTTGGAGGAGACCCGTGGCCAGCAGTGGGACGTTTAAGCGTTGAAATGATGATGATGACACCCGTTTTGGTTGTGGGTGCCCGTTGGATGCGAGCGGCACAAAATCGCTCGCTGTGGCGGAAATTAAGTAAGGCCTATGTTCAACAGTGGACATCATTGCGCTGATATGACGATGATGATGATGACTCCCTTGTTAGGTTATTAAATTGCCCAGAGGGTTTCCAGAAGTGGTAAGCAAGACCAACAGCTTTACGTGACTTTCGAAGCATGGAGCCGCTCAAGAATGAAATTACCCCAAACTGACACCCATTTGACTGTCCTGTTGGTCTAGTAGTTAGTGACCCTGACTGCTAAGCCGGAGGTCGTAGCTTCGATCCCCACCCAGGACAAATCTTTGTGTGATGAGCATAAAGGTTTGTTCTGTGTCTGGGTGTCATTTATCTATAATATATTATAAGTATTTACAAAAAAAAAATGTATTTAAGTTGTATGTCAGTTTTTTAGTACCCTTAACACAAGCAAATATAATTGCTTGTGTTAAGGGGGACTTTGGGACTAGATGGCGCTGTGGGAATGTGGTAGAATATTATTATTATTATCTGACCTTCACGAACGTTGCTTACCTTCGATGATCGTAAGCAGCATCTCGGTACCACAATACCACAAGTAATATACGGCTTTATGTAGACACTAAGTAATTTGTTATATTATTAACTGAGACTGCAAACTATAGTATTATATCAAGTTTTCTTATTATATGTCATTAAGTAATACTGTCTGTAATAACTACATGAATTTGAAGGTTATAACATAACATAGCATCACGCCTTTTTCCCCGAAGGGGTAGGCAGAGGTGTTTCACACCCACATTTCGCCAGCTATGTTTGGTCCCATGAAATAGGGGGCGAGCCTATTGTCATCAACCGGGAACATTTGTTTACCAAACTCCGGAAAAATCTTAATACTGGAATTTCATGATAGAAAAGCCCAATACAATTTTCACCCGACCCGGGAATCGAACCCGGGACCTCTTGCACAGCAGTCGTATACACTTCCCACTGCGCCACCGAGGCAGTTCAGTTTTTGAAGGTTATCCACTGTGAAAATGTACATTTTCTTCAACTAGATACCTCGTTAGTGCAGTGAGAAGTGTATACGACTGCGCAACAAGTTTCAGGTTCATTTCCCGGGTCGGTCAAGTTGGCAATAGGCTCGCCCTGGGTGTGATAGACATCTGCCTACGTTTTTCAGGAAAAAGATGTGACGATATGTATAAATTTGTTTTAAACACCCTTCATTGTTAGTAAGACCTCAATCAGATATTTATTTTTTTAGAAAAAAAAAAATATATTTTCTTATCATTTTGAAGGTATACATAATATTAATTCTAAAAATTATTATCAAAAATTAAATGTGGATAGGGTTTACCTGCACCTATGAGAGCAAGATTGACAATATTTTTTTATCTTAAGTTTTATACTCCGACTGTGGCCCGATGGTAAACGGTTACCGTAGCATCAGAAGCGCGTTACCGACTCTTAAGAAACCTATTGATTCCTTTTATGAAGAATTCGATACTGTACTACCTTGAGAAAACCTTGATAAAGAATTCTTTGAGAGAAAAATATCAATTACACCATTAAACAGAACAGAATCTTTCATTTTGCTCACTACTCTATAAATAAACTTTAGCTATGCCAAATCCCACACATATTTATCCGCGCAATAGTTTAAAAGGGTTATGAAGTTTTTCCTTTACGTAACAGAAAAGGTAAGTTATAGTCCTTATCAAATAGCTAGGGTACGCTGACATTTAATTTGATATGTTTCTTTCAATTTATATTTCAAAAAGAAATAATGGGAATCATAAAATTGACATGAATTCGATATATTCATCGTACTTCATCATTTATTTTCTATCAAATCGAACGCCTAGCTGATATTTAGTATATAAAAAGGACTACTTATCTTACTATAATTATATACAAATATAAAATATAAGTGAATTGTAATATTCAAATTACATAAAATATTTATAATTATTATACAAAACTCTTGCAGAATTTCGTAGGTAAATAAAAAACATTAATACTAACCTTTTATAATCTGTTTTGAGTTCATATATATTATATTCGGTAACTAAATAAAAAAATCATGTAAATATGAAATTGATTCCAATCAAATCTACCTACAAACCTACATTATTTGTATATTTTAAAATTTAAAGAAAAAATGCAGCGTATTTTTTTTTTAAACCGCACACTGGAGGAATCACAATAATAGGTAGTTATTTAACTGTCTCGTAGGATTGGTGGGTAGATTTTTATTTAAATTCAATATCATATATTTAGTACAATATCAATAGCTACCATGCTCCTCTCTGCATCACCCTAAGGTTGGCTGGTAGACAATGCCTTTGGCATTAAGTCCTCCTTTGTACTATATTGTCCATAAAGTTTAAATAAATAAATATCAAACATAAATTTTAGTTGTATGTACAGATATTTTTGAATATACAGAATTATTTAGATGGTTCTAAATATTTATTGGTATTGGTTTAATAAATTCATTCTAACTTTTGTAATTTTATTTTGTTTTTCGTTGTGCACCTCCTTAGGTCAGCTCAGCATCAGCTAAGGTTGACTGGTAAAATATGCCTACAGTACGAAGTGTCAGCGTTTAAATAAATATATTTTCTAATAAATAATATTTCTATTAAATATCGTAGCTACCAGCATAGCTAAAATTATTAAACAATTACAAAATTACTTTATTTGTTTTGATTTTTAAATTGTCACAACTATGTTATTTTTTATAGTTTACAAACTTCGTATAATAATGTATTTATAAATAGAATGAAACTCACATACAAATCTTCAAATTAAAAGTATTTTATAAAATTTAATTTTTCAGAAATAAACTGATTTGACAGTGCATTTAGAGGCCCAAAATCTGCCTCGCTTGTAAACTATTTCAATACAAAAATATTGTTACAATAAAATAATATTACTTCACAAGAAACAGTCACAAAACTCACAAATAATTTTAGCAGAGTTTATAAATAAAATGTGAACCTCAATACCCTTGAAAGTAATGTCCTCTACGTCCCAAAAGAGGCTGTACCCAAAAAAACCTTATTACAAAGGTCTAACAAATATTTCTAGCTCAATCCCACTTTATTTACGATACTAGGTACATCGAAAAAGAAATCTGAAGGTTGTTATATCCTATGTAATCCGCAAAAATGCATTTTAAAATTAAACTTAAAATAAAATACTCACTTTTCATATATGTGACAACGTAACACAAAGGAACACTGACACAAAACACTGTCACAGAACTTGACACAATTATTTGTTTTATTTTCTTTGGTTATATACGAACCGCGTGTTTGAAGAGCGCTCGCGTCGACCGCCCGTGACGACGGCGCCAAAACGACTGACCATTCGGGACTTATATGTTACCAAGTTCCAAGAAAAAATTTCCCAGGGAAAATTTGGGAAAAGTGGGCAATTTTAGGGTAATTTTTTACATGATATTTTTTCTTTGCCAGCCTTTATTACATCAAAGAATTTGACAGAGCAGCATGACGTCGATATTTAGCATATTATGGGAGAAAATTGTTGGAAAATTATATATATTAACGTTATTAACTATATTTAAAAGAGTTGTGTTCAACAGCAACTGATAAGCCGATAATGGTCCTACGATCATTCACTTAGAATTCATATTGGCAAATCAACTGTATTTGTTTATTAGATGATTTTCCTGTTTCATGATGATAATGAAAAAATCAATGAATAAATTATCGTTAACGATAGACTATTTCTGGTTAATCTTGAAATGACTTGCTTAGGTATTTATTATTTATTATGTTCATAAAATAAGTGTTGTTTTATGCTTAATGCGTATTTTATTGATATTCAATAATCGACTCACGAAATGTTGTTATTTACCTATATGTTTATAATTTTCAGAAGTGCTTCGTTTTCGATTCTACATTAAATATTCAGGAACAATATCATTCAATAGCTATACTTTAATCACTTTGAATAAGAAACAATAAATGAATATTTTAAGATGGAATATTCAAGATTAAACCTGAATACATTTAATCTGTAAATTATGCTAACAAATCTATTTGCCTAATTGCATTTATTACGAATAGTGATCTATCCCGGCTTTGTCCGGATACAAATTTCCAACTTCACAAAACTTTCTTACATACAATCCTTGCCTTTAGAATTTAAGAATTAGCCAAATCGATTCAGCCGTTTTGAGTTTCATCGAGACTAACGAAAAGCAATTCAAGAAGATAGATCACACATTTATGAAACACGCCAATTTTCTATTTATAGATTATGTTTTCATTTAAAATAAACCAGCATCCCAAATCTCCCACGCTATTGCGAAATTCTCCACCCTTGGCATCCCCGCTCTGTGAAAATGGCGGGAAGTGGCGCCTGCGTGGACCCCTCCCCTTTCCTCTCCTATTTCCCCCCCACCCCGCACCACAACCGTCGGCGAAAACTTAGCGCCAATCGAACTGATGAATTAGCTTGCATTTATTTTCGCCAATAAATAAATTAACAAAAATAAATTCTACTAATATTATAAATACGAAAGTTTATACGGATAGATGTTTGTTACTTAATCACACCAGAACGGCTGAATGAATCTGCATGAAATTTGTCACACAGATAGGTTATAGTCAGGAATAGCATATAGATTAGTTTTTATTGACATACCGCGCGAGCGGGTCGCAAACGGCAGCTGGTGAGATGGCATAGTCTGAATCTTGACATCGAGATAGATGACCAATTTCTTAAAATTATATTTTTTTAATTAAATAATAATAATTTTATTTCTTACACAAACAAATATCAAATACTTAGTGTTAGGAGCCTCCTTTTAAGCTAAAATTGTAGTATATATGGAAGAGTGGGGTCTCTCTTCCATATGACTCACTCCTAAATATGATCACTGTTTCAAACATTTGACAACGATATCGACAAATTGAAATTCAGAATGAAAGAGAGAAATTCGGTACAAAATGGACATGATGTCTTAGGAAGAGGTTAGCATCTAAGATACAGGCTCGGCCTAGTTTAGTTGCTAGTAATAATAATAATAATAATATTCTACTACATTCACACAGCGCCATCTAGTCCCAAAGTAAGCAATTATATTTGCTTGTGTTATGGGTACTAAACAACTGATATACTACTTAAATACATTTTTTTTTTTGTAAATACATACATATTATAGATAAATTACACCCAGACACAGAACAAACCTTTATGCTCATCACACAAAGATTTGTCCTGGGTGGGGATCGAACCCACGACCTCCGGCTTAGCAGTCAGGGTCACTAACCACTAGACCAACAGTGTCAAGTGTCAGTCAAGTCAAAGTGCTAGTGTGTCATAAATACATAATATACTTAGATTATGGTCACATAATATAAAAACAAAAACATAAAATGTTAATGAAAATTTAGACAACATACTTAAGTACATTATAAAAAGCCAAAAAAGTGTTAGAAGATCGCTGTTCAACTTTGAAAATAGCTGGCAAAAAAACTCAAGCCACTCTTTTACATCTCCGAAAATTAAATTGACTTCGTTGTGGGGTCAAATATGGTGCAAGTGTGTTTTTTTTTTCAAGGAATCAACGCTGTTAAAAGAGTTGCAATATTGATTTGATTGAGTCCGGGATCCCTGGTCCAAATTTTTTTTTTATTACTATCAAGCTAATTTTTCGTGAGTAGCTTCATTTCGATGAGACGCCCAATAATTTCGTATTTCAAAAGTTTGATTGTGGTAGCTAACAGACGTAGCAAGGGTATACCGGACCGGGAAGAAAATACCGGGATAACGTACCACGCAATTTGTAGGACAATATGACTGTTACTGTTACTGTTTAATTACATAAATATTAAGTAAGTACTATTACTATCACGCTAAGGCCAAAAGAAGCTGAATAGCGATCAAATAAAGATTTACGGGAGCGAAACCCCGGACGACAGCTAGTGATGTTTTCTTTAATTTTTTTTTTTTATTTATTTCTCTTTCACAAAAGTATTTTTAACAATAATTGGTACATAAAAGTCTACTCTCAATAAATTGCAGCAGAAACCATTACTCGACACCACTTAAACAACTTAATTTATATATAAAGGAAACGTATGCTGCACTGAATCCTGAGAATGCAAAAGATTTGGCAAGACGCCATTTTATCTTCTGAGAGGGCAGTCGTTGGCAACGTTTGAGATCATGATAAAATAAATCAATGTAAGACATAAAATATAAATAATAAAGTATTCTTGATTTCTCAGTGGTGCAGTGAGAAGTGTATACGACTGCTGTGCAAGAGGTCCCCGGTTCGATTTCCAGGTCGGGTAAGAATGATATTGGGTTTTTTTATCACGAAATTCTCAGTACCATCATACTTTGGAAACTAGTGGACCGGGTTAATGGCTATAGGCTCGTCACTACATTGGATATAACATAGCTGATGAAAACTGTGTGGGTTGCACCTCTGCCTACCCTTTTGGGGGAAAAGGCGTGTAAATATATTTTTATTATTTAGTCTCGATTAAAGTTAAGTCCGTGTAGGATTTAGAATACATAATGTCACTACCCCATCTCAACCTGTGGGTGTCGTAAAAGTCGACTAAAGGACCTAACCTTAAGCAGACAAGAGCACTGCAAGAAAAAATTCGAAACAAACCCTATAACAACCCGTCTGGCCAGCGTGGTGTAGTAGGCTAAATTCCCTCCACATTCTTTGGAGTGCCCAGCAGTGGGATGTTTATGGGTATAAATGATAATGATGATGATTAATGTTATGTTATATTAAACATAGCTTGCGAAATGTGGAAGTGTAACACCTCTTCCTACCCCTTCGGGGAAAAAGGTAACTAAAATAATAATATGTAATTTTATCTGTAGAAAAAAACAAATAGAACAGCCAATACATCGACATTTGACATTGACTGGCCTGTTGGTCTAGTGGTTAGTGACTCTGACTGCTAAGCCGGAGGTCGTGGGTTCGATCCCCACCCAGGACAAATCTTTGTGTGATGAGTATAAAGGTTTGTTCTGTGTCTGGGTGTAATTTATCTATAATATGTATGTA
This sequence comes from Laspeyria flexula, assembly GCA_905147015.1. NCBI lineage: Eukaryota > Metazoa > Arthropoda > Insecta > Lepidoptera > Erebidae > Laspeyria > Laspeyria flexula. Next base: position 9,927,594 of record LR989972.1, read on the forward strand.
TTTACAAAAAAAAAATTATTTAAGTAGTATATCAGTTGTTTAGTACCCATAACACAAGGAAATATAATTGCTTACTTTGGGACTAGATGGCGCTGTGTGAATGTGGTAGAATATTATTTTCCATAAAGATTAAGCCAAATGTACTGCAAAATGTTCTTTAATCAAAGAAACAGCACACATCTCTGGTAATAAAACCGCCAGACCTCACTGCAACAATGTTAGGTATTAACTAAATTAAAGTAGATTGTTTCACACAAGTTTTAGCTCGCTGTATTGGAAAAGCTATAACTGACTGATGGCTACACTGCACACTATTCTATTTTAAAAACTCACTTATTTCTAACATCTATCGATAAAATTGTTATTGTTTCCGTTCTTAATCCACATTATCAACCCACGAATATTTTACTCCGTTCTTAACCCTAAAAGTGTTCCGTTCTCTACCCAGAGTGCAAAATTTAATAAATATTTCCAAATTCTACCCAAAATACATTATTATAACGAAGAAAGATTTGTATTTTTGTATGTAACAAATAAACTTAAAAACTACAAACAAAAATGTATTTGCCGTTAGAAAGCTACATTATCACAAAGTAACATAGCCTATATTAATCACGCTACGGCTAATAGGAGCTGAGCAGTGGCCAAAAAAACGACGAGAGCGAAGCCAACAAGTTCTAGTAAAAAATAAAAAAGTCATAGTCTTAATCTTTATTTCATTGGGATCAAATACATGATACTTATGAACGTCATACAAAGCCAAAAAAAGTCAGCAAATTTTCCTAAGGCCAGTTCACTGACAAGGTTAAGAGAAGAACTTGGCAAGAAACTCAGGCCACTCGGTAAAATAAATGTTGTTAATTGGCAAGAATAGGTTTAACACGATTGTTTTTTAACCGAAATCGAATAATCTTATCGATTAAATACGTTTCTAAACAACCTATTTACATAAAAAACATCAGACAACCATTTATTAGACTATTACTTGTTTTTTTAGGTCAATAGGGGTCATATAACAGTACATTTATAGTACCCGTATCGTTACTCTAAAAATAGATACCTACTAGACTTGGATAGAGAAACTATAAGAGACTAAACACACTAGGGGAGTTTTAAAATATTATCCACTTCAGACGCTACCTATTTCATCCCACGAGTCTCTTCTTACAAGAGAGATATTAACTTATTGTTACGACGCTAGTCAGACGTGTTGGTTCAGAGTTTTAAAAATCATATTTTTAATAGCCTGACGGTAACAAACGGCCTGATAGTAAGCGGTTACCGTAGCCGTAATTGCAGGGGTCCATAGCCTGCAACTTCAGGGGCATCACGAGCGCGTTACAAACCTTTCCAAAATCTAATCACTCCTTTTTAGGGTTCCGTAGTTCTGACTAGGAACCCTTATAGTTTCGTTATGTCCGTCTGTCTGTCTGTCTGTAGGAGTGTGTAAATCAATTACGTCGACAAAGTGGTAAAATAAAATTTTGGAAAATATTTTTTTTTAGGGTAGCTCCCATACATGTGAAGTGGAGATGAATATTTTTTGTCGTCTACCCCATCGTGTGAGGTTTCGTTGAAAAGGTCTTCTAAAATGACTTGGGGGTTAGTAACATTATTTTTCGATTTAATGGTCCATTTACGAAATATTAAACTTTAAAGAGCAAATTTTTGTTCCAGTAGTCCCCCCCCCCCCTCTAAAAGCTAAACTGCTGGCTTGAAAAATCTGAAATCTTAAATTCCCATTTCATTATAGAAAACCCCAATTCCATTTTCACTCGATCCGGGAATCGAATTTGACACAGCAGTCGTATACACTTCCCGCTGCGCCACAAAGGCAGTTTGTTCTCAACCCATGTATGTGACTATTACCATATAAATGACACCCAACTACACCGTAAAACTTCAAACTACATCACACATCTTATTTCCAAGTCGGCTAACAACCACCCAATCAATTGCAGCGAATACGAGAAACAATTTTCACGATTTAAAACGTCAATAGATAAAAAGAAACAGTTGCAAAGACTGTCGGTGTTTTCAAAAGAAACGACGGCAACATCAAAGAGGGATTGTCACAAAGAGACGGCTGCCTGTTACACCAATACGGAAAGATGTCACGAAGATATTTTTATTGAGCTCTTTTTAAATTGCTATGTTGATTCCAAGTTCGCTTCGGTGGTAATGAGGTGGTGTTATGTACGATAGGTGCCTATATAAACAAATTCGATTATGGCGGACAGATAGATATGATAAATTTAATACACAAATCAAAAAGAGTATATTTTTTCTCCATCACTATAAGGAATTATATACCAATACAAAATTAAATCCAACAAAGAACGCCTCTCAAAACTCCAACGGTTTTTATTGTTTAAATCCTATTCTATAAAACCAGAGACAACAATATCCTAGTACAATAGAACACTTGTCTGTGGTAACAATAGACAATCTCACTAGTTTTAATGCGATTATATTTCTTTATGCCGTCCAAAGTATTTATCTGCAGATGAAAACTTTATTTTACCTTGAAAACATTGAATTGTCAAATATACTTATTTTATAATAAAATATTGACTTTAGACATAATAATAATAATAATAATATTCTACCACGTTCACACAGCGCCATCTAGTCCCAAAGTAAGCAATTATTTGCTTGTGTTATGCTCATCACCCAAAGATTTGTCCTGGGTGGGGATCGAACCCACGATCTCCGGCTTAGCACTCAGGGTCACTAACCACTAGACCAACAGGCCAGTCAAAGACATGTATCGTTACTATCAAGAAATCACAGTGAAAACACTTTTCATAATATATAATAGCATTTTTTTATGCCACGTGGCTAACCGGCTCAGGATCCGCGTGGGGGTAAGCGGTTACCGTAACGACGCGACGTCTGCAACACCAGCGGCATCACGAACGCGTTGCTGACTGTTATAGAACCATTATTTTTAAGTTTTCAATGGGTCAATATCATGACCACTGAAATACATCATTGCACCAATCCAGTTGGCCTAGCCATGGTCACCATTCATTTTTCTAATGATACGTAATTTTACATAAATATCTAAAAATATATATTTTTGAACATGGAGTCGAACCCTGATCATCAGCCCAATGATATTGAAGTCTTAAAAAAGATGGAGGATGAACATCTTCGACTGCAGAGACAGGTTGTTGGAAACTTAATATTTTCCCCTAGGATATTGGTTTGCATTTCAAATGATAAAAGATCCATAGAGCGCTCAATTTTTTGACTGGCACTGAAGCGTAGCAATTAGTGTTCGCTATTGACAGTGCCGTATCATGGGTTCAATTCCCACGTGAAACAAATTTTTGTCTTTGTACTTTGTGTTAATTATTTAGATGTGTATAAAGTCCTGTTCAATATAATGTGTCAGTGTGACAATTGTCTTAAAATATATAATTTTGGAGCATAAGAAAATATGTGCGTTCCCATTGAGGGACCATACCCTATTTTTGAACTTTTAAATGTATCAACCTTTAGTAAAAGTTCTCAAACAATTGTAAATTCAGCCAAAAATTTGTAAAAGCTGCCACTCAAAAGTTACAGTCAGTTAAAGGTGGTCCCTCAGTCGTGCATGGCAGGAATCCATATCTCAGAATCTAGATAAAATTTAAAGCTGCTGTAAATGAAGACTGTTAGTAAAAGTTTTGTTGAACTAATTTACAAAATATTAACTCTTCTTGTTCACTCAGTAAAAAGAAATAGCATGCAGAAGGTGGTCCCTCAATTGAACACCACTAGTTCACCGTTGGTGGAGACCAAAGTAAAATTCAGATATTTTGAATATGTCTAGCGTTAGTAAAAGTTCTAGAACAATTGTAAATTCAATGTCGAGTTTCTTAAAGAAGCCATTAAAAAGTTACAATCAGTTAAAGATGGTCCCTCAATTGAAACGCTTCTCAAAAGAAAAAGTCAATTTACGTAGCATTCGCTAGTTATTTTGATGAAAAGTAAAGCTTAACCTTTAGTAAAAATTTTTACTAAAGACTACTTCAGAAAAAACTAAAAAAAAATGTTGGGTTTTGTAGTTATTAGTAATCTAATTACTGCGAAAAAAACTAAGAGCGAGGTGACCACACGTCTACAAGTTAAATGGATTAATCCTGTAACCTGTAAATCGGCGCTTATATTCGGGTCAAAATAAACATTATTAACTATGATTATAGTGTAGTGACGGATTAAGAATACATAATGTCACTACCCCATCTCAACCCGTGGATGTAAGGGTGTAAACCTTAAGCAGACAAGAGCACTGCACTATGAGAAAAGGGAGGAGGAGACCCGTGCCCAGCAGTAGGATATTTATGGGTTGTAATGATGATGATGACCATGATTATAAATAAAAATTGGTAAGTTTGATTGTTGACATTAATTAAAAAAAAATTTTATTAATGCCACATAAGTATATTAACATAAAATAGAAATTATAATAATTCTTATGATACAATAACATTTTCCACTTTTAAGCAGCGCTAAAGAGCGTATGTTTATAGCGCTTACGTCCTTTTTTTGAGAAGCGCAGTTTTTTGGATACAATTTAATGGCCTCTTGGGCTTTTATTATTATATTTTTCTTATAATTAGCGCTGCTTAAAAGTGTAAAATGTTATTGTATCATAAGAATTATTATAATTTCTATTTTATGTTAAGTTACTTATGTGGCATTAATATATTTTTTTTTTAATTAATACCTGCTGGCCATACGGATTGGTAAAGGGTTTCGTTTCGAATTTTTCTAGTCGCTTTTTACGACACCCGCGGGTTGATTCTAAATCCGTCACTACACACACTACAGGTTTAGAACTAGGTTATTAATCCAAACCTTGGTCTCAGGTCCGAATGATTCAGACCGATCGTCTTCACCGTACGATGGGAGTCCATCCCCAATTCCGGAGACAAGACGAGCTACTGCGGGCCCTGAAGGCAGAATACTCCAGTCATTGTAAAGATGTTAAGGTAATAAACATTTACTAGTTCTTTGTCTTTATTTTGTTCTCTATGTAAGTTGTTTTTGTAGGCCCTAAGCCGAAATAAATTATTTTTCTTTCTTTCTAACTTCTTGTTGACCGCGTAATAAAAAGTAGCATATATTCTTTGCCTAGGCTATTATAATATCTATTTCAAACTTCCTCAAAATCTGTTCAATGATTTAACGTTGTAAATTAATTGGTAATTAATTTAAAAACTTATTATTGTAATGCTAGTTATTCAAGATCATGATGGCACCTAACTTAGATGTAGCGTAAGCCCTAACCTTGTCTGGCTACATATTATCGCGTTTGAATTAATGTTATGCAAGTTACGTACGAAATTTGGGTGCAACTAACTATTGAAGACAAAATTACAAGTTATTAATCAATTGGTACGTGTGTCTGTCTTTACTCAGACATTTTAGTAGGTTCCCTAATCAACTCAATCAATTGTACACTAATGTACACGTCTAGAGACTATTAAGAAATCTAAAGATGTAATTCGTTGATATGTTTGATACAGACAATTCATTTTAACCGCCGCCCGACAGAAAAAAAGTGGTGTTATATGTTTAACGTGTTTGTGTATTTGTGTGTCTGTCTGTGGCATCGTAGCTCCGAAACGAATGGGTCGATTTTTACGCGTTTTTTTTGTTTGAAAGCTTATATGATCGCGATTGTTCTTTGACATGTTTTATTATTTAATAGTTTCATTTTATTTATTTTTTTATTTCTCTCATGTTTCTATTATTATTTTTTAAATTGTTTTGTCTTTTTTTTTGTTTTATATTTGTGTTATTTCTCGCCCTTCTCTGTGTAAGTTTTTTTTGTAGGCCCTAAGCCGAAATAAATGATTTTTCTTTCTTTCATAGTCACGCTAATACTTATTACAGATGACGCAATTAATATCTCTCACCCCTAACCTGTCTCTTCTCAGATAGCCAGGTCTGGTGCTCATAAGAAGAAAGACAGAAAGATGAAACAAGACTTGAAGAAAGCGCTCTTACTTAGAATTGAAACGGAACAGAAATGTGAAGGTAATTTATATATAAAAATAAATCATTTAGTTATAAAGATACATTATTGCGAACTTGTAAGACTTGATACCTAAACCTATTAAAGAGATACAAGTACATATGTATAAAAAAGAAATGATATAATTGTAAAAAAACACCATTAATTCTATAGAATGCTAGCTTTCAATATTGCCTTCAGTAGTATTGCTAACTTTATTAACAAAGTTAATTAATAAAGTAAGTTATAAGTATTTTTTTTTTTTAAAGACAACGCCCGCTCTAGGGAACAAGCCCTGTGTCGCGGGGAGCTTTATAAACATGAAACTAACGGACACAAAGTACACCCAGACTAGAAACAAATATCTATGAATCACACAAATATTTGTCTCGTGTGGGAATCGAACCCACGCACCCAGCACGGCGATGTAGTGGCGAGGCGACCACCTTAACCACTGCGCCACGGTGACAGTCATTAATAAATAATAGCGCGTCTTTCGCCAACAAACAGAGTGTGTTTGTTAAAAATGTAAAAAAAAATCTGAAGCGATGGTGGCCTAATGGATAAGTGATAGGCATGCAAATCATGCGGTCAGAGTTCGATTTCGAGCAGCAGTACCAATGTGGATTTCACTTCGCGAAATTAATATGACCTACTCAAGTAACTTGCCATACTACCTTACCAACGGTTTTACGTGCCTTCCCAAGCACGTAAACTTGCAAAAAGCAGGCCTTGGTGACAGTCCCAAACCTTTTTACCAGGCACAACACTGGACTAATACTAAGAATGATAGAAAATTGATGTTATTATAGTTTGCTTCATGTGAGATTAATTTTTCAGCCGGCATTACAGTATCGGGGCAGATAGACGAATTGGTGCAAAGGAACTTCAAGGATTCTGGTTTATGGAGAGAATTAGCTACTAACACACGTGGACAGGTTATAAGGGCATAATTCTAGACACGGCGACCAAAAAGATTTAAGTCAATTAGTCACCTGTAATATAAATTTATGTATTAAGTCAAACGGTGAAAATAAGTACTTAACTTTGACTTTAGGCTTTAGGCTTTCGCGTCGATAATTATTAATTTATTTCTAAACAATACATCCACATTAAAAGATAAAGATAGTACAGAGTTGTTTTTAAACATCAATTTAAACATCATCGTTGACATCAATTCTCAATTTATTGTATAATAACTATATATATTTAGTATATCAAGATATTGTGATTTTTTATTATTTATTTTTATTAGTAATAGTTATGTATTCGACACAAATATAATTTTGTTACGAATAAATGAAATAAATAATACATGGGCCATTGGGGCAATAATTTCTTTTTTGGGCTTGGCAACGAACGAGTGCAAAAAAGAAACAAGTGCAAATACATCTTTCACAATCTTCCAAGTTTTTGAAAATCGACAACAGAAACGTGAAAGTAGTTCTAACTTTCCATTCACTTTCAAGCTCGAAGAACGCCGAATCCAGAGCGAACAACGCTTGGTATCAACTGAGAACAAGCTCGAAGCAGCTCAACTGAGACTCAACGCTGTTCAGTACACAAACAACAAAATCAGAGAAGAAATAGAACATATGCTGAAAGATAGGTCAGTTATACACTTGAATTAAATATTTTAAATGGAATTCACGCAATCTTACGTTAAGTATTTACTTTATTGTACTCGACGTGACGTTGTGACTCCAGTCGTAATCACAAACAGAAATGGAATACTGAAATACATTCATCATCATTACAAACCTCCCACTGCTGGGCACGTGTCTCCTCCAAACATTGTGAAGGGAATTTAGCCTACTATGCCACGCTGGTCAGACGGGTTGGTATATGCCATATTATGGTCTATATAGTAGTTTAATATCTTCTTCTTCTTAAAGAGACTATTATTCGATGGAACGTAATAAGTTTTTGATGGATTTTCAGGGCTCTCTTCAATCAAGCCTGGGACAAAATGCTCTCAGCTCTCAGTAAAGGCAAGAAGTTCTTAGGAGATTTGTTTGAATCTTCAACGTTGGCTTACGACCAACGCGACGAATGGGTCACAAAACTGAAATCGGTACAGGAAAAGGGCAAAATTGATCAGATGCTGCAGATACAGGTGAAACACGTATATTTATTTTTTATTTAAAAACTTTATTCACAATAATGGTACAATGGTGGGCTTAATGCCAAAGGCATTGTCTACCTACCAACCTTAGGGTGATGCAGAGAAGAACATGGTAGGTGCAAAAATAAAAGAGAAATAGTGACTTGACTAAATACATAAAGTTAAATACAATATATAAGTAGTAACATAGATTAAAATAATATATGATAAATAGTTACTTATTATTAAGTTATATTTCTAATCTTTTTTTTAAGAATTTGATTTAAACAAATACGTTAACTATAAAGATAATCTCTGCGACTATAATGCGGGCCTAGAAATGTTAGCGAGGACTGAGTATTCAGGGAACCTACACGCAACCTCGACATTCAGTTGGTCAATTTTGATATTGTTGTCAAAGATTTTAAAATGACACATTTAAATTTTCAAACATTTAACAAAGAAATCGATCAATTGAATGTTGAGAGTGTTACGCTCTCTCTGCGAGTAATGCATATTTTAAATGTTTTTTTAGGAAATGCGAGATCTAATAAAGGCCTACAACCACGAAATGAAATTGTATCATTTCCTCGCCGCTAAGGGTTTGACCAGAATTAACGAAAAACAGGAGAAGAAAGAAGAAGAAGACAAGAAGAGAAAAGAAGAAGAAACGCAAAAACAATGTCAATACCACATAGACTTAATCGAAGCCGTTTGCGTAAGTTCAATTTCGTACGTATTTTTATCGTTGCCAACCTTTTAAGAGTACCCCCTCACTCAAACTTAGCTGCCCGCCTGGGGAAGTAATCCTTAGAGAAGACTGCAGGCATAACAACATTATGCTGTGTTCCTGCTAGGGAATGCTCTAACGAAAGGATAGATCAGGAGTACCTTAAACCGGTGAGAATGTATGAAGAAATTGATGAATGTTGAAGAAGCGAAAGAGGTATGTCAGAATCGTAGCAGGTGGAAGGAAATAGTCTCGGCCTACCCCTCTGTTGAGAAAGAGATATAAGTAATCTATATCTATGTATGTGTTTCTGCTGGTGCGTAGTGGTATATAGAGCTCATTGGGGAAATATGGTGTTTTAAAAGGTGCTTCTGGTGTTGCAGACGTCCATAAGCTAAGGTAACAGATTACCATAAAACACCTTCGTGATTAAAAAAAGGCAATTAGTCACTCATTTATTAATAGAAATAGATTGTATTTCAATATTTTTTTCGATTCTAGGAATATACCGGCAAGGAATGCTCCAAAGACATTAGGAAACAGTTTAATGCCAGAGAACAACAGAACGACTCGATCTACAAGCTGCTCACAGAATACTGCGCCCAGAACCAGGTGCTGAAGCCAAAGGTCAAGGAACTGAGGCGTGATGCATGTAAGACTTGTTACTAAGAAATCAATTCTACAGCAGTAGAATGATGGTCGAGGAAAAAGGTTCTCGAGTGGCAGCCGCGTATTGGAAAGTATAGCGTAGGGCGCTCCCCACAAGGATGAAAGACCGACCGGTCTCGGTATCTACTCAAGCTATCGACATGAAATTTGGATAAGTTTTATACCCTAATCCAACGTTAATAAAATTAAAAAATTAGGGAAAAAAAATATTTTCTCTGTAAAAGTGGCTGAAATAGGGGGTTCAAATTTTAAATTGAGACAGCACACAAACATTATAAAACCAATTTTTATTTATTTTTATGCCCCACGACTGTTTTTTTTTACTATAATACCTGATAGAACGGATCCCTCGGCGCGCGAGTCTGAGTCGTATTTGACTGGATTTTTTAATATTATTAGGTGATCGCAGAGACTGGAATGAAAGAGCAGAAGAAAGGAGACAGAACAAGTTGGATAACCTAGAGAAAGAGCTCGAAGCTAAGAAGGCTAGAAACGAGATGCTTCAGAACAAGAACAATGAAACAGAGCAGTTTATTAAAGACGGTATTAACAAAATTAATGATATTTTCAAGTAAGTTAATACTTATTTTTGAATGTAGGTACCGTAAGGGGTGATTTATATTAGACCGGGCCTTGTCCGTGTTGTGCTCGGTTGTACCGTGGTGTAGACGAACGTCGTACGTTAGTAAACGGGCTTGGAAACGGTTCATGCACTGTGCAATATAAACTGTTTCATACAAAATGTATTTAACGTTTCAAATCCGTGCCCCGTCCGGGCCACGCACACGGCACGTCACGTCCTACAAAATGGGGTCTATCAAACGAAAATCACCTTTCGAGTATGGCATTGCCAACTGACAGTTGACTTTGGTATCCTTTCAGCTGCCATGCAACCTGGGCTTCTCTTTTGGCTTTTCGTCAAACGAAAAAAGTTCAATAATGATATATAATATATTCTACCACATTCGCACAGCGCCATCTAGTCCCACAGTAAGCAATTATATTTGCTTGTGTTATGGGTACTAAACTGATATACTACTTAAATAGTTTTTTTTTTTTTTTTGTAAATACATACATATTATAGATAAATTACATCCAGACAGAACAGATCTTTATGCTCAGTACACAAAGACTTGTCCTGGGTGGGGATCGAACCCACGACCTCCGGCTTAGCAGTCAGTCAGGCAGTCAGGTGATGAGTTTTAATACAAAAAAAATCCTCACGCTGCCTGCCAACATACACAGTAAAAGTTATTATACTTCCTTAATTGGGTAATAAGCGAAACAATCTATAGTAACAAGTCTGTTTACCCACTTAGCGGAAAGTTGGCCACATATAATTAATTCTGGTGTAATCAGGAACATGTCAGCGACGACTGACGCTTAACGCGCATTTGATTCTAATGACACGTCACGTCAGACCGTGACGTATTTGATTTGTGCTCATATAGCGTTATAATGTTATTGTTATACGCGTTGGTACAGGATTAGGGTTTGTATTATATACATTAATAAAGGGAATAACCATATAAGTGATCAAATATTAATAATTTATCATAATAACATAAGAGTGCAATAAAAATAATGTTCCTAAGCTAAAAATGTGAAAATCGAAAAAGTGAATCAATTTGTGAAAATAATGTGCATATTCATTTAATGAATAACAAAAGATTTAAGAAAAAAATTCAATTAAATTATGAACCTCTTCCTTTTTTGAAATCTGTTATAAATTTTCCAAATCGGTTCATAAGTAAATGATGACGGAGTTCTGAGGAAACAAACATTAAAAAAAAACCATAAAATATTTAAAACTAAATTCACACAGCGCCATCTAGTCCCAAATTAAGCAATTATATTTGCTTGTGTTAAGGGTACTAAACACCTGATATACTACTTACATACATTTTTTTTGTAAATATATACATAATTAATAAAGATAAATTACACCCAGACACAGAAAAAACAATCATGCTCATCACACAAAGATTTGTCCTGGGTGGGGATCGAACCCACGACCTCCGGCTTAGTAGCAGTTAGGTCAATAACCACTAGACCAAGAGTATAGATATTAGTACCCCTAGTTTTAGCCGTGTAATTGGTTTATTAAAATTCGAAACAAACCCTGTACCAGCCCGTCTGGCCAGCGCGCAGCGTGGTAATTCCCTTCAAATTCTATGGAGGATACTCGTGCCCAGCAGTGGGACGTTTATGGGTTGAAATGATGATGATTTCTTTGTAACCATTGATCGCTGAAGCAGATATGGCGCTCTATGGTTTTTGCATACTGTAATAAAAGACAGGCATCGTAATAAATGTATGTATATCCCTCTAGCTGTTTACGTCAATGGTATTTTCATTATAAATGTGTTCCAAAACTCTTATGTAATACACTAAAATATAGCACAGTAAAGTGAACAAATGTTTTGTTTTACACGAGTCGATATGAACGCGAGACCGTGCTAACAGTTATTTATTATTCATACTCACTCAAAGTCACTGGACTACGTAAAAATGTTTTTAAAACATTAAGCCCCGGACTCTATATTAACGGGGATGAGCAGAGATGTGTTGAAAACTGCCAGTATGCCAGTATCTATACTTAGAATAAAATTTTACATTAGGTGTACATCATCATCATGTCAACCCATAAACGTCTCACTGGACACAGGTCTTTTCCAAAGAATGTGGAGGGAATCTAGTGTACTATACCATGCTGGCCAGACAGGTTGGTATAGGACTTGTTTTGAATTTTCTTCTACACCATGACACTACTCAATTTCTACCTGTGAGTGCCGTACAAGGCTACTAAGGGACTAACCGTAAACAACAAGAGCCCTGCGAGAAAAGGAAAATTTGATACAAATAGGATAGGATATAGACATCAATTGCACTGTGAAAGGCATGCAACACTGTACCAGAATTGACAAAAAAAATACACAGACCAATCGACAGAAAGAACGAAAAGCTCTTTAATAATAATAATAATAATATTCTACCACATTCACACAGCGCCATCTAGTCCCAAATTAAGCAATTATATTTGCTTGTGTTATGGGTACTAAACAACTGATATACTACTTAAATACATTTTTTTTTGTAAATACATACATATTATAGATAAATTACATCCAGACACAGAACAAACCTTCATGCTCATCACACAAAGATTTATCCTGGGTGGGGATCGAACCCACGACCTCCGGCTTAGCAGTCAGGGTCACTAACCACTAGACCAACAGGCCAGTCATTTGTTTGTACACAACATTTGTAAAAACACATCAAAGACATGAGACAAAATGAATGATATTTTAAAACATAACACTATTAATAAAATAAGTGACAATAGTTTTATGTATACCAAATATAAAAATTCATCATTGGCAACATTATTAGTGTCACTTTGCCATATGACAGCTGTCAGATGCCACGTCATACCACGTCACCTAGGTATGACACCTATACACGTCAAATTTAGTTGTACGAATTCGTGACCCTTTTCATGTCGCTGCTATTAATATAATACACAACACAACACATAATACAACACACACTGTGTTTATAAAACTAAGTTTCTAACATATTTCTCGATAGAACCGACATCGATCGTCGAATCGTTTAACTAGGTGCAACAACAAAAGCTTGCAATTCCAACACTAAGCTGTAATCCATCTACGTTTCGCTTATAAAACTGATTGGAACCTTTCTCAGAAGAGATTTCTCTCAAACTTGATTTATAGTTTAGGTACACGTATCTTTATCTATATATTTTTTAGGGTTCCGTAGCCAAAATGGCAAAACGAAACCCTTATAGTTTCGTCATGTCCGTCCGTGTGTCACACAGGCATATTACTCAAAAAGTAGTAGGTGTATATTGATGAAATTTGGAGAATAGGTGTCTTGTGTGGGCCGCTACTAGGTTTGGTAGATAATAAAAAGAAATATTATTACACTCTAGACATGCTACAGAATAAAAAAAAAAAAATTTCAGCAACATTTACGAGTACACTTCGACAGAACTTATAAAACTTCAAGGTGTCTAAGAATGTTTTTAATTATGTGAATATATTCGGAAATAAACGCTCCGAAAGTAGCATAAATTGTGTCCCCCCCTCTATTTTCTAAACCGTAAAACCTAAAAATCTGAAAAAAAATCCATAAATAACATTTAATAAATACTTCCAACTAAAATTATTTTGAACATGATCGGATGTACCGTTTTTGAGTTATTGCCGAAAAACTGCGCTTCTCAAAAAAAGGACGTAGGCTATTTATTAAGATACATTCGGAACCCTACATTGAGCATGGTCCGACATGCTCTTAACCGGTTTTTTCTGTAGGTACGTAACTAGGCATATCCGAAGGTTTTCACGTTGCACGGATGCAGTTAAGATTAATCTTTTTAAAGCTTTCTGCCAAGTTTTCTATTCCTGTAGCCTTTGGACTAGCTGTACATTAAAGGCTGTCAATGCTCTTCGTGTCCAGTATAACAATGCGTTCAGGATGCTGTTGGGGCTGCCGCGCTTTTGCAGTGCGTCAGCTATGTTTGCGCTGGCGGACACAGACGGCTTCGCCGCGATTAGACGCAAACGTGCCGCGTCTCTGCTGGCAAGAGTACGAGGCAGCGCCAACGGCCTCCTGAGCGTCATTGCTAATAAACTGGACTGTCCTATACTCCACTACCTAGGTCAGTTACATGTTTTAGTCCAATGTATGTAATATTTATTTTATTTTATTTAATTCAATTTTATTTTATTTAATTTTGTTTCATTTTATTATTTTTATTATTTTGTTTGATTTTGTTTTATTATTTTATTTTTTTATTATTATTTTGAATGTATGGAATTATTTCTGCAATAAATGAATTATTATTATTATTATTATTATTACCTACTGAACCTAATTCTTCACGGAGTATTCAGCCACGGAGGCATGAAATAAATCCTTATCTATCAGACTATTAAGACATGTTAATTAACCAATACAATGCTTACTAGATAACATAATATATATTGTCTTGTATTAGCTAAGTTCATTATAGCGGCCGTGTTTCTAGGCAATGCAGTTTCGATTAAATTCTATTAAGCCTCACACTGCCTCCGTAATGGATATTTGTTATATGTGAAGTTATATGTAGGTATGTTGCTGTTGAGTCTGAATTAGGGCTTTGGGTATCGGTAAAAAAGTTAATTAAGGTCCTATTAAATACGCTACTAATTACATACATGGTATTCTTTGCCCAGCCCATGCTGAGATGACGACCTTTTTCGTATGGGCTTGCAAAGCAGTATTTACTATAATTAGCTCTTTCACATATTAATTTAAATTTTTAAATTTTTTTTTGTTCTTATTTTTATACTTTGTAGTTTTTTTTCTTCTCTTTTAGTGTGTAAGTTGTTATTGTAGGCCCTAAGCCGAAATAAACGAGTTTTTTTATCTTTCTTTCTACTTTTAGCATCGGAGATTTTCCGACTACATTGTGTTATGGTGACTCTGCGTTCCATTATCAGCAACTCATTAACGTCCCACAGCTGGGCTTGGGTCTCCACTTTTCTATTATCTTCTGCTTTGATGTCGCAAGAAAGTGTAGAAGTGAGAAGACTAAAAAGACTAAAACCCTTTGACTTAGAGTAGTGTGATAGTGCAATATATAGTGTATCGAGTGTTACATATATTTAATGAAAAACACAAAAACGATGTGACTTCCCCTTAATAGAGACAATAAGAAAAAGTGTTATTGGACACATTCTTGGAATACTCTATGTAGGCTTGGTTTCTGATCTCCTACTCCTTCGAAGCTCAGGTGTGGTTAAATTAAAATGCTAGTGGACTGTATAACTAGGTGTATAATAAATAATTTCAAGTACTGCGCGAACAATGTGTTAAAATAGAATGCGCGAGCGCGTGCGTGTGTTGTAGCTCGTAGAAAGCGACTGTCCGTCAGCTGTGTGCTCGCCGACGATGCCCGAGCCGGCCCGACGACCGGTTTGCCGCCGCGCGGCCCCCTCGCGTCCCGCTCCCCGCAGACGTCATGTTGGATGATTCAACATACTCCCCGGGTTGAAGTATCTTCAACAGCAGTGACTGGAAGAGGGCAGATGTTATTAAAGGCTCGCCTAATGACACCCTTACGTGTACGGATGTCAGCGACTCTCGCGATACCATCTCTACCAGGTAAGAGCTGGACGATACGGCCTAAGAGCCATAATAATGGAGGTGAAGCTTTGTCCTTAATGACGACTAGCATTCCCTCCTTAAGGTCATCAGAGGAACGGCGCCATTTGGTTCTTTCTTGAAGCCATATGATGTACTCCTGGGAGAAACGAGTCCAAAAATGTTGTTTCAGGCTTTCAATCCGACGAAACCGTTGTAGACTGCTGATGGCTTGGTTTTGTACCTGTGGATGTGGCAGCAGGATTAGAGATCGTCCAATGAGAAAATGTGCTGGAGTTAGTGGAGTGAGGTCCGAAGGATCATTGGACAGAGGAGTGATAGGTCTCGAATTGAGAATAGCTTCAACTTGTATTAAACACGTTGCCATTTCTTCGAACGTTAAATTGGTTAATCCAAGAACACGCCTGAGGTGATGCTTGGTAGATTTAACGGCGGATTCCCATAGACCCCCAAAGTGTGGCGTATACGCTGGTATGAAAGAAAAATTGATACCTGGATCAATATCACTAAAATTAATGTTTTGTGAAAGAAGATTTGCCAATTCATTGAAAGCTCCTACGAAAGTAGTTCCATTATCAGAAAATACGTTACGAGGTTTACCCCTACGAGCAATAAACCGACTCATGGCGGCTAGGAAAGCTTCCTTTGTAAGATCTGATACGAGTTCGAGATGTAAAGCTCGAGTAGCTAAACACACAAACACACAAATGAAACATTTTATAAGCCTACAACCCCTACCCTTCCGATCAGCTATCATGATAGGGCCAGCGTAATCAACCCCTGTATCCAGAAAAGGAAACTCTAGATGCAATCGTTGCTTCGGAAGGTTACCCATGATAGGTTGGACAGTAGTAGCCTTAATTCTACAACATTTCACACATTGATGTACAATCTTTTTAGCTAAGCTTTTACCTCCAATAGGATAATAATGATGATCAACCGTGGTAAGTAAAAGTTGAGGTCCGGCATGCATTAGTCTAAGGTGAAACATGTTGAATAATAATTTGCATATTATATGAGAGCTAGATAAGAGAATTGGATGTTTTACATCGTAGTCATAAAACGAGTTGTCCAATCTGCCACCAACTCGAATTAAACCACAGGATGTATCCATGAATGGAGATAGTGACAATAATTTGTTTTTTGCAGGTAATTGTTTACCTAATTTTAATAAATCGTACTCATGAGGAAACGACTCCTGTTGACTAAGTTGTAATATAAAATTTAATGATTTATTTAATTCATCACTTGTGAGTGGACCGTTCTCTGACGAACGCTTCCTAGTTTTGTTGATAAATCGCATGATGTAAGTAATCACCCGCTGTAATTTAATAAAATTAGAATATTTTTTAAATAATGTATAAAATAAATTTTCAATAGAATTAGATATGTCAACATGATAAGATGATATTGTTTCCTGTGAGTAAGATTTATCCTGAAGTTGAGGATATGATGGCCATGAAGAGGATTGATTGTATAAGAATTGTGGCCCTGACCACCACAAAGAAGAATGTAATAATTTGTCAGCACTAAGTCCGCGCGAAGCGAGGTCTGCGGGGTTTTCAAGTGACGGAACATAGCGCCAGGTATACTGCTCCGTAGAATCCTGTATCTCACATACGCGATGACGAACAAAGGGCTTTAAATTAGTTGGCGATGAAGATAACCAACCCAAGACAATGGTGGAGTCACACCAGAACATTACATCATGTATATGTAAAGTAAGAGACTGACGAACCTTCGTGTACAGACGTGTGCCAAGCAATGCGGCACAGAGTTCGAGTCTAGGCATAGTAGTGGGCTTAATGGGAGCCACTCTACTTTTAGCAGTTAGAAGATGTAAATGAACCTGCCCATCCTGCGACACACTTCGAACATAGACACAAGCACCGTATGCCTTCTCAGAAGCATCTGTAAACACATGAAGTTGTAAAGAACATGGTGACTCACATGAAATCCATCGGGGTATTTGAATTTTATTGAGCATGGGTAAGGTGGCTTGAAAAGTATTCCAACCTTGCTCTATATTTTCAGGTATAGGCTCATCCCATGAACATTTTGCAAGCCAAAGCTCTTGCATAATTAGTTTGGCCTCTAAGATACAAGGCACAACTAAACCAAGTGGGTCGAAAATTTGTGAAATAATTGACAGTACCTGACGTTTTGTAGGACTATTTGTGGGAGTCAAATTTATTGAAAATGAAAATATATCCTGACCACACCTCCAGTTAAGCCCCAAGGTTTTTGACATCTCATTATTGCTCAAATTAAGAAAGTCAGAACTACATTGGTCAGTTTCAGAGAGAGCTAGCAGTACCTCAAGTGAATTTGATTTCCATTTTCGTAGATTGAATTGTGCTGATTGTAGCACATCAATAACTTGACGACATTTATTAATTGTAGCTGATACCGATGATTCACCCGATAAATAATCGTCGACGAAGAAATCATGTGCGATTGTATAACCTATGGTAGGATCTGAACACTCTTTAGACAATTGAATAAGACATCTAGTGGCCAAGAAAGGTGCTGAAGCAGTACCATAAGTTACTGTATTTAACATATATGTTTTTAATTTATGATGAGGGTCTGCTCTCCAAAGAATCTTTTGGAAAGGACGATGTTCATCATTGATAAGTGTTTGACGATACATCTTCTCGATGTCGGCACTTACAACAATTTTGTGTTGACGAAAACGAAACAAAATAGTTATTAAATCATCTTGTAACGTGGACCCTACCATTTGAATGTCGTTAAGCGACTTACCAGAACTTGTACTCGCTGACGCATCAAAAACGACTCGTAATTTCGTGGTAGAGCTAGAGTCCTTAAGGACACCATGATGAGGCAAATAACATGAATGAGAAGAACTATCATCATCAAAACATACCGACATATGACCCAGCTGTAAATACTCTTTCATAAACCCTACGTAGAGCTGCTTGTAATTTGGGTCTCTACATAAGCGACGCTCCAGAGAAAGAAATCTGCATTTGGCCATACCGTATGAATCGCCAAGAGTATGCGGTGACTGCTTAAATGGAATGTTCACCACAAAACGACCATCTTGATTTCGATAGGTTGTCTTTACAAAGAGTTCCTCACATGCTCGCTCTTCACCTGTGAATTTATGCCTGCAGTCTACCGAATCAAGCTCCCAAAATCGTGATAAGTCTACTGGTAGACTATCAACATGCATGCACATTTGAGAAGATGCCTTTGACTGATGAACTGCGCCTGATATAAGCCAACCGAATTTTGATTCGAACAAAGACGGCTTATGTTTACCTAAAGCGATACGATTCGCACCTAGAATACTCCAGAATACTTCCGCGCCGACGAGGATGTCAATCATGGACGGAACGTAGTATCGAGGATCGGCAAGACGAATGTTCGAAGGTATATTAATGTTACTGGTGTCAACATATGTATTAGGTATCGATGAAGATACCTTCGGCAACACAAAACAATCAATATTAATTTTATAGTCGCTATTAAATGATTTTAATAATAATGAGCAACCCTGCGAACAATTAGACGACTGATAGTTAATACCTCTTACTTTAGACTTAGTATTATAGGTAGAAATATGTAGCTTACGAACAAACTCTTCTGAAATGAAGTTTGCTGTGCTCCCATTGTCCAGTAAGACTCGCGCAGTATGATGGTTACCCCTCCCGTCCATCACCTGCACGAGCGCTGTGGAAAGTAAAATTACTCGAGATGTAGCAGAGTGATTGGCTGACAAAGAAACAGTTTGTGTATTTATGTTGTCTGTATCTATGTGTAATAATGTATTGTGTTTCTCTCGACAATACTTGCAATGACCAAGTTTACATTTGCCAGAGTCATGACCAAGTCGAAGACAATTTTTACAAATATTGTTAAAGTGATTAACTTTTTTAATACGATCTTGAACTGAAAGACTTTTAAAAATATTACAAGAAAATAGATGATGATTTTGTTGACACATGGGGCATGACATAGTTTTAGTTTTGTTATCTGTACATACCACCAAGCTTTTATTATATTTATTATTATTATTCTGACTATTGTTATCATTCTTTGACTCCTTACTATCCTCAAGCGATTCTAGAAAGTCTGCTCTGCTATTAAGAAAACTAATAAAAATATCTAAAGACGGAGGGTCTGGCAAAGAATTCCTATGCTCTTCCCATTTTAATTTAGTTTTTTGATCTAATTTATCAGTCATCATATGTACTATTAATGTATCCCAGTATTGAACTGGTTGATCGAGAGTAGACAAAGCCCTAAGGTTTTTATTTATAGTGTCGATGATGTGATGTATGCACTTACTTGACTCTTTGGTGATTGATGTCACATTGAAGAGAGCCTTAACGTGATTTTTGACAAGTAATTTCTTGTTGTCGTACCTATCACAGAGTAAGTTCCACGCAGCATCGTAGTTCACTGTTCTGAAGTCAAGAGTGTCCACCACTAAGAAGGCTTTACCCTTCAGAGAACAGCGAAGATAGTGTAGTTTGTTTATGTTATCTATAGTGTTATTTTCATGAATCATAGAAGCAAATGTGTTCCTAAACTCTAACCAATCATGATAGCTACCAGAAAAGGTGGGCAAGTCAATTTTGGGTAAACGAATAGTATTGTGCTTGTTTGTGTGCTTAGTACCCGACCTCACCTCATCCGCGGTGACACTACTACGAGCGCTGCTGATCAGCTGACGCGCAGTTGCTACTAAGCCGTAATATAGCTTCTCGAAGTCCTCACGCTCGGCATATTGCTCTCTGGCGTCTTCCACCAGTGACTCCAACTCGTCCTGTAACGTATCGTATTTTTCGTATAAGCTTTCTATTATATTAAGCCGATATTCAATTTCGGTGATTTGTAGATCACTTAATTTTTCACAAGATTTATTGATGTTTAAATAAGTTGAAAATTGCGTCAGCTTGGCCTTAAATGAAGCTCGTTTTTTAATTAAGCTCTTAAATGCATCAGCCATTATAAAGAAACACACTGATCGAAAGGTGCAATAAAAGATAAGAAAAAAGTGCGAAAAACAAGGCAAGCAAAGCGAAGCGCAATAATTTGTTATTATTATTCAGTGGGAACTAAGTTATCACATCAAATAACAACAGGCAAAGATATTGCTAATTAACGTTTATAAAACTTTGTAAAAATCCTGTAAAAATGTTTATTAATTGTATAAGAATTAAAATCTAAGTCGTAATTAATTAATGAAATATGACAATAAATTCAAATATGTAACGGCTTATTATGAAAATAACGCATAACGGTCACATATTTTTATGAATATGAATCATATGTGAATGAACGTATGAACGAATTGATGTAACGGTTTGAATACAAGATGGAAGTTGAAACGTTGAAGGATGATTTGCAATATTTGATATTATGAATTTGAAAATAAAATTATGAAATGCCTATTAGGAATGTTATTGATTATGAATAATGTGATTATGGAATGATTTTAATGATGGAATGGTAAATGAAATAAAGGAATTGGAACGATCTCACAGTTATCCTGGGCAAACCACTGATTCCACAACGATGTGAAGATGTTCTCCGTGTTCGTGATGATGTCCAGACCACGATGATCCGCTTCCAGGAACTGAATGTTGACCCGAAGTTCGTTTCTGAAGCTCCCTCGGTATTTCGGCCTTGGGTAGAAATCGGCAAAGACGGCTGATTTGTAACCGTGCTGACTTCTTTGACGTCCAAATGAGCGCGAAATCCACTTGATGACTTCAGATTGACTTGAACCGCAGTGTGAAGTCTTGAAATTATTCTTTTTTCTTGCTTCGTTCAAAAGACGGTAGAAGGTCCAAAATGTAGGCTTGGTTTCTGATCTCCTACTCCTTCGAAGCTCAGGTGTGGTTAAATTAAAATGCTAGTGGACTGTATAACTAGGTGTATAATAAATAATTTCAAGTACTGCGCGAACAATGTGTTAAAATAGAATGCGCGAGCGCGTGCGTGTGTTGTAGCTCGTAGAAAGCGACTGTCCGTCAGCTGTGTGCTCGCCGACGATGCCCGAGCCGGCCCGACGACCGGTTTGCCGCCGCGCGGCCCCCTCGCGTCCCGCTCCCCGCAGACGTCATGTTGGATGATTCAACACTCTATGTAGCAGTTTAAGTTATATGTAAATTACTTATAAGTCTATAAATTAAGGCTAGATTGTAATATTTTTGATGTACTGTTAAAATAGTACGTCATACCAAAAAAAAGAAAGTGTACAAATGTTGCAATTTGGGGTCATTAACCTTCAAAATCCAAAACTGTTAATGTAAAGGAGAAAAGCCAACATGGCTCATTTTAACTCATTTCTTTATTTCAGTATGCTAGACTGCAGTCTGGAACCGTTCCAGAACCTTCTAGGAGACAAACAACCTTCACTCTACACAATGCAACTTTCGCTACGCCTCATCACGGAGAAGATCAAAGAGTATAAAGAAATCGTATATTATTATGTAAGATATTACATACAGAATATATACCATAATATCATACACTATATGTCATCATTTCAACCCATAAACGTTCTACTGCTGGGCACGGGTCTCCTCCAAAGAATGTCGAGGAAATCTAGCCTGCTATACCACGCTGGCCAGACGGGTTGGTATAGGGTTTGATTTGAATTTTCCTTTTCTTGCGACACCCACGGGTTGAAATGGGGTAGTGACATTATGTATTTTTAATCCGTCCGTGTGTTTGTATGCCCCAAATGTCGCCATTTTTCTCTGCATCTGTATAGCGTCGTCAAGGGCTATTCGAATTTGGTCTGTCCAAGTCTGAAGACTATCATAACATAATATTCCTTTAAATTTATAATACCACTAATCCCTTTGTCTTTTTCAGGAGAGATGTATTGAAAAGAAGAGTGATAGAGCCAGTTCTTCTCGTCTGAAGAAGTACACTGTGAGGAACGAACCTCCATCACCGTTCTCACCCATGAAGATCAACATGCTTGTGCCTGCTGATCCTTGTCCAGCGTAAGTTGAACTGTAACATGTCGAGATAAGAACCCTATAATTCGTTCATGAAACTTCTAACAACTCTCAGCACTTTTTTGGACCTCATACTTATATAACTCACTCTTTATAATAATAATAATATTTTACCACATTCACTACTGTAAGCCATATATTAGTAATTGTTTAGTACCCATAACACAAGCAAATATAATTGCTTAATTTGGGTCTAGATGGCGCTGTGTTAATGTATAAAAATATTAGTATTATAAAGTCGACTGGCCTGTTGGTCTAGTAGTTAGTGACCCTGACTGCTAAGCCGGGGGTCGTGGGTATCCCCACCCAGGATAAATCTTTGTGCGATGAGCATAAAGGATTGTTCTGTGTCTGGGTGTAATTTATCTATAATATGTATGTATTTACAAAAAAAAATGTATTTAAGTAGTATATCAGTTGTTTAGTACCCATAACACAAGCAAATATAATTGCTTACTTTGGGACTAGATGGCGCTGTGTGAATATGGTAGAATATTATATTAAGTGCGATTTGGTGCGGCTAAATGTGGTTTAACTTTACTCCGTTACAGATGTGTAGAAACCCGCTGGTTGTCTCGAATATCTGATGGTCTACAAATGCCTTTAGACGACAAACTTACTCTTGAAGCCCTAGCAGAGCTATCATCAGACCCAGCATACCTAAGGAGTGACAGAATTCACACCCTTGCTGAATGCAAAGTGCCAAGAAGCAGGGCTTTACTGGCTATAAGATATATGAAATTCTGATGAAGGAAGAAATAATTTGAATAAAAGACTTTATTTATGAATAAAGTAGTTTTTTTCTATCCACACAGATAGCAACCCATAAACGTCCTACTGCTGGGCATGGGTCTCCTCCAAACATTTTGGAGGGAATTTAGCCTACTATACCACGCTGGCCATCCGGATTGGTATAGGGTTTTGTATGGAGTTTTCCTTTTCGCAGTGCTCATGCTTAAGATAACTCAGTCGCCTTATACGACACTCACAGTTTAAAATGGGGTAGTGACATTATAGTAATAATAAAAATGTTTAAAATGTTTTTTGTGTTTTTTTTTTATTATTATTATTATTATTTTCAGAAAACAAAGTACCATAGACACATACCTTACAGTCTAACATATATAATATTATAAACAATATTGTATTAGTAAATAGAACTTAAAACTATGTTAGTAACACTTCACTAGCACTTCGTCACTGTGCGTTCGTTTGGCACCGGCCCGCGGAAGCGACGGAACACGACACCGTTCGGCCAAAAGTTCTCCTTCAGGACGAGGTCCAGGTAGCATGTTGGTACAAGCACCACAAACGCCTTAAAGTTGACGTTGCAGCGTATTATAGGGGTAGACTACATGGATTATAAAAATAAAAACACATACAAAAACATAAATATCCTATTACTCTGCTCACCCATACCAACCGTAGCTTGAAGACGGGTATTTCCCAAAGACAAAAGCTTGGCGGTAAAATGTGCATTGCAAGTGTAGTGACGGAAACAACGTCACTAGTACCAGTTTGAGCACACATTTTTTTCATCTAAAACCACCCGCGGGATATTTGAAGAATGAAACTAACTACTAAAGGTAAATTAAAAGGTTAATAATTGTCTAAACAGCCGAAGTAATAGATTTGACATAGAATACATATTGTTTTTGCTCCAATTAATAAGTTATTTGGTACCAACTTAGTTTTAAGTGATAATATAAAATTAGTTGTTTCTTAAAAATATTTCAATAACATTGTTTGCTCATATACCTTGTTAACTTTAATGCATGTCGTGGCAACTTGTAATTGAAACAGCACTATTGCTTGAGCCACTTAGAACATTGTGTGATTCTTTCCAAAGTGTATGTTTTGTAAGTTATCCTATTAATAAATGAATAAATAAATAAATAAAGGTGTTTTACTGTTAGCTGTTTGTATGTACGTTTGTGTCTGTTACCGGCAATTTGGCTTTTATAACCCTTTGAACGCCAGAGTCTATGCACGTAAAATGAAAATGTACTCATCACGCCAATGACGGCATGGCACGTCAAAAATGTACTGTATTTTAAAAGCTTGGCGCACAAGGCACGGCGATACTGATTTGACGTGGCGGTCAAAAGGTTAAAGTAGAGTAAAGTACCATGCTTCTGTAACTTAACCATGACCTTAATGAACTAAAATTCATATTTATTTACTTTCTAACAAGATTGTAATTATCAGCAATGTACAGCACAGTATATAAATTAATAATAATATAATATTCTACCACATTCACACAGCGCCATCTAGTCCCAAAGTAAGCAATTATAATTGCTTGTGTTATGGGTACTAAACAACTGATATACTACTTAAATACATTTTTTTTGTAAATACATACATATTATAGTTAAATTACACCCAGACACAGAATAGACTTTATGCTCATCACACAAAGATTTGTCCTGGGTGGGGATCGAACCCACGACCTCCGGCTTAGCAGTCAGGGTCACTAACCACTAGACCAACAGTCCAGTCAATTAATTGACAAGTAGTCATAATTTTGTACTCCCGTACCACGACACGCCTATTACCAAGTGCATCAGCAATATGAGTATAGACAATTACGTAGTACACCCACTAGATAGATAGATTGTGCTGATTTAGGAAAATTAATTATGCAGTTATTTTACATAATTTTGAATTGATAAAATATTCAAACAATTTTTTTTTTTTTTTTATTGCCTGTAGTGGCAGACGAGCAAGCGGCCCACCTGATGGTAAGTGGTTACCGCCGCTCATGGACGTTGGCAATGCCAGGGGCACAGCCAGGCCGCTGCCTACCTTGAGAGGATAGCTCTCTTTAAACCTCGTTTGAAGAAGGACATGTCATAGCGCTCAGGAAACACCGCTGTAGTAAATAATGGAACATAATATTATCAGTTTTAATAAATGACTATTTGTCGGTAAGAGTATATTGAGTGAAGGGGAAATTCTTAGTAAAACTGTTGCCATAGTTCAAGTAAAATAGAATAGAACACTGGGGGCTTACTCTGAATATCGACATTCGACTTAGTCGGTTTTGATGTCTGCTGTCAAATGTTTGAAAGTGACAACGACCATATCTAATTTTCCTTACATTTGACAGCGATATCCAAACCAACTAAGTCGAATTTCAGAATTCAGAGTAAGCCCCTTGTTTCGTTGGATTAGTGATCGTAGTAAACGATCTCTGATACGTGGGTTGTGGGTTTGATTCACAAATAAATCGCCTTCTTTTAAATAAAAAATTCATTGATTTTCAACAATGTATCTTCTCTGACCCATACGAGAATCGATCTTCAATTTAGCCATCATTCACGCATCGCCAACCTTGCCAATCTTAATTACGTACGAAGGAAGCATTAAATCTACTTGTGAGTACATAAAGCTAATATAAAGGAACCTTGTCCGTGGACGTGTCCACACGTTATATGTTCTATATATCTTATATTATCGGTCTTGACCTACACTGACATTCAAGATGCAAGGTGACGAGGGCAAAAGAATGTTCAGATCAATCGATTGAACCTCACAATAGGGACAGAATACACTTACAACGTCAGTTTTCAATCTTTTTCCTTAAAGGGGTAGGCAGACTTGTTAGGGTTCCGTAGTCAACTAGGAACCCTTATAGTTTCGCCATGTCTGTCTGTCTGTCTGTCCGTCCTCGCTTAATCTCTGTGACCGTTAGCACTAGAAAGCTGAAATTTGGGACTAATATGTGTATCAATCACGCCGACAAAGTGCTAAAATAAAAATTGGAAAAAAATGTTTTATTAGGGTAGCCCCCCTATATGTAAAGTGGGAAGTGTTTTTTTTTTTAATTTTAACCTTAATGTGTGATATATTGTTGGAAAGGTATTTAAAAATGAATAGGGGTTTACTAAAATCATTTTTTGATAATGTCAATAATTTCGGAAATAATCGCTCCAAAAGTAAAAAACAAAGCGTCCCCCCCCCCTCTAACTTTTGAACCATAAGTTTAGAAAATACGAAAAAAATCTGAAAAGTAGAACTTTATAAGGACTTTCTAGGAAAATTATTTTGAACTTGGATGGAAACAACAGATGGAAACTGCAGTTAACCAATATAATTTGGTCCCTGAATCGTATGAGCGCCTATACAATCCAGAGGTCAAGTTTCATTTGCCCGTATTTTTTTTTTAACTTCGTTTACATAATATTTTATTATCGAAACTACGGAACCCTACACTGAGCGTGGCCCGACACGCTCTTGGCCGGTTTTTATTATACCGTCATTTTGCCAGATACGTTTAGTCCCACGTAATGGGGTGAGCGTAATGTCAATTTTGTAATTGAAAACCCCCAATACCATTTTGAACCGAGAATCAAACCTTCTGACGCAACAGTATACATTTCCCGTTGCGCCAATTATAATCCAACTATCCATCCATCCATCTATCCAAACTTTCGCATTTATATTAAGTCGGGTTACACATTTAATTTTCAACAATTTACGACTAAAAATAAACATTTTATTCGCAATAAAATGTCGGCTTTCCATTCCGAGCACCAAATCTACATAAATATAAACTGACAAACGTATATTTTAGTAATTAAGCCATTGAGTGAACAGTAGCGATAATTACTGTCTCCAACATTTCACTCAATTTGTCTAATATATTGTAATTAGTTTGACATTTTCACGATGGATCCTTGTTTGAGCCTATTATTTATTTCGAAGAAATGATCTTGTTTCTTATTCTTCGCTCCCTCAATGCTGAGGATTGTGACCATACACGTCACGTCTCCAAGTTGTGCGATCTTCAGATGTATGGATTGCGTGATGCACGTTTCCTTCTACAGCCAACTTTACAGCGTCAGTCCTTTATTCAAACGCATAAGAGAACAGTGTGGATTTCACTTTGTGGAATTTATAATATGTACCAGTCTAATGACTTACCATCTGCTAACGATGAAGGAAAACATCGTGCGGAAACATATCTACGCTAGAAGTAATTCTAAGTGTGTGTCCGCTATAATAGGTCAGCAACTATATTTATGATGTATTTGTGCTAATAAACATAAATAAATAAATAAGTAACTGGTCGACGTACCAAAGACATCTCTCATGGCATCTAACACAAAAAAATATACCTAATAAATAAAAAATACCCCGAGCGCGTTTACACTCCACGTTTTTTTTTTTAAGAGGGGAAATGCTTTACTCATACCGCCCCCTGCGGGGACACGGGACGGCTATGTGGGACTCGCCATTCCGAAAGGGACCGGAATACCCACTAAAACCCCTCTGTGCACCATCGCTTCGCCGTAATGGGTGGGCCCTGGAACTTGATACATCATCAGCAGCCCACCCAGGGACAGCCCCTTACGGGGCACCGACACCGAGCCCTTTCGGGTCCCGGCACCAAACGACAGCGTCCGGGTGCACCGGGGACGCTGTTGACCTTGGCGGAAAGGAGCGGGCGAGGGAGTGAACCCCGTTCCCCCACCTGCAGCCTTTACTATGGCGGCATCAGGCGCATATGCGCTCGCTGACGCCGCCCAGTTCGCCGGCGGCGGATCGGCACCGCAAGCTATTGTTAATATTACGAGTCATTCACGTAAGGAAGTTGGGACTGCTAACGGGGTTTCAGTTCCGTACTCACCGCAATCACCTCGACTCGAAAAACTCAAACTCCGGGCAATTACTGAAAATTTCATTATAGAAAAACCCGAATACCATTTTTGCCCGACCCCGGAATCAAACTCGTGAACTCTAGCGCAAGCTGATAACACTTGCAGCACAGTTTCCCGAGACATCGATAAGCACATTATATCGTTACATAATGGAATAATATCTTATTATACTAAGTGTTTTGCATAATTAACTAAATTAAATGACAATTATGTTGATTATCAAATACATTTAGGTCAATAGAATGCAGAAATAAGCCTGAAATTAACATTTTAATTTGACAGAAATGTGATTTAAAATACTAAGTTAACTCGTGTGTATAGAAGAAGCCAGTAGGAGGCACGATATTAAGAACTAGCTAATCCTACAGACTTGACAAAAACATTATTTTATTGGACACTTACATTACAGCATGGAACATTATTTTTTCAGTACATTAAAATTTAATTTAATTTAACTCTTGATGTTAAAGTGTCTAACCTTTCATTCGAACACCTTATATTGATCTCGGAACAATTAATGTGGAAACTAAGCTGAACCTGTCGCCTGACCTAAATTTATTGTTCAAATTGCACTAAAATTTTTCGACCTTATATACCTACCCACGATGTGAACGAAACCATATCGCGATCTATCTCGATCCCAACGCCATCTATCGAGCTTCCAGACAACTTTAAGAGTCTCTCGGATTTCAACGAATATTTTTTTCTATATTGCTGAATTGGTCGAGCCGTATTTTATTTTATTTTCAATAATTTTATACAATTAAAAACTACACATGTGATATATAACTTTGTGATAGGAACATTAAGGGTGGTACCAATTTGAATTTATCCCAGTTTTTTTTGTAAATTGCTACATTACTGACGAAGCTGGGGGCTGGTGGTTATGCGCTGCATTGTCGGAGCTCCGGTGCGACGGCGGACAGTGTGCCACTTGATGAAGACTGCCATCAACACTGTGTGTGTTTCGTCGCAGCGCATGTGTGACAATAAAATGCGTTGATCCGACGGCGCAACGCAACGCACTAAAGAGGCACAACTCTTATTCCCCACACTGACTGCCGTAGGTACTCAGAGACGTTATTCAACTTTAAAGTTTAATTAGTAAAAACGTGTAATACTTAAGTCTATACAACTAAAGACAGATTATTTCTAACTAGCTTTTGACATATAACACCCCACTACAGTAGTTGAATTTCATTATACGTCAATATAGATAACATTTTCGTAATCAGCGTCCCTGAAAACCTTGAAAACGACATCTATTTCTAATAATTTGGACACCTATTTCATCCGTTAGGGTAAGTTTTTTTAGTTTTAAGTTTTTAGTTTCAAACACTAAAATGCAAAACGTTAACTTTAAAACAAAGATCTTTTCATACAACGTTTCATCCCCAATTTCACCCTTTCGAAGCCACCCTTGTCAAAAATATTGATGAGGGTATTTTTTATTTTGATAGTAGTACCCCAAAACAAATTATCAAATCTATAAGTTAAAAAACAAAGAAGTTTCATACAATCGTTTCTATCCCTTAGGGATTGAATTTTAAAAAACCCTTTCTTAGTACACCTCTAGACATTAAGACAAACACACCCTCAAAATTTCAAGTCGCTACGACCAGCGGTTTAGGCTGTGCGTTGTCTGTCAGTCAGGCAGTCAGGACAAAGCCTTTTATAATAGGTATGGATTGAAGTCTCTGAGTGCGGCAGATACGGCATATGAAACAATACGAGTAATATAAAGCACACCATATCCTCCCACAAACCTATAGAGAGGTACAAGCCATCACAAAGTATGCAAGAATAAATTATAAGCTGTGTAACTATCGCTATTAATTATTACGCAGTCGAAGCCGCACTCACAATGACGACACGAGCTTGGAAACCACAATGTTTTAGGCGTATATGTGTACTATGTGTAGGTACATCCATCGATCATATATTACGATATAAATCATGTTCGTCGCTCTGAAAAAGACATCTACTTATAGTACAAGATCCCGTTAAGAAATATATACCCCCATCAGCTATTTAGTCGAAAAAAATATCAAATGATAGCTTATTTTATTCTTTGGAGAGTATATAAATAACATTCACTCACCTGTTTATACCTGGCAACCCCATAGTTGCGCAGTTGTGAAAGTATTCTTTTAATTAGTATACAATTTTTTTTAAATAACCGATTATGGAAGTAGATTAAATATATTTAATTAAAAATTTAATTATTTAATATTATCCGGGCGCGATTCAACAAGGCAACCTATTTGCAATAAGTCAATGTGAATATTATCTATCATTTATTTCATATCACTAATAAATAACAGATGAGGGAATATATTTCTTAATGGGATCTATATTATATTCACTTTCCCTCAATCTTTCGCGTTTACAAATATTCTTTAGAGTAATAATTACCTATTTATTTATTTAATTAGATTTACCAACAACTACTTACATTAATACATTTATTTTTACATAATAAAGGACATCCTAGTATACCAGCCATTTAAAGGCAAGTACAGCATGCATATAATAATATATTATTGTCTAACTAGATAAAAAAAATCTGCTAAACTAAAAATTATAAAAATAAATAAGTTTTTAATATAATTAAATTACAAATATATTTTCAATGTACATAAAATTAGGTCTCTCAAAAAAAGTTGTGGTCACAACACGGCCAAGTGTGAAACAAAAAATATCATCAGCCTGCCGATCACAATAGACTGTAAGTGTGACGTCTCTGGTCTATCAGGGTTGTGGGCATGCCCATAGTGCCCACAACCGTTGTGGGCCCGGGGACCCGCGCTTTGTGGGAGTCACCTAAAGAAGAAGAAAAAACCCAGTTTAGGGCATGTCGGAGCATGCTCATGTAGGGTTCCACAGCAAAAGAGAGTATCTTCATAGCACTTACGTCCGTTTGTTGATAAGCACTGTTTTTCAGCAATTACTCAAAAACGGTATATCCGATGTTCAAAATAGGTTTCGTTAGAAGTAGTATTAAGCGTTATCATTGTGATTTTTTTCGGTTTTACGGTTTAGAAAATAGAGGGGGGGGGACGCAATTTAATCTATTTATAAAATTGTAAGCTAGTTTATTTTTTTTTTGTTTTTAAAATGACAACGCCCGGAATAGGGAACAAGCCCTGTGTCGCGGGGAGCTTTACACACATGAAACTAACGGACACAAAGTACACCCAGACTAGAAACAAATATCTATGAATCACACAAATATTTGTCTCGTGTGGGAATCGAACCCACGTCACCCAGCACGGCGATGTAGTGGCGAGGCGACCACCTTAACCACTGCGCCACGGTAACAGACAATTTGTTATTACCAAGCAAAGATTCTTAACACCGATATTAAAGAATATCATTGCAAGTACCTACATTATAAAAACATTTCCATATATAACGTAACTAAACCAACGAAACATTCGCGGGTTACCTTACAAAGTATAATATAATGTCTCTTGTAACACGAGATAACTTTTACAACTGTTTTATTCCTCAGTTAAAAATAACCCCGGCCATGAATACGGCTACAAGCTTGAAGGTTATGTTTCTTCAGAATTCGCGACGGAATTACGCGTTTACTGCTCAGCTTACTTAATACGTTAACAAAGTAATGTACCAACTTGGTTATTTTTTTGAAGTATTGAATAATGATGTGCGTAAAATATCATCATCATCATCATTTCAAATTCATTTCAATCATTTCACGGGTCTCTTCTAAACAATGTGGAGGGACTTGGTCGGGGTGTCGCAAAGAGGGTCGCAAAATAAAAAAAAATTGTATTACGAATGGTCGACGGAGCCCCGCATAGCGGGGCTCCTACTTCTGGGTGTTTTAAAGAAATATAACCACGAAGGCAAAGGCGGGAGCTTCGCTTAACCTATCCAAGTCGGGATGAACTAAAAAGTAATTTCGTCATATCTCAGAAACGGTGCATCTGAGCGTAAAAATAATCGAAAATTTTACAAGTTCAGTTTCCATACAAATTTGATCAAAATTATTTTAAGTCTCAACTCCATATTAAAAAGCGACAAAATTTTTCTAAGTGTCGGGACCCTTTTTGCGACACCCTAACACTGCTCTTGTCTGCTTAAAGTTAAGTTAAATATACTTAAAAATATTTTGTTAATTGAATTGCATTAATGTTATTGGTACCGCCCAATAACATTAATTCAGAACAAAAAAAAAATATTTGTTATTGCTAAATTAAAAAAAAAATTAAAAAAACTATGTGTCACACGAATATACTTAGTAAGACACGGTTTCTGTGCAGTAATCACGTCACAAGGAGGGCGATTCTGTGCTTCAAATGCTATCAAATATGACATTATCTACTGCACAAGATTAGTATTCGTCTGAAATTATAGCTGTCCAGTTGAACTAAATACTGTCCATTGTTCTAATTGTTATATGACGTTTATTACTGCACAGAAAGCCGTGTCAGACTAGGTATACTTATTTTCTTCAATACGACCTTAGACCAACAAAAAAAGTATGACGACTCACCGTATATAGTAATAGAAGAAGCCAACAAAACCAAGCGACTGTAAGTAAACACATAAGCACACACACACACCTAATATAATACCCTTTATATTAGGTATATATAAATAAAATACCCTTCCAACACACACATAGACACAAACAGATGGCATCGTTTTTGAAGTTCGCGTTGATCTATCTTTTTTTTGTTAGACTGAGAATACGACAGACCCACAGACAACGTAAGGTTAATTCGGTGTTAAATACGCTCTTGAAATTACAAACATTGATTTCGGTAGGTATACCATTTTAGGGTTTCGTAGCCAAAATGGCAAAAATGGAACCCATATAGTTTCGTCTATATGTCATTGTGGCATTTTACCCAAAAACCACTAGTTGTATATTGATGCAATTTGGCGAATAGGTGTCCTGTATGGGCTGCTACTAGGTTTCATAGTCAAAAGAACTATTCACATTTATGTTTATAAAACGTTTTGAAACTGTCGTATAAAGAAAATAGTCGTTTTTTTTTTAATTTATCTGTATCTGTGTCAATAAAATGCTTTTCTCTGTCTTCCATTTTGATTTCAGTAAATAAGCACTTATATACCTAAAGTCCAGTATAAAGTGATAAAATTTGAATTTGTATAGCGTCAATCAGGCAGAGAAACAAACAATGCTTGTTGTTAAAGACAAACTTTTTAACTAGAAACGTTGGGACTCTCTCATTTAAATAATCCGCCGCTTCGGTGATCTGCTAGACTCTATTAGCGTCACTCATATAGAACGTAACGCTTTTGTAATTAAAAATCTTAATTATTTTAATTGTAAATTTAAAATCGTTTAAGAGCGTATTTACAGACGGATTGAAAACGTTGCAATTTAGTGTTAAATTTCGCGGTTTAAAAGTTTTATTATTTCAAATCAGTTACCCATTAAGTCCCACTGCTGATCTCGGGTCTCCTCTCCTCTAACTAGAGAGCTGAGAGGGTTTAGGCCATAAATGTATAATGTAAAGTGATAAAATTAATTGTTATATGTAAAAAAATGTGACAGGCGGCGCGCTGGAACATGCACCTTACTAAAATTTAATTTAAATTTAATTTCACATTTTTACGTACAAAGTTACATCTTAAGTCCGCAGAAGTGTTGCGTAATTGGCTTAAAACTTGTCTCAAGTAACTTTTCTGCGAGACGAAGAGAATTAACATGACTAATGGGTGAATGTCGATGTATTCATATACATCTTACCTACTATTGTTCACATTTTTATACACTTATGCACCTTATAGAGTATAAAAAAAATAACTGAGTGAAGTTCGTTGGGCGTATAACAGAGTTGTCTTTGCTCGTATTTGGCTTACTACTACTATGACATCATCATCATCATCATATCAACTCAAAGACGTCCACTGCTGGATATAGTTGGGTGAATCTACTCAAGATTATTCTCCTCATAGAAAAAATATTTTCACATAATATTGCGAGAATAGCTTTTATTTTAAGCTAGACCTATAAATACATCAAATATATGCTATGTTATAATAAAGGCACGCTGAATATTTTAATATTTTAGAAAATATATATAATAAACGTCATTGTCGTCTCTTGTAGTGTTGCTAATAATGATGTTACCAACAATGACGAATTCTGTAAAGTTCGCGCGCAGCAAGCGAAATAGGTAAGTTATAACAAAAAACTAACATTGCACGTCATTTGTTTCCAGAATACTTCGTCATCGTTAATAAATAACAGTTTACCATGCATACATAATTAAGATAAAGCTTTGTGTACGAATGACGTTTGGAATGACAAACTTTGAATGATATTCAACAACTTACCGCTGGAGAAAAAGGCGTCGGTTCACTGTAATGAGTGGCGATCGACAGAGGTACGAGGGGGGTGCGTCCCTTTAGCCAGATGTGAGGCTTCAGGTGCGTTCCGATTTCTTAAAATATTGAAAAACAATCGTGTTAACGCTAATGACGGAATTTTTTAGAACATTGTTCGATTTAATTTTTAATTAACTTGCGACTTAATTTTTAAATATATTTTGTATGAAATACTATGCGTATTTAGTAATAAGCAAGAAATACAGAAACGGGTCTACATTACTAAAAAAATATTTACTTTATGCCATAAAATATGTAAAATCTAGCAAAGGCGACATATGAAATATTGCCGTTTTCGGAGGATTATTTTCTAATAGTTTGTTCTTTTTAAATTTAATCACAGAATGGTTTTGATTGCTTCTGGTACATTTATTTAGGTTGTAGATTAACAAGTAAAAGTTCTGAATTTGTTTAATTATTAGGAGTCATAAGGCGAGACATTAATTTTGGGCCTCTTGAAGATCCACCCAGTTCTCACCTAATCTCCGCCACAGCGAGCGATTTTGTGCCGCCTTGTTGGTCCATCGACAGCCATTCCACGCTGCACTTATACAAGTGATTAAACACCTTAGATAAACGTCATAAAATACATAGTTAGATATCAGCTTGAACGTCAGTGTAGGTCAAGACCGATAATATAAGATCTGCCGTGCTAAACAAGAACGAAATAATTCCATTGCACAAGTCTAGAAAATACGGTATCTATGATTAATGATTTTTAGACACATTTTTCTCTAAACTTAGACATGCAGTTGAACTGTTCTTCATTAGTAGGGCAGAGATATATAGAACATATAACGTGTGGACACGTCCAGGGACAAGGTTCCTTTATATTAGCTTTATGTACTCACAAGTAGATTTAATGCTTCCTTCGTACGTAATTAAGATTGTTAAGGTTGACGATGCGTGAATGATGGCTAAATTGAAGGTCATTTCTCGTATGAAGGCACATTGTTGAAAATCAATGAGGTTATTCTTATTTCATTTTTACAGAAAGCTTACATACCAATAGAATAACGTGGCATCACGTCTTCTATCCCCAAAGTGGAAGGTAGAGGTGAATGATACCTACCCACATTTCCCCAACTATGTCTAGTCCGATGTAATATGGAAAGCATAAACATATTTTTTAAATATAGCTTCGATTAAATAATAATAATTACAATAAATACCACAAAACTTATTCGTCAACACGCAAGCATAGAACTTGCGCGTGCGCATAAATTGGCACCTTCCGATTTTACCTATTTTTGTCGTCAACTCTAAAGTACCTCTAAAGTACAGTCATAGGAAAAAGGATTAAAAAATTTGTTTTTATCACTGTACTTTAGAAGTGCGCGCGAGTTGACGACAAAAAAATAGGTAAAATCGGAAGGTACCAACTCGCGCGCACTCACTAGTTCCATGCTCGCGACTTGACGTATATCTAAGTCCCACGAAATATGAAACTAAATTGCGTCGTTGCTTCTTTGTAAATACGTTCTTAAGGGCTATAGAACAAAATAAAACATTTATTTGTGGCTAAAGAATTCTCATTATTCAATACAAAACGGAAAAGTTTGAAAATGTTAAATATTGGACAAAAAGTAATTAGATGCAACTTCAATACTCCGAGTTTAGTTTCAAGTTGGAGTGATCTTGGCATTTTTGAAATTCAAAAAGTTCCGCCACTTACCCGCCATCTTAATATCATTAAAAATATCAAATTACGTTCACTTGGTACTTTAATATTATTTCCAGAAGACTCATGTAACTTTTATTTAGATGACAAATAACATTAAAATTATTTTTTTTGTTTCAAAAGACAAGTGATCTAGTGGTTGATTGGTCGTAATACGACTACATCAGCAACCCATTATTGTCCCACTGCTGGGCTCGGGTCCATTCTGAGAGCTGAGAGGGTTTTAGACCGTAATCCACACACGCTGGCCTAATGCGGGTTGGTGGATCA
This sequence comes from Laspeyria flexula, assembly GCA_905147015.1. Classification (NCBI taxonomy): domain Eukaryota; kingdom Metazoa; phylum Arthropoda; class Insecta; order Lepidoptera; family Erebidae; genus Laspeyria; species Laspeyria flexula. The sequence continues at coordinate 9,964,292 of LR989972.1, forward strand.
GATATGCACTTAGAATTTCTTCTAGGGTATGTGGGTTTCCTCTCGATGTTTTCCTTCACCGTTAGCAGATGGTAAGTCATATGACTAGTACATATAAATTTCACAAAGTGAAATCCACATTGGTACTGCCGGTCGGAATCGAACTCGGACCGCGTGTTTAGCACGCCGGTTCTTATCCATTCAGCCACCATCGCTTTTTGCGTAATACGACTATTACCCCTTATTACAAAATACGGACTAAGCATTAAACCAGGTTTAAATTGACAACTTTGACGCTAAACAATGGATTATGTCAATTTAAACTCGGTTTAATACTTAGTCCATATTTTGTAATCAGGGGATAGTGACTACTGAGGCCCTATTTGTAATCTCGACGCTGGTGTGTTATGATTTTGTACTCAATTTTTTGAAAATTAAAATTATTATGGTCTCTTTCAATTTGAATTTTTTCACTAAAACTGGCTTGAGGACAAGCGTGAGTGAGAGATTCTCGATTCTCGAGACGGAAAACCTCTTATCCGTCTTAAAATAATATAATATAATAATATTGTTACCACATTCACATAGCGCCATCTAGTCCCAAATTAAGCAATTATATTTGCTTGTGTTATGGATACTAAACAACTGATATACTACATATTATAGATAAATTACACCCAGACACACCGAACAAACAATCATGCTGAAACACAAAATTTATCCTAGGTGGGAATCGAACCCATGACCTCCGGCTTAGCAGTCAAGGTCACTAACCACTTGACCAACTATAAGCCCGGATGCACCCAGTTAATAGCCATAGGCCCGCCCTCTATATCCATATAACCTAACCATAACTGGCGAATTATGGTTATCAATAAATATTCCGACAATCTAACAACGAAGTACCAAATTGTAGTGTAGATAATATGGTAAGTATCCGTGCTACGAGAGCTACGAACGCTACGAGCTACGATCCTCTACGTGCTACGACACGAGATCGAGCACGTATGACGTCACATGCCGGAAGATGAGCTGGCTGAAATATCTCAATGCGGCTAAGAATTGGGTATACTACAAGATATAATAAAATTTAATAGCTTGTGCTATAACATGGATGGTAGATGAAAATATGCATACGATAGCCCCAGTTAGTTAGTTCGATTGTCCTAATACCGAAACCTAATACCGTTTTTGTCCCTGTTCGGACAAAAACGGTATTAGGTTTTCCTATCAAAAAATTCTCAGAATGTTTAGTGATGAGCATGAAGGTTTGTTCTGTGTCTGCGTGTAATATATCTACAAAAAAATGTATTTAAGTAGTATATTCAGTTGCTTAGTACTCATAACACAAGCAAATAGACTGGCCTGTTGGTCTAGTGGTTAGTGACCCTGACTGCTAACCCGGAGGTCGTGGGTTCGATCCCCACCCAAGACAAATCTTTGTGTGATGAGCATAAAGGTTTGTTCTGTGTCTGGGTGTAATTTATCTATAATATGTATGTATTTACAAAAAAAAAAATGTATTTAAGTAGTGTATTAGTTGTTTAGTACCCATAACACAAGCAAATATAATTGCTTACTTTGGGACTAGATGGCGCTGTGTGAATGTGGAAAAAAAAATATAATTGTTTAATTTGGGACTAGATGGCGCTGTGTAAATGTGGTAGAATATTATATTATATTATATATATCGTTGCTATCGCTTCGTGTTTCAGTGTACAACAATCGTATAAGGAAGTATGTGCGAGTTGGGGCGTGTTGTCGCAGCAATGCAAATGCTTCGCCTTGCCTCGCTGACAATTACGTCTAGATACCGCATAATTATGTATGTAAGAGTTGAGACCGCATAATTATGTATGACAGTGGTACTGCGGATAATCCCTACTCAAACTGAGCCACTCGAATGTACCTCCACACTGCTGAAGACCACAGCCATAAATACATTGTTGTGCTTCTGCTGCCCCCTGATTCTGAGCTGTCGGAATCTTTTCGGCCAGAACTGTCAGTTTATTTAAAGTTAAAAAACAGAATGTTGTTGTTGAAAAACAAAATTATTATTTTAATTTTGTATTGACATGAACTTAATTTTGTTAATAATTATTAATACCTTTAAATATTGCATGCCATGGCATAAGGCGGAATTTGGAGAATTATAATTTCATTCTTACCATCTTGTACCTACCCATTTTCGCAATAAATATGTTTGAGTTTGAGTTTGAGAATGTTAAGAAAATAGAAGGATGTAGAAAAAAATCCTATATTAATCAGTTTTTAATTTTCTATACGGTAAACTAATTTCTAACACTTAATAACATAAGCTGTAAAAACACGTCGTTCTAAGATTCGAAAAAGTTTACGATCCGGGAGCAATCCGATGAGTCAGAATCAGAGCCCTGATGAGTAATGTTGTCTAAAGATCATAAATAAATGGGCTATCCAACACTAAAATATTTCTTCAAATCTGACTAGTAGTTCCTGAGATACTAGCGTTCAAACAAACAAAAAACATCTCAACAGCTTTATGATATTAGTATAAAAGAGTAGTTTTTGGCGCCTGCTGAATCTGCCGCCCGGGACACCGTTTTCTATCCAACTACCCCCAAAAGGGCTGCAATAGTACCAGGTACATTTACGTAATGAATCAAATGTATTGGGATCGAAAAGATGGCGCCTATGAACCTAATTAAGCATAATAAATATTTTGTAATACGGCACGGCATGTTGATACTATTAATTTACCCTGTAATACCATCTGTACACGTGTTTTGAAACAAATAAATTTTTATCTTATCTTATCTTTATTTTATTTGGGATACTTACAGCTAGAAACAGGATAAACCTAACTATAAAATTTTATGCATTTACAAGTTCCGCTGATAGACATTTCAATATTAATGATTAAGGGTCGATAAAGAAATAGTAAACAATTTACGAAAAACTAGGCAAAATAAAATTAGTTGAAAAAGTTTTTAGCTAAAATAATTTTAATTTTATAAACACTGGTATTGAAATCTAGGTTATGTTGAATTGAGAGTTCGTTAAGTCTACACGCACGTATAAAGAAATAGTTCTGTCTATAAGTGCCCTTAGCGCTGGAAACAAAGAGTATGCGAGGATTACGCATGTATGCGGGGACTGTTGCAAATCCTATTTTATAGATTCTTACATAACGTACCCGTCAAAAACGCCCACTAATCGGCGCGAGCTATTTATATGCCGTACCATAATTCTGTAGGGGCAAACACGCCCCTTGGTGTAGAGTGGTTAAATAAATATTCTAAAATATGATACTGTTTCTTCTGATTGGTCAATTTGTAAATATTAGCTTGTGTATGACCATATAGTTGTATGACCAAAAATGTATATCATCATCATCATCATCATATTAGCCCAACGACGTCCACTGCTGAACATAGGCCTCACCTAATTAAAAAAAAACCCTGTACCAACCCGTCTGGCCAGCGTGGTAACAGTAGGCCAAATCACCACCTACATGAACGACACAAAAATGTATATATAAATAAGCAATTTTTAAAAGTTAAGTTCCATCGTCTTGTGTGTTTTCCTTTCTCTCTTCTTTCCTACCTAGTTCAGCTGTACTCTTCTACGGTTCAAGGGCTACTCAGCCTGGCCGGTTGGTACAGTGAACTGTCCTCTCCCTAGTACTCAGCTGTCCGGCTGAGTATTTCCCTTCCAAGCTAATCCTTAGGGTCATCGACCTAACACCTGATCCTAAAAACATAATCGTGCTACAAACAACGGGTATGAATACAATATCGGACGTTTTTACTAATTATCTTATAAACATAGTTTAATTTATTGAAATAAGAACTTTAATACATTGAAATAAGTTATGTTTTTTCACTGAAAGTAGCCATTTGGTTGGTGGGATATTTGTTACTTTGATTTATAATAGACGATAACCCCTACTATAGTTTATTACAGATTTGAGAATTTTGTAATTGTAATATTTTTTTAATATTTGAGGACGTTTTACAGCTGATATGACGGTAATAAAAGCGATGGTGGTTGAATGTATAAGTGACCGGCATGTAAATGCCGCACTTATAAAACAGTACAAATGTGGATTTTACTTTGTGGAATTTATTACTAGACAAGTGACTTAAAATCTGCTAAAGGTGGCTCACGATGAAATTCTAAACGTATATCTGATCCAACAACCCACAGTAGGCCAGCGTGTGTGGATTATTGCCTAATCCCTCTCAGCTCTCTAGATAGATGAGAGGAGACCCGAGCCCAGCAGCCTGGGGTGTTTATTGCGATACATAGCGCATTCTGCAATTGAATACTGTTGTTGTTAATTGTCTTGTTATTAAATTTAAAGTTGGATAAATTGGACCGATTTAAGCAAAAATGATCCAATCAACACAAACATCATTTTGAGATATTTGACTTTAAAATTATTTACTTTAAATTTTGTATTGGTAATTTTATGTAATCCACTGCAATGAATTTTAAAGTCAAATATCTCAAAATGAGGTTTGTGTTGATTGGATCATTTTTGCTTAAATCGGTCCACTTGTAATTTGCAAAAAAGATTTTTCAAAAAGGTGTTGGTTAGGTAGGTGTTAGGTGTATAGCGTCGCTGTATTAGGTGTAAGGTTATTTTTAGACCCCAGTTAGCTGATGTTGCCACTTACACATGAACGATGAGCCACCAACTCGTTTGTCTTTTCAGCCATTAAAACTATTTCGTTCGAGTTATATTCATGTCACTTTCGAGTTTTAATAGTAGAGGCTACAGATGACTTTAGAAAAGGATTACCGCTATTTCTCAACTTGAAATCGACCGAGTTTCTAGTTATATATCGGAGACGGAAGATTCGCTAAGCGGACATTAAAATTTAGTTTATTTTACAAAAAGTGTAGTATCCACTCTTTTATAATGCATTTTTAAATTCTATAGGTTTTACTGAGAAAATAAAACAATATTTATCCGTAATAATTTATTGATAAGTAAACTTTTTATTCATTTCAAACAATAAACAGCCCAAAACATCAATACGTCAATCTAAAATAATTAATAACTTTCAGAAAAACTAAATTTGGTTTATAAGCTCACAAATGCAATATGGGAATGCATATCATTACTTGTGCCTTGAACTTAAACTAAAATATAGATTAAAAAACAACTTTGATCGAATTTGCATAAGACCTGGGTGTTGGGAGTTGCGTCGCTCAGAATGCTTCCAACTTGACTTAATGATTACCACATGAAATGGTAACCGGGACCAACAAGCACAGAGATGTTTGAGAATGAAAGTGCCATAAACGGTCACCCATCTATTGACTGACCTAGCCGAACGTTGCTTAACCTCGATGATCGTGACAACCATCTCAGTACCACAATTCTTTATATTATGCACAAACCTTCCTAAATAAAATAGAAATAAAATTATTAATAAAAAGAGGTCTAATAGATATTGTACTCAACTTCGCCCTGCAAACAATAATGACTCAATTGCATGTCCTATAAAAAGAAAAATATGTCTTAAGTCTTAACATTTAAGAACAATTTTTCGTGAACTATATATATATATAATACATTTGTGCTTTTATTATATTTTAGCAAGGCATATTAAATTTTATTAATTACATTTCCATTTTTAAAATAACAAATGCAATATTATGCCGCTAGAGGCGCCACTAACGCAAACCCTTGATAGAAAAAAGGCTGTACGACAAAACACATATTTAGAAATGTGTATCTTATTTGAATTGTGACAAAGATAAAAATTGCCAAGCAACAATGCGCTTTTATCCACCAAAGGTTTTAGCAGTCATGTTCTACAAATTAGTTTTATTCATTGCTTAACTGCCTCTATTGCAAAACGTGTTCAATATATCGTTGTCCCTCTCACCCACATCGTCTTTCTGTAGTGTTAGAAAGGGATAGCAATATATTGGAATAGTTTGGCTATAATATAAGTGCGAAAGACAGTAGGTGTTTAAAACGTTAATTCTATTTTTGATTTTAAATCAATATTATGCTTATCAACTACTAGCGAACATTCGTTCAGAAACTAAATATTCGTGATTTTTTTTTAATTTTTCCTGGTGGCAGACAAGACAGACCTGACGGTAAGTGGTTACCGCTACCTGTGGCGTTCTTACTTAGAATCAGAGTTCGATACCCATAAATGTATTTCTGAACGAATACACAGTGTAAATTCTCCATTAAATGCAATTACAATACATTGATTTATTGATGATTATAGTAATAATATAGTCTTTAAAATATTATATTTTATACATTTGACAGTTATTATACAAAGTTGAATATATCTATATATATATAAGTTATGACAAGATTCGGCAGTAGATTAAAGATAAGATAATCATAAATAAATAATTGTTACGTTTTAGTATAATTACCCTCGATTTTTGTGCGATTTTTGTGAGCAATGCAAGCACTGTGCGCCTTAGATTGTGTTTGTATATTAAATTAGGGTTGCCATCCGTCCGAGTTTTCCAAAATTTGATTTGCCAGTTCAGAAGGCCTCTAGAAAGCGTCCGGGAGGGGTTTTAATTGTAGTGCAGTTTTTGAAATTGCATAACATTTAGAACTATATTTTATTTGCCCCCAAAACCTTTTATATTCTTCTCCGGGTTGACAGATTATAAAGATGGCAACCCTAATTAAACCAATAGCATTGCCTATGTAAAACAGATACATATAAGTTATATCTATCCGGCAATTTGAACATTGTGTCTATAAACATAAGATTCAAAATTGTCCAGCGACGTTTTTCAATTTATTACCCTTTTCACTACAAATGCGAACTATAATAGTTCAGTGATACCTATGTATCTACTGCCAACATCCAGCCATGTGTTATCCACAGAAAAAAACAAAGTTATACTTATGAATAGTCACAGATATTTGATAGAATTGCACTTAGATTGTGAATATCTAACACTAAGAACACTTTTACTTATCTACTTTAAGTTTTCGGGTGTGGTTCAATATCTGAAACAATAAAACGCATATATATAAACATATTTATGTATATTGTTTATGTATGTTTATGTATGTCTATTTAGTATTTAAGTGGTACACGTACCACAATTAATTAATTATGTATTAATTTACATAAATATTATTCTCTTCTTTTCTCTCTTTTGTTCTCCCTTTTTCTATTCTACTCTCACCTTTTTTCTTTGTATAGTTGTACACTTCAGTCTTGCTCTCTTACTTCAACTTATTTCCTCTATACTTCTGGGTTTGCTGTCAGATAACTCAATTCTGAGTTAAGCTCGCCTTTGTATGCTTTTTTTTATGTATAATGTAAAATTATTTTTATGTATTTTCTTTGTGTGCAATAAAGTATAAATATAAAAATATATTTTCACAAACTGATATTTATTTCTAATTTATTATGACCAATAATTGTATTGTTTTAGTATAGTCCCGTGACTTGTTTGTTTGTAATGGTGTTCTGCTTATTTAATTGTATTTACTGTGTTTTTGTAATTTTCTAGTTTCATAAGTCTATGTATTTAAACCAGGGATGTTACGAATGACATATTTTAGACATTCGCGAACGCGAATGCGAGTGTTTGAAAGGCGAATGTGCGAATACGAATGCTAGTGCGAATGTTAAGAAGAGGCTACAAAATAAATATCAAGGTATGATTTTTAACTGCCTCGGTGGCGCAGCGGGAAGTATAAACGACTGCTGTGCAAGAGGTCCCGGGTTCGACTCCCGGGTCGGGTGAAAATTGTATTGGACTTTTCTAGCATGGAATTCCAGTATTGAGATTTTCCCGAAGTTTGGTAATGAAATGTTCCCGGTTGATGACAATAGGCTATTATACCCCCTATTTCATGGGACCAAACATAGCTGGCGAAATGTGGGTGTGAAACACCTCTGCCTACTCCTTCGGGGAAAAAGGCGTGATGCTATGTTTATGTTATGATTTTAATAATCGAATTTCTATAGCGGCAGATTACATTTTAAAAACAATAATTTAGCTGCTGTATCACCCATGAGACGATTTCATAAAGTTTCATATTATCAGGCTACCCATACACTCGCATTCGTTAAATATTCGCATTGTTTGATGCGAATGTTTGAAATTATGCGAATGCGAACGCGAACATTCGTAGCATCCCTGATTCGAACACAATGTAAAAATAGTTCAAGAATAAAGTTTGAAAGTTATGGAGGGTCATAGAAAAGCGCGAGATAATAGTAATGAAATGAAATGAAATCTCGTTTATTCATCTATTTTACAAAGTAACACTTATGAAAGTCACAAGTTAAGAATGTAACAGGTTATCCGAAAAGTAGTGTCAGCAAATTTGCCTACGACCAGTTCGCTGACGGGGTGGAGCTATGAGAAGAACTGGCAAGAATCTCACACTTTAAAAAAAAAAATGGATATTTACAATCTTTTGTAATTTACAATTTGTGTAGCGTGTAAAGTGATGCGGCAGATCACCACACTGTTAGATTAATGTGTTAAAATTAATGTTTACAAACTAAATAGTGTAATCTGTATAGTATCTAATCCTATTAGAACGAAAGCACCGCAGAAGGTAGTTTTACATATTTACCTCTCACTGGCTCTTCTCATCTTTAATCTCCTTGACCTGAACCTTGGGGTTGTTCTTGTATATGTAGTAGGTGAGGGCGCTGGCGTAGCTCAACCACGCCAAGTACGGCACCAGCAGCGCCCCCGCGGTACTGTTCACGCGCCAGAACGACACCGTGGTGGCCGCCGCCGCGCCTGTTAGCACTGAGATCTCGATCAAGGCCTGGGGATTATATATGTATGTTAGTCATTCATTAGTCTAGGTATAAAATAGAACATAATAATATTCAATTCAATTCATTTATTAATTACAAAACTACATTTGTGTCGAAATAATTATAAACAAATTATAAACAGATGCACATGATAATAATAAAATTTAAAATAAAATAAAAATCCAAAACTATTACAATATTAAATTGCATCTCAAATATAATTATACTTAATAATAAATTAATTAAATTATGTACTTAACATATAAAACATCGTAGTAATTATTATCATTTAATTTCATCATTGCAGTATTCATTAATGGTAAAATAAGCATTTTCAAGTAATATTGTATTTAGTTCAGTTTTAAATAAGTTAACTTCTTCAATATTTTTTAATTCTAAAGAAAAAAAATAAAAAATAATACTGGCTCCCGATCCTGCTAACACAATGATAAGCCAATGGTCTCATTCGACAGCTGTGATTGACTTATTAAGTCAATCGCGCCATATTGCCGGCCTGTGATTGGTCGATATTAATCCATCTGACTGCTATCGACGTCTGTTATTTAGCAGGATTGGGCCCTTGCCGCCCCTGGACACGGGTCTCCTCTATAGATTTTGGAGGGAATTTGGTCTATTATACCACGCTGGCCAGACGGGTTGGTATAGGGTTTTGTTTCGAGTTTACCTTTTCTCGCAGTGATCTTGTCTGCTTAAGGTCGTTAAGTCGCCTTGTACGACACTCAAAGGTTGAAATGTGGTAGAAACGTTATGCCTAAATTACAAAACGCACACAAAAATTGTGGCAAAATTGTGTCCTGTTTAGAAACGATACGAACGTAGTCCCGGCGATTTTTCTTGGCGTGTTTAAGAGCGCTAAATGGGTTACAAGCTATAAATTGTAGTTAAATTCCATTCTAGAAAGTATTATTGGTAAAATGTTAGATATACATACCAGCTTGAAGTCCTTAAGACCAAAGAAGATGGGTGTCCACGCCCAGTTCAGTAACAGCTGACCTCCATATAACGTCAATGGTAGTACTGCTTCCTCTGAAAATTAAGACACGCAAATTTATTTACAAGTGCTGAGGAGGGTGTATAAATGCGTAAGTGGTCCCGGTTTCGATTCTCGAGTCGGTATTGGAAAGATGTATGTATAAATCGTAGCAAGTGGAAGGAAATAGTCTCTGTCTACCCCTTTGTTGGGAAAGAGGCGTGATATTATATGTATGTATTGGGATTTTCTACCTGGAGTTTGGAAATTGTGCCTGGTGAATGGTTATAGACTCGGCCACAAAATAATTAAGAATGGCCTTGTGAGCGGGGCGGGCGCGCCGTATTATTAGATCAACAAGTCATATAAAGAAAAAAAAGTAACAATGTTGAGTTCCATTTCACTGGAGTTTTGTAAAACTTTAGATTAAACAATGTTTAAAATTTAATTATAATTTATTTAGATAGTAAGCCTCGCCTCTTTCGCCAACAAACTGCTTGTGCAGTTTGGCGATTATAATAAAATGTAAAAAAAATATATCTTAAAAATCTCACTTTAACGTCAAATATTCGCTGTCATAGTGTGTTGTCGTGCACAGCTACGCGTAAAAAAATAAATTATGCTATCTTGCGCTGCCCTAACCTGTAGCAAAAGAAGCCAGGTACCTATGTAATGTAACCCGAAGAGGGATATCTTTACATCGAAACTCAAAAAATCTTAAAATACAAGGAATATTTGACATTATTGTAAAAGTATTATGTAGTTTACAGACGAAAACGATAGAATTTCAAACAGATGAAACATTGTACATTGCTGACAATTTCATACCTTTCACCTTATTTTACGTTAGTGGCCGCGTAATGTATACCTAGTGTTTGCACAAAGGCAATGCCACAATTTAGTACATATAGATAGTGCTGACCACATTGTATGTAGAGTCGATATAATAAAGTCGGCTTTTATTTTATCTTAATTTAATAACAGAAATTATTAAACTTTGTTATTTTTCAGAAAATCTATTTTATGTACCATAATTTTTCATCATCGTCATTATATCAGCCCAATACAGCCCAATGCAGCAGTGTAGATACGTACACTGCTGCACATAGGCCTATCTTTAACAATAATTTTATTTTAAGATGCTCAAAATATATCATAATAATAAAAAAAAATATTGAAACAACTGGTATTGTCCGTGTAGTGACGGATTAAGAATACATAATGTCACTACCCCATCTAGGGTTACCAGGTGTAAAAATCAAAAGACTGGAGAAAAGGCCTGATTTCCATGGAAAAGTCCTGAGGTTTTATACAGTTTTAGAATTTTCTCTCAAAAACGTATTATTATCGTTTTATACACTGCGGCTCTAGCTCACGCTTTGCAACTTGCACGCAACTTACTTAGATAAATAAGTATAGATTTTAACTGTTCAATTGTTACCCAAAAAAATATTATTTTAGTTGGTTTAACTTTTTATTAAAGTGGTCTTTAAAATATAACCTGTGTTTTATTGAAAATCCTAAGATATCATGAGATTTGCAAAATCCGGTCGCAACCCTGAGAAAAGTCGAAAATTCCTGAAATCTCAGGACAAAAACTGAGATATGGTAACCCTAACCCCATCTCAACCCGTGGGTGTCGTAAGAGGCGACTAAGGGAGAGACTAGCTTATGCAGACAATAGCACTGCGAGAAAAGGAAAATTCGAAACAAACCCTATACCTAATACCATTCCGACTGGCCAGCGTGGTACAGTAGGCTAAATTCCCTCCACATTCTTTGAATGAGACCCGTGCCCAGCAGTGGGACGTTTATGGGTTGACATAATGAAACATTATTGTAAAAAAAATAAAAGGGATGTTATTAAGATGACAATGATTATGATGCCTTTACGTACGCATGTTATGCTATAACAATAGGTAGTGGATACATCTCTCTGGGATACCAGTAAAAGTCATATTTATGTTATTGTGGAATTCATATTTTCTTATTTATTCCATTATTTTTAAACAATCGACTACTATTTAGTATGCATTTTTAAAAGAAAAATATTGCACATAACTTTCAGTTATTAGAGTTTCAAAACTAATATCTTTTCTTTTTCTAGTTTATGTTTGCACAATAAAGTGTGCAAATGCCAGTTATAGCAATAATTACTATGATGTAAAAAATTGCACGATTCCACAAATTGTCATTAAAATATTATCAAAAAAGCCTTATAGGTGTTCTACACGGTTACAAACTTGCGTTCCAACAGAGTGACCTTGGCGGGAGCTTGGTTGCCATCCGTGTAGTTTGTATGAAATTTGGTTTACAACAGCCGGCTACACGGTTGGAATCCACCAAGGGCACCTCTGTGGAAGCCAAGTTTATAACAGTGACCTTGGGTCACTCTGTTGGAACGCAAGTTTACAACCGTGTGGTACGGCTATTAAGCTAAAATATACCAACGATTATGTATTATGAATATGTGTTATGATCCTATAAAGTGATACATCACAGTCACTTCAGTAGACAGACGATATCTTATCAGTCTCGAGAATAAGATCACACAAGTTATATAACACCTAATCCTCAAAGAGCGATGAAGTTGTTTACTTTGATTATTTTTATACCAGTACGACAGTGGCAAACAGGCCATGGCAAGCGGTTACCGTAGCCTATGGATGCCTGCAACAGCAGGGGCACCACGAGCGCCTTACCGACTCTTAAGTAACACCATACCGTAGTCGTAAAACCTACTTGGAGTACTTAATGCGAATTGAATTCGTGTAGAATTATTATATTGTTTCGTCTTGTAATATGGTGATACACTTCGACGACAGATATATTATGTAATTTTTCAAGTGATACAACAAAAAAATTACGTCATTTAGGTATACGTCGCTTATGAAAAGGCACATTTTCTCTTTAAACTTTCTATTAAATTTCATGATTTTTGATGAATTTGAAGAGACTTCTACTAATTACCGATTTTAGTTTAGGTATTAAAAATTATAATATAGGAAACCAAGAGCGTAGCCAGGTTCTTAATTTTTTACTTCTTATGTGGTGGGGGGAGGCACCTGCTCTTCTCTGCCCCTATCTCGCCCTTGCCAAGAAAGAAGTGCTTCTATATAGGTTTATTTCTTAGATACTGAACCCAAAATATATGAGAATGAGTCTATTCCACAGTTCTATTCTATTTGTTACAGTTATAGTACACAAAAACATTGGAGTTTTTACATTTAATTCTTTCTATCAGTTCTAAGCGATGGTGGCTGAATGGATAAGGGACCGGCGTGCAAATCACGTGGTCCGAGTTCGATCCCGACCAGCAGTACAAATGTGGATTCCACTTTGTGGAATTTATATGTACTAGTCAAGTGACTTACCATCTGCTAACGGTGAGGGAAAACATCGTGAGGAAACCCACATACCCTAGAAGAAATTCTATGAGTATGTCTGATCCACCAATACGCACTAGGCCAGCATGAGTGGATTATGGCCTAAACCCTCTCAGCTCTGTAGTTAGAGGAGAGGAGACCCAAGCCCAGCAGTGGGACTTAATGGGTTGCTAATGATGATGATGATGATCAGTAAATGTGCAATATGCCTGTTATAACATAACTAGTAAAATGTAATGTGTATTGCACCACTTCGAAAAATTGATGACGCTATGTACCTACACACATACATATTTATGTATGTAAAAGCTGGTCTGCTAGGAAATGTATAATACATCTATCTTATTTACGCATACAAAATTTGACCTTGGCGAGATAGTACACTGCAGAATGTTTGTCGATTATGTCACTCGATGTACAATGTTAATGTAGGTACCTACTTTAAGAAAATGATAAGTTTGAAACGACCAACTGAACAGTCCATAAAATAACTTACTAGTAAAAATTGAAATTTTTAATATAAGTATTATTAACAATAAATTATTATCAGCATAATTTCACTAACCGACTAATGAATACTCAGCCGAAAACCTGGACAATGTACTCATATTTTATAAATAAAAACTTAGTAGTTATTCTAAAAAAAGCGATGGTGGCTGAATGGATAAGTGACCGATGTGCTAAACACGCGGTTCGAGTTCGATTCCGACCGGCATGCGGTAGTACCAATGTGAATTTCACTTTGTGGAATTTATATGTATTAGTCATGTGATTTAACATCTGCTGACGGTGAAGTCAAAACATCGTGAGGAAGCCCTAGAAGAAATTCTAAGTGTATGTCTGATCCACTAATCCGCATTAGACCAGCGTGTGTGGATTATGGCCTAAACCCTCTAAGTTCTCTAGATAGAGGAGAGGAAACCCGAGCCCAGCAGTGGGACATTAATGGATTGCTGCTGATAATGATGACAGTTATTCTACGAATTTGAGACAATCTTTGGTGTTTAACAAGACATTCAGACTCAGACGGCTTCCAACTTGACCATGGCCATCTAAGTTAGCGATAGTTAGTTCTATTTTTGTCCATTTTATCACTAACTAACTATTTCCGTGACAACACGTCGGCCGTTTCTTAGTTACTGTTTGTTTAATAAAACGTTTATCAATAAAAGATCGCCATTCGAACAATTATCTAAACAAATTAATAAAATAAGGTACCTATCTGCTTGACATTGAGAATGACTCACAACACAATAAATATTCTAGACACACCTAAGTGACATAATCTCTAGATATAGAGATACTAGTCTGTTTACTTGACAGTTAATAATATCAAGGCCTCTACACTGTTAAAGCCAAGCCCCATCCAAGTAACCCTTAAGTCAGGCGCAGATCCAACTCGTTGGAGAGGACCTCTCGCTGCCGGCCGTCATGAGCTCGATGGCCGGCAGCGACAGGAGTTGGGAAGCGGTCGCATCCTTCTGCGAGGAAGTCATCTCGCAGAAGGAGGCGGCGGAGCGGCTCCGGGAGGAATCTGCCCTTGCGGAGCCGATCCGCCGCCGGCGAACTGGGCGGCGTCAGCGAGCGCATATGCGCCTGATGCCGCCATAGTAAAGGCTGCGGGTGGGGGATCGGGGTTCACTCCCTCACCCGCTCCTTTCCGCGAAGGTCGACAGCGTCCCCGGTGCACCCGGACGCTGTCATTGGGTGTTAGGGCCCGAAAGGGCCCGGTGTCGGTGCCCCGTAAGGGGCTGTCGCTGGGTGGGCTGCTGATGTTGTATCAAGTTCCAGGGCCCACCCATTACGGCGAAGCGACGGTGCACAGAGGGGTTTTAGTGGGTATTCCGGTCATTTTCAGACCGGCGAGTCCCACATAACCGTCCCGTGTCCCCGCACGGGGCGGTATGCGTAATGCATTTCCCCTCTTAAAAAAAAAAAAAAAAAAAAGGCGCAGATCCAACCGTCAAAAAAGGTTGTGGTCACAGCCACCCGAAAATCAGCCAAGTGTGAAACATAAAATATCATCAGCCTAATCACAATAGACAGTGTAAGTGTGACGTCATATTGGTCTATCAGGGTTGTGGGCATGTCCATAGCGCCCACATGGTGGATCCGCACCTGCACTGAGCACAAAGTCTGTTGTCATGCAAATCTGAGTTAGGTTTGTTCTCATTATTAACAGCCTGTATACTTTGACACCAAGGTAGGCAATATAGACCTGCACCCACAAAAAGTAGTCAGGACCATTATAATCGATGCAAAATAATCTTCTTACCTGTGAATCCTCCACACTCTTCATACACCAAATATGAAGCATATCCCATCCCACTGTACAGGACAGTCCAAGCGGGACCAAACACATACTTGGGGGCTGTCCAGCACGGTTTCTTGATGTTATCATACCAGGACTTCTCATCTTTATTTTTATCTATTTGCCCAGCAAATAATAACCCGTTGACCCAACCGCCAACATTGGGTAATACAATGGAACCAAGAGCCGGCCAATTTGCCATTATAATTCTGTCTGTGATTCTGTAAAAAAAGAAATATTGTGGTCAATATATTATAAAACAAAGTTCTTCCATGTGTCTGTCTGACAAAAACTACTGAATAGATTTTCATTCACTTTTCACCAATAGATAGTGATTTTTGAAGAAGGTTTAGGATGTATATACACATGAATTATAAAGCTGAGAATTTCAAAGATTTGTAACACACATGCAGTGCGTGTAAATCTTTGAAATTCTGGTGGGCAGGTTGCTAGTGGTTAATAAATAAGAACATTATCATCAGCAATATTGCCATTCCGCATCTAGTTTTTTTTTTTCTATGTCACTTTGAAAAGAATATGGCAATTTATTTTTGGAATACTGATGCCATGTAACAGTATGTATGATAACATTGACTGTCCTTGAGACTTTAGAAGTAGCAGAAAGTAGTAGAAGAAGCAAACGTAAACATAATAATTTATGAGGACAGCAAGATATGTTAGAAGTTAGGATTAGCAGTCTATTATAAATTGTATTGTATCTATTTTATAACATCTATATTAACAAAATGAATGACCGAATTATGTGTTACAAACTCTCCAGAACATCTGAAGCAATTTGGCTAATTCTAATTAAAAAAACACAACAAGGCTTATAACATTGTTGTTAAGAGAAGAAAAAATTGATAGTTAAAGAAAAGCAATAATTTACAGCAGAAATGTTTCTATGGACAGCTAGGTAGTTGTTTTATTTATAAATCTCAATTTACATGGTGAACGCAGTGAGTTTGTCAATAAACTATTTAACTGTGTCCTACTCTGCAGCAGAGCCACCATAACAAATGCTGATCAATAATATTGTACACTGATCTAAGTCAAACATAACGGATGGTGTATATAAGGTGTTAATAAGAGTAACTGATGTTTAAGATTCAAGTTATTTGTAAGTAATTGTTAATAAATACAAAAGGAGAAGTATAAAAAGTAAACAAAAGATAGTTTTATTCACGTAGCAACGAGTTTTATTTTTTATTATTATTATTGGTATTTTTTAATACAATAAATATTACCTATTTTGTTTTAAATGATGTATTTTATTCAATACAAACTCACACCGTCAGTCATAACAAAAATTATAACACAATATAACGAGGTTTTAGGTCTATGAGCATTATAGTAAAGTGAAAATAATAAAAACCGCATGTTAATAATGATATTTACAACACATACATGATAAACAACCTACATACAGCCGATTTCATTTAAAAACTGTAGCTTTTAGCTGTCCTGAGTATGTTTACTAGGTGGCTCTACTGGAGAGTACGCTCCCCAGCAGAGCCACTTTCAATGGACAATTCCTCAGTACCTACTGAAGGTACAGCAATATCGGCTGACGTACATTCTTTAGGTTTGACATAAATCATTTTAAGATATAATTGATCAGCATTTGTTATTATGGCTCTGCTGCAGAACAGGACACATTTAACCAGACCGCAAAAGAGGGTACAATCTGAAATTAACTCAATCATGTATTTCTTACATCAGCTTCATACAACAGACATTAAAAAACACATTAACATTTTTCTAGAACATGGCAGCAAGTAAAAGAGAAACATCTACGTTTTTTCCATACCTTTCAACATTATAATCTACTGTATCCATTTTTAACAAGAAAAAAAGACAAATAGTCGAACACACAACTTTTTAATCACTAATAGTATGGTATTATGACCAGGCCGGCACAAAATATCGATTAAAATTAAAATTTTATTATCTACTAAGAGATTAGATAATTTCGTAATTAACAAAATTACTTACTAGATGTATTAAGTAAACAGTTGTAGTACACAGATAACGTAACGCGCCGGCTACAGTCGTAGATGATTGAGCCGAAATTGTACAGGAACATAATTTATTCGTACTTCGTCATTACGCAATTTATTTACTCTGAATTTACCGGTAAACTTCTAGAAAGGTGAGTTTTTAATATACTTATTAGTTTTTTACTTACCTAATTTAGAAAAATAAGTCCAAAATACTGCCGATAAATGCAGAATACCTTATAAAAATGTGAAATATTTCTAAATAAAATCAACTTTCCGGAACAATGTTAAGCAGAAATATAAAATGCTGCCAAAGTAACGGAAAATGTTCAGGAAGCAAGTGCTTTTGAAATAGGTAGTGTAATAATTCATTCAATGACGTTGCACTGTGTCACGGACCGGTTGTCAGATGATTTCAAAGTCTCATTTTACGCAGAAAACAAAAAAAAACATTTCACAAAAATGACAATAAAAAATTACTATTTTTTTTTACAATTTGTATTACTGAGTACCATTAATTCTATTGATAATAACGTTTTTTTGAGTTATAATAAGCATAACAATGATAAGCTTTCTCTCATTTTTTCTTGTATACTTTAACGCGTGCTTTCATAGTAGAAGTAGAAGAACGGATTACATACAAAAGTACGAAGAATCCAGAGGCTACATAAAACAAACATTATTATTTATTTATTTTGACTATCGGATTCTGAAAGTCTACTACGTGAGGTAACAATCCTTTCATTTACCTACCTTGTCGTACATACATACAATGTTGTCGTATCATTACCGATACTTCATTAGCGATAATAGAGAAAAGGATTATCAAAAACGAAAGAACAAAATAGACTTTTAAAAGAAAATTGTAAGTAGGTAAGTACCTAGTAAAATAGGTGCCGAAATTTCTTTTTATTAATTTTTTCTCAGCATCACTCGTGCTATTCCGTTAATGGATCTGAACAGGAAGTCACCGTTTTACAAATAAGTACCTACATAGGCGACATAATTTCTAATGTGTATTTTAGTCACAGTCCGTATGTCACAAGCGTTTACTCAAAAACTACTCGATATGAAATGATGCTATTTGGAGAATAGATGTCTTTTGCGATAGGCTTATAAATGATATTAGATAGATATAGGTACTTTTATTAAAAAAAAAAAATGAAGGGAGACTCGGCGGGACTTCTCATGATAGATGGCACCATCTACACTTCCCTTATTGTTTTTTTTTATAATATTGGAACTCTTTGTGAGTTTATCTTGTACTATGTAGAAAAGTGAACGGGCGTTGATTTTATATGCCTACAAATAAGTAGTAGATACCTATGTTGATTAACAAAGTTTAATCCTCATTAAAATAACAAGAATAACAGGTTATCAGGCTAATTTTATTATAATAAAAAATCACTTTGTGACGTGAACAAAATTATCTTTTGAATAAGCAGCTGTACGCCTCTTTATAAAGTAAAAAAATAAATAGTCCTAGAAAAAATCTAAAATTATTAATTTATATTACGTACTAAACCATTTTCCACCAATAAATAGGTAACATAAAATTTAATAAAATTATTTCTATGATTCGAAAAAGTTTACGATACGGGAGATTTCCGACGGCTCAGAATCAGAGGGCAAGTAGTACGGTAGTAGATCAGAATCATTTTTTTCTTAAAACTCAATTTTGTCCTCAGACACCATGAGTTTCATAAACTGGGGAATAGTCGGCGCTACGCTTCTACCCAACGTGGGTGGTTGGGTCAGCACTATCAGCATGATAGGCAAGGTCAAACAGCCTAACGGTAAAGCATGGTACCAGCTTCTGAACAAGCCATCCTGGACACCGCCCAGCTGGGCCTTCGGACCTGCATGGACTATTTTGTACACAAGCATGGGATACGCGTCGTATTTAGTGTTTCAAGAATGTGGAGGATTTACAGGTAACGTAACCATTAATCACTGTTATTTACACGTTTTCGCCAGTAGATGTCACTTTTATCAAGAGTATACAAATTTCGAACAGTTCATAATTTTTGAACAACTTCAAAAAAGGAGGAGGTTTTATGTTCGACTGCATTTTTTTGTCGCGCTCTCTAGAATTTCTATTAGAAGGAACTTCATCAATTATTAACTACTGGACATAGGTACTCCTACCTCCTTTAATTCCCAGCGATTGATCCTATGCGGTCTACATCAAAAATTATAAATCAACAGAAATTCTAGATTGTCCTATTAATAATTGTTATCTATTCGACTCCAACCTCAACGATTTGATCTATTCGCATTTATCCAACTCTATTTTGTTTATTAATATCACTTTACTCATGCCATTTTGAACACTGAGGAGTAAGTATTAGCTACTCAATGTTCAAAATGGCCTTAAGGATCTTGGTATATTTTCAGATGATTCTGCAATCCCACTGACGTTGTACGGAGTCCAACTTGCCTTGAATTGGACGTGGACGCCTGTCTTCTTCGGCATGGAGCGAGTTGGATTGGTAAGATTCATAAACATAGTACCTAGTGTAACTTTGTTATCTGAGACCTGCGACAAATTCGTGGAATGGGGCATCCTCTAAAATACTTGACGATAACTTGTTTTAATAAGCGCTTACTAACTCTTGTTATAAGTAGGTATATCTATATCTAACCTATAGCCTTTAATGGGCGATCCAAAACAAAGCTATTTTTCAATTTAATTTAAATAATATTTTTCAAATTATGACTGTCACCGTGGCGCGGTGGTTAAGGTGGTCGCCACTACATCGCCGTGCTGGGTGACGTGGGTTCGATTCCCACACGAGAAAATATTTGTGTGATTCATAGATATTTGTTTCTAGTCTGGGTGTACTTTGTGTCCGTTAATTTCATGTTTGTAAAGCTCCCCGCGACACAGGGCTTGTTCCCTAGTTCGGGCGTTGTCTTTAAAAAAAAAAGAGAAAAAAATTCGGTTCAGTAGTTCCTGAGATTAATACGTTCAACAAAACAAAAAAACTAATATTAGTATTCAATCATCTTCATATCAGCCCAACGAAATACCATGATGGCGGGCGGCCGTTGGTTGCAGGCGGCACAGGACCGTTCGCAGCGGCGTAAATTAGGTGAGGCCTATGTTCAGTATTCAATGTCCCATAATATTTCCAGGGTCTCGTCCACATCCTAGCCCTGGACACAGTAGCAGTAACCTGCACAGCTAGCTTCTACAGAACATTACCACTGGCTGGTCATCTCATGCTGCCATACCTCGCGTGGCTCGCCTTTGCTTCAAGCTTGAACTATTCCATTTGGAGACGTAACAAAAAGGAGTAAAGACTAGATTTAAGTGGATAAGTGCTATTAGAGAATAAAATCATGTTGTAGTAATAATTATATGGTATTTGGTCAACGTTCCGCGCACTAGTGCTTTTTGTCACCGTGATTCTTTATCACTGTAATATACGCAGCTACCGCATAAATTTCACAGACCACGCTAGAGTGACCGAAGTGACCAAAATGTCAATGACTTTACCAATCTAAGAATCAATGAGGCGCTCGTAGCATTGTGGTACTGAAATGAGGTACGATCATCGAAGATAAGCAAGACTCGGTAAGGTCAGTCCATGATGGGTGACTGTTTGTAGCAATTTCATTCTAGAGCTTCTTCGTGCTTCGGAAGGCACATAAAGCCTTTGGTCCCGATTATTACTTAATGTGGTAGTCGTTAAGTCAAGTTGGAAGCCTTGATAAATTCCAACACCAGGGTCTACTTCAAGTGCACATGAGAAGAAGAAGAATCAATAATTTCATCATGGCGACGACAGCGTAAACATTTGTAAAAAGAAAAAAAATAAAGCAACGGCATGACCACACGACGGTAGACGCGCGCAATAATTTTAAAACGGAAAATTTATATTTAATCGGAATGTTTTTATACTTATTATTAAGGTTTTGGAATGCATTTATTTTATTTGATTTTTATACAGGTTTATAAAATATTATGATAATTATAAGTTGTATATCGAACTATTATAAATTAAGTAGGTAATAGAAAATGTGTCAAATGTTGTATAATTTAAGAATAAAATGAAAGTTTTGGGAGGAATATCATTATTTTATTTTCTTCGGTACATTAGCATTCTGAAATCTGAAATAGGTACTTTTTTTTTTTTTTTTTTTATTTGGTTCACAAATCGGAAAATACAGAAGAACTTGCTGATTATCCTATTC
This sequence comes from Laspeyria flexula, assembly GCA_905147015.1. Lineage (NCBI taxonomy): Eukaryota > Metazoa > Arthropoda > Insecta > Lepidoptera > Erebidae > Laspeyria > Laspeyria flexula. The sequence continues at coordinate 9,985,933 of LR989972.1, forward strand.
TTATACTTAAATAAACACAGAACTGCATAACCTAAACTAGTGAACACAACATGCATTTTATAACTTATGTAAGTTTAGACTTAAAGTTTAATTTTAAATTACAATAATAAAATAGGGTGGAAAAGAAAGGGCGTTCAGCCCTAATTTTAAACATTATTAAAACATAAACACTAAAATAAATAAAAAATATAATATATGCTTTCCATTACAAAAGCAACGTGTTCATTCTAGACTCTATAATTTTCTTAGTTATACTTTTGGCAGAGAATAAGCTATCTGAGAAGATATCCAAATGCTGTCTCACTCCATTATAGCTAGAAAGCATTCTGTACAAAGGAGCGTGTTGTCCAATATTTGTCCTGCATGTGGGTGTCACAAAGGTTTTTCTATTATGCAATCGACTATTCTGACGTGGGACAGCAAGTTGAATTTTAAATAATAAACTTTCGCAATCTACCAAACCGTTTATCAACTTGTACAGATATATTACGTCTGCGGAGTTTCTTCGGGATGATAATTTGGACATTTTAAAGTAGTTTAATCTAGATTCATATGACATAAGGTTTCTGCATTGATTACTGTTATATGTTAAATGGTACAAAAATCGTTTCTGAACTCTTTCTAATTTGTCCGAATGCACTACGTATGTCGGATTCCACACAGGACTACCATATTCTAAGATACTGCGTACAAGGCAATTATAAATAGGTATTATAATCTTGGGATCTTTAAACGCTTTCAGTTGTCTTGATATGAATCCCGATAAACGCGATGACTTTTGGACTATATTGTCTATATGTTGCTTAAAATTTAATTTATTATCTACAATTATTCCTAAATCACGTATACTAGTCACTTCTTCAAGTTGGACATTATCAATGGTGTAGTTAGATGTAATAGGACTTAATTTTCTACTAAATTTAATATGGTTACATTTGTTGGCATTTAAAATCATTAGGTTTTCTTTACACCACTCGCTTACTGTATTAATTTGGTTTTGTAGTTTTAATGTATCATCACCACATGTTACTACCTGATACAACTTAAGATCATCCGCATACATGGTGAAATTGCAATTTATTTTATTTGCCAAATCATTGATAAATATTAAAAATAATAAGGGCCCCATATGGGAGCCCTGTGGTACTCCGGACGGTATAACATTTATTTTAGACTGAAAACCTTGTACTACAACCATTTGTGACCTATTTTTCAAGTAGGACTCGCACCAACGTAGCAATGATCCATGGATTCCCATTTTAATTAACTTTCTGAACAAAATATCATGATTTATTAGGTCAAACGCCTTACTAAAATCAGTGTAAACTGCGTGAACCTCACTCCCTTTATCTAATGCAGCAGCAATATCACCCACAAAGCACAAAAGATTTGACGTAGTGGACTTTTTGGCAAGAAACCCATGTTGTGCAGGATGAAGTTGTTGTTTGACATGCCATTGAATATTTTTCACCACAAGAGACTCAAACACCTTTCCAAAGGACGATAAAATAGAAATTGGACGGTAATTGGACACTTCAGCAATATCACCTGATTTATGTATCGGTGAAATCCGCGCTATTTTCCACTTTTTGGGAAACAAACCCGTAACCAAGGACGTATTATAGATGTGTGTAAGCGGTCTTACTAATTGCTTAGCACATTTCTTAATGAATAAGGGGGGAATACCATCTGGGCCGCTGCCTTTACCAGTGTTTAAATTTATTAATGCTTTAAAAACATCTGACTCAGATAAGCTAATGACACCAAAAGATGGAGCGTTATCTGAAGTCAAGGAAGTATTCAAACTTAAGACAGAAGTTCCCAATATGCTATAAACAGAGTTGAAATGCTCCATGAAAATATCACATATCTCCTGTCCACCGTTTGCACTTTTAGAACCAAGTGTCATACGATTAGGTAGTGAGGAGCTGTTAGATTTCAATCCATTGACATAAGTCCATATGAGTTTAGGGTTAGTTCGAAGGGTTTCTGCTGCATTATTTCTATATTTTCGGAGACATTCTTTTATCATTAATTCACATCTATTTCTAAGCAACTCGTAAGTATATTTATCCATTTGGTTATTGTACTTTTTAAAACGATTATGATATTTTGCTTTGTCTTTTAAGCATTTTATTAAAGGCTTACTATACCATACGGGATAACGCTGGTTACGAGGACGTGAAAGAGGTGTGTATTCAGTTATTAGGCTATTCACTGTTTCATAAAACGTCTCCACCATACCATCAATATCAGTGGGCGAATTATGTTGCCATAAATTATTCCACTCCATAGAAGATAATTTTGAGTTGATAGCATCAAAATCACATTTCGAAAAATTCCATGTAGACTTACGTTCAGGTCTGAGATATTTCTGATTATTATGCGTATGTATGTTAAGCTCTAGTGCTGGATGGTGCGAGTCCAACCGGGTTAAAGGTTTACAGACTTTCGAGATCACAACAAGTTCTGGACAATTTGAAAAAACTAAATCCAAGAAGCGGCCATTGCCATTACTAATGTTATTACTTTGGTCCATACCACAAAATGAAATTTCTTCAAGGAATTTAGCCTCATTGACATCCCCACTTAATAATGCCGAACATTTCTTCAAAGAAGGATTCCATTTCCACACTATGTGAGAGAAGTTAAAATCACCCAATAATAAAGTATAGGATTTGTTAGAAACACTATTTTGGCAAATATCTTTAAATTTATTCAGGAAATGTTCCATATGTTCGCCATTAGTAGGCGGTGGAAAATAAGCGGTACATATATTCAACTGAAAAATATTTCTATTCCTTCCCATTTTTACAGTTATCCACAGGTCTTCTGATTTAGACTCCCAACTATTCATACGTAGTACATTTATGGTTTTAAGTACTGCTACAAGAATGCCACCCCCCTCTTTTCTATTTGAATACATAGTAGAGCTACGGTCCCGTCTATATATGTTATATCTATTGTCCAATATCTCATGATCGAATACAGTATCATTGAGCCATGACTCAGTTACAATTATAATGTCATAGTTTTCATTTAAAGCTGCAGTATAAAAATCATCGGTTTTTGTCCGAAGACCTCGGACATTTTGATAATAAACTGACAAATCGAATTTTAGACATAAAATGAGTTCATAATAACATACAATTTAAAGTTTACAAGGAGTTTAGGGTTTCACTATTTACAACGATTGCTTTAGAGTTAACATCTTTTCGAATCCAAATTCGGCCGCCACGGATCCAAACAAAATCATAATGTTTTTCCTTAGCAAAGAGCCTTGCCGAAGCATGAAGCTTTTTATTTGTGGGTGAGAGATGTTCCGTCACAAATATAGGAGACTGATCGCCACCAATACCTAGATGACGAGTGGTGATTTTATCTTGAGGATGATCTTTATTGTAATTTCTCACTGATGCAAGGATGTTATCACGGATACGGGGATTATTAAATTTAACAACAATGGAACGTGGACGTTTAGATTCCTTATTTTGTTTAGGAACCCTATGGTAGTTAACTACTTCCGATTCTTTTAAATCGTAGGATACTACATTGGCCAATTGATTTACCAGGGTATATAAATTCTCATTTTTATGTTCAGGAACGCACTGAATCTCGACATTACAATTTCGTGCCTGTTGATCCATATCTTCTAGTCTCGATTTTATCATGCTGACCTCAGAGCGTAATAATTCATTTTCAGTTTTTAGATCCATGACACAGTTTTTCTTGTCCTTTAAGTCTTTAGACTTTATCTGTTCAATGAGGGTTCATACAGAGGAATGGCAACGTCGCCGTCGCAAGCGCAACTTAATGTCTTATTTCGTGGTTTTCAATTTTTTTTATTTATGCGAAGATTTTTTTTTGAAATGTTTTCAATACTTACACTTTTTAGAATTAAGTAAAAAGTGTGTAAATGGTATACTCATTATATAATATTCTACTACATTCACACAGCGCCATCTAGTCCCAAAGTAAGCAATTATATTTGCTTGTGTTATGGGTACTAAACAACTGTTAAACTACTTAAATACATTTTTTTTTTGTATATATATACATATTATAGATAAATTACACCCAGACACAGAACAAACCTTTATGCTCATCACACAAAGATTTGTCCTGGGTGGGGATCGAACCCACGACCTCCGGCTTAGCAGTCAGGGTCACTAACCACTAGACCAACAGGCCATATATATACTCATATACAATAATCAATCATTGTGTTTACAAATTATTATATTATTATTATAACTTGCAAGGCGTTATTTTCACATTACGGATTCCTACTTTTCAATACACGTTCCATATGACAATAAATTGCGACGTTGCGACGACAGGTCACCTAACTAGTACCTATATATAAATTGTAAATTGAATTAATTCCTCATTGGTATATTCGGTTGGAATCGAACTCGCACCGCATGATTTGCACGCTATGCCGTCACTTATCCATTTGGCAATTACCGTTTTACCCTCTAATAAGGTTGTAGGTAATTGCAAAAAATACTTGCAGCTAGGCTATAAATTAAAATCTATGTAAATAAAGAAACAATAGTTGTTATTAAGTAACTATAACCGCTTATCATCAGGCGGACCGTACGTCTGTTTGCCACCGTCGTGGTATATAAAAAAAAACTATAGGTATCTCCACATCACTACTAGTATAAAATTGCCTTGCTAATAAGAAAAGCCGCAGTTACATTACATAAGCTAAGGAAAAAACGCACGTAAATTCACTAAATTTAGATACAAATTCCCGTGCGCTTGACATTCAGATATGCTGTTCTTTTTAGGTAGGGCAGAAAAGAAAGTCGCTTTCTGTCCCTATATCCCTTAAATGCTTAAATCTTTAAATCTACGCAACGGATTTTGATGCGGTTTTTTTTAATAGATAAATTGATTCAAGAGGAAGGTTTATAGGTATACAATACCCGTCCTGACAGACCGGTAAAGATACATACCACGCGGGCGAAGCAGCGGGTGGAAGCTAGTTTATGTAGGTATAAACTGAACACCTATGTAAATAAAGTTGTTTTAATATATTGTTTTTTTTTTCATTGTTTCATGATGTAGTGCTTAATTATCTATGGCCACGGTCACGATGGCAGCGGCAGCGGCGCGGTGCACTCAAAAATCTATCTCTGTTCTGTTGTGCACTCCAATCGGGTATCTTCGTGTATATATTTCTTTTCGTTGTAGAAAAGAGTCTCACAAAGACAGCAGCTCTATAAATATACCACTTTCACGCAGAGACGGCAACACGAAGTTACCCGATTGGAATGCCGCGCCGCTCGCCGTTCACCGCTGCCAATGTGACTGAGGCCTAAAACATTTTAAGATTTCGGCTTATATTGTTTTAATCTAGTCTTTCGATCTGATTTCTTCTCTCTAATCAGAAAGTTGTTGCTTTTTAGACTTCTTTTTGTAAATAAACTCTTTTGAAATAAAATACAATTGGATTATTTAGATAGTTTAACGTTTCTGAGACCGCTGATAAAATAAACAACGAAGCTATCTGTCCTACTAACACCGCATTATTCTCTGAGTCTTCAAGAGGGCATCACTTCAGAAATACCCGGCATTTAAATAATAATAAAACGGTAAGCTATAATAATATTTAATTATAACTTTTTTTATAAAATAATTTAGTTGTTTAAACGACCCAGTGGAGGTAATAGGGATCATGTAGATCTGGAACCGGGGTCCTGATTCTGAACTGTCGGAATGCCCCCGCATCGATAACTTTTTCGAATCATAGAACGAAGTTTATTTACGGGTTGAAAATAGGTTATCGTATATAAATTTAAAACTGATTAATTTGAAATTTCTTTCAACAACTAGGTATCTATTTATTAACATTAAGTAACTGTTTTAACTTTAAATAAACTGACATTTCCGACTAAAACTTTCCGACATCTCAGAATCAGATCCTTCTAAAGAAACCTCAGGTAACTTACTCTCAGGCGGAAACTTGATGAAATAAGACCCTAAGTGACATTTTGTTATTAAAGTCACAAAAGAAGTTTATCCCTTCTCACCCCAAACCAGGTAATCTCCACAAAATAAGCATCTATTTGTTCCCAGACACGATGACTAACTGGGTCTTAATCACAGCCATTTTAATGCCCACTGTGGGAGGCTGGGCCAGTACCATTAGCATGATAGGCCAGGTCAAGCGACCAGATGGCAAAGCATGGTACCAGCTCCTGAAGAAACCTTCCTGGACCCCACCGGACCGCGTGTTCGCCCCAATCTGGATCATTCTTTACACTACCATGGGATATGCGTCGTATATCATTTATAACATATATGAAGGATTCCCAGGTACCGTAATTTAAACCTAATTGCAGTGGTAATTGCAGTGGCGAAGGGTGGATTTTTATAAAAACGTAAGCCGTTGCAAAAAAAGGCTTACCCTGCCCTGCAACAACCGGAACGTGTTGAATGCAATGCAATATGGGTATTTAACCACTCTCTTCTGGCCAGCGCGGTTAAAATTTACGTCATGTATCCGACTAGGTACCTACTTGCCGACTGGTTGTGTCGGCAAGTAGGTACCTAGTCGGATATGTAGTGCAAATGTAGCAACAACCCATTAAGTCCCACTGCTGAGCTCGGGTCTCCTCTCCTCTAACTAGAGAACTGAAAGGGGTTAGGCCATAAACACTCACGCATGGCCTAGTGCGGGTTGGTAGATCAGACATACATTTAGAATTTTTTCTAGGGTATGTGGTTTCCTCACGATGTTTTCCTTCACCGATGGTAAGTCACTTGACTAGTATTGCCGGTCGGGATCGAACTCGGACCGCGTGATTTGCACACCACGCCGGTCCCTTATCCATTCAGCCACCATCGCTCCGCTATGTGGTAAAAAACCATTGAAATAGGTGATAATGTATACCTATTAAAATACATAATCTATGAGGTTTCTATGAATTTCCGAATAAAAAATTAAAATTTCTATATTAAATTGTTTTGTAAGCATAAAATTATAGTCTTTTTTAACATCCAAACAATTAAAAAGTAGTAAATACTTTATTAAGCCTATAGACGGCGAGAGCTAGAAAAAGCTACCGTGATGATTTAAATGATTTTTTGCAAGAACTAACAGCTTTAAACATGGACGCCTGAAAGACTATGGAGAAGACATTTGCCCAACAGAGAGACGATATATTTATTTATTTTGGTTATCCAACAATTAGTTTATCATCATCCTCATCAGCAACCGTTAAGTCCCACTGCTGAGCTCGGGTCTCCTCTCCTCTATCTATTAGAAACAATTCACTGATACAATTTTAATAAAAATAAGTAACAGAAATATAGTTAAGTGTGCTAATCAATTAAAGGTTAACACCACTTGTATAGATTTGTGGCCAATGTAATAAATTAAATATTAATATCATTTAGTATAAAAAATATCTTATTTCGATCGAATTGCACATATCGCATATCGTGGTCACGGATTGGCTAAGTGATCTCTCTGTCTCGGGTTACTTACCTACTCCTTGTGTGCATTGTGATCCAAAAGGTGCAAGTAAATAAATACCAAAGTATTTACACATCCGTGTAGTGACGGATTAAGAATACTTAATATCACTACCTCATCTCAACCCGTGAGTGTCGTAAAAGGCGACTAAGGGAACCAGAAGCTGATAAGAGCACTGCTAGAAAAGGAAAATTCGAAAGAAACCCTATACCAACCCGTCTGGCCAGCGTGGTATAGTAGGCTAAACTCCCTCCACATTCTCTGGAGGAGACCCGTGCCCAGCAGTGCGACGTTTATGGGTTGAAATGATGAAAGGTATTTACTATTCTTTAAAATATCCCTAATAATAAGTGACCTATATACATTTTACAACAATTAACAAGTAAATATTTAAAAATTAAAATAACCCGTCTGCAAACAATCAACAACGCACTAAAAAGACCGAAAAATGATTTTGATTATTATTCCGGATTAAATTTAAATACATAACATAATCATGTACCTATATACTTATTAATTGTAATCTCCATTTGATTCCTCTTATTTTGATACAAAAATCGATACGTTTGGTTAAAAAAAAATTTTACTGCTTACAACTTGGCGCCAAAAGTCCGCCGTTTTGTTTTTTTTTTTATTAATACCTATCTAAGGACACTTGGGTTTTTTAAAAGAATCTAACGATACCATCCAGCCGTTTGGAAAAACGTAGGAAAAAAGAAATTTACAAACATAACAAGATACGCGCGCAAAACAATACCCGTCGGTAAAAATAAGTCAAGAAAATTTTAAAGTTTTTGTATTGCAAGGTGACAAATCTTCTATAGTGCCATTAATGCAATTTCCCAATTACCTCCATTGAAGCACCTTGCCAGCACGGTATTGCCAGCTGACAGGACACTTTGGTATCCTCTCTTAGCTTTCCATCAGGCGAAAAGGAACCACTACTGTGAGGTATTATAAAAAAAAATTACTGTGGAGACGACAAAAAAATATCACTTCTCTGAGTTCACAGTGTGGTCTATAAAACTGTTTCAAGCGTAATACTGGAGCAAATTTAAAATTCTTCTTTGTCGTCTTCTGCCATGAGCATTGCAACGCGACCGTCTAGTCTGACACAGCTTTCTGTGCAGTAATGACGTCACAAGGAGGGCGCCGCTTTACTTGAAACGTTCAGACATTATAGCAATAGGACAGCATTTAGCTCCACTGCAGTTCACTGCACAACGATTCAGTCAGGCTATAACATTTCTAATGTTTTCAGAGGAATCAATGGTCCCACTGATGCTGTATGTTGCACAGCTAATTTTGAACTTCACTTGGACTCCGATATTCTTTTCGCTGCATCAGCTTGGATGGGTAAGAATGAACTTTATGCCCCACTACACACATTAGGAATAATGCGCAATATTATACGCTAAAGAAGTTTTTTGGAGAATCTGTGATGGCGACCAATAATTCAAGCGCCATAGAAGTTGTTGACACGCCTAAAGTGCCATCAGCCATGTAGAAAAAAATTGCCTCATATGTTTGTGACATTTGTTTTTTATTTAAAAAATGGCACGAATCCTTTTGATGTCACCCAGAACAATATGATGACACGCCTATCGTGCCATCCGCAACCAAATCTAAAACTAATATAAGCATTACTTCCTCAGGCTTTAGCCCACATGCTGGTGTTGGACGCGGTTGCTGTGATATGTACTACTTGCTTCTATGAGGTGTCAGCTCTCGCCGGGTACCTCCTGTTGCCGTACCTTGCCTGGCTAACCTTCACCACTAGCCTCAATTATTCTTGTTGGAGATTGAATCAAGAAGAATTATTATAATATTCTTACTTTATTGTTATTGTGTGTGTTTCTATGTTCTTACGAGTTTGCTTTTGGCTTTAGGCGGGTGCTTTCGCTTTGCCCCATCAAGCAGACCCACTAGTGGGCCAAAGTGTTTTTGTACTGTATGTAGCCATAAGTAGCAACCTTACCCCGTTGTATACCTACATATATCTACTATCCTTGTTTAGTAATAAATTGGCATCTGTCTAATACAGTCGTTTAATTACCTACTCCCGAGAGTACACACTAGTTATACTTGTAAAAAATGTAAGTCGATTTTGCCCCATTAATTCATTTTGATGGGACAAAATTAAATCCTACCTTCTCTTTTTTTTTAAATTCTCGTTCAAAGTTACCCCTACCTACCTACCTACCTACCTACCCTAGCAGGGATTACTGGACGAGTGAATAAAAAATTTGGAAGGCAAAGTGGACATACAAAATTTTAACAACCCACTTTGACCCTCTATTTAGGCTGCTTGGTGGGGCAAAGCAGAAGGACCCGGAAGAAGCTAGTCTATAGTACAAGGGGGCATACATTAATCACGTGAGTTTCTAAAGGGGAGCGAAATATCACAAGGGGTGCAGTTGGGATATCACATATATCTTTTTTATTTCAACGAGATTTCTAAAAATGTTACATATCATCACGATGCTTTTCCATTAAAGGTATGTTGAAAACATTTGAAATATAATAAATTAAGTACTTACCAAAAAAAAATAACTTACCAGTGGGTGGTTACCAGTTCAGAAAATTCCTAAAAACATTACGTAATTAATGGTGGTCCCCCAATATTACAACGATGATTATATCGAGTCCCATACTACGCTATTATAAAGCCTGTTTCTTGGGCACCTTTGGAATCACTCTATTATATTCTGTACTATTCGAAAAATCATATCTTTTTAATAGTTTCTCCTTGCTAGCAAAGTAATAAAATAAAATTAAGTGTTAAAATAAAATCGTATTGTCTCTATGTATTTAAGTTTATTTAAATATACAGTGATTATTTCATACGTTTCATTTTGTTCAGCTCTCCCTGTTGTATGGCGGCATCCTTGTATATTTGTTTCACTTTGTCCTTTCTTACGTTATCGCTGGAAAGATAGAAAATACCGTATAAGTCATTTATTTTTTATTTATTTAATACAACGGTAAAATACCAATTACAGGATTAATAAAAAAGAAAAAATATGACAGTTAAATAATAAGAAGAAAAAAAATAACATATTCATGCATCACGCTCACAGGACCGCAAGCACTCAATATTTTATAATAATAATATTCTACCACATTCACACAACGCCATCTAGTCCCAAAGTAAGCAATTATATTTGCTTGTGTTATTATGGGTACTAAACAACTGATATACTACTTAAATACATTTTTTTTGTATATATATACATATTATAGATAAATTACACCCAGACACAGAATAAACCATCCAACCAATCATCACACAAAGATTTGTACTGGGTGGGGATCGAACCCACGACCTCCGGCTTAGCAGTCAGGGTCACTAACCACTAGACCAACAAGTCAGTCGTTTATTTTCGGCCATACATCTACAAACAGATCACAGTTAGGATTAGCACACAGGAGAGCGTAAAGTGCTGTATGTGTGCACAATTTAAATATAATTAATGATTTGCTATAAAAAATTAAGAATATTTAAAAAAAGGGATCGACCATTGATCGATTTTTTGTCGATTCGTTTGCGAAAAAAGAAATCAAATTCAGGAAAATCCCTAAAGAGATATTAAAAACAATATCCCTATTAGTCCGGGATCTCTGGTCCAATTTTTTTTTTTATTACTATCAAGCTAATTTTTTGTGAGTAGCTTCATTTCGATTTGCCCAACAATTTCGTATTCCAAAAGTTTGATTGTGGTAGCTAACGGACGTAGCAAGGGTATACCGGATCGGGAAGGAAATACCGGGATAACGTACCACGCAATTTGTAGGACAATATGACTGTTCAATTACATAAATATTAAGTAAGTAAAAATTAAAAAAAAAAAAGCTGGTTAGTACTCCAGTACTGGAGAGAAGTGACCTTATTAAATACTACTGTGTAAGGATGACAAAGTGCATTCTTACCTATGGATCTTCTGTCGAATCTTAACAGAAGCGATGTAAGATTTGTCTCTTCTTATCTCTCTCAGAGCTCCCTTCATCTCCTTCTTGTATTTGTTCTTGAGACGCTGGCTCTCTGCTTGTTCTCTAGATAGCTTGGAACTCTTGCTGCCAGTGAAACTGAAAAATATCAGAACATTAAAATTTTTCACTAACTGCTGCCTCATCATTTCTTGCTTGCAGTGTTCTGTCTGCATAAGGTCGCCCTTATACACGGAAGACAGTCAAGTAAATAATGAAAAGTAACTCACACTTCTTGAATGTCAGGTTCATACAGCCTCAACGCCTTAGGCCTTGGCTTTTCTCTACTCAATGGGGTAAACGTCTTAACCTCCAAACTAGACTTCATATACTGAACAACACCATTTATCGATTTCACAACCTTCTTCGGATACAAGTCCAAATCGATTTTATCAATCAACTTCAAATGTGGCTCGAATAAATACTGCTGAGCTTCAATATCATTAAAATAATCGAAAAATTCCTTCGTAATATTTATACTATTTAACAAACAACGAATCTTAAAATCGTCATTTAGCTCTGGCAACACTAAATCTTTTGCCGCCATCTTGTTTTGAATGTCAATCTTCGAACAGTCGTTTTCTAAATTCAAAATTTTGGCGTCTTTATGTAACCTAAATGGCGGGACTATTTGAATTGGATTTAAAACACTCGTATTCGCGCTCAAATATAGAATACCTCTAAGAAAATTTATAGCTGGGGATATTAATCTTTTAGATAACGTTGTGTATTCTAAAATGAGGGTAGTTACAAATAAACCTCTGGATATTGAATATACATCATTAAATCTACAATATGTCAAAATTTCTGACATAAACGTCATAGCAGGCGTCGTGACAGGATGTGTGAAATCTGAAGTGGGATATAAAAGAGATATTAATTTGAAAAATATTAACGTATCTAAATCTGGAACGAGTTTTTGGCGCTTTTTAAAGTTGCCATACTTTTCTTTGAGTAATTCTACTATATATTTTTTGGTAGAAACTTTGTTTGTGTGTGCTAAATCGTAGAAATATGGTGCTAACTTGTCGAATATTAGGAAAGACTTTAGAATTTCACCTTCTTCTTTTAAATTAGTGAATATATCGTTAATGTACTGAAGCATATATGCGAATAGTCTACTAAGTTTGTCTTTGTTGTGTTCAGATAAGCTAGGGTCGTAACTTTTTATAAGATTTTGTACAGCAGTCGATTGTTGTGACGGAGTTTTTCCTGTTAATAATTCCTGAAAATATAAACATGGTTAACTAAATTTTAATTTTAGAAGTCATCATTTAAAATTCGAATAATTTTGGTGTGATCTTCCTTACATGTATGTATGTGGGCGTATATTTAATGCTATACCCAAAGATGTAAAACAGTTGCCATATAGAAAATTTTGTAAACAACTTAAATTATGGCTAATAAAATTATTATTCATTAAAAGAACTAATAATTAAAAACTTGACATGTAGGTATTTGAATAAATAATTGCTTGTTATATTTGCATGTTGCCTAGTGACAAGGATGATCGCACCAAAATGTTTGACAAAATTAACCAATGCGGCTTAAAAAACTAAAACTAGACTAATCATAGTAATTCTACATAGTCATTTTAAATATAAATTAATACAACAAAGCAAAAATAAATTCTTAAAAATATTTCGTTGAGTTGTCAATAAAAATATAATCTTTCTAATTACCAATTTTTTCTAAAATAAAATATCCTAGTTGTTTTTAAACAATGATCAGCAGTGAATGGAGTAATCATTGTTCATATAGTAAAATACTTAATTTGCTAAACATATTGTGAGCTATATATTTTAACCTATCCAATAATCCAATCCATTCACTTACCTTTAATTTATCACTTTCATCAGATTGTAGATCAAACAAAGAACCAATTTTCTGTACATCTTCCTCCAATACTTCATCGTCACTTTCTGCGTCCGACACTTTTAAATCATTCAAATTCTTCAAATCTATTTCATTCTTCTCCTCTTCTCCACTTTCTTCGCTACTATCTTCTTCGCCACTTTCTTCTTCATCTTCAGCACTACCTTCTTCAATTTCATCGTTTTGGAATAATATAGTATTTTCCTTAGCTTGTTTAGTTTTTTCTTTCTTTGCTTCTGGTTTTAAAGAGTTAGTTTTAGATTTCATTTCATTTACATTTGATGTCTTAGCTTTTAATTCTTCATCAGAATCGCTATCATTATTTGTGGCCAGTTTCTTTTTTCCTTTAATTTCTTCCTCCACATCACTATCTGATGAAGAATCAACTTCAGAGTCACTTTTTGATGATTTCTTCACTCCGTTTTGCTTGGGAACTTTTTCTTCTTCATCAGTAGATTCAGCGTCAGATTCTTCACTTTCTTCTTCATTTTCTCCATCTTCTTCCTCTGAGGTATCGGATATGCCGTCATCGAATTTAGGTTTCGCGTTTGGTACTGAAATGGAACACAGAACATTAGTTGATGGCAACTTTCTCCTTTTATTTCAGTAGTATGTTTTAGGGGTTGAGCCAAAAGCAAATAGTCAAGATCAAAACTTTGAAGACCTCTGATATTTACATAGAAAGTACCATTAACCACCAAAACTATGTACGTCAGA